>CM065726.1:20015694-20058194 GCA_033310375.1 Conus canariensis
GAGGATGAGGAGCACCGACTCCGGCAGGAAGATGACGGTGAGTGACATAGTCGTCTGGTTGAAGTTTTGCTTTATCCCCCACAAGACACAGTAAGAGGAACGACTGTAGGAAGATAACTGTGAGTGACACAGTTCTCAGACTTAAGTCATACTGTATGACATCCACAGCTAAATAAAAAGGATGAGGAGTATAGACTGTGACAGGATGACAACAGGGAGCAATGCAGTGATTGGATGCTGATAACATATGATACAGGATTGAAGAAGAGGTTGATAGCTGTTACTTTATTTTGTTATTGTTCTTCTAGATCACATTGTTTGTTTTTTCGTCTGTATTGGTGACAGCGGCTAGCGGCTATTCTCCCCACCACATGGACAACAACAGATGAGTCATTTTCGTTCTTTGTTTGTACTGTCTTAAATGTTAAATGTGATTTATTTTTTCGCCTGAAGAAGACCCAAGAGGTTGAAATGCATCGTGTCTTGTCATGTGCTTTGTTTGTCAATGTCATTGGCGGTAACTAACACCCTCTCTTTCTAAATTTTGCTTCGTTCGCCGCCGTCAGTCACTCCATTTTGAAACTTGAAATGACAATGTAAACTTATTCTGATAATATGCACTTTGTGTCTCTTACTGTCTCTTTTTGTCAGTCAGAGTTTGTCTGTGTCTCTTTTGTAACTTGTATGACTTTTTGTCTCTGACAACATGTGACTGTCTCTGTCTGAGCTTGTTTCTTTAAGTTCCATATCTTTCTCATTTAAAACTGTTTGCCCTTTTTCTATTACTCCTTTTACATACTCATTTGTCATGCACCACACACCCAGACATTCACAAACACACGCACACACACATGCACACTCACATGCACATACGTATGCATGCATGCACATGCACACATGCAAGTACGCACACACATGTTCACACACACACACACGCACATACACATGCACACACACATGCACACACACACATACACACACACACACACACACACACACACACACACACACACACATGCACACACACACACACACACACACACACACACACACACACACACACATATGCACACACACATGCACATACACACACACACACTCATGCACACACATACACACACACACACACACACACACACACACACACACACGAGATAAGAACACATACATGTGCACATATACACAGGCATATACTCACACACACACACACACATACACACACACACACACACACACACACACACACACACACACACACACACACACGCAATCTTTCCAAGCCTTACCATCCCAATGTTCCAGAGACTGCAAGACAGATTTTGAATCAACACATGAGAATATTATGAAAAGGCATGGGAGCATCATAAATGTAGCTCAACGCCAACAATATTGCATATAATTTTGCTGTAAATATGGAAAACCCTTTGCCAAGATGATAATTCTTTTTCACATTTAGGTAGGAATGATAATACCAGAACCACTACCAATGTTATCTAGGACTGAGCCATCAGTGTAAATTTTCAGGTAATTGCTATAAAAATTGTCAAGATGAACTCTGACCTCACTAACCAAGAGATTAACGTTTTCAGTTTTAGAAACACTTGTGTAATTATAATCAAAATTTCCACACAAATGCTCCCAAGGGGGAATCTTAGGTGTGATGGGATCTTCAGAAACTGTTGATAAATCAATGTTACAATCAGACATAAGCATACATGCGTAATTTCTAATTGGTTGTAAATATGAAATATTTCTAGCTCGTTTTGGATCATCTTTGTTCAAATCCATCAATAGTTCTGCTGTAACTGAGTTCTTAACTGACAGACTTCTAATCACATATTTTGATATGTCTAAGAGCCGTTGTTCTCGAAAAGGTAAAACCTCTGCAGCTTGATAACTTTTGATAGTATTTGCATGAACTGGTACACCTAAGGCCAGTTTCACTGCTTTGCTATCCAAACTTTGTAGCTTTTTTAACAGATATTTTGGAGCAGAATAATATACTTCTTGGCCATACTTTAATTTGGATCGAACTAAAGAAGTAGACAAATGCAATAATGTTTTCGTGTCTTGCCCCCAAGGCTGATAGTTGATTATTTTTTTAAAGTTTAATCTTTTTCTTGCCTTGGTTAATAGATGTTCTATAGGCTCGGAAAGACTGACTTTTTGATATTCAACACCTCATACACTGTTTAAGGATTCATGGAATATGTATTGACTTTTGCTGGGTTCCCTCTCATAGTGGGTTGAAATGGAACGAAGCAGCAGATATACTTGCTAAAGCTGGAGCTAAACATTGCCTCGATTGTAATTTATTATCTCCACTGAAAACATCTTCGTCAGAAATTTTGCAAAAATTAGAAAATTGTGTTTATAACAGAAATTGTGGAGAAAATCTCAAATATGTAAATACTTGTCCTCGTCACATTTCCAAGATAGTAACAAAACTCAAGTTAAATGCATGGAACACAAAATATTCTTGCCATGTTTTTTGTACTTGTGGTAAGCCTATTTCAGTGCATCATTTGTTGATAGAATGTTCTGTCTGAACTCCAATTTATAAAGAAAATTCTATTGATATCAATGTCCAAGATATCAGTCAAATATTGTCCAGCCCTTCTATCATAAACATTGCTACTATTATCGCACAATCTAAAATTGCCAAGTTGCTTTGATGTTTGTTTGTTTTTACCACTAATTCAAAAGTTCATGTTGTTATTTTTTATCTTTGAGGTTAAGCTTTGTTAGTTAGAGATGACGTTTTAAATTATTTTTCGTCTAGTATCATCAATGGTGAACAGACGTTAAATAAACCACTGAACTGAACTGAACTGAACTGAAAACGCAATCTTTCGCAGGCACACCAATGCCAACTTTGCATTCCTGCTGATAAATGAAAATTATGCTCCCTCTTACAACCCTCACACCAATGTTCAGATCACTTAGCATGTTGATGCGTGTGTCAGAGAAACTGAGATGAAGGAAAGGGTTTGAAGAGAAAGGAGAGAGTGGCAAGATACTTATTGTTCAGCGTGTTGATGCGTGTGTCAGGGAGACAGAGATGAAGAGAGAGGAGAGAGAGGCAAGGTACTTACTGTTCAGCGTGTTGATGTGTGTGTTAGGGAGACAGGGATGAAGAGAAGGGAGAGAGAGGCAAGATAATTATTGTTCAGCGTGTTGATGTGTGTGTTAGGGAGACAGGGATGAAGAGAAGGGAGAGAGAGGCAAGGTACTTACTGTTCAGCGTGTTGATGTGTGTGTCAGGGAGACAGAGATGAAGAGAGGAGTATAACGAGAAAGGATAGAGAGACAAGATACTAATTGTTCAGCATGTTGAAGCGTGTACGCCAGAGATACAGAGATGGCAGAAAGAGCATGAGGAAAAAGGAGAGGGAGACAAGATACTCAACTTTCAACATGTTGATTTGTGTGTCAGAAACTTAGGAATGAAGGAAGGAGTCTAAAGAGAAAGGACGGAGAGGCAAGTACTACTTGTTCAGCATGTTAATGTGTGTGTGTGTAGGTGTCAGAAACACAAAGATGAAGAAAGGAGTTAAAAAAAAGAAAGGAAAAGAGACAAGATACTAATTGTTCAGCATACTGATGCATGTGTGTGTCAGAGAGACTTAGACGAAGAAAGGAGTTTGAAGACACCGTGGAGAAGGAAAGGGAGCAGATGAGGCAGGAGAAGGAGGAGCAACGCAAAAAGAAACAAAACGTAAGTTTTGCAGCTGATGATACATATCACACCAGTGCCAGCTCTTATGATACACATTACATCCACTGATCAACTGATAGCATACATAAAAACCAGTGTTGCCACTGATAATAGACATCCACTATCTACTGGTGACATATGTTGCATCTAGTGTCACCTCTCATAATAGACATTATATCCAATGATACCACTCTCATACATATTACATCCACTGATAATGCACACTACAGCCATTGTAACCACTCAGGATGCATATTGCATTAACTCATAGTGTGTATTACTTTCACTCATAAAACACATAACATCCTGTGTTACATTTCATAATACATGATACATCCAATGTTCCCACTTATGAAATACTCGTTACATGTACTGAAAATACAAATTATATCCAGTGTGACCACTGATAATACACTTTAGATCCACTGATTATATACATTACATCCAATGTTATCAAAGGTAATACTTGTTACATCTAGTATTACCAATGATAATGCACATTACCTCCAGTGTTATCACTTGATACACAATGCGCCCACTTTTTTGTTGTAGAAGGTATTCATCTAAATCACACTTGTATGTATCTCCCTCTCTCTCTCTCTCTCTCTCTCTCTCTCTCTCTCTCTCTATCTATATATATATATATATAATATATATATATATAGTGGTGTGTCTCTATTTGACACCAGGAGCACAGACACAATCAGCCGTGTCTCCCTGATGAGTCCGATCCAGCAGACGAAAGGCCTAGGAGCAGGCAATACAAATAGATCTGCCTTCGGAAGGGATCACGATGGTTCCCTCAGGCAGCTAGTTAAGGGTTTCTCATTTTTATAATATATTTCCCCCATTTTCTTTTTTCTTTTTTTTTCCCCTCTAAAAGTTCAAATCTTTGCGAAGTCATTATTATAATGACTGAAGAATTGTTAGCCTGCACTTGTTTTCCCCCACTACTTAATTTTTTAGCATTATATATATATATATATATATATATATATATGTACAGACAAACACACAGACACACATGCACACACACATATACAGAAATATGTATATTGAAATAGACAGTACACAGTAGAACAAACAAACACACACCTACACCCACACCTACACACATGCAGGCATGCACACACAGACACACACACAGAGACACAGACACATGCACGCACGCACGCACACACGTACACACACACACACACACACACACACACACACACACACCACACACACACACACACAAGTATGTATATTGAAATAGACAGTACACAGTAGCATGAACGAACACACACCCACACCCATACCTACACGTGCAGGCACGCACACACATATACACACACTCACACATGCACACACACTTGCACATACATACATGCACACACATACACACACAAACACACACAGACACACACATGGACACACACACACACACACACACACACACACACACACACACACACACACACACACACACACACACTCACTCACTGACACACACTTATATGTATGTGTGTGTGTGTGTGTGTGTTCATATTGATTATATGGTTATATTGATTATGTGGTTATATGGTGTGTTCGCATTGATTATAAAGTTACTTGACTATAGATTTTTTATGTAGTTGTAGGTGAACATTTTTTTTTTAAATAATAGCTTAGATTGTGTTTTTTTTCTTTCCTGGGGTTGTTATTACATACAAAGATAATATTTTGTATGTGTACTTTAATGCATGTTCACCAACATGTGTATGTGTGTATGGTCGGCTGATCCAGCTTTGCAAACAGGAATGTCACAGGGAACATGTTATTCATGTGTGCTTTTGTGCACATTCATGTTTGCAAGTATTTGAGTCTCGAATATGCATGTGGTATTCCTGCCTTTTCAGAATCTGCATTTTGTGTTTCTCATGTGTCTAAATGTGTGTAATGTGAGGGGAAATTATTGGGTTTTGAGGGAGACAGGTGAGGAAAGGGTAGGGAATGGTCTGTATACTAGTGTGATTGTACACGAGTGTGTGCAGGGGAAGTTGGATTAGTGGTAGACACATGTCCATGTGTGTGTAGGGGAGGTTCAGTGAGCCGTGGACACGAAGACTTGTGTGTTTTGTACCTTACTGCTGATGTGTGACTATGTAATTTGTTAGTGGGAAGTGGTTTGGGCTGTTAGGAAAGGCTGAATAAATGTCCTGTTAGTATGTATAATATGACAATTGTTATACCCTCTTGCCTAGATAGAAGAAAGGTGAAGGTTGTGACCTGTGGTCTATGTGTTGCTATTTGCCCTCATGTCTACATAGAAGAAAGGTGAAGGTCATGACCTGTGGTCTATGTGTTGCTATTTGCCCTCTTGTCTAGATAGAAGAAAGGTGAAGGTCATGACCTGTGATCTATGTGTTGCTGCAGCTCAAGGACAAGGAGGAAGGGGAGAGAAGGAAGAGGAGAGACGAGGAAGGTACTGTGAGAATAACAGTGACAGGGATGAGTATCATTCGATAGCATGTGTATCCACTCGTATGCATGTGTCCACATGTGTGCATGTCTTCATGCACACGTTTGTGCATGTGTGTATTACCTCTAGACATTACTCAGATGTAAATAACCAGAGCATCTAGACACACACATACATCCACATATGAATCTACATGCAACACTGATCTAATGCTGTCAGCTTTATTGGCAATGTTCACAAGGAGAATGCAAGTAAAAGTGATAATGAAGAAAATACAGATCACACACACACACACACACACACACACACACACACACACACACACACACACACACACACACACACACACACGCATACACAAATGATTGTCATTACGCACAGATATGCTTCTCTGATGCACTACTTGATCTCCGGACACTCAGCATAATAAACCGCTGTGGCCCAGAAACACAGAATGTTGTAAGGACCCACAATGTTTTTCATTTACATTTGATTTGACTGATCAGTAAACATTACAGAAAATATTACTTGTGCAAATACTGACCATTGCATGGAAAGGAAACTGCATGGGCATGTGGCGCACTAAAACAAAAATGTGTGTCAATCTTGTGTGCGGTTTGCAGCTAACCTGAATAAAATGATGCTCTCTTGTGGTGAAGTTTAAATTGGTGTGCTGAGAACTGACAACATGACCGCCTGTAAACTCCACAAGTCTTCAAATGCAGCTTTACTATGAAATCAGACTTGAACCATCTTCTTTTTCTGATGATTGGTCACCATTGACTTGCCATTGAATCTGTTAGAATTCAGGGTTCTGTTACCACACAGTATTAAACTGGGGTATGCCATTTTAATGGCATCACCATAGACTTTCTGGTGCTCAGTGTGCATTGTAACATACAGTCAAAGCATCTCTTTTTTTTTCTGTAACTCTTAGCCAAGTCATTGCTTTAATGACAAGAGAATTGTTGGTCTCTGAATGTTCCTCCCACAGCACAAAAATGGACATAGAATGCCATACCTTGAACTGTCTTTTATAATATCTTTTTCTTAAAATTAACAGTGACTTTATTTTTTTCAGTGATTAGAGTGATCTTTTATCTTTTTGAAGTGCTTCCAGGTTCACATTATTGCATTATGTTTGATGGAGTTGAAGATGGTCTTCTCTCAAAATCATTAATATTCTTTCTTGTGACTTGCAGCCTGCATCTCTCCCATCTAAGTCTTCATAATCAAAAGATTCATTGATGTCATTTTGGGGAACCTAGCTACAAATCCTCATATTCAGTACTTTAATACTGCTGGTTCAATGATTACCTTCTCTTTGTTTGTTTGAGACCTGTTGTAACTCCATCTGTGCCATTCAAAAACAGCTGATAATTTGTTGTTACGCTGTCTTACCTTCCACAGAGCACTCTGCTTCAGTACTTCACAGTGGTTAGGTACTTTGATTTCTGTTAAAAATTACTAGATAATTCAACACTTATAAGTTTGCTATTCATGTAATCTGATTTGCGAAGGATTGAATGTTTACTCTGAAATAACTGACAGAGAATTCGATGGAAAATTTTATATCAGAGTTATTTGTAGAATGACAGTAGGCTGTCATTCTCTCAGCATGTCTCGTCTGACTAATCACGGGCCACCAGTATAAAAAGTATATTTATATATACATGCACACACTACTGCAACGTGCTTCCTTGCAGTGTTTCATCCACCATGAAAATCCAAACAATGTGTTGCAAAAAAGTTCATCTGAAGCAGCCCATAGGACATAAAGTGATTATGTTCATCGTTAATCTGACTTTGGATAGTGTCTTTGTAATTTGGGGATTAAAAAAGTTTTTTTTAATGATTTAACACTAGCAGTGTTGGTGTAAATCTGCAGCCATGATTTTGGGTTACTTTACTTTACAGAAGAACGGAGGAGAAAGGAGGAGGAAGAGCGACGAAGGAGAGAGCAAGAAGAGGTGAGTTACAGGAAACAGAGGATGGCTGGACAGTCACCTGTGATCTGTGACAGTTTGTTTTGAGGATGGCTGGACAGTCACCTGTAATCTGTGACAGTTTGTTTTGAGGATGGCTGGACAGTCACCTGTGATCTGTGACAGTTTGTTTTGAGGATGGCTGGACAGTCACCTGTAATCTGTGACAGTTTGTTTTGAGGATGGCTGGACAGTCACCTGTGATCTGTGACAGTTTGTTTTGAGGATGGCTGGACAGTCACCTGTGATCTGTGACAGTTTGTTTTGAGAATGGCTGGACAGTCACCTGTGATCTGTGTCAGTTTGTTTCGGGGATGGCTGGACACAGTCACCTGTGATCTGTGACAGTTTGTTTTGGGGGTGACTGGACACAGTCATGTGTAATCTGTGACTGTTTTGGGGATGGCTGGACACAGTCACCTGTGATCTGTAACAGTTTGTTTTGAGGATGACTGGACACAGTCACCTGTAATCTGTGACAGTTTGTTTCGAGGATGACTGGACAAAGTCACCTGTGATCTGTGACAGTTTGTTTTGAGGATGGCTGGACACAGTCACCTGTGATCTGTGACAGTTTGTTTCGGGGATGGCTGGACACAGTCACCTGTAATCTGTGACAGTTTGTTTTGAGGATGACTGGACAGTCACCTGTAATCTGTGATGGTTTGTTTTGAGGATGACTGGACAGTCACCTGTAATCTGTGACAGTTTGTTTTGAGGATGGCTAGACACAGTCACCTGTAATCTGTGACAGTTTGTTTTGAGGATGACTGGACAGTAACCTGTAATCTGTGACAGTTTGTTTTGAGGATGGCTGGACAGTCACCTGTAATCTGTGACAGTTTGTTTTGAGGATGGCTGGACACAGTCACCTGTAATCTGTGAAAGTTTGTTCTGGGGATAACTGGACACAGTCACCTGTGATCTGTAACAGTTTGTTTTGAATATGACTGGACATTCACCTGTAATCTGTGTCAGTTTGTTTTGGGGATGGCTGGACACAGTCACCTGTAATCTGTGACAGTTTGTTTTGAGGATGGCTGGACACAGTCACATGTGATCTGTGACAGTTTGTTTTGAGGATGACTGGACACAGTCACCTGTAATCTGTGACAGTTTGTTTTGAGGATGACTGGACACAGTCATCTATAATCTGTGACAGTCTGTTTTGAGGATGGCTGGACACAGTCACCTGTAATCTGTGACAGTTTGTTTTGAGGATGACTGGACACAGTCATCTATAATCTGTGACAGTCTGTTTTGAGGATGGCTGGACACAGTCACCTGTAATCTGTGACAGTTTGTTTTGGGGGTGACTGGACACAGTCACCTGTAATCTGTGACAGTTTGTTTTGAGGATGACTGGACACAGTCACCTGTAATCTGTGACAGTTTGTTTTGAGGATGACTGGACAGTCACCTGTAATCTGTGACAGTTTGTTTTGAGGATGACTGGACACAGTCACCTGTAATCTGTGACAGTTGGTGTTGGGGATGACTGGCCACAGTCACCTGTAATCTGTGACAGTTTGTTCAGGTGTGTTTGTGGTGTGTTATTGTCATTTTGCAAAATTACTTGTGTTTCTGATATTTTGTCATTGTTTTATAAGGATTGTGCTTGTTATGTCCATCACTTTGGGTGAATGTGTTAGGAGCATGTTGTCATTTTCATTATCTGCATGGTTTTTTTGGGGTTTTTTGTTTGTTTGTTTGTTTGCTTGTTTTTGAATAAGTTGCTGTCACATCAGTTTGGCCCGTACATTCAAGTTCTTGTTTTTGGAGAATTAAACATATTAGTGAAATGTTATTGTTTTGTATCAAATGTTACACATGCTAGTAATGGGTAATTTTGGATCTACAAATGTGCTAGTAATCTGTTGTTATTTGGATCATTATGTGTGTTTTGGATTGTGCTAGTAATCTGTTGTTATTTTGGATGAATACACATATTAGTAGTCTATTTTAATCTGGACTGATATATGTGCGAGTAATTTGTTGCTGTTTTGGACCAATATACTTATTAGTAATGTGCTCTCATTTGAATCAGAACAATCTAGTTTTGTGTGTGTCATTTTGGACCAATGCACATTCCAGTGATGTGTTATTGCAGGAAGAGGAACGGCTACGGAAGCTGGAAGAGGAGGAGAGGAGACGAAGGGAGGAAGAGGAGGAGAAGTACAAAAATGTGGAGAAGATGAAGGAAGTGAGTCCCCACCCCTACACATTGCATGCCACACATCAGTCCTGTGTTCAGCACACAATGCTCTACCCTTCCCTAGCACCCACACATTATACAAGATAAACAGAACAAGGAAAAGATCCACTGACTTTTGTCTGATGTTCAGAGGAGTGGAACAGGCTGCGTCAAGAGGTGCAGAATGTTGGCTTTGAGCAGGCTGGAACACGGGGAAGGAGAAGCAGAAGAAACACTGGCCTTAGCAACATTTCAGCCATCAAAGGAAGAATGGCCACTACAAATATTTCAGCAAAAAAGAAAAAGAAATCAACTCTTTTTTTTAGGGTAGTACTAGCAGCCATCAGTGTTGTCATATCTCCTGTGAACGTCTTCATGAGAACAGGTAGTCGCCATTTTGTCTGCTTGATTGAAGGCAAAATAATGACACACTCTGACATTGATCATGGGCAAGACGCTGCAGTAGTGTAGGAGATTGACAAACTCTGCATGAGCATATGGTCCTGGTCCTGGTTGGGATGTGGGATGAGGGTGGGGGGATTGACACCTGTAGAATTCCAGCAAGTTTCATTTTTCCCCAGTGGGATTCCTGATCATTTGTTCAGGGAAGACCAGAAGGCCTTCATGAGGCTGAGAACAAATCACCTCAGACACCAGCACCCCATGTTAACCAAGTTCCATGTCAGTAACTCAGCTTGTGTCCACCTGAACCAACGTGTGGACACCTAGTCTGCAGACACAATACTGAGGAAGACAGCCTTTGAATCTGGGGAGATGCACTGGCAGATTGTAGTATCCGTCTAGATTAACATTTCTTCATGATGGACACAGCCTTTAGGTCTCAAGCAACCTGTACTGGAGAGAGAAATTAATTCAGAAACTACACTGTTATGTTGCACTTCAGTTCAATTTTGGTGTCATCAAAAAGGCGTTAAGGTGTGTGGACCAGTCCATATGTGCTACACCCCTTTTGCTCAGTCACAAGATCACATGTGCAGGGTTTACAGCTGCATGATTAAATCAGTTAACACATAGGGCAGGGGGGGAGCGAGGGAAGATTTGAGAAGAGGGTCTCATGGACAAGACTTTGAGGATGCCTGACCTGCTCATTAATCCAACACACTGGTCACAGATGACATACCATAGCTGACATGGTGTGTGCCACTGCTATAGTTATGAGTGTATATGTGTATGTGCATGGGTATGCATATGTGTCTTAGCACGTGTATGTGTGTGGGGATGTGGGCGGGTATACATATCAGGCCAGGGGGTGGGGATGGGGCATGTGTGTGAAGGGGTGGATGGGTCAGATGGTGGGGTGTACAGATGTTTGGGTGTGGTGGTGAGAGGATGGATGGGTGGGTGATTGGTGGGTGCCTATGTATGTGTGCAAGTGCATGCATATATGTGTATTCATGTGCATGTGTATGTATGTGCACATAAACGTATGCTTGTGCATGCAGTACAGTTGTAGATAAATGCATGCTTGTGCAAATGCATGCACATGCAAGTATTAGGGCATATTTGAATGGACATATGAGTAGAATTGCTGTTAAGAGGAATTACAGATAATTTATTTACATAGTAAATGTATTTTAAAAAAATTAAATAAACAAGAACTATAAAACAATATATAATGAACAAGAACACAAAAACGTACAATACACATTATAAAGCAAATAAGATCTTAATAATTTAAGATTGATCAGCGGATGAAGACTGATCAGTTCATTATGTGATTGATTAATGGATCAGTTGATTGACATACTGGCTTTGACTTTGGAGGAAGCAGAAAAAGAGGAAAAGGAGACGGACGAGAAGCTGAAACAGCTGAAGAAACAGAAGGAAGGGGCAGAGGGAAAGAAGAGAGCAGAGCTGGAGGATGAAGAGAAGAAGCTTAACAGGCACCTCAAAGGTAGGTCCTCATAGTCTGTGTCAGAGTGTAGATCTGCTATCATCCTCACCTCAAAGGTAGGTCCTCATAGTCTGTCTGTAGATCTGATATCATCCTCACCTGAAGAGTAGGTTCTTATATTTTACATTTCACAGTATAGACCTAAGACCTAGTGACTACTGTATGATGCACAGTTTTGTGACTACTGTGTGATGCACAGTTTTGTGACTGCTGTGTGACACACACTGTTTTGTGAATGTTGTGTGATGCACAGTTTTGTGACTGCTGTATGATGCACTGTTTTGTGACTGCTGTATGTGATGCACAGTTTTGTGACTGCTGTATGATGCACTGTTTTGTGACTGCTGTATGATGTACAGTTTTGTGACTGCTGTATGATGCACAGTTTTGTGACTGCTGTATGATGCACAGTTTTGTGACTGCTGTGTGATGCACAGTTTTGTGACTGCTGTATGATGCACAGTTTTGTGACTGCTGTATGATGCACAGTTTTGTGACTACTGTGTGATGCACAGTTTTGTGACTGCTGTATGATGCACAGTTTTGTGACTACTGTATGATGCACAGTTTTGTGACTGCTGTATGATGCACAGTTTTGTGACTGCTGTGTGATGCACAGTTTTGTGACTGCTGTTGATGCACAGTTTTGTGACTGCTGTGTGATGCACAGTTTTGTGACTGCTGTATGATGCACAGTTTTGTGACTGCTGTGTGATGCACAGTTTTGTGACTGCTGTGTGATGCACAGTTTTGTGACTGCTGTATGATGCACAGTTTTGTGACTGCTGTATGATGCACAGTTTTGTGACTGCTGTATGATGCACAGTTTTGTGACTGCTGTATGATGCACAGTTTTGTGACTGCTGTGTGATGCACAGTTTTGTGACTGCTGTATGATGCACAGTTTTGTGACTGCTGTATGATGCACAGTTTTGTGACTGCTGTATGTGATGCACAGTTTTGTGACTGCTGTATGTGATGCACAGTTTTGTGACTGCTGTATGATGCACAGTTTTGTGACTGCTGTATGTGATGCACAGTTTTGTGACTGCTGTATGATGCACAGTTTTGTGACTGCTGTGATGATGCACAGTTTTGTGACTGCTGTATGTGATGCACAGTTTTGTGACTGCTGTATGATGCACAGTTTTGTGACTGCTGTGTGATGCACAGTTTTGTGACTGCTGTAGTGATGCACAGTTTTGTGACTGCTGTATGATGCACAGTTTTGTGACTGCTGTATGATGCACAGTTTTGTGACTGTGTGTGATGCACAGTTTTGTGACTGCTGTATGATGCACAGTTTTGTGACTGCTATCAGTTTTGTGATGCACAGTTTTGTGACTGCTGTGTGATGCACAGTTTTGTGACTGCTGTATGATGCACAGTTTTGTGAGCACATTTGTGACTGTGTTGATGCACAGTTTTGTGACTGCTGTTTGATGCACAGTTTTGTGACTGCTGTATGATGCACAGTTTTGTGACTGCTGTATGATGCACAGTTTTGTGACTGCTGTATGATGCACAGTTTTGTGACTGCTGTATGATGACAGTTTTGTGACTGCTGTATGATGCACAGTTTTGTGACTGCTGTATGATGCACAGTTTTGTGACTGCTGTATGATGCACAGTTTTGTGACTGCTTTGTATGAATTACAGTTTTGTGACTGCTGTATGATGACAATTTTTGTGACTGCTGTGTGACACAGTTTTGTGAGAATGCTGTGTGACACAGTTTTGTGACTGCTTTGTGACATAAGCGTTTTGTGAATCATTTATGACACAGATTGTTCTTTGACTCATGTATGACACAGACTCTTTTGTGATACACACACTTTTGTGACACAGTTGTTTTGTGAATTTTTGTGACACATACTATTGTATGACTCCTGCATGACACACACCAGACTTTAGATACAGGTTGTTTTGTGACTCTTTTGTGATCACACTTTTGTATGACTCCTGTGTGACACAGACAGTTTTGTGATAATATAGGCCTGACCCCCACCACTTTGTTTATATGCTGATTTATTTCATGTTATCTTCGTTTAGGTATCTTTGGCTAAAGAACTCATCACTTGCTCTTACTTTTCTGTACTGTTCAGTTGTTTTGATGATATGGATCAATATATCTATGATTCAATGATGGTATGTTTAATTAACATTCCAGAGCACCGCCACAAACGTATCCGCTACCAGCTGAAGGTGGCAGTGAAGACACGGGACAAATTTCAGCTGGAGTACTCCATCAAGGAATTCAAGAAAGAGGACCTTGCTGATGATGATATGGACCTGGAGAGGGCCCAGCGACTGCTCAAACAGATCAATGCCAAGGATGGTGAGTCCATGCGTGGTGACAGTCCTTCAGGAGAGTTCCAATGGAAGAAGCTGTGTGGAGTGAATTGGGATGGAGTGAAGTCTGACTGGTCAGGTTTGTATGGAGTGAGTTTAGAGGGGACAGGTCTCAGTGAGATGTTTTCCAAGATATGTTGAAGATGAGGAGATGCACAGAAAGGTAAATGTGATGAAGTCGGTTCTGGTGAAGTCACTCTGGACAGGATGAGGTCAGATGAGATGAGTTCTGATGAGGGGAGTTTGGAAAGTGGTGAAATTTGATGGCATGGCATGTTGTGAGTTGTAAATGAGTGATATTTAGAAAGGCAAGTTCTGTATTGAAAATTTTCGACAGCCGTGATGATGTGGGAGGGGATGGGGGAGGTGGAGTTTTGATCCCTCAGCTAGTTCTCACGAGAATATGTATCACAGACAGACCATGGCATCCTGGTGATGGAATGGGGCCAGATCACTTCCCACCACTGTCTGTATGGTTCTGTTTGAATATTTGTGAGACTGAGTTTACTGAGGTGAAGCGTGGTAAAGTCTGACACAAAGTCTAGTCCCTGACCTTCAACTCTTCACACACCAACCCTGCTTTCTGTGAAGTTCAGCAGTAATGGGAATGAATGAAGCGAATTGTCTTCCATCCCAAGAGTTCAGATGAGGTGAATTCTCCTCCATCCCAAGAGTTCAGATGAGGCGAATTCTTCTCCATCCCAAGAGTTCAGATGAGGCGAATTCTCCTCCATCCCAAGAGTTCAGATGAGGCGAATTCTCCTCCATCCCAAGAGTTCAGATGAGGCGAATTCTCCTCCATCCCAAGAGTTCAGATGAGGTGAATTCTCCTCCATCCAAAGAGTTCAGATGAGGCGAATTCTCCTCCATCCCAAGAGTTCAGATGAGGCGAATTCTCCTCCATCCCAAGAGTTCAGATGAGGCGAATTCTCCTCCATCCCAAGAGTTCAGATGAGGTGAATTCTCCTCCATCCCAAGAGTTATGACAAGGCCTTATGGTCTGTCATGGAGGTGAGTTGTTGACACAGTGGTGTCAGTGAAAGAAACTGTGAGCAGTGGCCATGCCTCGCAGAGACTGAGATCCAGCCCTAGGTTTATGCTGCACGAAACACCATCCTGTTCACCTCTCACCTCTGTGTGCTGCTGTGCCCCAAGATGGGCATGGAAGGCTCTGTTTGGATCTTTCACTTGTATGCATATACCTTGCCACATCTCATTTTTCAGGTGTTCTGCATGATGAATTTTGTCATGCGTGTTTGCATGTGTATGTATGTAGTATGCACATTGAATAGTTTGTGTGTGTGTTTGTGTAAATATTTGTTTGCACATTGTTTGACAAAGTGTCAAGGAGTGCATAGACAGGATTTTCTTTGTTGTTCATTTGAAGACAGCTGACAGATCACAGGGGTATGTTCTTGCATGATGTTATGTTTTGTTGTGGCATGACATATGCTTGTTTGTTGTGACACAAATTGATTGTTTGTGATGGCACGAACCTCACTCAGGCCTGCACAAAGCCATGACGAAACGTGAGATCCAAGACCTGGAGAAAGCCATGACGTTTGTCAGGAAGCATGGCTTTGAGGCAGAGCTGGCTAAGGAGATGATGACAGCAGGCAGACTGCTAGGTCGTCTACACCGACTGGAGCGCATCCGCCACGAGATCCTGGAGCTGAAGCAGTCCACGGTGGCAGAGATCCGCAGCTACACCAAACCACCCCCCATTGTGCACACCGTCATGACTGCTGTCTTTTTACTGCTGGGGCATGCTGAGAAAGAAACAAAGGTAACATGAGGAAGGAAGAGAGAGAGGAAGGGAGGGAGGGGAAAGGGGAGAGGAGAGGAAAGGCAGCAGGGGAAGGGGTCTTTACATCATGATGCTAATGGTGGTGGAATGTGGACTGGAGGGATGAGGTGGGGGAGGGTCTTTGTGAAGAATCAGATCATTATACAGACAAGGACATGACTGTCAGTTGATCTGTGTTAGTCAAAAGGATAACAGATGATTGGATCCTCAACTTTCAGATTTTTGCCTAACAGTGATCTGTTGGGTCCTTATCTCTCAGACTATTACCTAAACAGTGATCTGTTAGATCTTCATCAGTGATCTGTTGGATTCTCAATTTTTCAGATTATTACCTAACCAATGATCCATTGGATCCTCAACTTTCTGATTATGACCTAAACAGAGGTCTGTTGGATCCACAACTTTCAGTTTATGACCTGAACAGTGATCTGTTTGGACTTTCAGATTACGACTTAAACAATGATCTGTTGGATCCTCAGCTCTCAGATTATGACCTAAACAGTGGTCTGTTGGATCTGCAGCTTTCAGATTATGACCTATACAATGATCCATTGGATCCGCAACTTTCAGATTATTACTAAACAGTGACTTGTTGGATCCTTAATTTTTGGATTATTACTAAACAGTGATCTGTTGAATCCTCAACTCTCAGATCATCACCACAACAGTAATCTGCCGGATCCTCAATTCTCAGATCATCACTATAATGGCGATCTGCTGGTTTCTCAACTTTCAGATTATCACCATAAATCTGTTGGATCCTGAACTCTAAGACCATCACCCTAACAGTGATCTGTTGGATTTTCAAAGCCATAGATCATCACTCTAACAGTGATAAGTTGCGGATGGACTATCGCACTGGTGGGGCAACAAAGCAGTGATTGTCATCAGTGGTAATGTCCAAAAGTTATTTAGCAGCAGTGCGCAGGGTCTCCTGTTGTAGGTTATCCCATGGCTGTCAATGGAGTAAATCTGGCTATGGGTGTGTCTGGGAAACCAAAATGAGCAGTATGGGAATGGTTCCTCTGAATGGTTGAAAGTAATGAGACAGCAAAACAACTAGAATAACAACAACAAAAGAAGGTGTAGAACCAATTCACTGGGACTGACGCTTCTCTGATGCTCTTTGCATGGTTACTGGTCACTCGCACACTTTGCATGCTACTGTTGGTGTCACTTCCTCTCCCTCTCTCTGTGTCTCTCGGTTGCTCTTGTCTGTCTGACTGTCCATCTCTCCCTCTCTCTCTCTCTCTCATTTTTTTGTTATAATTACAGCATGACAAAGGATACTTGTTCTGTTATTTGTTTTCAGAAAATGTTTTGTGTAGAGTAAATGTCGTTAACTATGAAATCTGCATGTGCATGCAATTTGTTTTTGCGCAAGTGTGGAAGTCAAATCTTTGATAGTATGGAGGTTGTTTAATACATTGATGTGAGCACTTTCTTTATTGTATATTATCTTATTTTTGAGGAAGATCAGATTCAATGTTTTATTGATTATAAAACTGATTTGCTACTGAAGAGATCAGGTATTATTTCAATTTATTTCATACAAACTGCAGCAAAGGAGCGCTGAACAGGTAAGTAAAAGATGTATCAGTACCGAACAAAAACCTGGGATGAGAGCACCAGGGCTGGATTGCTAAACAGTGACAAACTCAGTGGTAAGAAAGTTTGCAAAGCCTGTCCCGATTTTGACTGGCCAGCTGGATGAGGCATGGGGTGTCTTAAAGCTGAATCAGCCACAGAACATGACCAGACAAAACAGACACGCAGGTTTTAATTGCTGATCTGGACCATTGTAAGTCTCTGAATCCCTGCAGAAAAGCAAATGGTGGTTCTTCATTCACTTTCCATTTGTACTTGCTTACTCTGTTAACATTAGTATAAAATGCATAGAATTAAACCGGTGATCTGTAAATTACTGTGAATTTGGTGACAGTAATATTCAACAGATTTGATCTGTCAGCTCTTTCAACTTTATATTCTTCCATCACTTACACAGACAGGAGCACCAGTGGCCTAGATGAATACTGCAGTCTGTTGAGCCTCCCTCCCAGGTCCAGAGTTTCTTTCTCAGCGCTCCATCTACCAAATGTCTGCTTTTTGGTTCTGATGTTTTTGCCGTGCAGAGGTACACACCTGAGTCTCAGACATGGAGTTTGGTGAATGTGGGGTGCAGGAGTCAGAGGTGACCTGTTCTCAGAATGATCATCCAGTGTTCCCTGAAGTGGACAGCAGCCATCCTTGTAGTTACATTTGGATGTTGTTCAGGATAGCGCACCTTCCTCTGTTGTAGTTACATTTGGATGTTGTTCTAGATAGTGTTCCTTCCCTGTGTTGTAGTTACATTTGGATGTTGTTCAGGATAGCGCTCCTTCCCTGTGTTGTAGTTACATTTGGATGTTGTTCAGGATAGCGCTCCTTCCCTGTGTTGTAGTTACATTTGGATGTTGTTCTAGATAGTGTTCCTTCCCTTGTTGTAGTTACATTTGGATGTTGTTGAAGACAGCGCTCCTTCCCTGTGTTGTAGTTACATTTGGATGTTGTTCAAGATAGCGCTCCTTCCCTGTGTTGTAGTTACATTTGGATGTTGTTCAAGATAGCGCTCCTTCCCTGTGTTGTAGTTACATTTGGATGTTGTTCAAGATAGCGCTCCTTCCCTTGTTGTAGTTACATTTGGATGTTGTTCAAGATAGCGCTCCTTCCCTGTGTTGTAGTTACATTTGGATGTTGTTCAAGATAGTCGTCCTTCCCTGTGTTGTAGTTACATTTGGATGTTGTTCAAGATAGCGCTCCTTCCCTGTGTTGTAGTTACATTTGGATGTTGTTCAAGATAGCGCTCCTTCCCTCTGCTGTAGTTACATTTGGATGTTGTTCAAGATAGCGCTCCTTCCCTCTGCTGTAGTTACATTGGATGTTGTTCAAGATAGTGTTCCTTCCCCTCTGCTGTAGTTACATTTGGATGTTGTTCAAGATAGCGCTCCTTCCCTCTGCTGTAGTTACATTTGGATGTTGTTCAAGATAGTGTTCCTTCCTTCTGCTGTAGTTACATTTGGATGTTGTTCAAGATAGCGTTCCGTCCCTCTGCCTGTTCGTCTCTACCGACTTGACTTCTCCATAGTGGATGTCCTGTTTCTTTTTTTGGGCCGCTTGCTTCTCTTCCTTCACCCTCACCTTCCTCTTTGATGGTCTGGTTGTCTCCCTGCTTGTATTGATGTTACAGTGTAGGAATATCCATGGAAGGACCGAGCGACTGTGGATTGGTGCATGTGAACAAAGGCAGCTGCAAGCAATTGGCGTTTTTCCCGAAGAGCTTGCAGGACAGAGAGGACAACAGAAAAGTTAATGTTTTTGAGACTTGGGGCGCTGACTTGTTGACACTTGCAAACAATGGGACAACAAAAGGACTCCGTGTTTAACCTGTCGACCCTATGACCTTTAGGATGGTAGCCAGAAAAAACGACTTGATACTAATAAAATTCTACAAGCACTGGAACAGTAAAAGGACTTGACCTCTTACCTGTGACCCCTTCAGAGCAATCAATGAGATGTAACCCCTGACTCTTCTGTCACAGGACTGGAAGGCAGTGCAGGCACTGGTGGGCAAGACAGGCAAAGAGAGCCTGAAGCGCCGATGTCTGGAACTGAAGTCCGACCAGTTGCCACTGGCCATCGTCAAACGCAGCAATGCCTTGCTGGGCAAGTTTGAGCTGGATGATGTCCGTGACATCTCTGCTGGGGCTGCCACCTTCTATGTCTGGGTAATGGATCGACCCATGGGTCTGTTGTTTGTCCTTGTCTTTACATTCAAGTAATGGATTGACCATGGATCAATTTAGTGTCCTGGTACCTTTGTCTATAAGATGGATCAACCCTTAGGTCTGTTTAGAGTCCAAGTCATAAAGAAAATAAAGAGAGCATGATGACTGCATTCAGATTGTATATATATGTTTGTGTTTAATATATTTACGTGTATGGCTTATATAAATCTGAGAGTGTGTGTGTTTGTGTGTGTGTGTTACAATGTCTTAGAGTATATGAGCTCATGTGTGTGTGTGTGTGTGTGTGTGTGTGTGTGTGTGTGTGTGTGTGTGTGTGTGAATTTCTTAGAGATGAAGTGTTTTCCCTACACTTTAGAGAAAGTATGTTTATATACCTAGCACTTGCACATTCACACACACGCACTCTACCTTACCTGGTCAGTCCAGACTCTGGCTTGGGGGTTTTGTCATGATTCTTACCCAAGCCCTTCCATGGCACCAACTAATAGGTCCAGTCTGTTACTATCACTGTCTTTCTGTCAGTGTCCGGGCCCAGCAGTGAAACTGCCAAAGCCATCCAAGCCGTTGTAACCATCTACGGCTGTATTGTCGCAATGCTAGGGCTAAACTGTCTCCTATTAACTGGAGGCCCTAGCACTGGTCTGTCACTAGTGTAACTGTCAGCATGACGAAGCTCCTTCACTAATTATAAGTTAGTCCTAACCGGTCCGCTCCCTTCAAGCCCCCGTGTCGAACTCCCTAAACTAACAACAAGTTAGCAGGTCTGCTCTCTTCAAGGCCTAGTGTTGTTCTGCCGGAGTTCGTCTGCTATCTGCTTGATTGTCAGTGAACACTTCTCACGCGAGGTGCACTTCCGCTGAGCTTGCCTATGTGCACAGAAACCGTGCGTCACTACAGAGTATATGAGCCCATGTGTGTGTTTGTGAGTGTGTGTGTGTACAATGTTTCCCCTGAATGTGTTTATTTGCTTGTCTCTATCTTCTATCATTGATCAGTTTCTTAGAGTAAATGAGCACATGCACATGTGTGTATGTGTGTGTGTGTGTTTTGTGCGTGTGTGTGTTTCCCCCAAATGTTTTTATTTGTTTGTCTGTATCTTCTGTTACTGTTTTCCTTAATGATTTTGAATGTCCTAGTGACAAGCAGTTTTTTTCACCCAACAGTTATTGTACACATTGTAGTGGTCTTTGTCCATGATCAGTTATTTCTATGATGTGATCATTGTTGTAATGGTGATGTTGTGTTGTGTGCAGGCCACAGCCATGATTGAGGATGCCATGGACAGGGAGGATGGGGAGAAGGGTGGCACAGCACAAAAGTAGTTCTTTGGAATCTGATCAACAGAGAGAAGGGCGTAACATAACAATGGTTGTTTAGAATCTGGCGAACAGAGAGAAGGGCATAACATATCAGCAGTTCTTTAGAATCTGCGAGTTATCATCCTTCTGTATTGTTAAATGTTGACTTTTCTGCTTATCAGTTCCTTTGATGTGAGCTAGGTGTATGAAGATGATATGCATGAATATCACTCTTTGTCAGTCAGAGGAATCCAGATAACTGCTGACAGTTCTGAATATCTCATGACAGCTTGGTAGTTTTTGTCATGATATATGTCATGACAGGTAGGTAGGAGGCTTTGTGATGTCCTGTTTAATAACAGGTAGGAAGGCTTTGTCATGACGTATCTCATGACAGCTTGGTACCTTTGTCATGACGTGTCTCATGACAGGTGGGTAGGCTTTGACATGACAAATCTCATGACAAACTTAGAAGACTATGACAAATCTCATGACAGCTTGGTAGGCATCATTATGACATCACTGATGTAAGCTGCAGATTGTCTTGACATCACTGATGACAACTGAACATTGTCACGACATTACTGATGCCAGCTGGACAGACATTGTCATGACATCACTGATGACAGGTGAACATCATTATGACATCACTGATGACAGGTGAACATCATTATGATATCACTGATGACAGGTGAACATTGTCATGACATCACTAATGACAGCAGAACATTGTCATGACATTACTGATGTCAGCTGGACAGACGTTTTCATGTCACTGATAGGTGAACATTGTCATGATGCCCCTGATTATAGCTGGACAGAGACTGACATGACATCACTGATGTCAGCTGAAAATTGTCATGACATCTCTGAAGACTCATGAACATTGTTATGACATCATCAGTGACAGCTGAGCATTTCTATGCCATCTTTGATGAGATGTGGACATTGTTATGATGACACCTGAACAGAGATTATCATGACATCACTGATGACAGCTGAACATTGTCATGACATCACTGATGACACCTGAACATTGTCATGACATCAACTGTCATGACATTAGTGATGATAGGTAAACATTGTCGTGACAGATCTCGTGACAGCTGAACAGTTACAAGTTGCAGATTGAGGAACCAGAGATAGAGAAATGTGTGTGAATGTGACTCTGTGTGTGTGTGTGTGTGTGTGAGTGTGTGTGTGTGTGTGTGTGTGTGTGTGTGTGTGTGTGTGTGTGCTGGGCATTATGGAAATAAACAGTTAATCTGACGAGCTTATTTTGTTCTTTGTTTCTTAGTGCTTTGCTGTTATGGCAAAATACCATTGAGCTGATTTGTGATTTGTATATTTGTTTTTACAAACTAATACCTTGGTTTATCAAATAATGTGATTGTATTTCAGCAATGCCATTAAAAGATTTTTTTATGCTGATTACAAGAAAATGTCCAGCAACTAATCAATAATGTAGAAATGACATTACATTCTTTGATTGTGAATATTTATTTGCTTGATTTTTTAAAATGTAAAACCTTTACACACACACACACACACACACACACACACACACACACACACACACACATGCACACACACACACACACACACACACACACACACACACACACACACACACAGGTAAACATATGTTTGACAGATTAATTGCCTGTTTATTTCACTTCTTGTTTACATTTTTTATTATGTGGATTGAAATCTTATCACTCGGTTTCATGATGATGGACAGGTTCATCAATTTAACAGATACAATGTTGGAGACTAAAAAAGATATCGGTTGATGTAAAATTTTGCTTTGGGGGATGTCTTTGTGGAGGGAAGATGTACAAGTGGAATCCTATGGCATTTTGATTGGCTCAGAAGTCATGTTCACTGAAGGGGTTTTGTCTGCTGTTAAATAAACAAAGCAAGGATCTGCTTCTTAACTGAGACCATCTTTCTCAGTTATTCACTGTATGCAATATGCTACATGGGCAGTATTTAGACTAAATGAAACACCTGGTTTTCTGCAGTGATTTCCAATTTTTCATTTTCTTTTTCACATTAATTTTTCTTGAAAGGCTGTCCAGTGAAATACAGAAGATGTATTTGTCAAAAAGGGCCTGACTGGCTCCATTGATTAGATATTGCTGTTCGGAGTCTACAGTCCTGAGTTAAGTCCTTGTTTGCTGTTCTGGTGATGGGTAGTGATGTCTGGTCATCTTTTCAAAAGAAGGCTGTGATACCATAAATGATATTTGGTTGTGTACATTAACTCTGTTTGATTTTTTTTGTTTTGTTTTGTTTTCAAGCAATGTCCATTTACATCATTAAATTACCTGTTTTATTTTGTACTTACAGCTAATGATCTTTTTATGTACAGACATATTTGTGGAGTTGTTTTGTTTTTTTCAATCTTACAGCAGTATTCAACTGGTATACACATACTAGATTTACTTTGCTTGCATGACATCTTAACAAAAACTTGCTCCCATTGAAGACTGTCTTTTTTCATCTGTATTGGATTGACTTTCTAACAAACATTCCCTCCCTTTATGGACTTGTTTTTTAGGTACATTGCCCCTTTTTTCTACACTAGATTGACTTCCTGTGGAGTATTCTCTCCCTTTATGGACTTGTTCGATGACATTGTCCATTTTCTAGACTGACTTCCTAACAAAGGTTCCCTACTTTCGTGGACATCTGGTATGTTGTCTGTTTTTGTCCTAGGTTGATCTTACAAAGACTCCCTCACTTTACAGACTTGTTTTTCTGGTATCTTGTTGTCAGTGTCTTCACAAGACCGACCTCCCAATCAGTAATGACTCCTTGACTGACAGGGTCCTGTGTGAGCATGTTGCTACTGCATCTTTCAGTGCATTCCACCTGCATATAACCAGCCTCCATTAATGTTGTACATAAACCATTTCAAATTTTATGGCAGCTTATCTAGGATACTAATATGTCATTACTATATCAATGATCAAATATAACTTGGTTTCATTGTATTTTTGTGTGTGTTTGTTCATTTGAATTCTATGATTTCTTCCATGCTATGTTTTGAATGTGTGACTGTGAGAGGAGAGAGAGAGAGAGAGCGTGTGTGTGTGTGTGTGTGTGTGTGTGTGTGTGTGTTTGTGTTAGTGCGTGTGTGTGTGTGTGTGTGTGTTTGTGTTAGTGCGTGTGTGTATGTGTGCGTGTGTGTGTGCGTGTGCATGTGTGAACACATTGTTGAAACAACAGAGAATCCAAACAGCAAACAATGTTAAGAAGATCAAACAATGTGGTCAAAGAGAAATTAATCAAACAGATACCCAACGAGATGCATGATTAGACGCCAAACACTATCAAGCATGAAAGTAATAAGCAAGAATCGTCAATGTAGGTATTAGGTGTGTCATTAGAGAGCATGGAATTTTCACTTCAAGAGGAGTTATTTCTTGTCTATATATACATCTACCTGCACTCTCGTTTAAGTTGGTTCTCAAAGCATACACCCTTTTGAAACGTTCAGGAGATGTTCATTTACATTATTATTGCAGTCAACATACCTAACAACAGAAGCAGGCTTTGGAGACTGACTGCTGATATAGTTCCAATGTGTCTTCTTCAGTAGCTATCTTCTAAACACACAGGAATAGTTAACTCTGTTGCATTACATACAATATTAAAACAGTGTAGTACAAGTATAGATTTCCGTGACCTTGAACCAAGGTCAGTGCCCCAACATCCATTTGGATTATATCTGAAAATTCACATGAACAAAATACGAACTGCAGGAAGTACTAGTCTAATAGCGCCGACAAAGAGCCGTCACTGAGGAAGTATGTTCAGTCATACCTTCGTGCCTTGATCTTGGTCTTGTTTGTCATGCCTCTGCTTGGAATCTATCTGAACTGCCATGATGATGATTATTGTTATGAATACTTATACAGCACTTTACAGTCCACACTCATTTACACAACGGGCTGCCTACCTGGCGTTTCATTCAGTCATTTCCTGTGTCATCCAGTCAATATTGTTCACCCAATTTCCTTACTTTCTTCATTCTTTCAGTTTCTCGCGCAGGGTGCATGCTATGTGTAACGTGTCATCCATACCAACGGCCAAACTGGCTTACTCTTCTGAAGGTTGGTGATGGGATGTTATGCGTGCATTCACATACGGAACCTTGGTTTATAGTCTCATTCAAAGGACTGTATGGGAAATGGAGTCAGAACCATGTTAACTCCGAGGGAAAAATCCCCCTGTACCGAAATTGCCTGGCGGAGATTCGAACCCGCAACCCCAGGATCACCAAGATTACGAGTCCGGCGCTCTACCACTGAGCTATTCCAGCCTTCGGAATGGCGTATGTGTCGGGATTGATCAAAGGAGGCCAACAAACAAATAAACAACAAAAATCAAAAACAGAGTTCAGCGCTCTATGTGTGTGTGTGTGTGTGTGTGTGTGTGTGTGTGAAGAAAATATAGACTCGTTATATTCTAAGGGGGGTCGGGAGAGTGGGTCGCAACCATGTCATGACTCTTTTATGCCATTCTGCTGTCAGAATTTTAGTTCCTCGCGCTGCTGGGAGCCAAACTGCTCCCTCTGGATGGGTGGGAGTCTTGAGGCGCGCCTTTTTTTCAGACAGGGACGTCATACCACATCGTTATCGGACGCCTGTTCTGAGTTGGGAAATGTAAGCCTTACGATGTTCAGTTTTGTTCCTCTTTGACCAGATCCAGCTGAAACTCTTTCCAGATGCATTGCCATTTCCTGTAGGATTTTAGTCTTTTTCTGATTAAATATCACATCAAATAATAAATATCATATCAAATTTCATGAAATCGTAGGCCAATGAATCTACAACCCCCCTTTCTCTTAGCTCTATGGCGAGGACTGTGGCTTGGAAACCAGGTTCCCTCCAGCTGCTGGCTGGATTGGCATACTTCTCAGTCTTCTAGAAATGAGCTTGCTCCAGTCCGCTTCCATACGGCAGATTGAATTCAACCAGAATCTTTTTTTTTTTTCTTTTTTGATGAGTCTGAGTAGTGTGCTATATCCGGTCTCATGCCACTCTTCTGTTCATACCTGGATGGTTTTCTCATTTTACGTCTCCTGAACCCCCCCCCCCCCTCCCCCCCCCCCCCCCCCCCCCCCCCCCCCAGTCATTCGCTACATCCAATAACCACTACTTCCATGCCGGCTGTTCCAGACCATGATTTGTGATCTCCTGCCGTGTGAAAGTCGTTGTTACAGCTTCCGATGGCGTTGTGCTTCCTCTGACTCTGTACACCGCATGTGATATCTCCTTAACACTCGGTTGTAACTGCACGCGTGTTCCTTGCATGGGTTAGCGCTGATTTGCAATGAACTCAGGACAGGTTCAACTATTCGCTGGCCTGACCAAAGCGGACACGTTGGATCATACCATATCAGAAGGTTCCCATTAATAGGAGGTTCCATTCAGGTCTGAGGATGAATCCGATTTTAAGAGGTGCCATGTGCCATATTTTGTTCAGCTGAGACTTCTTTGGAATGCGTTTCCCCATGTAGTCCACAGACCCCACTGGCTTGCCAGACTGCCTGCTGGATTCTCTTGGCATCTTCTTCTTTCTTTAAGTCCTGTAATATTATGTCTCTGATTGTTTCTCTGTTTTTTGCCTTTGACCGCCACTTTGTTTCTGTTGACTCCAGTCCCTATCTGTTGGTTTGTGTGTGTCCTGTTATGTCACAGCTCTTGAGGTTTGGTTTGCCACGTCCACTGCCGCCTGAACTTTCTATTTTTTGTAGTCTTTTGCTAGGGCTGGACTGATCTCACAAGCTTGTCTTCCAAATCCTCAAGCGCGATTAGTAACCTTTCTTTACCTACTATGTGCTCCTCAATGACTGAGTAGCTTCAGAGATGGCTTCAGCTTTGCTTGGCGGCAGTAAAATGCATAGTGAGTCCAGTTGTGTATTTGTCGATTTTATCAGTTGATTCCACGGCACTAGTGCTAGCATTGTGAATCAGTAAAGATCAGAGAAATTTCAGGATTAGCATGAACTGCAGACACCAGACTTTATCATTGCTAGGTTGGCTACATTAGTCTATTATCCGCAGGCTTTCTTTCGCCATTTGCTTGGCTTCCTCTCCCCGCTTTCTGCTTTTCAAGAGTTATCATACCGCCTCCCAAGGTTCTTGATGGGTTCTTCTGTTGGAATGGCTCGTTGATTACAGTGAATGTATCTGTTTCAGCTTTTTTTCCCCTTTCCTCTGGGAGAGGCTTCGTGATTTCTTTTGTTGTTCTTTTGTTCTAACTGCTTCAGTATGTTACGCGTTCCATCTTCCGTGGTGGTAAATACTATTGTGTAATCCATGAGGGCTTTTAAAGAGAGCGTTTGATAGTCTTTCCCCAGGCCTGCAGGACCTGTGCGACCCAAGGCTTCTTCCAAGATGAATCTCATCGCCAAAACAAACAATGCTGGAAAAACTGTACAGCCCACTCCTATGCCAACTTTCAGACCGATCCTGTCTGTTCAGTATCCCTTTGTGAAGAACCTCACTGGTATACCGTGAAAAGACTTCTTTAGCATTTCTTGGACGTTCTTTCTGACATGATACATCTCGAGGGCCAGTTGAATCATCTTGTGTGGAACTGATCCTTATGCATTTGCCAGAGGTCCCTGCTGGATGGATGGGTGTGTAACGGCATGCCTTTTTTGGCAGATGCGCTACCCATGTCACTATAGGATGGCTGTTCTGAATTAGGAAATTTGAGTCTTGAGAAATTCACGTTTGCTCCTCCCTAACCAGATCCAACTGGAACTCATCTATCTATCTATCTGCCTGTGTCTGTCTGTCTGTCTGTTTGTCTATCTATCTATCGATCTATCTGATAATAACACCTTGACCCCCCAAAACTTTACTTTCCAGGAAAGGAGTGGAGCGAATGTAAAAAAAATGGCCCTACTTTAAATATATAACTTTAAAAGACAGACGCGCGTTTGTGAAATAAAGGAGACATCAGAAGAAATCCTCATGTGAGTACTCTTGTTAGTTTTATTGTCCCTCCAAAGGACAGGTGGGCAGAACCAGGAAAATGTTATTGTTCCTCCAAAGGGGAGGTGAGCAGGACCAGCAAAGTTTTATTGTTCCTCCAAAGGGGAGTTGAGCAGGACCAGCAAAGTTTTATCGTTCCTCCAAAGGGGAGGTGAGCAGGACCAGCAAAGTTTTATTGTCCCTCCAAAGGGGAGGTGAGCAGGACCAGGAACCGACAGCTGTTTCGCCATATGAACAGCTTATCAGGCTAGCTTATGTATCCCGGTTACCCGCCATATGGGAAACACTGTCATGTACGGAAAAAGGAAACTCGAGAAAATCGATTTGATCCTCCCGTGTACGTACATATGATCATCACACACACACATAACACACACACACACACACACACACACACACACACACACACACACACACACAGAGCACATGCGCGCGCATGGGCACGCACACACACACACACACCACACACACACATGCGCGCGCGCGCGCGTGCTCATGCACGCACGCACGCACACACTCGCGCTCGCGAGAGTACACATGCACACACTCGCACACACAAAAAAAAACACACACACACGTCAACGAACACATCCCACCGAAATGTCAACACTGTTTTGTGAGCATTTCTGTTGGAAGATAGCCAGACAAAAACTTGACCGGTGGTGTTATTGTTGCACGCACCTATTTCCAGTCCATCTAATCCCTTAATACCTGCGTCTGATCTCGGATTACAAGGAGAGTAAACCCAAGGCGTGACAATCCCCCTACAATATGGAGTACAGGATCGGCGTCAGTGGCTTATCACAAGAAATTACCGCAGCAAAAATAATTGCTGTCACTTGTATTTTGAAACTTACGGCACATTGTCGTAATAAATAGACAAAAGGGTAAAAGTAAATAATTTAGGGACTAACTAGAATTTCTGTCACTTTGTCTGTCGTAATATACATAAATAAAAGCAATTTGGCAACTAGAAAGAAATTTACTATCACTTTGTTGTGATGTACACAAATAGCCTATAGACCATCACACACATTTCTGTCACGTCGTGAAGTATACAAATACAGAACATTTGGAGACCAAGTAAGTATAATATCTCATAAGATTGTTCAGGGTTTTTTTTTTTTTTACAAAAATCCTTAAAGCATTTTTATTTTCTCTCCAACATTGCAAAACACTTTCAAAACATTCCGACAGTAGGCCTACCAGACCTACAGTCTGTTAAAGAAGATACCCTCTCCACAATCAGACTGACAGTACTAGAGCTGAAGTATGTTGAAGAAGACACCTTCTCCACGATCAAAACTACACTGCCAGAGCTAAAGTCTGTTAAAGAAGACACCCTCTCCACAATCAGACCAACAGTGCCAGAGCTGAAGTCTAGAATACAACCTTCCGAAATCGGAACTACATGCCTGAGCTAATGAACAGTGCCAGAGCTACTGTCTGTTAAAGAAGACACCTTTCCAAAACCGGAAGTATATAAAGAAGACACTACAATCAAAACTGTGCCAGAGCTAAAGTCTGTTAAAGAAGACACCCTCTCCACAATCAGACCAACAGTACTAGAGCTAAAGTCTGTTAAAGAAGACAACCTTCCAAAATCGGAACTACATGCATGAGCTAAAGTATATTAAAGAAGACACCACAATCAAAACTCTGCCAGAGCTAAAGTCTGTTGAAGGACACATCCTCTCCATAATCAGACTAACAGTGCCAGAGTTAAAGTACATTAAAGAAGATACCCTCTCAACAACACATTTTTCAGTCCATAGAAGGTCGGTCTACACACCTTCCAAAAACGGTACAGAGTATATGAAAGTTTGTATTGACCAGTTGACAGCGCCTTTAACAGCACTGCGCTCTGCCCTCTGCAGTTGCTGACCCCAGGTGCGTGGCACTGCAGTCAGCACTCTTAGCACCTGACTTGATTTTCAGAGTTTGAAACGCGCTGGGTCTCATTATGGTTCCTGCCTGTGGCTGATTGCACCAATCAACAGTGAGCCTGAGAAAGATGTTAGAATGACGTGGCATTTACACAGACCTGTACGGGGGTCTCTCTTGACGAATGGATTAAGTGTAACAGTGAAGAGCTGGTCGTGAAACTTGTTTTTTCCACAATCAATCTACATTCTACAATCATTATGAGGTGTTTGTGACAGCGGCGATCGAATGGCGTGTGTTGTTAGTCGACAGCTGATTTATGAGAGCACATAATGGGGATTTAGACATGACTTCCGGCACGGTTTTCGCAATGAATGACAACGAAGGCACTATTCGCCGAGACAGTCAAAGTGACAGCGGACTCCCAACTATCAAACAAAGAAGACTGAAATGTCAAGAACACACTACAGGATGATCGATCCTGGACAGTCCTCTAGGATCTTGTGACGGGAAGGAGAGGACCACACCCATGGTAAAAGAAATGGTTGACAACATCCAACAATGGCCGAGCCAAATATGAACCTTGTGCGAACGCAGGCGTGGGTCAGAGACAGTTGGTCATGAAGGGATTGACTTGAACTTTGATGTTCCCCACGATCACGTGTGGTTTAGGGACATAGGCCCCGAATGGTGATACACAAAGTGTAGGCTTGCTTCACAGAGAGGACGTGAACAGTGAATTGTCGTCAGTATGTCACATACAGACCGGAAAGGTAAGGGGAAGTTCATATCCGTTTTGATATTTAGTAACTGCTTATTGATACTCTAATATTATCTGTATGTTGATCTTCAGTGTGTCTTGTCTAGGTTTTAATTTCGTCCTTATTGGTATTTAGAATATCCACATAATATTCAACATGTCCATACTGATACGCAGTATGTTTCTTTAGACATTCAGTTTGTCCATGTTGATATTCGGTATGTTCATGACGAAATTTAAAGTATCCATGTCGATATTTAGTTTGTCTATGTTGATATTCAGTCACTATGCCAATGTTAGTATTCATTAAGTCCATGTTAATATAATTCAGTATGTCCAAGTTCATATTTAGTATGTCCTTGGTGGTAATCAATTTACACATGTTGATATTGAATTCGTCGCTTTCCACTTTTAACCATAATGTCTATGTTGGCATTCAGCGTGATCACGTCCATTTTCAGTCCGTTTGTCGCTGTCATCATCATCACTATTGAGAGTACTGATATAGCGCGTTATCTCGATTAGAGACCAATCTCTAGGCGCTTTACAGTCCACACTGTCTTTCACACAATGGGCTGCGTAGGACTACCCGGAAAGAGCCGACGAAAGAGTTGCCTTCTGGCGCATCTTGATTCAGTCGACAACCAGACACCCTTTTTTTCCTTCGATTTTTCATGGACTGTGTGTTGCATGTCAACTATACGGCCAAACTGACCTTTTCGTCCGAAAGTTGTGACTGAATTTTACGAGTGTTCAAGATAGTATGTGTGCGTACACACACGGAACCTTTCAGTTCAACACTCATTCGAATAATTTTTCACTTTTGTTTCTTTCTTCTTTTTTTTTTTTCTTTTTTTTTTTTTTTGTCTTTTTTTTGTGTGAGTCAGAACCAATGATAACTCCCAGGGAAAACATCTCCCGTACCAAAACAGATTTGTGAAGATTCGAACAGGCCACCGCAGGATTTTCAGGATTACGAGCTCAGTATTCTACGAATTAAGCAAATTAAATTTGTCAGTGTCTCCATTACTATGTCTGTGTTGGTATTCAGTCAGTGTGTCCATGTTGATACTCAATATGCTTACATATATATTCAGTGTGTCTTGGTCGATATTCATTATGCTTGATGTTCAGTATGTCCATGTATATTCAGTTTCAGTATATATACATGTCGATATTCAGTATGTCCATACTGATGTTCAGGATGTCTCATGTTGTCATTCAATTTGTCCTTGTCGACATTCAATCATAATCTTTATGCTAATATTCAACTGTCCGTATCGATGGTCAGTGTATCCTATAAATGTTTAGTGTGTTAACATTGATGTACAATACCCGCGCATTCTTTTGTTTTACGTGTTTTTGTTTATGTTCAATGCGTTTGAGTTGATACGTTTTTGATAATGATATGGACGAAGCTAGTGATGATACTACTGATGACGGTGGTGACACAATGATGACGAGAATGGCTTAGATTTAACGATGATGACGATTAATGATGACGGCAGCTCAATAACGTTGATGATGGTGACGACGTCCTCCGCAGCCCTCCGCCTGGCGGTAAGGGCGCGGGATGTGGGACGGTTGGAGGATGTGCTACACGCACTGGATCAGTGGAGGGAGGCGGGGGAGGAGATGGACGTGGAGGTTGAGGAGGCCAGACGTCTGCTGCATAGACTGAAACACGTGCACAACGTCACCACCTCTCTACAGGTCAGTCATCATCATCATCGTCATCATCATCATCGTCATCATCATCACCATCGTCCGTCGTCGTCGTCATCATCATCATCATCATCATCATCATCTTTCTGTACACATTCAAAACAGTATTCACGTAAATATTCTCGCACACTAGTCACCCAAGTCTTTTTGCCCTTGACATTAAAACGTTTTCGATTCATTGTCTGTTCTCGCTTCTTCCATTCGAAAAGTTATCCATTTCAATTACGGTTGTTGGTGTTTGGATATCGCTCGAGATCGCCGTAAATGAACTCGTTTTGTGTTCGACCATCAGCAATTCAAAATCGCTTTAAAATATGCCTTTATGAATCATTACTATTTTTGAAGGCCAGTATTTTACCACTCTACCGGATATGTTGTCTTTGAGAGACAAATAACTTTCTGAATGTTTGTAAAGGATTAGAAATGAGTTAATGCATATCAAGCCTATGAAAAGTAACCGGAAGCATTCTCTTTTCCTTGTTCAGTAGATTTTGACAAGCCGAACGAAAAGAGAGTTTGGTTGTAAAGAAAAAGATACCTGTATGCATTTACAACACTGGCTCTGTCATTACCACAAGCTCTTATTTTCATTATTGAGAGAAATTGAACAGTATTAGTTTTATTCCCGTATATTTGTGCTTCTAAGATCATCGTAGCGGCATTTGAATCATTAAACGGGCTTCGCAAAGCTACTGGACGATTAAATATTATCATAAAAAAAAACCAATTATAGAGTTATAAAATCAAAATATGCGCAACAATATCCGTTTTCAACAACTAGATAGACAACGAAAATTAGACAGCGCTCCATACCAGCCTTTGCTGTGCTCCTCCATTACACATCCATGAAATCTAAACACTTGTCCGACTTCTCGCTCTTGTTTTAACTATCCAGCATTTATGTTGAATACATCTGTGCAACTTCTCCCTCATTCAGTTCTCTAGCAACACAGGCCTGAACAGTTCCACTCACATAGAATCAATTTTTTTTTAATCTACAAATGAGGCATATAAATTTCGATTAATATCGAACTGTTTTTAGATAGCTGGTAACAAAGCAAAGATGAGATTGAATGTAAAACGACTTTGAAAAAAATGATGCTCGCCTTCATATTATTTATACTTGTTTAAGCTGGAATTATGACAATTTCACTGCACACGGTGATATATCTTTACAATATTCATTTGCATTTCTGTGAACAGAAGTAAAATTATTTCGATTTCTTCAGCTTTCTGGATACCAACTGCTTTAAGAAATGACTGAATGGTTCTCATAAAGATGAGACAGAAAAACGCACAAATCTTTTATCAATTTTACAAAAGATAAAGCAGAAATCTCCCAAGAAGGTTGAAAGCGCACAGTAATTAAAGCACCTGGTCCAGCATATTCACCACATCTATTTCTAACAGGTAGGTCCTTTCTAAGTCTGGATCTGTCTAGAAATCAATCTGTTTCATCTTCCAGATAATGTCCCGTTGCTTCTACCAGATGATTTCCTGTTGTCATTACTAGGAATTCTTCACTGTCTGCCAGAAAGTCTCCCGACAGTAAACACAAGTTAGCTATCTGTTTATAGACGTTGCATTCCAGTCTTTCTTTTTTCTTAGAAACAGATTCCTAAAATATTTTAGCGATGCGAAAGTTCGGCTCGATTCACTTTGCTTAACGTACCTGTGCATATTCAACAAAGTCTTTGTAATTCACGTTTTGTCGCTGTAATTCTTGGTCACAACGTTCCCTTAGGAGGTAAAAACATCAGGTTCCTTGAGGACGATGATGGAGGAGCTTCCTCCTCACCCCATCCAGCTGACGGTACTCAAGGCTGTCTTCCTCGCCCTGGGAGTCCCTGAGGTCAAGATGCAGGTGAGTACAGGTAACCCGTCCACCCTGACCTCCCGGTGAAGACAGGTAAATCTTTCACCCCGACCTCTAGGTGAGTACAGACGAATCCTTCACACTGACATCCAGGTGAGTACAGGAAAACCTTTCATCCTGACCTCAAGGTGTGTGCAGGTAAACCCTTCTCCTCGACTTCCGAGTAAGTACAGATAAACACTTCACCCTCACTTTCAGATGAGTAAGGAGAACTCCTTCACCCTGAATTCGAGATTGGTACACTTGACCTCCAGACGATTACAGGTGAATCATTCACCATTACTTACAGGTGATTACAGGTAAACTCTTCATCCTGACCTCTAGATGGTTACAGGTAAATCCTCCACTCTGACCTACAGGTGAATACAGCAAACTCATCACCTTGATCTCTAGATTGGTACAGGTAACACTTCACCTTACCTACAGGTGAGTGCACAGAAATCTGACCTCCAGATGAATACAGATAAACTCTTCATGCCAACTTCCAGAGGAGGACAGATAGATGAGTATAGATACACCTTCACCTTCACCTCTAGATGAGTACAGATAAACTTGTCACCCTGACTGCCAGTTGACTAAGGATAAAGGTGAATTTAACTCTGAGAGAGAGAGAGAGAAGAGAGAGAGAGAGAGAGAGAGAGAGAAAACTTTGATTATGTTTGGAGATAAGGACTTCTGGCTGAGTTACTTGAAGGAGTGTCTGGAAAACTTATTTGTGTAATGGCTGAGTTACTTGAAGGAGTGTCTGGAAAACTTATTTGTGTAATGGCTGAGTTACTTGAAGGAGTGTCTGGAAAACTTATTTGTGTAATAGAAGGTAGTATATCATTAAATTAAGCTAAAGTATGGTTGTTTTGTTCATGGAGGAACACTTCAGTTTTTCGGCAGTAAAGAGACACGGCACAATATTTTTCTTTTTCTTTGAAAGGGTGTTGACCAATGTTTGATGGATCATGACTGCATACCTATGAATAATACTGCTATTTCCCTTGATTTTAACCTCAGTCCTTATTTGTAGTTGCTGGTTTTGGTTTGCCCAGATAACACAGACATGATAGGCTCTTTGTCCTCGGCTGGGCTATAAAGTACATGAACGGATTATATAGATTTTGCTTCTGACTCAATGGATGGCATGCAAAGAGCATAAGGTGCTCTTTTACATTACTGAGATCAATGGAAACTCCATGTTAACTAAGTACATCTGAAATTGCCGTGTTTCATGGCCGTAAAAACTCAAAGTACAGTTTTCATTAACGTCATAAACAGCAAGAAATTGTAAATACACGTAGATGTTTAAGAATCGCTATTTGCAAGACAGGACATGGCTTCAGTGGCAAAATGTAAATCGTGGCAGAGCTCAGTAAGCTATGGTATCATAACTACCCGACAGCTTGGAATCAGAATTTCCCCTCGGATCCACCGTGCACTTCACAACATTGGCGTTGTGTTGCCTTACTGTCCGGCTGTGAAATCTAGAGTTCTGAACATATACATTCAGTTAAATAGTGGCAGATTACGTTCATAAAGTGTTAGTTTTTATGGCATGAATGTATTTGACTTAAATGACAATAGATGTTGAAGCACCGAGCCGTCAAATGAACGCAACACACACTGAGGAAACGAGGCTGGACCTATCGATCATCTCCAAACAGGACAACAAACAAACAAATATCGGATATAAACGTAGTGGAGGTAAAAAAAAAAAAAAAAGTGCAGGTGAAGGAGTCCTCATTTTCTATGAAAATGATTTGACCGGGAGGGGGGGGGGGGGGATGGCGGAACAGCCAAGATGGGATGTAAAGGACACCGTTGATAACGGGTGATTAAACTCTTCAGTGACAGCTGTGGGAATCATGACATTCCTCATTTTGAACGGAACCATTTGCTAATGCCCCACGAGAGTTGACTTTCCTCTCCTAATTGAGAACTCTTCGGGAGTCATGGGCTTCAGCGGTTGTGGCAGTCCACCGATATACAACTCTAGGGAGGGTGGGGGTGGGGGTGGGGATGTGTGTGTGTAAGATTTTCATTCCGAAAGGATAAAAAATGGAAATTGAAGAGTAATATAAAGAAACAAGTCATTAAAAGTAGGTTGCGAATAATCAACATAAAAGAACATGTTCAAACATTTACTTCAGGATATCAATATTCGTTTCAACGCGCGCGCGTGTCTGTTTGTGTGTGTGCACATGCACGTTCAGGACTGGTCCTCCTTAGAGCTGCTGATAGGCAGCAGCGAGGATGACCATGAAGCTTTCGTGGACGCCGTCCTACAAGTAAACCGTGGCACCCTGCCTCCTACCGACGTCACCAAGGCCCGTGACCTTCTGTCGACAGGTCACCTCAACGAACACAGGGTCCGCTCCGTCTGTCCACCCCTCACCCCTTTCTACCTCTGGGTAAGTCTCTGTATGTCTGTCCACCCCTCACCCCTTTCTACCTCTGGGTAGGTCTCTGTATGTCTGTCCACCCTTTACCCCTTTCTATCTCTGGGTAGGTCTCGGTATGTCTGTCCACCCCTCACCCCTTTCTACCTCTGGGTAAGTCTCTGTATGTCTGTCCACCCTTTACCCCTTTCTACTTCTGGGTAGGTCTCTGTATGTCTGTCCACCCCTCACCCCTTTCTACCTCTGGGTAGGTCTCTGTATGTCTGTCCACCCTTTACCCCTTTCTACTTCTGGGTAAGTCTCTGTATGTCTGTCCACCCTTTACCCCTTTCTACCTCTGGGTAGGCCTCTGTATGTTTGTCCACCCCTCACCCCCTGCTGCCTTTCGGTGGATCATTGTGTATCCTGTCCACCCCTTACCCCCTTCTCCCTCTGGGTGAGTTAGTCTGTGCTTTGCCCGCCTTTCATCCTTTTCAGCCTCTTGGAGGATCTATGTATGTCTATCCACATCTAGCTATCTTACGCCTCTCAATATTTTAACTGGGCTGAAACTGGGTGACTGTAACGGCCATAACAGTGTTTGTATTCTGTCTGTTTGTCTGTCTGTGTTTGCATTTTGTCTGAACGAACATCGTCATCTGTAAAGGCAAAATCTGGCTTGGTTTAGTAGTGGAATCTCATGATCGTTTTAGTGTTTGCACTCTGTCTGTCTGTCTCTGTCTGTCTGTCTATCTCTGTCTCTGTCTCTGTCTCTCTCTCTCTCTCTCTCTCTCTCTCTCTCCTTCCATATTAAATTGGTCTCGTTGATGTCTTCATCTTCTGCTGAAGACATTCAAAATTTCTCATTGATTTTATACAAAGCATTTAAGCTTCAATAAATAGCTGTCTCATGAGATTAATCACATACTAATAGTATTCTTTATGACCTATTTTATGATTGATACATGTCTTGATTTATTGATACATGTCTTGATTTATTGATACATGTCTTGATTTATTGATACATGTCTTGATTTATTGATACATGTCTTGATTTATTTAGTTTCCTTTTGTTTGTTTGTTTTTGTACTTTTGTATAATATTCACGTGCCCTTTCATTAGGGGCGAAGGCCTATTAATGAATAAACCATCTGATTCTCTCTCCCTCCCCCCCCCCCTCTCTCTCTCTCTCTCTCTCTCTGCCCCCCATCCCCCCTAACGATAAGATAATAAAATTATTACTACCACTACTTTTAATACCAAGATTGATGGTAGCATGACCTGCGAAGATCCCTTTCTTCCATTAAGAAAGGGTGAACACCGTAGTCGCACCTTCTCGCCACGTTAATGTGGGTGTTTCCTCAGGGGGACATGGGGCAGGTTGTTTTCACTAACGCGGCACGGGAGCGGAATACTGGCGCTATATCAAAACTAGATCCCGGCCTCTCCAATCAAGGAAAGCCGCAGGCTAGACCAGTCCAGATGGAGGAGTAAGGCCCCCACCAAAATGGAAGGAACTGAGTGAAGGCCCACCGGCGTGTGGATACGCCCTGACACTGCTCCAAGCCTTACCCCAGCCATGGGTTAAATGGCAAAAGCATCCAGCCTGCCGAAGACGGAGTGTGTCAGCTACGGCGCAGGTCCTGGGGATAAATTAGGACACACACGCATCAACGATTATGGTCATGCGTCAGACTACCTTGTTGTCATGGCGTCGTCCCTATCAGCGACAACCGGGGAGGGACGGAGCCGGGCCCTTAGCCTCAAAGGGGCCCACCCAAGCGACCGGTGCCTCTGTTAACCTGACGGTCGGGGGAAGAAAACCTGGCCGGAGGGAGCGGAGTTACAGGCGCAGCTTTGGGGAGCCCGTTCTGACCTAGAGAAGACCGCGGGCTTCATCATGGCGGCCGGGTTACAAGTCTGACGCATCCAGCTTCAATCGAACGCAGAAGAAGAAGATGGTAGCATAATCATATAGTAATAATAACAAAGATGATAATAGTAACTGTAGTAATAATATCAACTGCACTGACAACAGAGAAAAGGAGAGGAGTCAGAGGATAGTTAAATAATATGGTTGTAGTAGCAATAGTAATAATGACGATGATGATGATGATAACCATAATCTCATGATGATGATGATGATGATGATGATGATGATGATGAATATAATGCTAATATTTATTTACACACGACGGTGTAAAGCAGAGACACGGTGTTTTCGTACAACTCGTTTTTTAAGTACTTTATCATATCAACTTAGCACTGTACAACTATCCCTATCAAGCTAGATTCCTGTGCTTCTTGTTGATGATGCTTAAGTTTGTGTGCTCCTCCCCTCTATTAGGGGGCTGTTGAATTATGGTCATTAAATTTCAGAGTGCAGAGTTCTCTCAGCTTTTTCATCAATTTCCGTACTCTTATTTCAGTTACTGACTTTAATGGAAGATCCTCCCAGCCATGAAGAACACGAAACTTCTGGGGACTGAAACTCTCCAATACAGCCAGTGATGATGTCCCGTCAGCTATCACTGAAATCCTTCGATACAAAGCCAGTTATGTCCTCCTGGTCAGCTAGTCACTGCCGCTGAGACAGCGCTTATTTCCGCTCGCGCAGCGTGCATGGCGGGAAGGAAGACCTCGTGTGCCCTAAATGGCTGAAGAGCTCCTGTGTGCCTGCTGCTGAGAAGAGAGTGCTCGCGCATCTTTAGAAATTTCTTGCGAACTGTTCTGCATGCTTTGAGTGGTGGATGTGAACACAAAATATTTTGTTCAACCGATGTTGAGGAGACTGTGCGTAGCCCACGTTGATAGGGCTGAAATTATTGTATTCATATGACCGAAGATATTGTGTAGGCCTACACACACACAATACGGAGAGAAGAGAAGCTGTTGTATGTAGCTTACACCAATAGGACTGCAGCTATTGTACATTGCCCACATCAATAGAATTGAAGATATTATTATAGCCTGCATTGACAGGACTGACGATATTGTACATTACCCACATTGACAGGATTGAAGATGTACATTGTCTACATTGATTGGACCGAAGATGTTGTACACAGCCTTCATTGATTGGACTGAATATACTGTATATAACCTACATTAATAGGACTGAAGATATGGTGCGTAGCGTGTATTGCTGAGGATTTTGTTAACAGCCTACATAAAGATATTGCATATAGCATACATTGGTAGCACTAAACTTATCGCACATAGCTATGTTGCCAGGACTGAAGATAAAGTACTGATAGCACTGAAAATATTGTGCATAGCCTAGGTTGATAGGACTTCAGATATTGAACATAAACTACGTTGATATGACTGAAAATATGCTGCTGAAGATATTGTACATAGACTACATTAACAGGACACAGGATTAGTCTGCATTGATAGAATTGAAGGTGTTGTACATAGCATACATTGGTAAGACTGAAGATTGTATACATAGCCTACATTGATAAGACTGATGATATTGTACATGTCCTACATTGATGAGACTGAAGATATTGTACATAGCCTACATTAACAGGACTGTTGATATTATACATAACGTACGTTGACAGGACAGTTGATATTATACATAGCGTACGTTGACAGAACTGAAGATCTTGTACTTAGCCTATAATGGTAGTACTGAAGAAATTGTATATAGCCTATATTGACGGGACTGTTTATATTATACATAGCGTACATTGACAGGACTGTTGATATTATACATAGCGTACGTTGACAGGACTGTTGATATTATACATAGCATACGTTGACAGGACTGAAGATTTTGTACATAGCCTACATTGACAGGACCTTTGATATTATACATAGCGTGCGTTCACAAGACTGAAGATTTTGTACATATTCTACAATGGTAGCACTGAAGAAATTGTATATAGCCTATATTGATAGGACTGTACATAATATACAAGCTTACATTTACAGGACTAAGATCTTGTACATAGCCGACATTGATAGGACTGAAATATTGTATACAGTCTATATTGACAGGATTGAAGGTATTGTATACTATCATACAGTCTATATTGACAGGATTGAAGGTATTGTATACTATCTACATAGATAGCACCGAAGATACTGTATACAGTGTACATTTAAAGGAGTGAATATACTGTATGTAGTATACATTTATAAATGATGCACATAGCCTGCAGTGACGAATGTGAGAGACTGAGCATTACCAAAAATAAACCAAAATTCGAGCACACAAAACAGTTGGAAGCAATACTGAATACACAATCTGAAGCAGACAAGTGAACGTATGACAAATAATTATGTCTTCTTCAGACGCCATGCTTATGTCTGTATGTGAGATCTGATTTGACGAATAGAGATCGAGGATGAGGGCTGTTCACGCCTGATGCAGGCCGCCGGTGACTGACGAGATCAAGGTAGGACAGGCAGGCCTGACTGCAGCACCAACACGGAAATGTCTGGTCCGTTCTTTGTGCTGTAATGTCATGGTTCTTCCCCCAACGTCTTCAGTCCCCATGGTCAGCCCTGCGTTCTTTCTCAAAGGAGACAGCGTGATTGTGTGTGTTGTTAGGACTAATTGGAGGCTAGAGCAGATAACTGGCGATGGCCATTGTGACGGGCACCGGCAGATTTCATCAGAGTGTCCTCCTGTCTGTTCTTCGGTATCGCGGTGTCCACTGGAGAATTCGCCATACAGCACAATCTAGGGCAGGCGATGATGCTCCATCTTGGGGACATGTCTCGCTCGGTGCAACTGCGTCTTCCGCCTGATCGAGGCCTTCCACGTGGGTGAGGCAGTCACTTCAGTGATTGTTGAAGATGGTCCACCGGCATTGCTGGTGGAAAGACTCCAGACAGGTGGTGACGGCAAGTGACCCACTACTCGGAACCGCAAAGCGAGGTGGTCAGGACAGTGACTCGACTTACACTGATCAAGGTGCCTTTCTCTGTACCCTGTGTTAAAGACCTTTTTTCTTTCATCCGAAGGGTCAGTTTGCCTCGTTCATTCTAATGTCAATCTCTTTTGTCGACCGTGGTGTCTGACGAGATCGTGCACTTTAGGTAACTCAAACTGTTGGACTGTTTTCAGCTCAATCTTCTACGAGGTCTTTGCTGTGTCTGGCTTGGCGACCATTGATCCTCATGTAGCTGGATGATAACACATAAGAATTTTTGTGGAGACAGTGGAGGGGCAATAGATCTTTCCTGCTCACAGTGTTAATTCAGCAAACGTCACCTACAGTCCCTTATTCCTTATTCTATTCTGTACATATCTGTTGGAGCAGCTTGAGAACAAATATCATGATGGCGGTGCTTCTGGCAGTTTCAGTTTCTGCCGAGGAGGTATCGCTGTTTGCGGACTAGGATACATACGCTACACAC
>CM065726.1:20063194-20071665 GCA_033310375.1 Conus canariensis
ACAACTGTGAAAAATGTAACAATGTTATATTTTGCAGGGAGCAAATTGTCATAAATGTACTTTGTAAAATGTAACCACTTTTATAATTTGTGTACGTGATGCACGCAAAATAGTCAACTGTGTGTGTGTGTGTGTGACTTCCGGGTCATTCTGATGCTCAGCTGAGATTTTGAACTCTGCGTTATGTCTTGTTTTCTATTAGTTTATCTTTTACTTTTAACCTGAAAGGTTAGTCATCAAGTAGTTAAGTATTCTGGACTTCAGTTTTTGCCGATTTTTTTATTTTTGATCAAGTGAGTGATCTATTTTCTATTATTTTGGTTTTGAACTGAACTGACCTGTGCGGGAATGTCGGTTGAGGCGTCTACTTCGGCAGTGCAGTGGCAGGACTCTAGTTAAGTTTGGACAGTGTCCTGCAGAAGTTGGTGAGGGATTCGGCAGCAGGAGTGTGCGACGAGGTGCGGAAGAGCATTTTACACAGACTAAATGTTCCAGCAGAAAAGCAGCAGCAAGAAAAATGCAAATTCCAAAGGGAAGAATTAGAACCAGAATGACGTCAGTGTTGATAGTGACGTCACTGCGATGCGTGTCGCCGAAATTCTTGTTCTAGTGATTGCCGAACAAGTGGAAAGTTTGTTTGTGAAGGAGTTGGAGAGGGTGATTACTAGAGTGACGGACACTGTCATGAAGAAAAATATGGAAATACTTCAGAAAGTCAGACAAACATTCTGTTAGAATGCCTTCTTAGTCCACAAACATTGAGGGACAGGAAAGACAAACTACATTTAGAGCTAGAATAACTTGAAGAACAATTCAAACGAGAAACACTGTCAAGGCTTGAATACGGATGCACGCCACCACATCCTCCAGCAGACCCGTATGGGCCACAGACAAGGAGGTGCTGCAGCCCAAGGAACTTGAAGTCCACACCAATGCCCACATTGAAGAGGTCGTCAGGGCTGTCCACCAGCACAACTTGTGTCCTCTCCTGACCAGGGATCTTCTTCAGCTCGCACTGAAGTCTGCCATCAGGAGTAGTTGAAACCTTGTCCAGTTTGTCCGACATCTTCACCAGTTGAAGAAACCTGCTGTGAAGGACCGTCAGGTCGTCGTGCAAATAGACCCTCTTGTACTGTTCTTTCTTATGCAGCTCCTTCTTCTTCCTCGTGACCGACCTCACCATTCACACGTCTCGAAACAAACTTCGCAAGCACGGGCCTGCACTTGCCACTCATCTTCTTGCCGTTCTTATGAACAACAGAAATGTCCGACGCCCTGCCTCTCGGAATAGCGTCATTACCTTCTGATCGAGGTTCTCCTCTTCTTCTTCTTCAGGCAGATTGATGATCCGCACTGTTTCCCGCCTGGTGTACTGTTCCCGGCGATCAAGGGAGCAGTGCAGCTGAAGGTTCGATTTCTGCACTTGTTGAAGTACTTCCATATTTTTCTTCAAGACAGTGTCCATCACTCCAGTGATTTTGTGAAATCAACAAAAACACAAAACAATTGCCTTTTTACGACTACTGAAAATATCAATTGAACTTTTCAAAACAAATATTTGATCTGTTGTAGAATGACCTCGTCGAAAACCAGCTTGATTTTCCAAAAGTGTGTTGTTATTCTCAAATCATTAGAATTCATACTTTCAAAGATTTAGGTATAATTTTTAGTAGAACAGGAAATTTTTATAAAAGTAAGGAGTATTTGTATGAACAAGCGCAATGTGCAATGTTTTCTTTATTAAAGATGGCAAGATTTCAAAATTTGCCTATAAAGATTGTACTGGACTTATACCAGTCAATGTTACTGCATTTACTTTTATATAGGTGTGAAATTTGGGGATGAAGTGATTTAAAGCTAATGGAAAGTTTTCAGCTTAAATTTTTTAAGCATCTTTTTCATTTAAATCGTTCTACCAAAACAGAATTGATATATGGAGAACTAGGAATGTATCTTTTTTCAGTTCAAGTAAGCTTATGTGCAAGAAAGATGAAATTCTGGCCATCATTACTTTCTCCACAAACAAACAAATATTCATCTAGATTGTATCAAGTATCATATGATTTATACAGAAATCAGGCTTTTACATCTAGGTGTTAATGTGTATGCGGGATATCCTAATAGAAACAAGATTCGACTGTGTTTGGAGACACAAAATTTTCGTCTGTTCACAGTCTTTGTAGAAATGTTCGCAATTCATTAGAAGATATTTACATTGCGTACATTAAATGATGCTTTAAAATCTAGTAATAAGTGTTTATTTCATAGAAATTTTAAAACAGAGTTTTGCCGTGAAAAACATATTGAAATGTTGCCTGATGTTCATATATACCCACTAATTCGGTTTCGCTGTGATAATCATAAACTCATGATTGAAACAGGCAGACGATTTGGAATACCTCATGATGAACGATGCTGTCGGGACTGCGACCAGAATGACCTTGGTGATGAATTTCATTTTGTAATGAAATACACCAAATATAATGACAATAGAAATCAGTTTACATCAAGAAAATGTACATGTATAAAGTCCGTATTTGACTATTATCGTTTGCTCAGTGGTGGTAAAAAAAAGTGTTGCTAAACTTAGCGAAATTTCTAAAACTTAGTGAAGTTGTGTAACATTATATTCAGTGTGTTGATTATAGGGGAAATTTTTGGATGTTTGATTTGTTTCCTTTACATTTGTTTTACTTGTTTCAAGTTCTCCATGCCCCAAAAGGGGTCACAGGATTAAAATCTTTGTGTGTGTGTGTGTGTGTGTGTGTGTGTGTGTGTGTTGCACAAGGGTTTTTTGTAAGCAGTTCAATACCGTGCACAAAGTTGGTGGTGCATACCACCTATCTGATTACGGTCTCATTTGAAAGACTAGAACCCAGACCGCTGCTGAAGATGTAGGATAGAAGGGGAGGAAAATCAGCCTGTCTTTCGTGAGGCCCCAGCCACGAACCCGCTGTCTTACTGCTTTTTTTTTTTTTTTTTTTTTTTGGGGGGGGGGGGGGGGGGGATATTTGGTGCCACCTGTAAATCTCTCTCTCTCTCTCTGTACATCTGTGTGTGTGTGTGTGTGTGTGTGTGTGTGTGTGTGTGTGTGTGTGTGCACGCGCCCGCGCCCGCGCGTGTTTGTATGTATGCACACGAGTGCTCGAGAAAGAAGGAGAGACAGACAGACAGAGTGGGGGGAGGATAAAGGGAGGGGGGGGGGAGCAGCAGCAGTAGGAAGTGGGTGGGAGAAGAATTGTTAGCACATAAGCATTGCAATCGTCCTTTTTCTTTTACTAAAGGTTCTTGTTATTTTCATTCAAGTTATTTTACACACACACACACACACACGCGCACGCACGCACGTGCTCGCACACACACACACACGCATACACAGACACACACGCATGCGCGCGCGCGCGTACACACACACACACACACACACACACACACACACACACACGCACGCACGCACGCGCGCGATTCCTACGCCAACATGGTGGATTGCTTCAACGTACACGTTTAGCTCGCATCGAAAAATCCAGTAAGTTCGTACGACATACAAAATGGTAAAAACAAGAGCAGCCACAAAGAAAGAAAAGAAAAAATGCTCAACAGATAGTAAGTTCGAGTCTTGTGAATGTTCTCGGCTTGAATCTCAGACTCAATCTCCGACTCGGAGCGAGCGGGGATCTGGCCAAGCGAGCAGCAACAGCATATCAGACCCTACAACGGCTGGCGAAGACCCTTGCAAAAATACTGGTCAGCCTGAAAGTTCCTTTGATTTACTGACGTGCACAGTTAAAATGCTCTGCCACAGAATTTCGGTCGTGGAAAAGAAGTTAGAGGAGCTGACGAAAGATAGAATAAAAGAATGGAGCTACAAACAAGCTGAAACTGTAAGTGTTGGAACACAAACAAATAGTCCAACAACAACATTTCCCGACACAACAGAACGCAGCAACATACCGACATATGCAGACAAGCTGAAGTCTCCAGCCCACAGAAAACAATTTAATTCAGCAAAAGTCCCCTCTCAGTCAGTGCCACAAAAACAAGAAGAAAAACCATCAGAAGAAAAGAAAAAGGAACAGTTGGCTGACGTCAAATCTATTGGCATCAAGTCCGATGACGCCAAAAAGGTACATTCCGACTCCCTTCCCAATGTTCTTTTTTTGCACGACTCTGTTATGTCAAGAGTCAACGCTAGGCGCCTGGGAGAAGCCTACGGACTTAAAGTTGTCTCCAAAAGAGCTTTCAAGATCTCAGACTGTGAAAAAGAACTTGAAAACATTGGTTCAGAAGTTCCGGTTGATTGTGTGATACTGCATACTGGAATAAATGATCTGAAAAGTACTGACCCCGGAGTTACAGCAAAAAAGATGATTAGCGTTGTCAACAAAATCAAACAGCAATCTCCGAAAACAAAAATCGTGGTAAGCAAAGCAACGCCAGTCAAAGATCAGATTCTGGAGGGGAGGCGACAACTATTCAACGCATTATTGTTTTCTGAAATTCCTCGTCATCAGACATCTCTTCTCTCTCATGAGAACCTTGATCCTTTCAACAACCGGCTCCTGAGGGATGCCATCCACCCGTCTGACAGAGGTACCAGCATCCTCGCCGGAAATCTGGGGCGGCATGTCCATCGTCTCTTTTGGCAGAAGCAACGTCGGAGACATCGCCAGAATCAGACACGCGGGAGAGGCGCCTGGGACCACGAGCCATTCCCCCCACCTCCTGCTGGTCGTGTCGGAGCTCCCGGTCCGTGGCATTTCCATCCTCGTGCAGGGGACACATGGGACTCTTTCAGCTGGCAATTCGTCCCTTGGTGACTCGTCAACTTCACCTTGCCATTCGATTCTGTTAACTATGTCCTATGAAAACTTCCAATGATAATTTATTGATATTTCAATGGAACTGTCGGTCTATATCAACAAATCTCTTACACTTTGAAAATCATATATATCAACATAATTATTCAGTGCTAGCATTACAATCACTAAATGTAGATGTTCATAAGCTCCCGAAAATACGAAATTTTTATTATCCACCTTTGTATAACTATAGGAATGATGGTAAAAAGATTCAAACTGCCATTTATGTGAGAAGGGATCTAAATTATTGTCCTCTGAACCCTCCTATTCCTACTAATGCTGAAGTTTTCGCAACTGGGGTTACTGTAAAACTGAACAAGCAGACAAATTTAAACATAATTTCTGCTTACTATCCCAGTGGCCCAAAGGCAGATAATACAGACTGGATAAAAAACCTTCCTTTTTCAAACAACAAATGGGTAATACTGGGAGATTTTAATGCGCATGCTCCATTTTGGGAATATGGTTGCACCACTATAACTTGCAACCGTTTAGTTGAAAATATTGTTGACTCCAAATTGGTTTTATTAAACGATGGTAGTATTACCAGACTGCCAGACATTTCCACTCATAAACCTACTTCTATTGATTTATCTTTAATTTCTCCGGAATTGGCAGTAAACTCGGTATGGTCAACAGAGGATGATACTTTGGGCAGCGATCATTTCCCAATCATCATACAGTTAAAGGAACATATTGAAAATGAAGAAGATGGAAATGAAGATAGTATCCCAAAATTTTCATATAAAAATGCAAACTGGTCTCTGTATGAAAAGATCTTGTCCAATACACATTTCAGTAGTATTGAAAATGAAGGTATAGATGCATATTATACAGAGTTTTGTCGACATGTCTTACAGGCTGCCGGAAAATCTATTCCTATTTGTAAAGATGCCCAACAGTGGAAATATGTTGGTAATTCATGGTGGAATTTAGACTGTGCGATAGCTGTAGCTCTTAAAAAAGAAGCTTATAAAGCTTGGCTGAAAGTGAGAACAGATGAAAACTTCATAGCGATGAAACATGCCAAAAATAACAGTAACAGGGTTGTTGCCCGAGCGAAAAGAATACATTTCTCAGAATTTTGTAGATCCAAAATATCGGAATCAAAAGATATCCATAAGGTTTGGAAAATGGTTAAAAAATTGAAAAATGGTTATTGCTTGCAACAGTACCCAATTAAGTTAGATAATAATGCTCTTCCATCCTCACAGGAGAAAGCTGAGGCATTCGTCAAAATATTTTCAGAAAATAACTTGCTGTCTAGTCTCAGTCCATCTATCAGGTGTTTTAGAGAGGAGGAAGAAAAACGAACTATCTATCAGGATCCACCACCAAATCATTTCCATTATTTAAACGCTCCTATTACATATGATGAATTTTGTGAGACGTTAGAATCTTTTTCTTCAAATTCAAGTGCTGTTGGCCTAGATGGTATATCCTATCAACTGTTATACCACTTGCCTTCACATTGGAAACGATTACTGCACTCATTTTACCAAAAATGTTGGTTTAATGGAAGTCTCCCTAGTATCTGGAAGAGATCTGTTGTAGTCCCAGTTCCAAAACAAGGTAAGCCCAGGTCAGACATTGGAAGCTACAGGCCAATAGCACTAACCTCTCACGTTGGAAAGTTGTTAGAAAAGATTATACAAAGACGTCTTTTATATTTTTGTGAAAAAGAAAGTATAATCCCAGTGAATCAAGCGGGATTTCGCAAAGGTCGATGTACAATAGATCATTTGGTGAAACTTACAAGTCAAATTAAAAAGCAGTTTGCTAGACGGAAAAGTACACTTGCTACCTTTTTTGATATCAGAAAAGCGTATGATAGTATCTGGCACGCTAGACTACTTTATAAATTGAAAGAAATAGGAATTAATGGAACGATGTTTCAATACTTTAAAAGTTTTTTATCGCAGAGATCCATATGTACAAGAATAGGGAAAGTTTACTCGTCTTTTCAGAGCATTGATATCGGAATTCCACAGGGTTCTATTATAGCCCCCATGTTGTTTAACATTCTTATTTATGATCTTCCAAAGATATTATCAAAAAGTGTGAGTTTAGTACAATATGCTGATGACATTGCTATGTGGATAAATACAAATATCCGAAAGCATACTGGCAAGAGAATTACGAATCATATACAGAAGATATATCAGTTAGAGATAGATAAATTAAACAACTTTATGGAAAATAACGGGCTTATTCTCTCAGGTGAAAAAACACAGTTAATGTTTTTCAATAATGGAGACAATCCAGTGTATTTGCCAAGCTTCAAATTGAATGGTTCTGAATTGCAGTACTCACAAAACATAAAATTTCTGGGTGTGAATTTAACCCCTAAACTGAACTGGCGTTTTTTACATTGAAAGCTTGATAGCTAAAACAAGGAAACGTTTAAACTTATTGAAAATTATTTGTATTCAACCGTGGGCTCAAGATACAAAAACCCTCCTGCACCTAGCTAATTCTCTAATAAGATCAAAACTAGTGTACGGACAAGAAGTTTATTTTTCAGCCCCACAAAGCCTACTGAAAAAATTGCAAAGTATAGACAGCAAAGCTCTCAAATTAGCGCTTGGTGTCCCAGTGCACACAAGCACGTTGAAGGTGTACAAAGAAATTAATATGCTATCACTGTCAGATCAACGTAGATTAGCTGTGGCCAAATATATCGCAAGAAGTCTTTCAGTACCTAACTCAGTCGAAAACGAAGTGTTGATGGATTCAAATGTTGAATATCCCAAAAGAGCTCAACAGCTAGGTTATCTTTGTCCCGTTCGAAATTACACGAAAGATTCTTTTGAAAAATGCAATATTGATGTCACTTCACTCTCACCTGCCCCTGTTGTTCCCCCGGTGCCTCCATGGGAACATAGCCAAGCTGTCTTTGATGTAGATTACACTGATGTCCGGAAAAATGATAACATTAACATTTTAACTTCTAAAGTGAGAGAAAACTTAGAAAACAAATATTCAAATCATTTAAAAATTTTTACGGATGGTTCCGTTTGCCAGTTAAGTGCAGGTTCAGGTTTTGTTATTCCGGCTTTAAAAGTTCAAAAAGCATACAGCCTAGGAAAAGGATTTTCTATTTTCACGGCAGAATTGTATGCTATTCTTATGGCATTACTCTTTATTTGTGATAGTAATCATTCTTTCTGTAACATTTTATTTTGTGTTGATTCTAAGGCAGTGTTAGATAGTTTGAAAGTTTGGGATGTTAAAGCAAGGAAAGATGTAATCTTTGAAATAAAGCATCTAATTAATTACATTATTTCCACAGGAATAAATATAGTCTTCTGCTGGGTCCCTTCACACTGTGGTATTTATTGGAATGAAATAGCAGATAAACTAGCCAGACGCGGGGTAATGGGCAATGCTGCAAAAAGTAATTTGAAGTTAGATATATATGAAATACATTCGTTATTGGAAAGCTGTTTCCGAACTAAGAAGTCTCAAGATAAATATGTAATGGGAACATATCCTAGACATATTTCTAGTTTAATATACAAGATACGTTTGAACTCTTGGAAGACCAAATATTCCCAAGATATAGCGTGTGCATGTTCTAAGCCATTATCTGGTGAACATATACTTTTCCAT
>CM065726.1:20071765-20084265 GCA_033310375.1 Conus canariensis
CCAAACAAATTTTCAATTTTTGGTGCTTTCCCTTAAAATCATCACTAATACATTTTGGTGCATTCCTTCAACATCACAAACTACATTTGGTGCATTTCCCTTTCATCATCAAAACTACTTTTGTGGTGCTTTTCCTTCAATCACAAAAACTACATTGGGTGCTTTTCCTCACATCACTAACACATTGTTATGCTTTTTCCTTCAATCATCCTAATACATTGTTGGTGCTTTTTCCTTTCAATCACACAACTACATTTTGTGCATTACTAAATCATCCCCAACTACATTGTTTTGCATTTCCTTAATCACACAAACTAATTGTTGGTGCATTTCCTTAAAAATAAACACTAACTACATTTTTGGGGGCTTTTCCCTTTAAATCAACACAATACATTTTTGGGTGCTTTTTCCTTTAAATCATCACTAACTACTTTTTAAAGGCTTTTTCCTTCAATCTCACAACACATTGTTGGTGCATTTCCCTTTCAATCATCACTAACTACATTTTTTGGTGCTTTCTTCAATCATCACAAACTACTTGTTGGTGCATTTCCTTCAACATCACAAATAATTTGTGCTTTCCTTAAATCATGTAACACATTTTTATGATTTCACTAAATCAACATTATTACGCACTTTTGGTACTTTTCCTGAAATTAACTTACTTACTGCTTGTTGGTCATTTCCTGATTTTAACTTATTTACTCATTGTTGTGCATTCCTATATTAACATTACTTACTGCATTGTTGTGCATTTTCTAAAATTTTAACATTATTTTACGGCATTGTTGGTGCATTTTTTTTAAATTAATAAACCAAACGCATACACTACATGTACGTCAACCTGGAACTGTTTTTTTCCTTTAAATACACAGCCATTTTTTTTTTTTTTTTTTTTTTTTTAAAAATTTCAAACTACAACATTGGAACACAGCTAAGCATCTAGAAGAGAATTCAGTTGTTCAACCAAACAACTTCTAAACAGTGGTCACTGTATCAGGTGAAACAACAAACGTTTGATCATCAGCTTTTTCATTAATGACTTGTACGCTACAGGAACAAAACTGACAGGCTTGAAAATTCTAAACTGAGAAGCTTGAAAGCCTACTTTGAATCGAATTTTCTTTTCATCAATACCATTGATAACATTGCGACTATTGTTCGTGTGAAACACTCATGATACATGAACAATAAAAGATGCATTTAGGATTCACGCTGCACGTGGACTGCGAGAATGTGTTCCTATTATAAAAGAATGGTTTGCTTCAGACGGAAAACTACTTATACTCCCGCCCTTAATCTCATGACGAGCACCACACTGTAGAACTGTTCACCAGATTTCGCTAGTTCTATCTGTTGTGTGCCAAGGCCGGAATGTCCGCGTTGTTTTTTTCACTGTCCATTCTGCAGCGTTGTCCATTTTACCCCTTCTGTATTCCCTCCCCCCCCCCCCCCCCCCCCCCCCCCCCTTTCAATAGTTCCCAGGAAGGCAGTTGGATCCTGCTGCATCATGGCCATGATAGCTTTTTCTTTGGGTTGAAAACAACAACTTAGAATGCTTTGAAATGAATGGACAATCACAAATATGATAACGTAAGTCTTGGATGTGCTTAGATTGTGTCATCTGTTACTTGAAGGTAGGTGTCCATTTCTCGGTGGACAAGACGAGAATTGAATCCCACCAGTTCGCACAATACAGTCGTCGGTCGTTTGTTTGCCTTGAATAATCCCTACTTTTAAAAAGTCTGGTCATATTTCGGTGCAGGACTGACCCCAATACTCTGCATCAGCAACAACCTAGCTTCACTGCTACATCTGTAAGTAATAGGGCAAATAGTTTATTTCCGTGAATTTTGTTTTGGAGTGAATGACCAATTCAACTCTTGAAAAGGTGAGTTCTCTGTGGCAAACTGCAAACACACAAGCAAGCACGTGCACGCACACACACACACACACACACACACACACACACACACACACACACACACACACACACACACACGTGTGCGTTCAAAATGAACGCGGTCTTCAAAGGAAAATAATTTCATAACTGTTCAGTCTGACGGTGTCCTGTGTCTCCTACCAAGGCTGTATAAAGAAAGACCAATGCATTACAAAGTGTTACAAAGAGATTTTCACTGGAACTGCATACAGCATTCAAACTGAACATTAAAACAACAACCAAAACTACAATAACGACAACGAGAACAACAACAACAGCAGCAGTAGCAACAATAAAACTTGTTACTTTTCTGTGTTTTTGGAACTTCTTCTGTACACACCAAACCGCTGTTAGTGATTGAAATCAGGTTTACAACGAATTAAATATAATCTAAAACAACAACACCAGCAGCAGGCTACATATAATCTGAAACAACAACAACGTCACAACAACAACGACGACGACAAATTAGCGGGGATGGGGGTGGAGTGAAGGTGTCAGTTTGACAGAGAAATTCAGGACAAAGGACAGGTTCCATAAATAGGAACACCTTTGTTTATAACTTACTGGGGAGAGGGTTAGGATAGGCGGAGGGGCTGTCCACTTGGCAGAGACGTATGGGGCTAAGGGCCGGTGCCACAGACACGAACACTTTTGTTTACAGTCTACTGGTGGTGGTGGTCGTCGTGGTTGTATCACGGTGGTTGACTGAGTTATACTGGCAAAGGGCCGGTGCCACAGAAATGAACACTTTTGTTTACGACCTGGTGGCGGTGGTGGTGGTGGTGATAATGGGGTGTTTCTGGGTGGCAGAGTTACTGGGCAAAGGGCCGGTGCTGCAGAAACAAACACCGGGAGAGGAAGAGGTGGGGATGTGTTTTCATTCTCGGGGAAATGTGTGACACAGAGAGACTGGTAACATCGAAAAGGAACGCCTTTGTTTACAATCTACCGCGGGTGTGTGTGTGTGTGTGTGTGGGGGGGGGGGGGGGGGGGGGGGGGGGGGGGGGGGGGGGGGGGGGGGGGGGGGGGGGGGGGGGGGGGGGGGGGGCGGGTGTGTTCTGGTAAGAAGTGGACGTAGAGCGATGCCTAGGTAAGGAACAGTTCAAAGAAGTCCTTGGAAGGAAACACGTGACTGGTCTGGCCACAATACCTATACTTGTGGCGCCCGACAGAGGCAGAGGACCCCCCCTCCCCTCCCTCCCCCCCCTCTCCCCCCCCCCCCCCCCCCCCCCCCCCCCCCCCCCATGACTGCCCGGTGTTCGTGACGATGCCAGTATCAATCACGGTCGAGGGACACCACTGCGGGCTGGAGAGCTGTGGGTTTCAAGTCTCAGTAGAGGCGTTTCTTGCGGTTTTTGCTGTTGTTGTTGTTGTTGACAACCCTGCAGTCCCCTACCCAGAGTTTTACTGTGCCCTGGGCTCAAATGGGCAGACTCTGACCACGCTGTTAAGCATTATCCACTTGATGAATGCAATTCTGGGAACGCTGTTAAAATTTTCTGACAAGACTGCTGGTGTCCGCATCTGTCGGATTTGGTCGACGCCGGGACATATCATGAAAGGAAGCGAAGACGATAGACCTGGAATGCAATCCTGCTCCAAAATGAAACTCCATACCTCATCATCCTTGTTGGCCAGTGTGAAAAAATCTCTAAGTCTGTGGCCCTTCATGTCCTGCTCTTGGGTTGACGTAAGTTTTGATGTCCTCCGCACCCCCAGGCCCGTGGAAAACCGAATCCAAGTTGTCGGTATTTGAAAGGTCCCGGGAACTATCGTCGGATGGACGTAAAGGCGCCTTACATACAGCAACGCTCACTAACGCTGGCACCACGACAAAGCAATTAATGCCCTCTGTAGGGGGCTTAGCAGGTGATGTACCGTGGATGATGTATCAAAACAGGCACCACTGAACACCTCCGAAAGAACACAGCAACAGAGCAGTGTCTTTTCCGGTGGGTTGCCGTATGACGATCGGATATCTGTTCCCTGTGGACCGCCGGTGCTGGGGCCAAGCCAGAATGAGTCTGGATTGGGCTGTTTGTGGGTGCCCCAGGGACGGCGTGGGAATAATGCCTGGGAGGGGAAGGTGTGGAGGGAGGTGGGACAGAAGATGGACAGAATAAAACAAAACCCACTTAGTAGAGGATCTAAAGCACGGATGACTTTTACATGTTATCAGCGCTCGGAAGCCAGCTCATGAAACCTGCAGACGTCATACTTCTGAAAGAACGCAGAGGACAGGGAGCAAGCTATGCGATCAGATCTCTTCTGAACTGCACTGTTGGTGATGTGGTAGATAGCTCCCTGAATCTGAACACATTAAGGACATAACAAAAGATATAACAATAAGAAATGACGTTTCTTTCTCACACATGGAGTTGGCAATGGTTTACACAGAATGACAATGGTGTAAATAAAAGGAAACGTTGGCAGAATGACGATTGTAGTAAAAGCAAAGGTTCCTACACGCTGAAAGAAAAACAACATAAACAAACAAACAAATAACAGCAACAAAAGAAGAAGAAAAACAGAGCTGGCTGAGCATGACTGCCGGTAGAAGTAGCAATTCCAACTCGGATCAGTACCCATTCAGCACATCCACACCTGTCGACGAGGAGGTTGGGAACGAGGCTGACCTGGGAGTCAAGGCCGGAGTTCAGGTAGTGGTAGATGGTGGCTTCGCGGAGCACCACGGGCACACAGCAGGGCTGCAGTCGCTGACGGATGGTGGCGTTGTGCACGTGACTGTTGAAGCGCATGTGCTGAACGATCATCGTGTGGTTGTAGTGGTGGGCATCCGGGCCTAGACGAAACATAAACAGGACACACACACACACACACACACACACACATATATATAATATATATATATATATAATAAAACAAATAAATTCCAAGGATAAGTACTGAGCACCATTCCAGTAACTTACAGAGCAGCTTGGTGTTGCAATGACTGCAAGAAATATTCAATTATGAACAAAGCTTGCTCTTATGTCTTAGATTGAAGAAATAGAGAGAGATAAGCATTCATATCTGCAGTGGTAGATAATTCTGCCTAACAGTATGTGCTTGAGTGGGTGAATGGGGAAAAATAAAAAAAAATGCTTCTTAAAATGAGCCTTCAGCAAGCTTATAGTCTCCAAGGGGGAGACAATCTCCGATGGGGAGGAAACTCACTAACATATAACTCCTGGTCAGATACTGATATTTCGAAACCTGATTGTTTCTCCTCAGTGATCGCGGAAAGTGGCAATTTGACTCCTCTGCCTTTCGGTTTTAAGAAGAATGCTATCCCAGAAAAAGGCTGGTGTGCAATACCGTAGTATGTTTGTTGAGTTTTCAAAAAACCAACCAAAGGTACCACCTAAGAAGCAAAAGAAAATCATGAAAGAGCAAAACAAGCTACATTTTCTTGTGAAAAGTAGAAAATATAAAAAGATATATATATATATATATATATATATATATATGTGTGTGTGTGTGTGTGTGTGTGTGTGTGTGTGTGTGTGTGTGTGTGTGTGTGTGTGATCCCAAATTCCTTCCACCTTTCCAGGTTCAGGTAGTATAATGCAAACGTCAAAGTCCATGTTCATAGTGATAAACTATTTTTAAAGATAGACCCGCGTTACAAAGAAGGAGGGTACAAAGCGGAATTCTTCTCCGATAGAGGCTCTGCCTACGTTAGGTTTACCCCAAAGTGATGTGAAGCATTTCCAAAAAAAGATAAAGGGAATCCCCCCCCCCCCCCCCCCCCCCCCCCCCCAAACTGAGTTGATCTTACTGCGTATGCGCAAAGTGTCTCCAAAAAGCAAACTTGAGATTTCAGTGAAGGAAGAAGAAAGAAGCTAGATAACCAGCCGCCGTGGCGAAGTGGTCAGCGCCGCGGACTCCCGGCTGGGAGGTCGTGGGTTCGAATCCCATCAGAAGTCATGTGGGTTTTTCTGCCCCGACCGGCTCCTACCCAGAGTTGACTTGCTGCGGACTCAGTTGGGAAGACTGGGACCACACAGTCGAGTTTCATCCACTTAATGGATGCGTTTCTGAGAGTGTTGCTCAAATTTCCTGACCAACACTGCAGGTGCCTGTATCTCTCGGGCCTGGTTGACGCCGGGATATATTATGAAAGGAAGCGTAGAGTACAGCCCTGTCATGTAGTCTCAGACTGAAATGGAAATCCGTAGCATCATCTTAATCATCCTCATTCTCATCGATCAGCATAAAAAAAAAAAAGTCTCAAAGTGTGTGGCCCTTCATGCCCTGCTCTCATGGTGACCTCAATTTCGATGTCCTCTCCACGTCTGTGGCCTTGGTTTGGTTCCGTCGGGGTCACCGGTATCGGCGAGTCCATGGGAGCTGTCGTTGGACGGACGTGGTGGCGCCCTCCGGAGGGAGAGCTCACTCACGCCGGCTCCGCGACTAAGCAATTATTGTCCTCAGTAGGGGGCTTAGTAGGTGGTGTCCTGCGTATGTTAGATCAGAACAGGCGCCACTGAACACCACCGAAGTCGGAGCCGGTCGGGGCAGAAAAACCCACATGACTCTGATGGGATTCGAACCCACGACCTCCCAGCCGGGAGTCCGCGACGCTAACCACTTCGCCACGGCGGCTGGTGAGGGATGTTATATTTAACAGGAACACGACAACGTCCTCATAATTTTATTTTCGGATGAAGGAGAAGGTAGAAACAGATATCTGAAATTCTTTTCATCTGCTCCCTAATTGCATCTTAAACCCTTTCTATGTTGTTCTGAGCTGTGAACTTGTTCAGACTAATTCGTAGCAAACACACTGAACTGAAGGAAGCAGCACACTGCAACCCCCGACCCCTACCCTCACCCACCCCTTGACCACTTACGTTCACAGGTGCCGTAGCAGTAGTCGGCCTTGATATCTGGGGGCTCAAAGATCTCGTGGATGCCCAGTTCTTCAAAGCTCACGGTCATGTCGAACTTGCAGCAGGTAACGGTGGGGTCACACGGGCTGCGCTTTTCTTGCTGTTTCAGCTGCCCCTCCGACTCCCGGATCTCCAGCACAGGCCGAAAGTGACTCTGAAACACGTCATAGAAGATTATCGTCATGCATGCGACTTCTGCGTCAGTGACTGATCATTTGAGGGACGTGTGAGAAAGGTGACGGGTCTGTATATCGTTAAGGCACTACTTTGTGTCACTGTCATAAATCCTGGGATCTGTTTTGAGATTGTTGGGGCGACCTGCTCATCAACGAACAACAGATAATTTCATTAAACAACAGACTACTTTATTAAAGAAAAAAAAAAGCTAACCTTATAATCAGCGAACAACCGGTGACCTTAACAACAACAAACAGGTGACCTCATTATCAACAAATAGTGGCCTTCGTAGCAAAAACCACCGATGAACTCATCATTAACAGACAACAGATGATTGATCTCATTATCAACAAACAACAGATGATCTCGTTATCAACAAACAACACATGACCTCATTATCTGCAAACAATATGTGTGGATGCCATCTTAACTCATGTAGATTTGAATCACAGAATTATTTCTGTGCATGATTCTGTTCAGATTCAGCTGGTGTGCTTTTGCACCGTCAGTTACTGATGTCGGTGAAGTCTGAACTTGGGCGTGGGTACACAAATTCTGCTTCTGTGAGATAGGGCGTGGGTGAAAGTCCACTACGTCAGCAGTGACTATGACGTACCTTGACGCCGAAGATGGTGCGGTAGTTGGTCCTCTGACACGTCTTGCACCGGATAGCCAGCAGCTGAAGCGAAGTCGGCGACTCGTTCTCCATCCACCTTCGCACGAGCTGCGTGACGTCAAAGCTGACCCAGCCTTCCCGCACGTGCGTGTCGAGGCGGGCCACCAGGCTGACTTCTCTGAGGCGCCGCCTCTTGGACATCTTGAGCTGGGTGATGACCAGGGTCTGCCCGTGGAGATCGTTGGCGTCCTTCATCTTGTACACCCACAGCCGTGCCCACCTCACCCCGCCCTTCACCTTGTCGCGCACACCGAACTTGTACGACCCCGTGCCCGCCTTCTTCAGCCGATGGCGAGGGCCCACTGTCACGATACAGGGGCAATTAGAGGTGAGAGGTGGAAAGCGGATGAGGAATGGAGAAATAATGAAATGAATGTTTCAAGAATTCGGCTTGACAGTTTCTTCTTATGCATTTCTTTTCACAGAGATTTGCCATGTATCTAATCTCCTACATCAGAACGTAAATGGACTTCATCCTCCCTTTCATTGTGGGTGATATTTTCTCTTTAACAGAACCAATCATTTTCGCTCGTCTCCTGTGCACGTGGAAAGGAAACGACATGACAGGGTCTTTACAACACAGGACGCTCCCCTTGCTAGAGTTCCCCACCATTGACAGAGACGGGATGGGGATGGGGTAGGGGTAACAGCGGTTTTGTCGATTCAACCCCCCCCCCTCCCCCCGGCATGCCCCCATCCCTCCCCATTCTCCCGACATTACGCACAAAAAGCGTCTCCCGAAAAAAGAATCCTCTCCCTTACCCAAACAAGTAACAAAACACATACAGAAAGGTTGCAGGGTTGCTAACTTGACGGTTGGTTACCCGCTTGTTTTTCTCACGATCCCCTCCCCCACCGCCCTTTCCCTCTCTCAGCCCCGTCTATAACTTCCAGACCTCTCTGGCCCCGCGCACGTCTAGTTCCTTTGTTTACGGTGCATTTTTACCGTTTTTAGCCTCCATCTCCCAAACAAACACCCCATCCCGGATCTCTCCTAGACACACTGGTTCTGCCTTGCTGCTGTCAAAGGTCATTTGTTCCGACTCTTCATGCTGTGATTTTGTAGTGATAGTTAGTTATGCTAATTCCATATGTTTCAACTTTAAAACAAAAAAACTACCAGTTCTTATTTGTTTTCTTTCGATAGTTATTAATTCTGGTTGCTGTGGTTGCTCTGGGCAAGTACCATCAGAATGAAGTCTTAAGACCAGGAACACATTTTTTAAGACCGCGGAACCCGTCAGGGGTTGAGATAGGAGACATGGCTGATGTCCATCTCTCTACATGAGAAACTGTGCGCGGGTCTGCAAAGGCGCGCACACGCGCGCGCGTATACACACACAAACACGCGCGCGCAGGCATATACATGCACACACGTACAAATTCACACATACACACGCGTACACTTACATGCACGTGCGCACGCACGCAAACAGACATATATGATGATGATAGTGGCGAGAACAATGTTAGTTAGTCACTCAAGGTCTGACCAACGCGTTGGGCTAGTGCTTAGGTCAGACATGTGGTAAGTCGTCTCTATGAGGCCCTCGTCTTAAGTCCTTTCATCTTAGTCGTTAACTCATTTATCTACCAGCAGTAAATCCTGCGCATTGTGGTCTCGTAGGTTAGCAAATGTATGCAGCGTATGTGGACAAGTCTGCAGCAGTGACATCTCCTTGATGAAGCTGAAACAAACTGCCAAGCCACTGAGAAGAACCGGTCACTTCATCATGAAGACAAGTCTCCGTGTGTGTTGGGGCTAGAGAAGAAGAAAGAAGAAAAAGAAGAAGAAGAAGAAGAAAAAGATGACACTGCGTGCGGACTAGTCTAAATACGCTACACCACATCCGCTAAGTTTCGACACCGCACTGCGCATGGTTTAAAGCTGACGGATACATGAATTAATGACTAAGATGAAAGTATGTAAGAAGAGGGTCTCATGGCTACGATTTAGCACATGTATGACCTACGCATTGGCCAAACGCACTGGTCAGACTTTGGAATACCAGGAACGCTGCAATACCAGGCCAGCCCGTGGCGAGGTTGAAGCAAGCCCCTGACACTCCGCTGAGTTTCAGAAATCAGTTGTATATGGAAGCCCTCGGATACGGGACGTATCAGACATGAAGTTCATGAGGGCAATACTAGACTCTCATCTTGGCCAAAAGGCCGACAAGCAGCCCTTCCAGAAGGGGACCATATGTACTGCAGAACAGCCCTGTGCTAACAAAAACACCCCCTCCCCCTGCCTCCAGATAGGCGTTTTGATGCTTTAGCTTCACTGTAAGTGTGGCTAAATACCAGACCTATGTCGAGGCTACAGAGACACGTCGTATGTAGACCTAAAGAAGACGGCTGGGAAGTTCAGTGTTCAACACAGTGCACTCTAGTTGCTCATATCTGCTGTAATGGCTTTCTCGGCACTTTTTGTTTAGCATGCAGCTCTAGGTACCATCAAGAGCATGATTTCCCAAACGTCGTGACAAAGCACATGTTCCTGCTGTTCTAGGCACAGTGCAACCGAGGGATTTCAGTCATTCCAGTTTAACCTGGCCAAAAACAAGTACCCTTTCTGTTCACCAAACGGTTAGACTTTGATCTACGCTCATACGGGCGCTCTCTCTTTCTCTGTTTGTATGCGAGTCCATACACATATAATCCACACAACACACACACCACACACACACACACACACACACACACACACACAAATCCTGGTAAATGTTGACACTACGCCACAATCTGAGTGCTGGTATGAAATTCACTTTATCTGATAAAAAAACAGACTGTCTAACAAAAGATGAACATGAAACACCTCATTCACAACATCTTCGTCGGGGTTATCAAAAAGACGAGAAGACACAACTAAAACAAAGAAAATAAAACATGAAAGTCATTCACTTGTAAAAAGAAAGGTTTCAACAAAATAGTAGAATATTTTATTGCTCTCTCTCTCTCTCTCTCTCTCTCTCTCTCTCTCTCACACACACACACACACACACACACACACACACACACACACACACACACACACACACATACACACACACGAGAGAGAGAGAGAGAGAGACACACACACACACACACACACACACACACACACACACACACACACCCCACACACACACAAAGAGACAGGTGTTCGTAACATGACTCGGTCTAGAAGAAAGATCACAGGTGCAGTCAATGTAGCAGGTGTGAAGAAACCTGAGGAGATTTAGTGCTATGCCATGCCCCCCCCTCCCCCCCCCCCCCCCCCCCCCCCCCCACTCGCTCATTCCTCCATATGCTACCCTCCCGACAAGAGGTCTGTGGGACAGACAGGAGTGAGGGGTGGAGGGCGGCATTGAATCATGACACTTCAATGCGTCAATGGTTTGACAAGAGTCCTCAATACCCTGTTTTTCTCTTCCAGCCTTTATGGCTTTTTCATGACGTGCCCAGCGAGTTGAAATGGATCTTTTATGACTCACGGTCGCTACACAAGCACGTACATGCGTCATCACTCGCCCACGTATAGACACGGGTACAAACCGATAGACAAGAGATATGCAATATGTATGTATGTATGTGTGTGTGTGTGTTTGTGTGTGCGCGCGCGCGCGCGCGCGCACGCACACGCATGCACGCACGCACGCACGCACACACGCACGCACACACACACACACACACACACACACACACACACACACACACGCGCGCGCGCGCGCGCGTAGTGCTTTAATTCAAATATCATCGATGTCAACAGAACAACAAGACAGGCGTTAACCTACAGAACTTACGACGTGTGATTGATAAACGCCACAGACGGATGTACAGAACAGAAGGAGATGAGTGGGACACATGGGAGGAGGAAGGAAAGAGGCATGGGTTTGTCGATCTTCTTTTATTGACCTGGACGAATCTCCTTATGGGACAAATTTCGCTGCTTGACCTGGTCAGTCTCTTGTTTTCAGCATATTACTCATGGCACTCTGATGCTTAGAATCATCAAAAAAAAAAAAAAAAGTCCCAAAGTGATACATATTAAAGGAAATAATTGTGAATAACTATTGATGACTGACGTCCCTCCCATTCCGCATCTCCTCCTTATGAAATGTAGCTGCTTTTTCTATACATCTGCAGCAGCAGACATCAACGTTGATATCAAAAACATGTTCCTCAGGTTGATAAAGGAAAACATTTAAACACCCCATTATGATATGCTCACATCTTGGACAAGATTTATCATGCTTCTAAAGCAATATGCAGCGAATCAACAAAGATTGGCTGGCGTCAGCGCGGACTCATTTATCTTCTGATGGTTTATTTCGGCTGCGCTCTAATTCTGTCCCATCTGTCCAGACCGTATCTTTTTTGTGTCTGTCACCGCCGCACTCCCCTTTCTCCCTTCTAACCCTCCCAGCTCCTGCCCACCCCCTTCTTCTCCCTCCTCCTAGAGCCCTGTCCTTGACACCATAGTTGCTGAATGTGGCTAGCCTATTACGCTATGCTCCGCGCAACAGGAAGCGCACCCCCCCCCCCCCCCCCCCCCCCCCTCCAATCTCCTCTTTCCCCGTCGCCTTTCTCTACCCCTCTCCTTCCTATCCTCATCTCCCCACCTCTCCCTCCTCCCTCCGTCTACGCACAACTCACATATTACCCTCTTCCTCTCTCCTCCCCCACTCCCTTCCGCCACTCTATCCTCAACCACTCAAATTTAGCCCCCATCTTTACTCATGATTTCCATCCCCGCTTTTTTTTTTCCTTTTTTTGTTTTGTTGCAGGTTTATCCTTGACTCAAAGCTTGAATGTTAGTGGTGAG
>CM065726.1:20089265-20164265 GCA_033310375.1 Conus canariensis
TTGGCAGGCTGCTGGATTCTGGGACTTCTGGAGTCTGTCTGGGTAACTGCCATCTGGGTCTGTTTTTGGACCGATGCCTAGATCCTGGGTGGGGGTGTGGTGGGGGTCCTGACGATGGGGGTGATTGCTGGTTTAAAGGTGGAGCTGACTCTCCCTCACGCTCCGGCAGCATGCCTTTGGTGTCCTTAGGTCTGTTCCGGGAGCCGTTGGCTTTGATCCGTAGACGACCAGGATTTGTTTTGGGTTCATCTTCATTGTTGTGTTCGCCATTCTGGCGCAGAATGTGCCTCCATCTCGGCCTGTTGACCAGCTTATCGTCACTGGACTCTGCAGAGCTTTCCAGAAAGGCCGAGTCCTGTATGATTGCCTTCACGTCATCGTCGTCGTCGTTTTTGGGATCGGCAGAAAAATTTCTCCCGTTTGTTGGGGTAGTTGTGTCCGAAGATTTCTTATCAAAGACTGGCTGCAGTACGTCCTGCCTGTCAGTGACCCTCTTCTGCTGCGACTCCAGTGATGGTGTGGAGCTGACAGAGGCTGGTTCAGGACTGGGGGACGATGGCATGGTTGTCAGCGGTGAGCCAACTGCTCGCTGCTCAGGACGCCCTACTTTGTGCTCCATGAGATCTGAAGATTGAGGGGGGTCAGCATGTTCGAGACCGCGACGTGACTCATTACCTCCCTTGGCAGACGCACTGGCCGGGCGGGCTGTAGGCTGGGTTGTTTGGGGCACAGCAGTCTTGGACTTCCTCCCATCTCTTGCTGGAGGAGTCTCCATCACCTCGAGTTGGACATTGTGTTTTCCCTCCTCTGCAAGTCTTGCCTGTTCATTCCCCTGGGACTGCCCTCTCCCTAGGGCAGTGTCGTCATCTTTCACATCTTCCTTCCTGATGGATTTGTCTCGCCGTGGCTGTTGACCGTTGCTGTGATGATGTCGGTTATGATGATGGCGATGGCGATGTTCAACAGCAGATGAGGGAGATGAGGTAGTGGAGGACGCTGAGGATTCATCGTGCATGAAGGACTGACAAAGGACCAGAATGAACAGGAACAAGAAGGCTTGAAAAGTACGGGGAGCCATGATCATCAGCCGCTACAGCCACTCTACCGGCATGGACAACAAGCAACCAGTATATGATCTCTTTCCTCACCAGCTCCTCTTTTTTTGTTTTTGTTTTGTTTTTGTTTTTGTTTTTGTTACTTTCTTGAACTCACAGCGAAACCTTTGAATCAGGAAGAATTGTGACGTACTTTGCTGAACCCAAAATGATCAGTATCGGATCGAACCAACAATGTCAACACCATAGGACGATAGCGAGACTGTCTCAAAGTGTTCAGATACTTCTAGGAAGTAAGTTTAAAAAAAAATCTTGTTGATGTCACAACGAAGTTTGGGCCACTTCTGATGAGTTGTTCAGCTGAGCGAAAAGGTATCGGGCACAGATGTTGTTTGTTGGAACCAGTTTGTAGAACTAAAGGAAATCTTCGGCTCCAAGACTGGCAACCTGCAGCCTTGCTGGGTGTAAAGCAGCATGGAATGTCGAGCACAATGCCAATATAGTTATGTCACTGAATTAATCTGAAATCTATTGATTGTTTCCCCTTCCTTTTTTCTACACCATTTAACACAGATAACAAGTACTACACTGACATCAATATTCGCCAGTTGTCAGCGATCAGAGAACCGCTCCACGCCATGAGAAACACGTCGTCGACCGATTCAGTGTTACCCCCTTTCTGTTCACTGTCAATGAAATGATCATAATGGTCCTCTGTAACACCTCCGACTTGAGTGGCCGTGCACACAAGTCGTGCCAAGTCGGAGACGTCCGCAAACGGCGACAGTCTTTCTCCACAGCTAGTGGGTAGCTGGATAGGTGGGGCACAGCACGAGAGGAGGACTGCAAGGGTGGGGCAAGGGGAAGAGGGGGGGGGGTGCGGCCGGGGGGGGGGGGGGGGGCGGGACGTGGGGACGGCAGGAACTATAAGCTGTTTTGTGCCGACGCACACAACCCTGCTTTCAGCGCTACCGGGCTGATGGCAGCAGTGAATACATAGCCCAGCACGTTGTCGTGCGTGCGCGTTTGTATGGGAGGTGGTGGGGGAGGGGAGAGGAAGGCGGGTGAATGAGAGGTGCGGCCGGTCGGTCTCTATAGTATAAACACGTATATGCCCGTTTGCACGTACAAAGCTCTGTATTCAGCGGATTTAGTTTACGTCAGAAGTCTGCATAGCTTTTTCTGTCACCTTTATCAGTTGAAGACCCTCCCCCTTCCTCCTCCTCTAACGCCCCTCCGCACTTCCCTACCTTACTCTTCCCACAGGCCGGTGTATGATGAAAGGGGTGTGGAAAGTGTCTAGCCAGCAGGATTAGATGGCCCAGGCACACACCTCCACAGAGACGGCTTTTCATTGGCTGGGCTCGGCCTTCACACGGTGTCGTTAAGGAGACCTTTAGGTTCCGTTTATTTTTCTATTTTCGTCCCCGCGCGTGCGCGCGCGTGCGTGGGAGAGAGAGAGAGAGAGAGAGAGAGAGAGGAGTGTGGAGGGCAAAGGAGTACGGGGGCGGGAGAGGCAATCCGAGTCATCTTGTGTGACGACATACAGCTGCAGTAAACAGACTGCTGTTTTTGTTTTGTTTCGTTTTTTGTTTTGCTTTCTTGTTGTGCCCACCTTAAATGAGCTGCCTTCTAAATAACATTACCGTTTCCAACACTACGGCTACTACTTCTACTAAACCCAATTCTGAATTATTAGTTGCTTCCACTCATGCTGCTACTATAATTACTCCTCCACCTCCTACTACTACAGTTCTAAATCGATGGCTTCAGCTACTACTGCTGATCCTGCTGCTGCTGCTCCTCTTCCTTCTCTTTTTTTTACCTGCTGCTGCATATTCTAAACCGATGATTACTGCTATTGCTGCTACTACTGCTGCTGCTGCTGCTGCTGCTGCAACCACCACTACTACTACTACTTCATTCAGCGACGATCATGACAACGACGGCTGTGACTGCTACTGCTGCTGATTTTGCGGCTATTTCTGTTACTGCTACGACGGTTAGAGTTCAGATTACCTCTATCGCTTCAACTAGGCCTACTGCTATTGCTACTTTGCTGCTGCTGCTGCTGCTACCGAAGGTGTTGGTGCTGTTGCTACCTATGATTTTGAATCGATAATTACTACAGCTGCTGCGAGAAGCCATAGGTGAGGGCTGAGTGCCAAGTGGGGACCAAACCGGACAAACCAGCATAACAGGGCGCCACATGTTCCCCCTCTCAGAGGTGTATGGGGAGCCAGGGAGGGGTAGTCAAAGGTTAGTAGATTACCCAATGTAACACCAAGGTCTTTTTCTTCATTGCATGGTGTAATTTTGCACACACCCTTTTCGTTTTTCATTATATAGTCACATTAACGTTTGTCTTTTCCTATAAATTATACATTATTTTGCATTTGGATATGTCGAAATATATATTCCGCTGTGGACGACACTGTGTTCTGACACTATATCATAATTTATCGTGCCATCAGCAAATATTTTACGTGTGCTTTTCACATGATTTGGAATGTCATTTACGACAATAGTATACAAAACTGGACCGAGTATGCTGCCCTAATGGATTCCACTTAGTACATTAAATTTTGTAGAGTACATTGAACCACTCGAGCCCTTACTTTTTTCCACTTAAAAAAGCGTTTTTCCATTTTACAATTTAACCACAGATTGCGTAGGGATTCATTAAAAAAAAAAAAAACTTTCATGCAGTACTGAATCAAAGTTTTTACCAAAACTCTAAGAACGTGGCTTCATATGCAGCTCCATCAAAGATGCATATCAAATCCACCACGACTTCCAACAATGGACTTACCGTCTGGAGCAATGGTAACATGTTGTGTAAAGCGTTATATCTGTGAGATGAAAGACAATTTCACCTCTGATGACAGATTCGAGAAGCATGCTGGCTAAACAAGTTAAAGTCACTGGCCTGTAATTTCCAGGGTCTGATTTTGTTCTTCTGTAAACATAACTGTAACATCGACTGTTTTCCAGTCGTCTGAGATCACACCAGTCTCTGTAGAACTGCTCAAAGGCATACGCAAAATAATAGAAAGTTCATCATTTAATTCTTTTCAGACTTAGGGAGGAATGTCATCTGGCCCCTATGCCTTATTTGGATTTAACTTGGCTAGCTTTTTCTTTACTGCATCGGGAGTAGCCCTTATGTCTGAAATGGAAATGCCCTTTGAAAAAGATGAGCTTTTTTTTCAGTTTGACTAGTTGAAGAAGTTTTGTCTACAAGTTTTTTTTCATCATCAATGAATGTACTGATCTCTATATTTGTCTTTGTTCTCTACTGAACATACTTTTTGTATGGAGTTACTCAAGCAAACACGAGCAATTCACTTTTCATAAGCTCTTTTGGCCTTCGTTGTTGCTTTGTTACATGTGTCACTGATCTTAAAATGTAAAAAGGTACTGATATCCTTTCTTAGTCTTTGAAAATCTCTTGTATGCCTTGTATTTCGACTTAATTGATATAAATGCCTTTCAAGTCATCCACAGTGATTCATTTTTCTTGCAAGCATATATAACTTTTAGCATAAGTTGAGTCACCATCTTATGATGAGATACTGACAGCCGTCACCTTCCACGCTCCCTCTCTCTCTCTCTCTCTCTCTCTCTCTCACACACACACACACACACACACACACACACACACACACACAACACACTCCTTAGCGTTATCAGTTTTACGTCATTTTTAATGCCCTAACCCCCACCCCCACCCCCACCCCCATCCTCTCACTCTCGTCCCCACGTCCATCTCTCTGTGTCTTTGTTCCAGCCAGCAGACGATGGTAAGGCTGTCAATCTCCACATCCTGCACAACCTGCCTGTGCGCCATTTGACCGACTGATCTCTAATGGGATTTTGACGTCACATTTATCCGTTAGCACCCCATCCGCCCCCTTCCCTTCCCCATTCAGTCTCAGGTCAAATTTTCGCCACAATGCTCTCTTCATTGCCTTATCAGTTTGTTGCATGAATCCTGTGAAAAGGTCGAATGCCTGCCTGCACGTGTGACGCATGTGGTAGACCACGTGACTTCGTACGTCATCAGTAAAGGCCGAAGACCGGCAACATCGACGGATAGTCATGTCTGAGCCAAAGTGCAGTATGTCACACCGCACGTGTTGAGAAGTCTCTGTCTCCAGATCAGATGACTCAACTCCCCTTCCATAACAATTTTCACCGGATGTCATGTTCTTCTGACAACCTGTCGATCAAGCAGACAACAGAAAAGTGATGATTAGCTTAACCCTCTAAAAGTAGAGATCAACCCCCCACCCACACCCTCACCCCCACCCCCCAAAAAGAGAAAAATTGACAGACTCACCATAGGCCTTAAGACTGAAAACAGTCCTTTTCAGTGAGTGAAACTTCACACCGGTGTAAGCCAGAGAATGGAATGTCTATCTCTGCTGCTCTCAGAACCTGTGTTCATTTTCACTGACAGACCCAGAACAAAAACCCAGGCACCCTATGCCCGCTTCAACTGGCCCAGCAAAGGAATCCATGCTGTTGGTTGGCATCTGTCTGTCTCGAGAGACAACGGTTTTGCGCCATGGATCAGTCAGTTGTGGAGTTGCAGCGCCTGCTGTGGCTGAAGAGCCCGATCCTCGTGCGGCAGACCCTGTTGCAGTTGCTGCAGGTGAAATCTAGGTCATGAGTGTCTGTAGGTGGCGACGCAATTCTTTGCCATCTGCGGCGCCTCCGTTCGTCCCACTGGGCCTCTCTCCTCTGCTCTGCTTGCTTGATGCCGGCCTTGATGGTGGACCACCAGCGGACCCGGTCTGAAGCTGCTGTCTCCAGGTCTGCTGGGTCAAGGCTGCCTGCCCTCAGGTCGCGCTTGCATACATCCTTGTAGCGTAGGGAGAGCCGTCCTGTGGGTCTGGTGCTTGTAGCCAGCTCGCCGTATAGCATGTCCTTTGGGATGCGACCGTCGTCCATGTCGCTGTCACGGCCAAGCTGGAGCAGGCGTCTCTGTGTCAGCAAGGCAAACATGCTAGGCATCCCCGCCTGGGTCAGGACGTCCTTGCTGGTGATGCGGTCCTGCCAAGTGATGCCCAGGAGTCTTCTGAGCCAGCACAGGTGGAAGGCGTTCAGTCCGTGTTCTTGTCGAGAGTACAGGGTCCATGCTTCGCTTCCGTATAGTGGGGTGGTCAGCACGTAGGCCCCGTACTCTTTCATTTTGGTGCTTGACATAAGCATGGTGTTGCCCCAGACTCTCCGTTAGACGGGCCATCGCTGTTGTTGCATTGCCGATCCGCACGTTCAGCTCGGCGTCCAAAGAGAGGTTGCTGGAGATGGTGGAGCCCAGGTGGAATCCATGCTACTATGCAGCAAATGGACAACCAACAGGCATACCTATGGTAGCAATATCAAGAAACAGGAGAGAGATCAGTGCACATCTTCTAGGGATAGTGCTAAAACCAGCTAAGTCCTCGTGTACCCACCGGACTTCGACTCCGATCGCTAAGATATTCCTTCTCTATAATAAGATAAAGTGACAGAGGCCAGCCCAACGAAAGCCAAACTGATTTTCATTTAAATACAACTAAACTATTTTGTATCTTTCAATTTTGAACACAGAAGAAAAATGTGTGAAACTTGACTTGTGTCAGACTATTTGCTGTTCATGGGTCAAGTTTGAATCTCTTTCTAATTCTGTTTGTCACTTGAAGCACAGGCATTCCTAAGTGCATAAGCATAAGGTGATTAACACTTGAGCCAGTCTTGATAAATTTTAACAGTCCTGAGAAAAAATTCTTTGGATAACTAGTATTAGAAAGTTGCGCCCTCCACCATTAGTAAGAGAGAGGAGGGAGGTGAATTTTGATATAAGACTACGCTATAACTTTAACGGAGAACACAATCGGAGTCCATTCCTTTCTTCTTCTTCTTCTTCAGCGTTCGACAGCTACGCAGCTACAGCCGGACTCCAAGGTTGGAGGCAAACTCGGCCGTCCGACGGAGATCGCTGGCAGTCCCCCAGAGTTTTGTCTTGAGGTCCGCCCCTTCTGGCCAGGCTGGCACTCGTCTCTCCTCATTGGTCCATTCCTGTGAGGACCACACTTTCCATCCCTACTCATCACACATCTGAATAACTACATCTTTTCATCTATTCCAGGAATTATTTACATTATTAACCAGGATATTTGGCCAATGTAGCCACGTGTCGTATCATGCGGGTTCAGCCGGTTGTTTGTAGCCCACGCCCCCTTGGAGGCCACTGAAGCTCCGGCTTTGGTGGGCTTGTGCTCTTGTGACGGCTTGCACCTGGCCGGGGTTAGTATTTTGAGTTTTCCTTCTTTCCTGCATCCTGCTCTGGGATGAGGGATTGATTAGCCAGGGGTCCCACCTTGGGGCGAGAGGTTATAACGCGCCTCTTGACCGCATGATGACCCCGTCATAGGACACTTGGGGTATTTTACTTTCTTAGTGAGGACAGCAGTGCCACCCGTTGACCCGCCCCGTCCTGATAGGATCATCGCCACTTGGTCCGGGGCTGCTGATTCGTCCAGGCAAGCCTGGCTTATTTCACAGCTAACCTTCACGTCTGAAGGCCGTGCTGCCATCCACCACCTGCTACCCGCTGGGTTGGGAATGGTTGCCTCACTACTGGATGTAAGTAGTACGTCCCAGACCAGGATAGTTGGCCAATGTGTGTGTGTGTGTGTGTGTGTGTGTGTGTGTGTGTGTGTGTGTGTGTGTGTGTGTGGTATTGTGATAAGCAATGTCTGGAAGCTGTATCTTCTTGTTTGATTCAATGTTTGTCTTTCATGTCACGTGCCACACTGACACATTCCTATGTGATACTTATTTATTCGCGGTGTGTTTTCTATGGAAGAGCCTTTTCAGGGCTTTACCCTCTAGCTGGGGGGAGAGACAGACCAACCCACAAGGAGATGTGTGTGGGGTGGGGGTGGGGAGGGGTTGAACTTGCATGCTTAAAGTACTTTCAAATGCAGTATCCTTGGCTGGTTTTCTACATTGATCACGGTGAAGTGATCTCCCTTCTCTGGGTTGAATATTGGTCTTTACGTCTTCAGATGTTTTATGATCCTCGTGCTAGAAAGAAGTCCCCAGCTGGTACGCGGCTGTACCGACTGCATAGCAGTGGTCTGTGTCGGTAGGGAAGTGGGAGACTAGTCGACAGGCGATCGTCAAGTCTGAATTCGTGTCTGATGACTTGCCGAGAGTGTCACAAGGAAAGAGTTGAGCAGACTGTCTATCCCTCACACTGATCGGAAACCCAACGCCCAGGCTTATGTCGAAGACCTCTGGCAAGAGGAATGGAACTCACTGACGGATAACAAACTGTTTAAAATCAGTCCAAACCCGAAAGAGGTTTGACCATGTTCCCAGGCGGCCGTAAAGAAGAAATGGTGTTATGCCGTTTGCATACAGGCCACTCTTTTTACACCCATTCTTATCTTTTAAAAGGTGAAGAAGCTCCCTGGTGCATTCCATGTCATGTTCCATTCACAGTAAAACATGTTCTTTTAGAGTGTTGGGACTTGCATGATGCGAGACATAAACATTTTGCAGCAGACTCCATGAAAGCCATGTTCAGAGATATCTCACCTGATGTGATCTTTGAATTTTTGAGGGAAATTAACATTTTCATCTGATCAAAGAGTTTACGGAAGAAAGGTTAACGAAGTTTCCGGCGTGTTTTTAGAAGTATGTTTTAAGGGGTTGTGTGAATGAGTATTTTTGTTTGTTTGTTATCCTTTTCTTTTTAAATGACTTTTGAGTTGCCTTCAACGCGGTGACAGCCGTGATGTGTCCCTTTGTGGTCGGCTGGAAAGCAACATTACCTTACCGTGCCTGTGGACCGTCCTGTCCTTGGTGACTGATTGTTGGTGGGCTGTTCCTTCAACCTACTGTTCGGCAGTCCTGTGTTGGGTCCCGGCCGTCGCTGCTGTCTCCACCGTTCCTGTACGTGGGACGATCGTGGACTCTTCCTCGTTCCGTTGTTCGTCTCTTTAGTAGGCCTACTGGTCAGCGGGGCAGTTCAAGCTGGGGTTGGGAGGCTGATTGCATGTCTGTGCTGACTTGAATGTCCCGTTTGTGAGCCTCTGTTTGTTTGTCAGTCTGTCCCGATTGTCAGTCTTACCGTTTGTTTATTAATCTTACATTGTTCTGTCCATACTAGTCTGTCTGTCCGTCTGTCGCGCGTGCTATTACAACTGGTTAAGCGATTGAGTGATGTGAATGAGCGCGGTTGAGTGACCACATCGGTATTGGTGTGTGCATACGTGCACTGAATAGCCTACGTGGTTAGGTTCAAGTGTTGGTTTGTAAGTGTGAAATTTGTGTACGCCTCTTGCTATAGAGGGGGCGCGTCTGCCATTTGTTTAACTGCGAAAGTATAAATTTTCCTGTGTATTTTATTTTGGGAGTTATCCTACAGAGAAGGAGAATGTGTCTGCAATAAACTTACGTGGGGTGGCAGTACTTAAATCCTGTCACCCACCAAGCTTTGGTGGTGAAGTAGCTTTATGCTGCTAGCGACCAGCTGTCATCCCTGGATAATGTATACATTTATAGCTTACTTATATTTCAATCTTAAAAAAAAAAAGAAGTAAAGAATGAATAAAAAGATGCTTTTTCCCTTTTGAATATTGTGATTAATCATATTGAAAAAATAGTGCTCAGGCCAGGTGTTGCGTTATTGAGTTTTCAAAAGGAGACATTGATTTTTCTGCGAACGTGTTCACCCCTCGTTGGGTATTGTAACCGAAGAAGGGATCCTTCTGCGTTCCCATCAATACCCATAGTGTTGGAGTGGTCTTCTACTGGTGATGAAAGGAAGAAATTCATTTGAGACGTTCCAGATTTATTACATTGAGATCGTGCGTAACACGCCAAATAGGGACACAGCGAGTAGGCCCATAGATTTGTGTGTGTGGAGTATGTGTATGGTGCGATTAACAACTCCTGAAGTTGCAGGCGCTGTCTGTCTCTCCCCGCCATGCTGAGGGTTGGCTAGAGGCGCTGTCTGTCTCTCCCCGCCATGCTGAGGGTTGGCTAGAGGCGACTGGGCCGTGCTCACCCTGCCTCAGTCTGCCTGACGCCTTCTGACTGTCTGACGCCTTCGGTCGTCATCGTCGTCATCGTTGTCGTCGTCATTATCGTCGTCGTCGTCTTTCGTCATCAGCATCGTCGTCATCGTCATCGTCGTTAAATCCAGTCTTCATGCTGTCAACGCATGTCTTTAAAAGAAATCATTGTGCTATTGAAAGATGCATAACAAGAAAGGCGTGAATGGAATCTAGTCTTCAGAAGGTAGACGGTAATATCCTAAGCCGGGTTGAAGGGGGAACAAATACCATTTTCTCACCTTGTTGTTGCCTCGTTTAGTTCCCTTTTCCCTTCAAACGGAGACTCCTCTCGGGAGAAGTCAGTCATCTCCCTTCTAGAACGGAGTTGGTGTAACTGCCTCACCGACCAGGTCCTATTTGTTTAACTGTAATCTGGCATCGCCCTCGTCTCCTTTAGACACAACAGCTGCCAGGATAAGTAAATCGGCACAACATTACTACTGAGTCTCCACAGGGACGCAATAGCTGCTGTGCGCAGGGGATCTTAGGCGGGGCATTGCTTTTGTGGTCCGCGGTATGAATGCAGCAGATGAGTATTGCACCCATCCCACTGTGTCCCAGCTTTGGCCTCCCCCCCCCCCCTCCCCACACACACACACACCCGCCCCCTCTCTCCATTGTACCCCCTCACCCCTCCCCCAGCTCAAAATAACACTGAGAAGAAGCAGAAGAAGTAGAAGAAGAAGTCGAAGCGTAGCAGTACGTACTATGCTTCTGCTTGTGACTCACTCACTATGCTGGGATTTGTTGGGTGATTTGCCCACTAAAGAAAAAAAAAATGGGGGAAATGCATTGATACCTGTGCTTTGTTACCTTTATTGTTGAAAAGCGAGGGGCGGGTAGGGGTCGTGCTTATTGAATAAATGTTTTATTTTGCATGTAAAATCCTGTTGTTTTAGTGTTTCTGTCCTGGGTGCTAGTTTGATGGAGATTCGTGAGAGGAACGTCTAGAGCAGCGTCCGTGACAGTAGTCTGTTGATCCCAGCGTAGTTCTCTCTCTCTCTCTCTCTCTCTCTCTCCTCTCTCTACTCTCTCTCTTATTGTCTGTGTTATTGTCTGTCTGTCTGTCTGTGTCTGTCTCTCACACACACACACACACACACACACACACACAACACACACACACAGAAGAGAGAGAGAGAGAGACAGACAGACAGACAGACAGAGACAGAGACAGAGAAGAGGCACAGTGAGAGAGAGGGAGAGAGAGAGATCCATAGTTGCCCACCCTTTAATAATATAGTTATTTAGCTCTTACTCTCCAGTCACTTAATTATACACAATGTACTTCACACACACACACACACACACACACACACACACACACACACACACACAGAGAGGAGAGAGAGAGAGAGAGAGAGAGAGGAGATCCATATTGGTCCTCTCTTTAATACTGAAACCCTTTAGAAACTCATCACTCCCCCAGTCACTTAATCACACACACACACACACACACACACACACACACACACACACACACACCCCGTGTGTGTGTGTGTGTGTGTGTGTGTGTGTGTGTGTGTGTGTGTTGACAAATTTATGCACATATGCGCATACAGTCAAGAACACACACACGCGCACGCGCGCGGCTCACGTGCACTCATGAACACATGCACGCATGCAGACATATACTCACGCAGGCATACATTCACAGACACACAGAGCGAGGAAGGGGAGGGGGCAATACGTGGGTTGGTGGGTTTGGGCTTGAATGGAGAGACAGAGGATAAGGACTGCGGCAGGAAACAATACATTTGATGTTTAGTGTGATGTACATGTACACATGTACATGTGCAGGTACCTTTTATATGCTAAAATCACAAAATGTGTTTGTTCGTTACCGTATTGAAAGCAAAAGACGCATAAACAAAAATAAGACGAAAGAAGGCAAGTTGGTAATAGTCATCAGATATCTTAATTCTCCCTAGTGTGTGCTTGAGTTCCTATCCGTTTGTTTTGAAGGCCTCGAATGACTACCTGGGTTTTCGTTTCACATGATTTGCATTAATACCATTTTTTTCTTTTAACTCTGGTAGGTGTATGTACACGGGTTTAGGAGATACAAGACTTGATGAAGCAGGAAGTGAAAACTCTGGTGAAGTTTTAAGATTTAAAAAAAAAAAAAAAAAAAGGGGGGGGGGGGGGGGGGGGAGGAAGCATGTTCATGCGGTCATTTATTAGGCCTATGGTTTTAAGGTTGAGAAAGGTGTTAGAAGAAAACCGAAAGTTTGCCATACTAAGTAAGCGTTCGTGGTTTTTACTCTGCAAAGAACTTTTTATGAGTAGAATATTGCATTCAACAGAATAAACATAATAATTATATGACAAGACAAACATTTGAAAGACTACTGCTTCCGAAAAACGTTTGCTGTTGGAAGTTAACCTAATCATGTTTTGCTGTTGTTGTCAATTTTCTTTCTTTCTTTTAAAATTTTTTTTTACTATACTTCACCGAGACATTATTTGTATCATTAAAAAAAAAAAAAAAAAAAGACGAGACAGACCAGGCAAAAGGCTCTTACAGTACGTTAACACGCATATAACGCTGCACTGAGACGTATGTATCAAGAAAAGTCTCATGAGGTGATGTGACCTTGACATGTGATCATTTCATACATCTATGTCATATGTTTTTGTCTTTTCCTTAACACGTGCTCTGTTAATTAATGGACGCAAGTTATTTGGGAAACATAGATCAAGCTCTTGACAAATTGTTATGCTAGTTTAAAGTTCTCTAAATTCAGCGTCGAAACACTTGCATGAGTTTCTTTCTGCTTCATTCTCCTTATACAGTCTCCTTATACCCAAACCATAGAACGTTTCAGTTGACGGTTCAGTTTCATCAATGCGCTGTCACTGTTGCAGGGAATTAGTCCCTACATTATAAGCACATTTGCAAAACCACGAGATCACAGTTCACAAGGATTGTCACGAAATATATATATATATATATATATATATATATATATGGGTGAGTACACGTCAGTGCGCGTGTACACCTGTGCCTGTGATGGTATGCCTTTATATGCAGGCTCGTGCGCGCACATGCGTTCAAGTAAATGTTTACATGTGTATGAGGGCCCGTAGCCAATGAGCAGAGCGGCATGTGGAGCTGATTGACGTTCATGTGTTCGAACCACGCGTGGAGTAGGATTTTTCGGATTGAAAACCTTCTCTGTCCACCAAGCAGTGATGTGTACCTGATTCAGCGAAGGGAGGGTGAAGGCGGCGCAAGAGAGGGAAGGGCTTCGCCTTCCATCACGCCATGCCCTAGTCACCATGAACCTAGGACCGCTCACCACTCCTGATGCCATTAGGCTATGAGATCTTTAACCTCGTGCGTGCGTGCGTGCTGTGTGTGTGTGTGTGTGTGTGTGTGTGTGTGTGTGTGTGTGTATGCAATGGCTATCTATAGCCTGATGGTACATGCATTGACTGATTAAGAAATGGGTGATTTAGTTAACATTACATGAATAACTTGAATACATTTTTTTTTTAATGAAAGAGAAAAAAAATCAATAACAGAAAATCAATGAATTAATGGAAACTGAATAAACGGATAAACAAACAAATGAGAAAGAAAGAAAAAGAAAAGGAAAGAAAATGGTTTTGATATGATTATTGCAGAAAAAGAATTAATACACAAATAAATAGACAGATACATAGATAGATAGCTAGATAAATAGATAGATAAAAGTAAAAATATTTACAAATTAAGCAAAACACCTTTCCGTGATTATCTTGATCATACGTAGGACCTGACAGAGCAGACATAGTATTATCCAATCTATACAGTGGTAAAATGCATGACGTGTTTGATGTGAAGATACAAAACCAGGGAAAGATCACTTTGTAACAATAACAAAGAGGTTATCGCCCTTCTTCTGCCAGCTGACGTGCTCATCCAATCGCTCAGATAGAAGCCCCAAAGCAAGACAAAATGGAATCGGGACGTCGAGTTTCGGTGATCGTTGTACTATGCTGTGTAACAGTGGTAGCATCTTTGAATGATTTAAACCTACATTTTAATGATCTGTTATCATGCAAAGACATCTGTGACAAATATGCATTCCATTCCGGTGGAAAGGTAAGTTATTGTCAAATTAAAATTTCAGCTCGGAGGCAGACCCCCCCCCCCCCCCCCCCCCCCCCCCCCCCCCCCCCCCCCCCCCCCTGTGCGTGACTTTGCTTTCGTTAACTCGCTGAAGGAAGATCACTCGGTAGAAAATAACATTTATAGATGGCAAACCTGAATTTTTACATGAAATAGGCAAATACATGCATGAACTGCTAGAGTGCCAATGAAAGCAGTGAGGAGTGGTGTGTGTGTGTGTGTGTGTGTGTGTGTGAAAGGAGAATGGCGGTGGGTCAAAATTCAAATCCCAGTGAACTATGACATTACCTTTGCTTAAAGTTAATAAATGATAACATTCCAGCAATGCAGTCATTGATTCAGTCATCATCGTCATCCCAAGAATGTCAGCTGTCACCATGCTCTGAAGTAATGGTGATATTGAAGATTTCCTCCTGACAAAATGGGACTAGAGTGATGTAGCACAATTACCAGATGACATGTGTCACCAGCAAAGATTTTACATGAGTTTTCCATGCACTATGCAAGCACAGAATATGGAGGCCGGAATATCTCAGTCGGTTGAACATCAGACTTATAATACTAATGATTCAGGGGATTCAGGTTTGAATCTGCAGTTGGCCATTTCAGTACAGAGGGACTTAAGCATTGGAGTTAACATTGGTTCTAGCTCCATTCCCAAGACAGCCTTCTGATGAAACTATAAGTAAAGGCTCCACACATGAACGCATGAATAACATCATGCATGCATGTTAAACCCCATCACCATCCTTCGAAGGAGTAGGCCAGTGGTGGCAGATGACACTTATACACATAGTATGCATACTGTGTGCTAATAGTGGTCTGGATGAAGGCCATTGAGCATGGGGCAAGGTCCCCCAACCTGGAAGGACTACCAGTATCATTAAGGACAGAGTTATCAGAGCGTTGTGATTGTTGACACTGTGGATCTGGATCTGAATTTGGATTTGCTGCATTTGGGTGCCAATTGGTGGTTCTATTACATAATTTACAAGAGCAGATAGTAAGCGGGTGTTGGTTTTTGTTGTTGTTGTTTAATCTGTGAGTGGTGGGAGTTGCCCATTGACTACCCAATGTGGTTAGAAATAGAATTAACAATATACTGGTAGCTTTACAATTCCATCGGCAAGTTAGTTCCTTTCCAAGCCAGTAAACAAGGAGCGAATAAAGAAGGAGTGATTGTACTGACTGGTTGGTCTTGGTTGGTGGAACATTGAGGCATAATTTTTTTTGCCACTTAATTTAGAAAATAAGGTGTGTTTCACAACCTTCAAAAGATGGACAACCTTCAAAAGATGATCATTGAACACCATATCAGTTCCAAGGTCTCTTCTTACAGTGGTAAGACATCTCCAGGTATGGCTGTAGTCACTTTTTGCATCCTGGAAAGAATGGAGAGCTATAATTATCTGTGACACTATTCTTTCTTGTGGAGGTAGTTTGAAGAAGGCAAATTTTTTACCAGTGAAACTTGGGTCCCTAGATCTGGTGTACTTTAGTCTTTTCTAAAGAATTTTGTTGTAAAGCACTAGATGCATTTAAATTTTTCACTGTCTTACTTGAGGTAGGGATCTCATGCTACTGATACATGTAAGGTGATTGTATTCTTGGAGGCAATACAGAAGGATTCATATTGAAAACCAAGAGTTGATCCAGCCCATCTACAGAAACCAGTGATATTGACTAACCACACAGGTCTGAAGAAATCTGGATTCCAGGGTTTGATCCTGCTCCATGTGTTATACGATGATATTTCCAAGATTATACAGGAAGAGAGATTTTTGATTGGTAGAGAAAAGCTAACATTTCTGTGCATTGAATCTCATCCCTTATCGAACAGGCTGGTTTTCATAGTTCTCAAGTGCTTTTAGACAATGAGATGACCATCCAATTCTTTGCAGATCAGATGGCAATGATCGAGCAGGCTAGTTTTCAAAGTTCTTCAAGTGCTTTTAGACAGTGAGATGACCCATCCAATTCTTTGCCAGTGGCAATGATGATTGAATCAGTGAGGACTTTCATCAAATCATGGAGCACAATCACATTTAACTGAGTCTGTGATAATAGGGATTTGAGTCAACTTGAGCTAAAGGTTATAGTGATGTTCAGGATGGCATAAAATAATAAAATGATCTGTATAATAGAGTATTCACAGTATTCAGAATGATCGGATGTAGGGAATATATGTGACTTTCTTTAGTTTTAGTTCTTGAAATGCAAAGGAAACATGTGCGAAGGCAAAGAATCTTTGGAAAAACTCAAAGCCATGAACTAGAGCAAAACTCTGTACATATAAAGGTCTAGGAGCGTTTTTCAGTATGTTGTCTTTTGACCCACATATTTAAATGCAGGATCACTGAGAATGCAATCAATAAAAAAGCAAGTCTGATGATAACACTAATGAAGATCATTTTCATGTGAATGAAAACATTTTTGAAACTTTGCAAGGCTTTAATTAGACCTCACTTGGTATGGCTTGTTTTGAAACATGAAGCCTGGAAGTGTGCATGAATATTCTGGATCCACATTAATTTTATTGAAACATATTTTTTTGGTGACTAAGTACTGTCACTTTGTTGGGAGTGAAACAGATGTTCATGACGTGTGATAAAAAGTGAGACTGATTTGGAGCTGCGTGTGTGTGTGTGTGTGTGTGTGTGTGTGTGTGTGTGTGTGGTGTGTGTGTGTGTGTGTGTGTGTGTGTGTGTGGAGAGAGAGAGAGAGAGAGAGAGAGAGAGAGAGAGAGAGAGAAACTTTGGTCTTGGCTTTTTCATGGCAATTACAGACCTGTGTTAGGTTGACCAAGCTTGACAGAATAAGCAATATTGGTAAGACCTTAACAGTTATCACCTGTATGAAGACATTACAGTTAAGACCTGTAAATACAGGGACTTAAGTTTTCAGCAATAAATTTTAGTTTTAACAGTTCTGGCTTTTTTTCTTTTTTTTTTCTTTTTTTTTTCTTTTTCTTTCTAGAAGTTTCTACACAAAAATGTGTTCTTTTACAGTGTCATAATCATTTCTCAATACAGTTAACAAATAATCTTAAACTACAAATAAGATCTGACTTTTTATTTGATGTCTACCACTGTACCATTAAGAGGTGCAGATGGCCTGCTTTAAACATATGTACAGCAAAGTAAGACAGATGAATTCATTGCATATGTAGTAAATTAGCAATTAAAAGAGCCATACCTTTTCTTGAAATAACAGATCTTTGTCCAAACTTTAAGAATGTTTTGAAAATTTTACGTTGTTGCCAAAATGAGAGAAATAGGCGCTAATCATGGGAAAATCTTCGTTGGATACATCAAATAGGATATGACTACATGTTTGTTACATTAAAGTAAAATGTGATGCTCCATCATACTTGTTGATGACGCAGCATTTCAGTAAGCCGTCAGTAAAAATATTGAAGCCAGGAGGACCATCATGAGGGTACAGGGAGTAGGGTTGGATGGATGAGGGGAGGTTTGAGTGAAGTGGGAGGAGGTGAAAGAGAGAGGAAGAGGGAAGATTGAGTTAGGTGGGTGTGTGCCATGTTGGAGATTGGGGATGAGTCTGGGGAAGAGAAGGGCAGCAGAGCAGTGAAAGGGGGGATGTGGAGGTGGAGCCAGTGTTCCTGCTGCAGGTGGCCCTGGTGTAATAGACTAGTCACAGAGAACAGGTGTTAAGGTCAGGGCACTATACAGACATTGCTGCCATCCGTGCTAGTGCTAAGAGCTTGGCAGTCAATTATGAGGAAAAAGGAGAGTGGAAGCAGGTTGAGCAGGGGTGACTGGAGGAGGAAGAGAGGAGTGCACCAATAATAATGGCTGGATGGATAAAGCAGAATGTGTAAGATTTCTGCAGAAGTAAACCATCATCAAAGCGAGTCTGCTGTTTCAGTGCTATACTGACTCTGTGACAGCCCTCATTCTCTGCGGGTGGGATGAGCTGGTGGTTGGCTGTATACTGCCACTGTTGCAGGATAAATCTCATCAGGGACAGGAATAGACCAACTGATGGACTGTTGGGAAAGCTGTTTTTATTTTTTTTTTTTTTCATCCCTGAACCCCTTCCCTCCCCCTTTTTCAGCTATTTGGTTTTGGTTGTTGCACAGGACTAGAAGAGGCTGTTAGCTTTCATTAATAGGGGGTAGGGGATGGAGGAGAAGTCATCATGAGCTGCATCTCAAGTTACATCACTTTGTTACATTATTCATATCAATGTATTACAGTGCTGTAAGTGGCACATTGAAAATAAGTAGCAGACTGATCTGAAGGTATAGTAAAATTCATCAATGCACAGATAATGAGTGTGTATGGGCGAAACAAAGGTATGCATGTGTGTCTTTCCATTTGTCCAATCCACTCGGTGCACTTCATGTCTCTTTAATCTTTGGAGTTGATGTATCGCATGTGAGTGATATCTATAGATGATTGCCTCTCTTGTTTTCTGAGCAGTCTTTGATTTGACTCTCAGATAAAATATGATGCACTCTTTTTGTGAATGAGATCAACAACTTTTGAAGACACTGATGGGTTTGGGATTTTTCCTCATCATTTTGGGGCTCCAATTGAAGCTATGCAAGCAAACACCTTTTTTTCATACCATACTGCAACAGAAAAGACCAACAACAAAAATATGCCAAATGCTGCTTGTCATCTATTTCCTTTCCAACTTTCTTGCTAATGAGAACAAAGCTGGAAACAGTTCTAAACTTTTAGATGATGCAGTCTTACGGAATGTCAGAACAGATGTCCTTTTTATAGACTCCAAATTAGATCACATTTTAATTTTTACTCATCTTTGGTTACAAAGGCTAGTTCATAGTGCGTAAGTCTTATTGTCTTTGGATCTGTAGGTCACCAGATTCTGGTGTGTGTGTCAAAAGAATTCATCCTCAGCTGTATTGTGCTAGAACTGCAGAGATCCACAGCGTAAAGACGCAGCTAGAAGGAAGGAAGTGTAGTAAAGTACACATGTTCCAGTGGTCTTCAGCTTGTCATCCATTGGTTCAGGTGATGGATCTTTGATGAATCAGGTGAGAGGCACGGATACTGCCATACTAGGCCTACTTTTCACTCTGAGTCATAGCATGGAAACAAAATACTCATATAGTAGTAGTAGTAGGCAAAACAGACATGTATCTGATGTATGATTTTTTGGGGTGCTATGCTAAAATGTAATTCTGCAGTGTGAATTGTGACAGGGGGACATGTGGGAGTGCTGTGCCAGGGGATGTCGGTTCTTTTCTGTCCTGTCCTTCCTTCGGCAACCCAGGGATATCAACACCACCATAGACAACTGTGCAGCAAGTAAGATCTGTTGTGTGTGTGTGTGTGTGTGTGTGTGTGTGTGTGTGTGTGTGTGTGTGTGTGAGTGTGTGTGTCTGTGCATGTGCTTGTATGTGTGTGTGCCAGTGTCTGTGTGTGTGTGTGTGTTGTGTGTGTGTGGTTTTTACACAATGTAAGGGTAACCTATGGCAAGTGGTCCCCACCATGGTAAAAGGTGTGTTTTTGTATGATAAGAGTATATATATATATATTTTTTTTTGCTGTCCCACACCCGTTCCGACACCCGTCCATAGCCACAACCCGATCAGCCCTGCCGCAGCCCCGGCACCGGCAATCCACAGGGAGCAGTCAGTGTCAAGTCGTCAAGAGGCAACCCACCGGAGGAGACACTGCACTGCTGCCGAGTCACTTCAGTGGTGTTCAGTGGCGCCTGTTCTGATCTAACATATGCAGGACACCACCAACTAAACCCCCTGCTGACGACAATAATTGCTTAGTCGCGGAGCCGGCGCGAGTGAGCTCTCCCTCCGGAGGGCGCCACCACGTCCGTCCAACGACAGCCCCCATAGACTCACCGATACCGGTGACCCCAACGGAACCAAACGAAGGCCATAGACGTGGAGAGGATATCGAAATTGAGGTCACCATGAGAGCAGGGCATGAAGGGCCACAGAATTTGAGACTTTTTTTTTTTTTTTTTTTTTTTGATGCTGGTCGATGAGAATGAGGATGATTAAGATGATGCTACGGATTTCCATTTCGGTCTGAGACTACATGATAGGGCTGTTCTCTACGCTTCCTTTCATAATATATCCCAGCGTCAACCAGGCCCGAGAGATACAGGCACCTGCAGTGTTGGTCAGGAAATTTGAGCAACACTCTCAGAAACGCATCCTTTAAGTGGATGAAACTCGACTGTGTGGTCCCAGTCTTCCCAACTGAGTCCGCAGCAAACTCAACTCTGGGTAGGAGCCGGTCAGGGCAGAAAAACCCACATGACTCTGATGGGATTCGAACCCACGACCTTCCAGCCGGGAGTCCGCGACGCTAACCACTTCGCCACGGCGGCTGGTGATAAGAGTATATTTTGTCATGGTCTCAGTCTTTCTGTCTGTCTCAATCAGTCAATGTCTTTTGTCTGTGTCGGTGTGTGTCAGCTGCCCTGTTTTGATTTGACTGTTAGAGCACACTGGAATGGTTCTGAGCTCACAGCACTGGCCCTAGCACTTCTATGTCAAGTGATCTCAAAGTCAAACTAGAAAGGCTTCCTCATGCTCTCGCACTTCTTTCCACTTCGGAGGCTGTTGCTGGCCGTAACCTGAAGCACCCTTACCTTTTAAATTCATTTGAACTGTACAGCTGTCTGAAATCTGGTGGTTATGACATAGCTTTTGCCTGGGTTCCCTGTAACGATGGCATTTGAGGTAACAGAGTGGTTGATCAACTTGCCAAGAATGCTACAAATAAAGAGTTTAACAGATTCTCTAACCATCAGATCAATTATGTCAATGATCTATGGCATGAGGAATGAAACTTGCAGACAGATAAACTTTCAAAATCTGTCCAAACCTTAAGAACTAAAGAAGTTTTTACCATGTACCTCAGGAGGGCCATAAAGAACAAACAGTTTTGTGCCAGTTGCAAACAGGCCACTCCTTTTACACTCATGCATATCTCTTAAGAGGGAGAAGAAGCTCTGCAGTGAGTTTATTATTATTATTATTATTATGAACATTTATGACGCCTAATCAATTGAATGCCCTAGGCGTTTACAATATCACAACAGACATCAAATCACACAATATATAACAATCATACATGAGAAAAAGGCATCAAAATCCAAAGCAAGGACACAAACTCACAAGCATGCATACACGCAAACACACACTCACACAGACACGAACGCACACAAAGCAGACACTCGCATCACACATTGCAAACGTCGGGTCACAGGGAAGACGAAGTTACCTAGGAAACAGATGAGTTTTGAGAAGGCGCTTGAATGTGGGCAGTGAGGGTGAGTATCTGAGAGAGCGAGGCAATTGATTCCAGGTAGTTGGAGCTTGATAGGCAAAGGAACGTTGACCAAAGGTTTTAGTGCGAACAGTGGGGATACTGTAGATACGAGTGTCACATGAGGAACGTAAAGCTTGAGATGGGGTGTAAAGATGTAACAGGTGGGTGAGATACTCAGGACAGGAAGACTCGATAGATTTGAAGCAGAGAGAGGCAATCTTGTAGGATATTCTTAGCTGAACAGGGAGCCAGTGGAGAGAGCGGAGCAATGGGGTAACATGGTTATATTTAGAAGTGCGGAAGATGAGACGGGCAGCATGATTCTGAACTCTTTGAAGTTTGTTGATGAGATGAGAGGGAGAGCCAGACAAAAGAGCGTTACAGTAATCCAGGCGGGATAGAACAAATGCGCAGACAAGAGCTTTTGTTGTGTTTTCTGAGAGAAGATGGCGAATAGAAGCAATTCGGCGGAGTTCAAGAAAGCAAGTGCGACAGACATTGCTGACATGCTGTTGGAAGGACAGGGTTTGATCAAGAGTTACACCGAGGTTGCGGGCAGAATGAGAGAGAGTGATAGGTGAATCAACAAGTTTGATGGAAGTCGGAACAGAAGGGTGGTTTTGAAGTTTTGGTGGGGTGATCAGGATCAGTTCAGACTTATCTTCATTTAGTTTTAGTTTGTTTCGGGTCATCCAGTCCTTAAGGTTGGCTGCACAAGACTGGGTGTTTTGGATCATGAGAGGAAGGTCAGAGAGAGGCCCAGAGACATACAGCTGATTGTCATCAGAGAAGGAATGATGCTGAAGTAGGTGTTCTTGGACGATAGAAGAGACAGGATAAGAGTAGAGAATGAAGAGTAGAGGGCCCAAGACAGATCCTTGTGGCACGCCGTAGGTCAGACAAGAGGGATTAGAAGAAAGGCCGTTGATAGAAACTACTTGTTGACGATCAGTGATGTAGGAATGAAACCAACTCAAGACTGTGTCATCAAGCCCAAAAGAGTGATGTAGGCGGGAAATGAGGATAGAGTGGTCAATAGTGTCAAAGGCAGCAGATAGGTCCAAGAGAGTCAAAAGTGATACATTGTTACAGTCAAGGGCAGTCAGAATGTCGTTACAGATTTTGAGAAGAGCAGTCTCAGTACTATGTCCAGAGCGGTAAGCAGACTGAAGGGGATAGACAAGGCTGTTGGAATGAAGGTGGTCTAACAGTTGGTCAAGAACAACTTTCTCTAAAATTTTTGAAAGAAACGGAAGATTTGACACAGGTCTGTAGTTTTTCAAATTGTCAGGGTCAAGAGTAGTCTTTTTCAAAAGAGGTCTTACAATTGCAGATTTGAAAGAAGAAGGAAAGAAGCCAGTTGAGAGGGAGTGGTTGATGATGATGGTAATATGAGGGAGTAGAGTGTCAAGGCAATGGGTGAGGAAAGAAGCTGGTAGTGGGTCAAGTTCACAGGTTTTAATGCCAGATTTCATGATGATTTTCTTTACAAAGACCTCAGAAACAGGATGGAAGGAAGTGAGGAAAGTTCCCGAGAAAGGGGGATCGGGAAATGGTGCATGAGTATTAGTCAGGGAGTCCAGTGAAAGCCTAAGATTAGTGATCTTGTTGACAAAGTAGTCAGAGAAAGCCTGTGGAAGGTCAGAAGGTGGGAGATTGGAAGGAAGAGGAGAGGAGTCAGTTTTACCAAGAAGAGTGTTAGTAATGTTATACAGCTGTTTGGATGTGGAGCATGCAAGAATTTTGGCATTGTAATAGGCAGATTTTGTAGCGTGAACAAGGCTGTTAACAATTTTGTTGGCAGTTTGGAAAATTTGCTTGTGAACTGTCAGACTGGACTTGAGCCACTGTCTCTCGGCTCTGCGTCTTTCACGCTTGGTCCTTGCAGCTGAGGCGCAACGGAGGAGAACCAAGGTGATGGTGGCCTCTTGGAGACAAGACGGCCACAGGCAGGAGCGTACTGGTCCAGGAGCCGAAGGAGAAGGGAGTTGAGGTCATCTGGAGTGGTCGGCGGTGAAGTAGACAGGTGAGAATGGAGGACAGCGTTGAAGAGAGTCATGTCGACTGCGGAGAGGTTTCTGGCTTGAACGTATGTTTTGCGAGGTGGAGGGCGGAAAAGGTGGAGATCAGCTATGAGGCAGACATGGTCAGACGGGAGGGTGTGGTCGATAGTGACAGAACTCACCACAGCCTGGTCAACCCTGTGGATCATATTATCCAATGTGTGTCCACGAATGTGAGTGGGAGCGTGGACACACTGAACCAGTCCATAGCAGTCCAGGAGGTCGATGACTTTGGAGGTGGTGGAGTCAGAGGGGCGATCAAAATGAATGTTGAAGTCACCAGCGATGATGTAGGAGCCATGAAGAGAGTTGCAGTAGGACAGCAGATCGGGGAGTTCATCGAAAAAGGTGGAGTCAGTCAAGCGGTTCTTAGGGTTTGGAGGGGGACGATACAGACACAGGAGGTGGAAAGTTTGGTGGGGAAAGGTGAGGGTGAGTTGTGCCAGTTCGAAGGAGGTGTGGGTGAAGGGGAAGGAGGACTTGGTGGAGAGGAAAGGGGAGAGTGAATCAGCGACGACAAATGCAATGCCGCCGCCGCGGGACTGACGGGGAAAGGAGATGGTGTGGTGGCCGGGTGGAGCGATGTCACGGCACTTAGCTTCGTCACCTTCAGCACGAAACCAAGTTTCGGTCACAGCGAAGACATCAACGTTGTTGTCATGGATGAAGTAGGAGAGGGCAGACCGTTTTTCAGTTCCAGTACCCAGAGCTTGGGCATTGAAAACACATAGGCGGAAAGAAGCAGATCGGTCCAAGAAACGGTTTTCAGCAGAGCGAGTGTTGATGCGAATCAGATTTACAAGATTTCTAGAAGAGGGTTTGTTATGTGGCTTCTCAGTCAAAACAGATGGAGGAGTGACACAAGCGCGAGTGGAAGTTAACACTGGAATGGGCTCACCTTTCTTCAGTTTTCTGCGGCCACCACGAAATGGTCGCCGTTTCTTCTTCCACGAGGGACTCCGTGCAGCGTTCATTAATCCAACATGGCAAAGTGTGTCACAAATTGTTGGGGGAAATTCAGAAAGAACATCCTTGAGCGAGAGCAAGTCTTCTCTACTGTAGTGAATACTAGCGGGCGGCGTGATGAACCACTCACTATGAAATATGTTCTTTTAGAGTTTCGACTTGTATGACGTCAGACATAAACACTTGATCGAAGATTTTAGGGAAGAAAGATTTTAACCCTTTCAGCCCTGACATAGTGACTGGCTGCGTCTCCTTCCCAGCCTAACATACTGAGGTTGTTCAGATGGAAGATAGGGGCTGCTCCATTCAAACTGCCATTACTCTTGATTCACGTATAAAATGGTGCACTGCTGTATCAGCACAGTTTATACTGTGTTTGAATTAGCAAGCGATGCATGATCCCTGATAAATAGGGGCCAAGCAGATTCTTCATCATTTCATCAATATTTTATACTCAGGTTTAATTGTCATGAAAACAAAGAGCACACTACATCCCACCGTGTACAGACTGTGATGAAGATAATGGTTACACTATGTCGCACTGTGTACAGACTGTGATGGAGATAATGGGTACACTGTGTCCCACTGTATACAGACTGTGATGGAGATAATGGGTACACTGTGTCCTACTGTATGCAAACTAAGATGAAGATAATGGGTACACTGTCCCAGTGCATACAGACTATGATAGAAGTAATGAATACACTGTATCCCACTGAATACAGACTCTGATGAAGATAATGGGTTCGCTATGTTCCACTGTGTACAGACTGATAGAAGAAACGGGTACAGTATGCCTCACTGTGTACAGGCTGTGATGAAGACAATAAAAACATCATGTTCCACTGTTTACAGATCGTGATGAAGATAATGAAAACATGATATCCCACTTGGTACAGACTACATGATGAAGATAATGAACACATTATGTCCCATCATGTACAACAGATTGTAATGAAGATAATGAATGCACAAAGTCTCACTGTGTACAGACTGTGATGAAGATAATGGGCACAACATGCCCCACGGTGTACAGATTGTAAAGAAGGTACAGGACACACCATGCTTTATAATGTACAGACTGTGATGAAGATAATGAATACATTATGTCCCACCATGTACAGACTGTGATGAAGATAATGGACACAGCATGTCCCATGGTGTACAAATTGTAAAGAAGGTACAGGACACACCATGTCCTATCACATACAGATTGTGATGAAGATAATACATTATGTCCCACCATGTACAGACTGTGATGAAGATAATGATTACATTATGTCCTATCACGTACAGACTGTGATGAAGATAATGGACATTCAATGTCCCATTGTGTACAGACTGTTGAAGATAATCAACACACTACGTCCCAATGTGTACAGACTGTGTTGAAGATAATGAACACACGATGTCCCACTGTGTGCAGACTGTGACGAGGCTTACAGCAGACAGGCGAACAGACAGGCCTGTCACTGGGGGTGCCATGGCAGTCAGCAGCACACACCTGAGTTGGCAAAGGAAGACACACAACAGGTACATTCTTCACCTGCCGTCTGCCTTCCCTCTCCCCTTCCCCAGCTTCCTTCCATTGTACATCTTCTCTCACCCTTGTTTTAGATCTCATTTGTTTGTTTTGCATTAGTGTTGTTTGTTGTTAGTGCTGTATATTATCAATGAATAAGTTTTGTGATAATCTCAAGTGTGTTCACAAATAGATTGCCAGATGAAATGACAATTGATTCTTTTGGTCTGTGGAAGCAAGCTTTTGCTGAATCATGCCTAAAGGTGGTGAGACTGCCTGATGACAGGAATGAGGAAGAGAAGAAGGGGGAGAAAAGAACGGGTCGTGGAGAGGAGGATGTTCAGGGGCAGAGAGATGTGGGTGCAGGGGAAGGGGAGACAGTCTCCCTGTGCATGCATCATGTTTAATGCCTGTGATGTATAAGGTCACCGAGTGGTATCCTGCGCTGATGTGTAGGATCGCCGTGTGCCGCTTGCCACGGTGTGTGTTCATGGTCATGCTTTGGTGTGATGTGTAAGGTGACAGTGTAGTATGATGCTTGATGTGTAGGATATCGATCTGGCGTGTGTAGTGTGACAGTGTGTCCCAACACATTGTGTTATGGTGTGTAGCATAATGTTATGGTATAATGTATAGTGTCACATTGTGGTGTGATGTGTGCAGACAGTATCGGTGTTATATATAGAGTCACATCATGATTATGATGTGAAAGTCACATTGTAAGATGATGTGTGGGGTCACATTCAGATGTAATTTGTAATGTCACATTATGGTGTGATGCGTTGGGTCACATTTTAATGCAATGTATAAGGTCACATTGTGATGTGATGTATAGTCACATTGTGATGTGATGTGTAGGGTCACATTGTGGTGTGATGCGTTGGGTCACATTTTAATGCAATGTGTGGGGTCACATTGTGATGTGATGTATAGTCACATTGTGATGTGATGTGTAGGGTCCACATTGTGATGTGATGTGTAGGGTCACATTGTGGTGTGCTGTGTAGGGTCACATTGTGGTGTGCTGTGTAGGGTCACATTGTGATGTGATGTATAGTCACATTCTGATGTGATGTGTAGGGTCACATTGTGGTGTGCTGTGTAGGGTCACATTATGGTGTGATTGCTTGGGTCACATTTTAATGCAATATGTGGGTCACATTGTGATGTGATGTATAGTCACATTGTGATGTGATGTGTAGGATCACATTGTGGTGTGTTGTGTAGGGTCACATTATGGTGTGATGTGTTGGGTCACATTGTAATGCAATGTATGGGGTCACATTGTGATGTGATGTATAGTCACATTGTGATGTGATGTGTAGGGTCACATTGTGATGTGATGTGTAGGGTCACATTGTGGTGTGCTGTGTAGGGTCACATTGTGGTGTGCTGTGTAGGGTCACATTGTGATGTGATGTATAGTCACATTCTGATGTGATGTGTAGGGTCACATTGTGGTGTGCTGTGTAGGGTCACATTATGGTGTGATGCGTTGGGTCACATTTTAATGCAATATGTGGGGTCACATTGTGATGTGATGTATAGTCACATTGTGATGTGATGTGTAGGGTCACATTGTGATGTGTTGTGTAGGGTCACATTATGGTGTGATGTGTTGGGTCACATTGTAATGCAATGTATGGGGTCACATTGTGATGTGATGTATAGTCACATGTGTGTGTGATGTGTTGGGTCACATTGTAATGCAATGTATGGGTCACATTGTGATGTGATGTATAGTCACATTGTGGTGTGATGTGTAGGGTCACATTGTGATGTGATGTGTAGGGTCACATTGTGATGTGATGTGTAGGGTCACATTGTGATGTGATGTGTAGGGTCACATTGTGGTGTGATGTGGGGGGTCACACAGATGAAATGAGTAGGACACATTGTTGTGTGATGTGTACGGACAGTATCGGTGTGTAATATAGGGTCACATCATAATATGATGTGAGAGTCACGTTGTAATATGGTGTGTGGCATCACATTGTGATGTAATGTGTAGGGTCACATTGTGGTGTGATGTATGGGTCATATTGTGGTGTGATGTATGGGGTCACATTGTGGTGTGATGTATGGGTCCTATTGTGGTGTGATGTATGGGTCCTATTGTGGTGTGATGTATGGGGTCCTATTGTGGTGTGATGTATGGGTCCTATTGTGGTGTGATGTATGGGGTCACATTGTGGTGTGATGTATGGGGTCCTATTGTGGTGTGATGTATGGGGTCACATTGTGGTGTGATGTATGGGGTCCTATTGTGGTGTGATGTATGGGGTCCTATTGTGGTGTGATGTATGGGTCCTATTGTGGTGTGATGTATGGGGTCCTATTGGGTGTGATGTATGGGGTCCTATTGTGGTGTGATGTATGGGGTCACATTGTGGTGTGATGTATGGGGTCATACTGTGGTGTGATGTATGGGTCATATTGTGGTGTGATGTATGGGGTCACATTGTGGTGTGATGTATGGGGTCATATTGTGGTGTGATGTATGGGGTCATATTGTGGTGTGATGTATGGGTCACATTGTGGTGTGATGTATGGGGTCACATTGTGGTGTGATGTATGGGGTCCTATTGTGGTGTGATGTATGGGGTCCTATTGTGGTGTGATGTATGGGGTCATATTGTGGTGTGATGTATGGGGTCACATTGTGGTGTGATGTATGGGGTCCTATTGTGGTGTGATGTATGGGGTCCTATTGTGGTGTGATGTATGGGGTCCTATTGTGGTGTGATGTATGGGGTCCTATTGTGGTGTGATGTATGGGGTCCTATTGTGGTGTGATGTATGGGGTCACATTGTGGTGTGATGTATGGGGTCATACTGTGGTGTGATGTATGGGTCATATTGTGGTGTGATGTATGGGGTCACATTGTGGTGTGATGTATGGGGTCCTATTGTGGTGTGATGTATGGGGTCATATTGTGGTGTGATGTATGGGTCATATTGTGGTGTGATGTATGGGGTCACATTGTGGTGTGATGTATGGGGTCCTATTGTGGTGTGATGTATGGGGTCATATTGTGGTGTGATGTATGGGGTCATATTGTGGTGTGGTGTATGGGGTCACATTGTGGTGTGATGTATGGGGTCCTATTGTGGTGTGATGTATGGGGTCATATTGTGGTGTGATGTATGGGGTCATATTGTGGTGTGATGTGTTGGGTCACATTCTGGAGTGATTTGTTGGGTAAGAACATTGTTGTGTGTGACATGAGCATACTGTCAGTCTCTCAATAAGTTACAAATCGGGGGAAGGGGAGATGGAAAGGGGTAGGGAACTTCAGCTTCAGAGGGCTTCACCCTGAACCCTTTGAGGCCATTACCCTCAGAGCTGGTGGTCTGATGCTAACTCCTGGATCCACTTAAAATTTTTCAGGATCCACTTAAAATTTTTCAGGCTATTTCAGTTTGCTCAGTTCTCACATCTTGCTGTTTGGTTATTTCACCATATATGTCTGCTGTTTGGTTTTTTCACCATATACCTTTATAAGTTAGTTGTTTTATCATTTTTTAAAAAATTTTCCTGTACTGTTGTAGATTGTGTGAAGGGAGTCCTGGATACATGCACGGGTTGCCTTTATTATTCTTGTTTGTTGGGTCACAGTGAAGTCTAAGGTGTAAGGTAACAATGTGGGATGTGTGCAAAGATGATGTGCAGTGTAATGGTATGTGTGTGGTGACTGTGTGGTATGATGTGCAGGGGGAGGAGGACGTGGCAATGACCCACATGCTGTACCCCCTGCTCTACATGCACAGTATGTACAGCAACATGCTGTTCAAGGTGCACCGACACTTTGAGCTTCACTGGTCCCTCTTTACCCAGTCCAACAGCGGAGAGCTGGTCGTCCTGCGCTCCCAGCCTCTCCTCATTCAGCTGGACTCCAACGACACGAAAGGTCAGCACGCAGAGAATGGAGGAGATGTGGTTGAGGGGGATGGGTGAAAGTGGACCATATGGGGGAAGTCATAAGAGCTGGAAGCGGACATCCAGAGGAGAGGCTGCTCTTTGAGTCAGCCAGAAGGACCTAGACATGACTGAGACACATGGAGAGCACTGGTGGGTGACCTGCGGGTTGTAGACATCAGGAGGCAGGCAGTGTGCTGGCTCAATGAATGATTCTTAAAACGAGGAAGCCATAAGACCCTAAAAGCTGGGATTGGAGTCTGCTTGTATCGGGTGGCCCCATTCCCTTCCTGTTGCTACACCTTATCCTGTCCTCTCAAGTTCCACAGCTTGAAGCCGGTTATCCCATGCCCAATTTTTTTCATCCACTAAACCAGTTGCCCAAGTCCCATTTCTCAAGACAAAGTCCTCCAAACTAAATGTTCATGGCCCAGTTCTCTGAAGATCACTAAGCTAGTTGTCCCAACCCCATTTCTTCAGACAAGTCCACTAAGCCAGTTGTCGCACCCAGTTCTGTAGAAAAGTCTCATAAAAGCCGTTTGGTTCAAGCCCAATTCTCAATAGAAGTCCACAAAGCTAGCTGTCCAAGCCCGAGTCATAAAAGAAGTCCTCAAAGCTGGTTATCCTCGGCCCAGTTCTCTAGAGAACTCCACTAAGCCATTTGTCCTAGGCCCAGTTTTCTAGAGAACTCCACTAAGCCAGTTGTCCTAGGCCCAGTTTTCTAGAGAACTCCACTAAGCCAGTTGTCCTAGGCCCAGTTCTCTAGAGAACTCCACTAAGCCAGATGTCCTAGGCCCAGTTTTTCAGAGAAGTCCATGAAGCCCGTTGTCCGGCGCCCACTTCTTTAGAAAAGTTCACTGAGCCGCTTGCCTTATGCCCAAGTCTCTCAAGAAGTGCAGTAAGTTGTTTCAAGCTCACTTCTTTAAGCCATTTGCCCTTCGCCCAGGTATTTTGAGAAGTCCAGTAAGCCAGTTATTCCAGGCCAGATTCTCTAGAAAAGTCCAATAAACCAAATGTCTCAAGTCCAGTTCTCTTATTTATATTAAAAAAAAGACACTTGGATAGATAATTTTTAAAAAGCAACCAAGAAATTGGCGGCTCACAGTAGCAATGCCCTTCGTTTTTTTTTGTTTTTTTTTTCTGGGAAGTATAGTCTTGTATTTCATGCTTTTCCTGGAGAGTATGGCCTAGAGTTCACATACTTGTCCAGTGGATTTCATACACTTTTCCTAAGGAATATAGCCTACATTTCACACACTTTTCCTGGGGAGTTTAGCCTGAAGTTCACACCGACAAGCTTGCAGTGTAAGACACTTTTACTGGGGAGTATAGCTTGATTTTCACATTCACACTTTTTCTGGGAAATGTAGCCTGAATTTCACACACACACTTTTTCTGGGGAGTATAGCCAGCATTTCACATACACACTTTTTCTGGGGAAATGTAACCTGCATTTCACATACACACTTTTTCTGGGGAAATATAACCTGCATTTCACATACACACTTTTTCTGGGGAAATGTAACCTGCATTTCACATACACACTTTTTCTGGGGAAATGTAACCTGCATTTCACATACATAACTTTTTCTGGGGAAATGTAGCCTGCATTTCACATGCACACTTTTTCTGGGGAGTATAGCCTGAATTTCACATACACAATTTTTCTGGGGAGATGTAACCTGCATTTCACATACACACTTTTTCTGGGGAGTATAGCCTGAATTTCACATACACACTTTTTCTGGGGAGTATAGCCTGAATTTCACACACACTTTTCCTGGGGAGTATAACCTGAATTTCACACACACTTTTCCTGGGGAGTATAACCTGAATTTCACACACACTTTTCCTGGGGAGTATTACCTGGACTTCATACAGACACTTTTCCAAGTGAGTATGGCTTGAATTTCACATACACACTTCCTGAGAAATGTTACCGCAATTTATTCAGATGCGTTTCCTTGGGAACGAAACCTTGATTTTACACAGACAGTTTTCATGGGTAGTATAGCCTGTATTCAACACAATTTTCCTGAGGAGTATAGCCTGTATTCAACACAGTTTCCTGAGGAGTATAGCCTATATTCAACACAATTTTCCCGTGGGGTATAGCCTGTATTCGACAGAATTTTCCTGAGGAGTATAGCCTGCATTTTCACATATACACTTCCTCGTGTGTATAGCCTGAATTTCACACTTTTTCCTGGAGAATACAACTTGTCCAAGTTCAGTAAGGTGACAAATAAAAAGTGAAAGCAAAATTGTTAAAGACAATCGTAATTTTGCTGCCTTAAGGATTGTTGTCATTGTCAGCCATTCAGATTTTTTTGTTGATCAAGTCAAAACCACACAATAACTTGTGAGATTTCCACCCTCTTAGTCCGCCATCATGTGAAAAGTGAAGGGAAGTACGACTGAAAATGCTATTGAATGTGACTAGTCAGACACTGAGGACGCCACAGAGACAGCTTCAAAGAAGACACCAGTGAAAAAAAAATCCTCACGACATCAAGTGATAATGCATACCAGTGCTACACTTTGATTCAGAGTGCTACACTTAAAATGTCAAAATGCTACACTTTGTGCTGTTAAGGGCTCTTTTTAATGCTGGCCGTGTGCTTCTTGATAACTTAAAAAAAAAATTGCTGATAGTCTGCTTGTATAGGTAAAAGATGTGCTTATAGGTGTGTATCTTGATAGGTAAAAAATGTGCTTATACTGTGCATGTGTCTTGATAGGTACAAAAAGTAATGATTTTTATATGTCTTGATAGGTTAGAAACATGTTGATGGTCTGTGTGTCTTGATACTAAAAAATGTAATGATGGACTGTTTGTCATGATAGGGAAAAAAGTGCTTATAGTCTGTGTATGTCTCGATAGTAACAAAATGTGCTGAGACTCTGTGTCTTAATAGGAACAAAAGCTAATGATGGTCTGTTTGTGTCTTGATAGGTTAGAAATCTGTGGATCACCTCTATATGACTTGATAAGGACAAAAAGTGTTGATATTCTGTGTGTGTGTGTGTGTGTGTGTGTGTGTGTGTGTGTGTGTGTGTGTGTGTGTGTGTGTGCACCTCAGAACAAGAGGAGAGCCAGTTATGGGTGGACCACAAGACCAGCGCCAACCTAGAGACCAACATTGTGGGTCAGGACAACTCGGCCACGCCCCTGCTCAACGTGCGCCATTCCCAGATCAGCGCTGCTCACCACCCTGACCCGGACAGTCAGGGACTGCAACTGGATGAGGAAGGTAAGACAGGTCCCTTTGTCTTGCCTTCACATCGCTCAGTGGGAGGGTTGGTTGCCAGAAAATGGTATTAGGATTGTGTTTTGTGATAATTTCAGGTTTGTTTTGATGGTGTCATCCAATGTCGGGGTTGCATTTGCAGGACTTGGGACTGTTCACAACTTGTGCCTGTGCATTTGGTTTGAGCAAAAAAAATAATGTCTTTCAATCTTTTTTAGAGTTCAATCAAGGTTTTCTGCCCAGTGGTAACCACTTCTGCTGTAGCCAGTGTCTTCAAACAGTCTGCTTTAACAATGAAAGCTTACAAAATACCTGCATGTTTTTGAAATTGAAGATCACCTTTGACAGGCAGGAGGAGAGGGTGGGTGGGGAATTATGGTAAATGAAGAGGGGGGGGGGGGTGAGAGGCAAGAGGAGAGGGAATAGACAGGAGAGAGAAATGTAGTGACAAGAATCCTGCCTGACAGGTAGATATTCCCAGTGTGATAATGTAAGTCTAGTGAAGAAGGCAGGAGAAGGTTCCATATTGTAGTCTCTGCATCAGTGAGACATGGAGATTGCAACTCTGCCTCATGGTTGGTTGCAGCAATACAAAGCAGATCGCCTTTCATTCAGTCAGTGTGTCATCACAACATCAGTGAAAACTTCCAGCATCCAGGGAATAAAAAAAAAACATTTAGAAAAATATACCCTAAAACCCTATGAGCTAAAAAGAAATGAAACATGGAGAATATGTGATTGGTGAAGTTTATATATTTAGCCAGTATCATAGGCCAGTGCTTTTGACCAAGTGAAGTGGGGTTGAAAGTGTTGTGACAACGGCACTCAGGAAGCAGTAGCAATATCGATATGGTGAACCATTTGCATAAAAAAAGAAACAAGACACAAGACTACACAGGCAGTCAACCTTCAGTTACGGGATCTGGGTTAAGTATTTCTGCCAGAGTAATAGAATTGTTTAGTGCTAACAGTATCCTGTATCAGCTGTAAAAAGTTTATGTTAGAGTTGATATATAGTGTCTAACATACTATTCATGTAAATAATAAAGAAAAATAAAGTGGACCTAATCATGCTGAACATTTGGGGACATATGCAGGAATTCTTTTGTAAACTACTGCCTGTGGTATGAAAGATAATCAGCAAACCATTAAAAAGAAAAAGCCAGCACCCTGTTTGGGGAAACTTAGTTTATACATAGTAAAAGTCTTGCGACCAGTTTTTGGAAGTGCCATGTCTGTTCATAAATTACATATTCATGTAATAGCCATATTTGTTACAAAAACAGTTAGAATTAATGGCTGTTCCAGGTGTTATGGTTGAGGAATCATGTTTCTGAGAGGAAAAAAGAAAAATGAAACCCTATCGCGATAGCAAAAGAGAGCATCTTTTCTACAAGTGGACAAACCTGATGGCAGAAAGAAATTTATGAAATCATACATCGTATGCATGCGCAGTAGTCAGTTGCCAGCTAGAGGAGGCAGAATTGAGCGGAAGTTGAGAGAAAGTGCTAGACAGATAGCTGTAGTGGTGGCAAGCAAACCACAATGTGCAAGATTTGAAGTTGGATAGCAAGTGAAAAAAGAGAAAAGAAGTAAAAAAAAATCAGTGTCATCAGACCGTCAGGAAATAATAAGAATATCAGTGGCCATAAATACAGCAGGGCTAGAAAGTGGAAAACGTTCTGGCACAATCCACAAGTGCTCATTCTGTGATTGTCCTTCAGCCATGGCAGCCATGATGATGGAAGTGTGTGAACATGCATACACATAAATCTGCACAGCATTACATATTCAAGAGTGTAGTGTGTTCCACAAGATTCCTGAAATTTTCAGTTTGTTCCTGATTTTTACATTGTCTGTTCTGACATAAGGATTTGAGGTAGGCCTGTCTGCATTTTATATCAAACAAAACAAGGGGTGTGCCAAAAATTGCTGAACTCGCTCTAGTTCTCAATGCTTTCAGTGAATTAGTTCCATTACATGCAATCTTTTTTGTTTTTGTTTTTGTCTATTCTGTACATTAAAGAAAATAATTTCATTCACGAAGCAGTATGTCGCCTTGTCTTGCTTAGCCAAACCTTGCTTAGCTCCCCAAGCCCCAGTGTGGTAGGGAATGCTGTGATGACAAGCTGCTTGACACAGGACAGAAGAAACTCCACACTTGTGTTTTGTGCATTGCAGGGCGCATGGACTGGTGGGCGTGTGTGGTGAGGAAGACCGACCTGGCTCGCATTGTATTGAGTTTCCTCATCCTGGTCACTGTGGTCGTCATGGTGTGGGTCTGTCTGACGGCTTCCCCCTCCGCCCCACAGCAGGTAACCAGTCACTTTGCTAGGGCGCTGACTTGTGACCTGTTTTGTGGTGTGGATTTGTGACTTCATTCGAGTTGTAATGGTGACCTGTTTTGTGGTGTGGATTTGTGTCTTCATTCGTGTTGTAATGGTGACCTGTTTTGTGGTGTGGATTTGTGTCTTCATTCATGTTGTAATGGTGACCTGTTTTGTGTTGTGGATTTATGTCTTCATTCTGTTGTAATGGTGACCTGTTTTGTGGTGTGGATTTGTCTTCATTCGTGTTGTAATGGTGACCTGTTTGTGGGTGGATTGTTCTCATTCGTGTTGTAATGGTGACCTGTTTTGTGTGTGGATTTGTCTTCATTCGTGTTGTAATGGTGACCTGTTTTGTGTGGTTTTGTGTCTCATCGTTGTAATGGTGACTTTGTGGTGATATGCCGTGTTGTAATGGTGACCTGTTTTGTGTGTGGATTTGTGTCTTCATTCGTGTTGTAATGGTGACCTGTTTTGTGGTGTGGATTTTTGTCTTCATTCGTGTTGTAATGGTGACCTGTTTTGTGTTGTGGATTTTGTCTTCAATTACTGTTTTTTTTCTGTGTTGTAATGGTGACCTGTTTTATGGTGTGGATTTGTGTCTTTATTTGTATTATACAATGGTAACCTGTTTTGTGGTATGGATTTTATCTGTATTCTTGTCATAAGAGCGATCTGTTTTATGGTGTTGATTTATAGCTTTATTCTGGTTATACTAGTAACAAGTTTTGTCATGTGGATTTGAATGTTTATTTTTGTGACAATAGCAACCAGATTAATTTTGAGGTGGTGTGTCTTCATTCTTGTTTTCTTACAGTAGCATTTTTGTGGTGTGGTGTGGAATTGTGTCTTTATTCTTGTTATGATAGTTACCTGTTTTGTGGTATGAAATTGTGAATGAGTGACATGGGTGTAATGCCTCTCAGGTGACACAGAAGATAGAACAGGAAAAAAAATAATTGAATTAAATTTATAAAAAGGAAAAAAAAGGGGAAAAAAAGCCTTGTTATTACAGTAACATTTTGTGGTGCGGATTTATAAGGTTATACTAGTTATAGTAAGGACATGTTTTGTGGTGTGAAGTTGTGACATCCTACATGTTATAAGAGTCGACATATTATTGTGATGTGGATGTATGATTTTATACAGTTTATAGTGGCAGAATGTTTTGTATTTTTGTGACTTTGTCCGTGATATAGCTGTTACGTGTTTTGTGCTATGGATTTGTATCTTTATTGTTACAATGACATGTTTTATTGCTGTGGATTTGATTCTTTGTCTATGCTGTAGCAGCAACATGTGTTTGGAGTAGATTAAAGTGTTATGATAATGACATGGTTTAGAGGGTGGTAGATATGAGTCTTTGTCCATGTTTTTTGATTATGAAGTTTTGTGGAATGGACTGGTGTCTTAATTCCATTGACAGTAGAGACATGTTTTGAGAATGGACTGGCAGGACACAGCTGTGTAGTGGGTTAGTCTTCATTGCATCAAGCTACACGGAATCCCCGTCAGTAGGTTCCCCCACCCTTCCCACATCCCCTCATGTCATCTCTCTGCCACAATCAGAGACCCTTTGCAGTTGTTCAGACAGTTTGCTGATATCTTCTGCCGTCCTCCTTTGCCTTGAAACACTTGGTTGTGAACTCACTGTCTCCTCTCTTGTCCAGAGAATCAATGGCTGGTCAAACACAGCAAGGTGAATTCACCCACAGCTCATGCTGCATGCTGCATCTAAGGACTCTTCAAGTCACATGATCAAGCATTCTCTTCCTGTCTTGGAGTAAAGAGGATAGAGAGAGCTGTTAGTTGGTGATCCTCTGTTGCCTCAATCATTACCATCAATGTGTGTCCACCTTTGTTACCACCAATGGTTGTGTGAGAAAAATGACACATTTCATTGGTCATGTCATCAGTGCCTTGTTGACATGTGTTGCAGAACCTGAGTACCAACCAAGGCCATGAGTACTTTACTCTCCAGGGCCCAGAAATACAGCTCTGACTGTACAGAGCAGTACACCACAATCTAATGCAATACAATGCGGCACAATACAGTGTAATATAATACAGTAAAAAAAAACACTTTACATTGTTCATCTCATCACAGTCTGTTCATTGTGTTGCAGACCCTGAGTATATATGGAAACCGTGAAAGCATCACCCTGTGACCCAAGAATACAGTATAATACAACACAATACAATACAATACAGAGCATTATGATAAAAGTCATTGTTCATCTCATCATTGCCATGTTGACTGTTGCATATCCTGAACTTTGACAAATCACTGAGTATCTCTCTCTGGCCCAGTAATACAGTACAGCACAATACAGTGCAACACAATACAATATATTGTTTGTCTCATGACTGCTATGTTGACAGTTTTGCAGTCCCTGAGTATTGATAAAGATCTTGAGTACCTCACCTCTGTGGCCCAGAAATACAGTACAGTAAAGTATAATACGCAGACAATGTTTACCCCTATAATTTTGCTATATTTTGTTTACATGTTTAGCGAAAATACAATGAAAACTATGAACTGAAAGAAAATGTCAAAAAAAGATTCTAGAGACGAAGTTCTTGAGCAGTACTTGTAATTGTGGAATGTAACAATCAAGGGGAAGGGGGGGGGGGGGTTAACAAAAGGGTGACAACACTTGCTGACTTCTGTGTGTGAAATTGTGTCAAGCTATGTCTGCATCTTTGGCAATGTGCCCTGAAAATTTTTTAAAAAACGGGCAAGAGAGCGTAAAGTTGTGCCAAGCTATGCTGATGAATCAGGTTTAAAAGTAATTTGTGTTAGAAAGATCAAAGATCAGGTAGTTAATACCCAGGAGAAGAACTTTCTGCTGTGTGATGGCATATGGAAATGAAAAGTACACCAATAGTAGTTGTAGGGCAAACATTTGTGAAAACATTGTAATCCTTCAGTGCCATTTGGACCTCACTGTCTTTGGCCGAGAAATGCACTACATGACAGTGCATTATATTGTTAATCGTTCACTGTCATACTGACTGTGTTACAGACCCTGAGCATTAACGGAGACCTGGACTACCTCCACACCATGGCGTACAAGGATGGCTTCCAGCTTCTCCACCCACAGGACAGAGTGCAGGCTTGCCCCTTGCCCATCAAAATTCGTGTGGAGCGCATTTGATTTTGTGGACCCTGCAGGGCCTTTTCTTCATCTCTCTTTATAGTAGTCTTAGTCTTTGTCTGTTTCACCAGCATTACAACTGTCACACAGTAGAATGACTTTTAGAAAAATGAAAAAGAAACATTGATATTTAGGGGGGAAAAGAAAAGAGTGTTTATTTTCAGTGGTATAATTGTTTGTCTGTCCATGGCATCAGGCGGTCAGAAGGCATGAGGGATCTGCACTGCCCTCTGTCTTTAATCATGCACAGCAGGGTTGAGGGGCTGTAACTAGTCTTGTCCATCTAGGGCAGACCAAAGAAATTGTAACTGGACAATAGTGATGTCATCAAATCACCCCCAACTTTGTACGCCACCCACCTTTTTTCAGCCCTTAGTAACCTGTCATTGTAAGGGGAGTCGCCCACTGGTAATAACCAGTCTTTCAGGGAATTGCTGAGGTAACTGATATAATGATGTATGGGAATGTGCCAGACAAAGGTAGTTCACACCGTTTGCTTGTTAATCTTGGCCAAAGTTTTTTCTGGAACTTTTCCAAGCACTGCCCTTGGGCAGACTGGAGTGCCCACCCCTGTCTCAGGCATTTTTGGTTTAGGTCAGATTCGTGGGAAGGGGGGGATGAGTTTGGATGTAACAGAACCCAGAAATGTCTGTTTGAAAAACAGACCTGGTGAGGCACAGGTAACCTAAAAGAGGCTACATCAGTTCAGGGAATGACATGACATCACGTTAAGTTCCTCAGCTACTACTGAAGGAAGTGGACATGTGGCCAGCTGCCTTGTGCTGAAGAAACTTCATGCCTCCTGTGCTTGTTGCAGGCATGGCCACCTTCTAGAAATGCTTCGCCATAGAGAATACACAAACTCCTTGTAATATTTGTTCTCTGTGGTGTTGTCCCTCTTCAGGTGGTTTTTGAAGAAAATCATGATGTTGATTACTTTCTTAGCAGTGAGATTTTGTCCAGTAACATGAGGTGAATTTCCTCCTTTTAAGGCCCTCGCCTTGTTCTTTGCTTTTGAGGGACTTGTGAAAGCACACCCAGGTTTTGTCACCAGTGACAGTTTATCCACCCAGTGTGGGTTAGTTTTCTCAAACATGGTGCAATGATGTGGTCTATTCCACCCTATCTCTCTCTTGTTTTGTGAGTGTGAAAATGTGCTGACTCATTGTGCACAGGCTTCATGGAGCCAGGTTGGAGTTCCATAATCCTGACAACTGTCCTTCAGATAATTTCGGCTTGAGAGAAGTCTGATCTGTGGTCATTGTGGACCTGCCAGGACAAAGGCCTTGACACCGCCAGATGCTCGGTCATCACTTACAGCCAGTATTAGTATGTTCTATATTTACTGATTTCACCTTAATGATGGATTTCCCTCATGAAAAATGTGTTGTTTGTGGACTGTAACACAGAAAGGAGCTCAGTTTATGACTGGCAGTTCTCTATTCAGCTATATCGTCCATACGGATTGCTTTACGTTTGCCTTTGAGCAAAATCTTATTCAGTCATTTTGTTTCTTTGAGCAGAAATCTTATTCAGTCATTTTGTTTCTAGGCAGTACGCTGTAGCTGCTTGAAAAAAAAAAGATTCTGAATTATACATGGAACTGAGAACTTTTGCCTTCTTGGGTCAAGAGGTGGGTAGAGCACAAATTTAAAATCATTCCAGTAATATACTAATGTGGGGAGTTGTGTGTGGGGTGAGGGGTCTTTTTAATTCTTTTGGATTAGATTTTGAAACAAAACTTTCCAGTCAATTACTAATTTAGATTAGAAAAAGAAAGTTGATGTAAGATTTGAAAACAAAATGTTTTCGTCCGAATCGTTTTGTTCAGTACTCCTTCACTGCAACAGTCCATGTCCTCTGTGTACTAACTGAGACTCTGGATCAAATTGAACCATTGAAATTCACGTTGAGCCCATCTAACACTCAGCTGCCTGGTCAGCATCTCTTGTGCCATAGCTTGAACAGTGTGCTCTCTCTTTTCTGACAGTTATCATGCCTGTTGATTGGTGTTTTTTTTCTCATGACTTTTGTTGGGTCTCTGACCAGAAGTGTGTTGGTTGTGTAGTGGCTGGTAGATTGTCTCCCCTACTTCATCACTGGCTCATGATTCCATGTCATTTACTACTTCACTCTGGTCTCTTTTTTTCTTTCTTTCTTTTTTTTTTTTGATGGGGTCACCGTGGGTTTTTTTTTTTTTGTTTGTCTCACAGCAGTGACTGGATGTTGTCTCATACTCGATTGCTATTAGCTTTCTCACTTCTAATCACAGTCGGCTTTGTTTCACACCTGTTTGCTGTTTTGTCTCACACCTGGTTGCTGTTGGTTTTGTCTCACACCAGGTCGCTGTTGGTTTTGTCTCACACCTGGTTGCTGTTGGTTTTGTCTCACACCTGGTTGCTGTTGGTTTTGTCTCACACCTGGTTGCAATCAGCTGTGTCTCACACCTGGTTGTTGTTGGCTTTGTCTCACACCTGGTTGTTGTTGGCTTTGTCTCACACCTGGTTCTTGTTGGCTTTGTCTCACACCTGGTTGTTATTGGCTTTGTCTCACACCTGGTTACTGCCAGCTTTTTGTCCTCACACCTGGTTACTGTCAGCTTTTTGTCCTCACACCTGATTACTGTTGGATTTGTGTCACTCTTGGTCTCTGTCACTTTGTCTTGCACATGATCACTATCACTTTGTCTTTCGTTGTCGCTTTGTCTTGCACATGATCACTATCACTTTGTCTTTCGTTGTCACTTTGTCTTGCACATGATCACTGTCACTTTGTCTTTCGTTGTCACTTTGTCTTGCGCATGTCACTGTCGCTTTGTCTTCCGTTGTCACTTTGTCTTGCACATGGTCACTGTCACTTTGTCTTGCACATGGTCACTGTCACTTTGTCTTCCGTTGTCACTTTGTCTTGCACATGGTCACTGTCACTTTGTCTTTTGTTGTCACTTTGTCTTGCACATGGTCACTGTCACTTTGTCTTGCACATGGTCAGTCACTTTGTCTTGCACATGGTCACTGTCACTTTGTCTTGCACATGGTCACTGTTGTCTTTGTCTTGCACATGGTCACTGTCACTTTGTCTTGCACATGGTCACTGTCACTTTGTCTTCCGTTGTCACTTTGTCTTGCACATGGTCACTGTCGCTTTGTCTTTCGTTGTCACTTTGTCTTGCACATGGTCACTGTCACTTTGTCTTGCACATGGTCACTGTCACTTTGTCTTCCGTTGTCACTTTGTCTTGCACATGGTCACTGTCACTTTGTCTTTCGTTGTCACTTTGTCTTGCACATGGTCACTGTCACTTTGTCTTGCACATGGTCACTGTCACTTTGTCTTGCACATGGTCACTGTCACTTTGTCTTTCGTTGTCGCTTTGTCTTGCACATGGTCACTGTCACTTTGTCTTGCACATGGTCACTGTTGTCTTTGTCTTGCACTGGTCACTGTCACTTTGTCTTGCACATGGTCACTGTCACTTGTCTTCTGTTGTCACTTTGTCTTGCACATGGTCACTGTCGCTTTGTCTTTCATTGTCACTTTGTCTTGCACATGGTCACTGTCACTTTGTCTTGCACATGGTCACTGTCACTTTGTCTTCCGTTGTCGCTTTGTCTTGCACATGGTCACTGTCACTTTGTCTTGCACATGGTCACTGTTGTCTTTGTCTTGCACATGGTCACTGTCACTTTGTCTTGCACATGGTCACTGTCATTTTGTCTTGCACATGGTCACTGTTGTCTTTGTCTTGCACATGGTCAGTCACTTTGTCTTGCACATGGTCACTGTTGGCTTTGTCTTGCACATGGTCACTGTCACTTTGTCTTGCACATGGTCACTGTCACTTTGTCTTCCGTTGTCACTTTGTCTTGCACATGGTCACTGTCGCTTTGTCTTTCGTTGTCACTTTGTCTTGCACATGGTCACTGTCACTTTGTCTTGCACATGGTTCCACTGTTGTCTTTGTCTTGCACATGGTCACTGTTACTTGTCTTGCACATGGTCACTGTTGTTCTTTGTCTTGGCACATGGTCACTGTCACTTTGTCTTGCACATGGTCACTGTTGTTTTGTCTTGCACATGGACATTGTTGTCTTTGTCTTGCACATGGTCACTGTCATTTTGTCTTGCACATGGTCACTGTTGCCTTTGTTTTGCACATGGTCACTGTCACTGTCTTGCACATGGTCACTGTTGTCTTTGTCTTGCACATGGTCACTGTCACTTTGTCTTGCACATGGTCACTGTCACTTTGTCTTGCACATGGTCACTGTTGTCTTTGTCTTGCATATGGTCGATGTTGGTTTTGTCTTGCACATGGACATTGTTGACTTTGCCCTACACATGATTTTCTTCTTGTCTTGGTTGGTTGGTTAGTTGGTTGCACTTTTCAGATTGTTCTGTGTTAACAATTTTATGGTTTCATTTTCTTTTTAGTTTACAGTTTTGTGGATTTATTTTGTTCTGTTGTTTGTTTACAGTTTTGTGGGTTTTTTTTGTTTTGCTCACAGCTTTATGATATTGTTTGTTGTTTTGGTTGTTTACAGTTCAGTGTTTTGTGTTTGTGTGTGTAGTTATATGGGTTCGTTTTGTTCTTTTATGGTTGTCTGGTTTTAATTGAAAACTCTTTTAATTTCATATTTGATGCTTGTCCTAAAGGGTAGTCCATGTTACTGTGCATCTTTGTAGGCCATTCATCATTTTCTGTCACTGTCTCTTCCTCTCTGCCTTATCTCTGTGTTTAGACTTGTTTGGACATTGCTGTTGGACCTAAAATGATGCTGTCCAGATGGTGGTTGTGGCTATTGGACAGCTGTGACGGGGAAGTTAATTTATGCATATTATGATATCGTGAATCTGAAAAAGCCATGTTTGTTGAAAATTCAGCCACCTGTTTTACCTCGAGTATTAAACAAGTGTCAATCTGCAATTTGTGTTGCACTTTTTTTGTTTTTGTTTTTACTGTATTTTGGCCTGAAGGGTATTTGATAAATTCAAAGGGTGCTTAACTGGGAACCTGGGTACCAGGATGGAATGTATATGACTAAGATGGGATGACTGTACAGTGCCAGTGTTATTTGTTTGTTTGCTTTTGAATGAAGAAAATAAAGACTGTGACTCGGTTTGTACCTCCAATGACTTCCTCTGGCAGAGTGATATGTTTTATTCGTGGACAGACTGACAGGTGGGTCCAGGATCCCTTTGTCCCTGGTGAAAGTCCCTCCTCTCCTCAGTGTTCCGTTAGTCTTGCCATTTTCAGTAACAAGCACATGGTTAATTTTTCTCAACCTGCCATGACCTATACTGCCATGACCTATACTTACTTTGTTATGCTTTAGGACAACAAAAAGCATCTAGACATTCTGTCAAGTTCAGATGCACTCCTGTAGGGATGCTGGAGGCTTTTTCAATGCATGCTGTATTCCAGTCTTCAGGAAAATCACCCTTTTTTTGTGAATCATTTTTGTACTCTGCTGCTGTTTTCCTTCCAATTTTTGTGGTTTGGCTTTTTCTCCTAGAAACTTTTTCACTTCTTTTGGTCGTGATGATCTTTTTTTCTAATCTAAATTTTTTTTTCTTTCTTGGTTGTTATGGCCTTTTTAAAAAAAAAAATCTAGGAAGCGATTCTTTAGTTTTTCTATTGCTATGATCTAATGTGTACCTTTTAGAAAGGGTTTCTCTTGTTTTTCTGTTGTGTATTTCTATCTAGGAGGCATTTCTCTTGTTTTTCTGTTGCTATGATCTAATTTGTACCTTTTAGAAAGTGTTTCTCTTGTTTTGTTGTTGTTACAGCCTAATCTCTTTAATCTAGGAGGTCCAACTGTCCTGATTTCATATTTTATTAAACTGGTAGCAGCTTGTTTTGATGTATCACCAGCATTGAAACTGTTCCAACAAGATCATTTTGTTGGCTTGGTAGCGTCGCACCTGCTTTCTTGTTGTAAGCTGCTAAGAAGTTTCATGGCCTACCTGATTCACTGAGTGTGGGTGGGGAGAGTGAGTCCCACTACTAGACGTAACTGATGAAGTTGAACCAGCGCCAGTCATATGCGCATTTACACTGAACGTGTGTTGAGTGGACCTCACAGCCGATTTGTTTTCTAAACAGAAAGATTGTCAAGTTATAACTGATTCACTGTGTTATGGATTGCAACAGAGGAGGTTCTGATTAAGCGACCTAATGCTGTGGAATGAACAAATTTTGGTCAAGTTACACTGAAAAGTACCCATGCATGGTGCCAAACCATCCCTGGGGCTTTGCACATGTTGTTCACATGTCAAAATTTGACCTTGTTGCCAGTTAACATGGTATATGTACTCTGTAGGTAAGTGGTGTATGCATTTCAATGGAACTGAGAGTCCATGTTCCTGAAAAATTTAAGATATTTTCTATCAAATTTCAAAATTGTTTTTTAAAATGTTTCAGAGGGGTTGGCATCTCTGCCTGTGATACCCTCTGGCCATGAGTTCATGCAGGCAAACAGAAGAAAGGATTCTCTGCTTTCCAGTTTCAAACCCTCCACATCAGTTCAAAGGGTTTAGATACAGCTTTGTAGTTGGTTATTGCTGTAGAATGCTTATAGTATAATACAGTCGGTGACTGATGTGATTTTTCAGTGAGTTGTTTGACCATTCTGTTTCTCTGGCACTGTGCTGTATTATGGAATGCATTGCTTTGTATTGTCGTTCTGTTTGATGGTGACTCCTGCCTGAGCCTTTTTATGCAGAAATACAGTGTATTATTTTAAACAGATTCTTGTGTTGGAGATGCATAAGCTGTGGAAGGTGTCTGAACTGGTGAATGATTTAGACGTATGGTGTGTGGAAGGTAACCTGGTGAAAATTGAAGATGTATTGGGGTGTAGAAGAACTCCTGACTTGTCACGACTGGAGATGTATGGTGTGTGGAAGATGTCCAGGTAAAGAGTAGAGATGTATGATGTGTGGAAGATGTCCTGGTAGAGTAGAGATGTATGATGTGTGGAACGTGTCCTGGTAGAGTGGAGATGTATGGTGTGTGGAAGATGTCCCGGTAGAGTAAAGATGTATGATATATGGAAGATGGCCTGGTAGAGTGGAGATGTATGGTGTGTGGAAGATGTCCTGGTAGAGTGGAGATGTATGATGTGTGGAAGATGTCCTGGTAGAGTGGAGATGTGTGGTATGTGGAAGATGTCCTGGTAGAGTGGAGATGTATGGTGTGTGGAAGATGTCCTGGTAGAGTAGAGATGTATGGTGTGTGGAAGATGTCCTGGTTGAGTAGAGATGTATGGTATGTGGAAGATGACCTGGTAGAGTTGAGATGTATGGTGTGTGAAAGTTGTCCCGGTAGAGTAAAGATGTATGGTATGTGGAAGATGACCTGGTAGAGTGGAGATGTATGGTGTGTGGAAGATGTCCCGGTAGAGTGGAGATGTATGATGTGTGGAAGATGTCCTGGTAGAGTGGAGATGTGTGGTGTGTGGAAGATGTCATGGTAGAGTGGAGATGTATGGTGTGTGGAAGATGTCTTGGTAGAGTAGAGATGTATGGTGTGTGGAAGATGTCCTGGTAGAGTAGAGATGTATGGTGTGTGGAAGATGTCCTGGTAGAGTAGAGATGTATGATGTGTGGAAGATGGTAGAATTGAGATGTATGGTGTGTGGAAGATGTCATGGTAGAGTTGAGATGTATGGTGTGTGGAGGATGACCTGGTAGAGTAGAGATGTATGGTGTGTGGAAGATGTCCTGGTAGAGTGGAGATGTACGGTGTGTGGAAGATGTCCTGGTAGAGTAGAGGTATGATGTGTGGAAGATGTCTGGTAGAGTGGACCTGTATGGTGTGTGGAAGATGTCTCTGGTAGAGTGGACCTGTATGGTGTGTGGAAGATGTCCTGGTAGGGTGAACCTGTATGGTGTGTGGTAGATGACCTGGTAGAGTGGACCTGTATGGTGTGTGGAAGATGACCTGGTAGAGGGGAGATGTATGGTATATAGATGACCTGGTAGAGTGGACCTGTATGGTATGTAGAAGATGACCTGGTAAAGAGTGTATGGTGTGTGGTAGATGGCCTGGTGAGGACTGGAGTTGTATATGTGGAGCATGTTGGATCTTTTGTATCTTGCCTGATAATGACTAGACATGATTGTTATTTGGAGATGTTGGGTCTTTTTCATTAGTTGGTAAAGACCGGTATGTGTCAAAGGCCCAGTTAAATGCTCTCCTTTCTCACTCACACTTTCATGTCATAACAGTTCCTTTGAGAGCTGTTAAAGTTTTACTTAAAATGACATTTAGAATTTACATTCAATTCATTCCATTACAAAGGACCTAAATCAAGTCGTATTTCCTGCAAAAGGAAACTTTGCACGTTACATCATTAATCACAGTAGACAGTATATCGAGTCGATGACTTTCAGTTCCCCAGATATCTGGGACTCTTTACATGAAATTCTTCCTACTGCAGACAAGAGTCCAGCCAGGATCCTTAATTCTCACAGAAACTTATTCTAAAGTGAGCATGTTGCAAAGTGAGATGACTGCAGGCGGAAATCTAAACAAATCTTAAATAAATGTTAGCGAACCGCCCAGAGAAACGTGGACAAACGAGTCACAAGACAAAACACAACGCGTTTCGACCTCTTAGGTCTTCTTCAGGTAAGACACAAATGAATAAAATAACGAAAAATTCACTTAGCTTTTGATCGTTACAGAGTTCAGCACAAGGAAGAAGGCGTTGACTGAGCAACGCCTTCTTCCTTGCGCTGAACTCTGAAGCACGGCCACACACTGGAGACTGTCAGCTCCACGAAGTACCTTGGCGTGACGGTACAGAGCAATGGCAGCTGGGAAGCACATATTGATGCAGTAGCTGCAAAGGCCAACCGCACGCTGGGATTCCTTCGCAGGAACCTGAAGATCGGCTCCACCACCATTAAAGAAAGAGCTTACAAATCCTTCGTCAGGCCCATCCTAGAGTACACCTCCACTGTATGGGACCCCCACCAAAAAATGACATCAGCAAGCTCGAGGCAGTACAAAACAGAGCGGCGAGATTTGTCTTGAACAGACACAGAAACACCTCAAGTGTCAGAAATATGTTGGAGCAACTAAAGTGGCCCAAACTACAACAACGAAGGAAAACAGCTAGACTCGCCATGCTCTACAAGATCGTCACAACCTGGCCAAAGTTGAGACGAACAACCTCATACCAAAGAACAGAAGAAGGAGAGGCCACACCCATGTGTACAGAATTCCATCATGCCGCACTGACTACCGGAAGTACACATTCCTGCCACGTACCATCAGAGAGTGGAACTCACTCCCAGATGCCACAGTCACCGCTCCCTCCCTTTAGGCCTTTGTCTCAAGGATGACCCGAACGTCCTAACAGCCCGGCCCCACCATCAGCCAAAGTAAGGCAAGTGAGGGACTAGGGCTCTGCCGGTCGGGGCTTGACCCCGGGGGCCGCTTCGATAGCCGAAAGGCCTGGTCCTGATGCCTGAAACAGCTGATGGCTTCCCCCACCCCCATGAGCTCGCCATCCCCCCCCCCCCTTACACCCCATTACCCCCCCCTCCCCACCGTTTTTTTTTCCATCCATCCTGCTGCGCTTCTCCTCACTACGGTGTCGAATGGTCAATGTGTTGACCGTGGACACCTAACGGGAAGAAGAAGAAGAAGATCATGGCGGTGTCTTGGCGTGCTCTGTCCAAAGAGTGATAACTCTTGCTAACTTGCGTGCAAAATCGCGCTAGTCTGTGTACAAAAATGTCAATGCATTGTGGGAAGAACAGCGGCGACGTGTTGGCCTTGAAATATTGAAAACAAAAATAAACAACACACACACGCGCGCGCGCGTGCACGCACAACCGGCGAGTGGGCATTAATTTGTGCCAAAGTACGCTGATGAAGGTGGTTTGAAAGTAATTTGTGTTGGAAAAATCTACTATTGCGGTAGTTTTACTACGGTCAGATGTTCCTCGCCTTTGCCATCTGACGGCAGATGGAAACGACACCGGACCATCCTCCCTCCTCCCCCGCCACTCCCGCGCACCCACGTTTACAACGACAACAAAATGACGATTTTATCGAAAATGTACCCATTTGTTTTCATGAAGAGTGCACCGATAGCAATTTCAGGGTCACACAGGTCTGCACTGCACCACACCCATTCACCGATACTGACAAATTCAACACCAACCATGACTCGGCCATGGACATGGAGAGGACATTCAAACCGAGAGGTAAACCACGAGAGCAGGGCATGAAGGGTCACAGAATGTGAGACTTTCTATTCGATGGTGATCCAAGAGGATGATGCACTGAGACTGATCATACTGTGGAGTTCCATTCTGTTCTGAGACCACATGGCAAGGCTGTAATCTACGCTCTTTACACTATACCCTATAGGTTAACCGGACTCGAGAGCATGCAGGTTTTATTCAGTATGGGTTAGGCTAGGGTTCAGGTTCAGTAAAATGAAGGTTTAGGGTTAAGGTCGCGTCGGTCACATTCCGTAGTCTTCCATTTTAAGTTCATAGCTGTAACAAAACACGCTGCCATCCCGATGTGCTCCCACATCGTTTGTCCTCTGTGCACCTGCGGTGAATTAAACTCTTCATCACCACCACCACCTCGTATTCCCCACCCCATTAAACACACACACACGCACGTGCACGCACGCACGCACGCAAACACAAACGCGCGCGCGCGCCTCAGCACCCCCCCCCCCCTCTCTCTCTCTCTCTCTCTCTCTCCTGCAAAATCAGTTATATGCACTTAAACAGGAAGCAGATAAGCTGCAGATAACAGCAAACCTGGAAAAGACGAATGTCACGATCTTTAGCAATGGAGGTCATCTTTCAGCACACGATAGGGTGATTAATGTCACTAACAAAATATTTGGGAAGATAGTCACCACAAGGCTGAGTTTAATGTCCTTATGGCAGAATCAAGTAGAAAAGGTAAAAAAAAAAAAGAAAAAAGAAAAAGGTGTGACTGAAATTCTCAAATCTTTACTTTTCGATACACAGATAGAACCGGTTTTAACTCATGCAGCGGAAGTTTGGGGACTTACTGTCAATAACTACACGGAAAAGGTTCGCACATTTGCCATTATAGCGATCATTGCATTGCATTCGTAGAATACTGTTTTATATGATGAATCAGGCAGGCATCCATTGTATATCAAATCATTTGTAAAAAAAATATTGGATAAAATGAACCAGATTACCTATGTCAAAATGTGTAGACAGGCTTACGAAATGCAGTTGATGCAAGCAGAGGAGGGTGAACAAAACTGGGTATTTCAAATCAAGAAAGCTTCAACGGAACAGGAATGCGGATTTGTTTGGATGTGCCAGGGAGTAGGATGCGAAGGTGGTTTTGTATCTGAATTGAAAGATAGATTAATAGGATCCTACATGCAAAACTCGCGTGGAAAAAAAGGAAAGTAAAATGAATATAACTAGTTCTTTTCTTTTAAATCAGAACTTCAGACTGAAAGATATATTTTAGTTGTTACGAATAGATGGCACAGAATTTGTCTTGCCAGGTTTAGATTGAGAACCTTTGGTCTAAACGCGAACAAGATGTGGTTCAGTTCAAATGTCTCCATTACTCCCCCATGTCCGATGTGTGGTCATGCTCCGCAGGATGAGTCATTTCATCTTCAGGTGCAGGGGCTACGATAAACTGAGAAAAAATAATGTGTTGTTCAAGTCCAAGGAAGCGGAGAGGAAGGATCTATACGATATCTGAACGTCTGACTGTGACACTAAAATAGTATCGCTTGCAAAATACATTTCAGAAGCGGGGTCATTACGGAAAAAGAAAATGCTTAATGAATGAGTGCATAAAATGGTGTAATGTCTATTATGTATTTTTTCAGTTGAAGTACATTGAGTATTTAACTTAATAGGCAAGACAAAAAGACTGTCTAATGTTATATTTTGATAGTTCATGTACAATTATTGTATGTCCTGTGCGCACTCGCGGGATGGCGCGCGTGCGAGCGTGTATAGGTATGTGTGTGCGAGTGTGTGTTTCCGCCCAACACCCCATCCCCACTCGCGCCCCTCCCTCCCTCGTTTTTCTTTTTCTTTTCTTTTCTTTTTTTTATTTTTTTATTTGTCCATATACAGACGCGCCCACTTCCAAGCATGGGACTCCACTACCACTCTCTCCTTTTCTCTATCTCTATTTCTGTTTGCCTTTTCTCTCTGTCTGTCTCTCTTTTTCAATTTCCCCATCACACACACACACACACACACACACACACACACACACACACACACACACCCGCGCGCGCGCGCGCGTGAGGGCCGTAACTGTGACCAGCCTTTGATCTGTGGTCTTCTGGCCGTCTGAATGGATCTTTTCTATCTTCTACACCCCTTCGAGTTTTCTTTATTTTTCACATTTTCTTTGCTGTCTTCTTTAGACCCGCCGCATTTGCCGTGCGAAACGATCGGCGATGGAGGGGATAAGATCCGGGAGACGGAGCATTTGCTTTCCACGCATCTGTTTAGCTCGGCCAATGTGTACCAATCGGCTACTCCTGCGTGGGGTTAGGTCAAGACTGGCATTTTACCTGTGGTGCTCAGCTCTCTGTCCCTGAGAGCTGAACATGATCAGTGAAGAAAGGGCAGGTTGACTTTGTACATCCTTCCCAAAGCCTGGAAGAGGTCAAGGCAGTAGATTCTTGACCTTAGCCCGTAGTTGTAAACTCCGTGGTGGGTGAGGAAGGGAGGATGAAACAGAAATGTCTTGACAAAACGGATGCTACACACCACACAAATCCAAGCGATGGAAGTTGCGGGAGACGAAAACAAAACCATCCCAGAATAATGGTCATGACAGCGACTCGGAAGAAAAAAGACGGAATTTTGGGGCTTCCCGGTTGGTGGTTGAGGGTCTCAACATTATCGGTTTGTAACAGAAAGGAGAATGCTTCGATGGGAAACAACAACAACAACAACAACAAGAACAACAACAAAATTGACGGTGTGCAGTAAGTGGGTTGGTTATCAGTGACAGGGCAGGACCAGTGGAATAGTGGCCTGGACAGAATGATAGATGATGATTTATCTTAAAGATATGGTGAAATGCTTCTTTAAGTTAACTACTCAAAATGGTATGCTTGCTGATAAACATCGGTGACAAAACCACTTCACTTTCCTTCCAATTTGACTTCCAAAAGTATTTGACTATCAATAAAATGATATTGTATTAAGGCAAATATTCGGTAACACTTTTCCATCTAGGGTTATTCAATTTCTGAAAAGCAGGACCCTGCCTGACAGTCTTTTAAGCAATCAGAGTATAGTCTTCTGTAACAATCACATCTGATTCTCAAATACATCTTGGTCCAGTTACATACCTGCCGATTTCTTCGCATAACCAATGATTCAGGTGATATATTTTCTCTTTTCTGTCTCCTTTGTGAGATCATGACTAGGAATTCTTACAACGTGAAAGCAACCAGACAAATGTCTTATTAGTGTGTGTGTGTGTGTGTGTGTGTGTGTGTGTGTGTGTGTGTGTGTGCGTGTGCGTGCGTGTGTGGTGTGTGTGTGTGTGTGTGTGTGTGTGTGTGTGTGTGTCTGTGTGTGTGTGTCTGTGTCTGTGTATGAGAGAGAGGATGTGTGTGTGTGTGTGTGTGTGTGTGTGTGTGGCGCGCGCGCGCGCGCGCGCGCGCGCGCGCACTCTATGTAAATAAAGCCTACACACTTGCACACACACACGCGCTCGCGCTGTTCCCATATATTTTCAAAGGGGGATTAAAAAGAAAAACATTGTGCACCGGGGGACAGAACATAAATGACTAAGGACAGAAAACACTAAAAAAAATAAAAATAAAAAAATTTAAAAAAAGAAAGAAAGAAAGAAAATTACTACTTTCGACACAACTGATTATCAGCCAGTGAAAATATGCACCATTCGTGGTAGAAGTCTTTGCTGTGTTTCTTTGGAATGACTGACATATACGCAAATGGACAGCCAAGGCGACAATAACAACATGTGCGTACAAAGCTCAGTCAGTGGTCCACTCAATACCTTCACCAATAGGAGTAATTTCCCTTGCATCTATCGGCGCCCCTTTCTCATTCACCCCCCCCCCCCCCCCCCCCCCTCAATTTTTCACTTTACATTTTGTCTCCTTAGATCACAGTAGTTAACACCTTTTTTCATAGCATTAAAAATTGATTAGAGCTTTTTGTTCACATCATATCAAAACAGTTTGTGACCATAAATTATGCCAAAGCATTTTTATTTTAGTCTACGTCATCGCATTTTGTCACCTTACAGCAGGGCTTTTTTTTTTTTTTTTTTTTCAAACGTTACCTATTGCATTTCTTCTTCACCTTAAATCAAAATATGTTGTCGCTTTACAGCAAAACGTTTCGTCTCCTTACAGGGATTGCACCCAAGAGATCAAAGCTGCCACGTACACCACCATGGTCAGACCTACACTGGAATACAGCTACAGCGTATGGGATCCACACCTATAGCAAGACACCCAACTCCTGGAGAAGGTCCAGAGGAGAGCAGCGAGATACGCCTGCAACAACTTCCACGACAGGACACCAGGCGGCGTGACACGACTGCTTGAGCACCTCAAGTGGGACATCCTTGAAGAGCGCCGGCACCACAACAGACTTATGATGCTCTACCGTATCCACAACGGGCTGGTAGACCTCAACCCCACCACATTCTACCGCCCTGCAGACAAACGGACTAGAGGCGCACAGAAAATTCACCGGGAGCGGGTTACCCATCCAGTACTGTACCACTCCTTTTTTTCCCCGCGCCATCAGGGAATGGAACCAGCTACCAACCACCACCACGTCAGCACCCTCACTGGAGGCGTTCAGGCGCCGCCTGAGCTGCAGTTCCCACTACCTGCAGCCACCCTCAGTCTCCCCCTGAACCCTCCCATCAACCCATGTACATAGTTTTAAAATCAGTTCGTTTTTAAACCAACCAAGCCTGGGACACCGCAAAGCGACAACATCACAATGCAGAGCCTACCACGCCAAAACGGCCCGGCTCTATAATTGGAAGGAGAAGAGAAGAAGAAGAAGAAGAAGAAGAAGACGAAGAAGAAGAAAAATATAGCATTTTGCACCCAGTGTCATGTATAGTGTTTATCATAGCAGCTTGCGACTTCCGAGTATAGTCTATCATTACATCACAGAGTGTAATCTTTAAATCATAGCGTGTTGTAGCCTGGTATCAACACATTCAGGGACCTTACGTCACAGCTTCATGTGAAGTGATTAAGACAAGGATAACGCTTTTTTTTGTGGATAATACAAACAAACGAACGCAAAACATAATATGTCAGAATTGAATTGCATCAAGATTTACAAGGTGGGATGACACATATCTATCGTATGTTGCGCAGAAAACTCTGAATGGATTATCAATCCTCATCCTGCCCGATCATCAACCGCTCGACTCAGACTTGTGACGTCTCGGCCTTCTTAGTAACGGGGACGACACAGGCTTGGGTATATAAGGGGTGGGGTGCCGGGCCAACGGTAACTTCTCACTCTAACTTCTTAGGTTCTTCTGTGAGTCTGTCTAGGTCATTGCTTCAGTTTTTTGTGTTGCTCCTCGACTCCTTTACTAATTTTCATCATGGTGAGTGATGGCTAACCTTTGTTGGCTGAAAGTTTGTTTGTTTGTTTTGTCGGGTTACAGTCATAGTCAATGTTCAAGAAATGACAATTTTTTTTAATTGGCTGGTTTGTCTATCATTCGCAAAAATAGATGAATACATGAATAATAAATAAATAAGGAGAGAGAGAGAGAGAGAGAGAGAGAGAGAGAGAGAGAGAGAGAGAGAGAGAGAGAGAGAAACGATGAAAACAGCGGATGTTTGTATTACGTTTATTTTTCAAATACCATCTATAGTGCTCGAAATAATACGTCTGGTTACATTTAGCATATCTGTCTTCTGTTTGTTTTTGTCTTTCTGTGTCTGTCCCTGTCCATCTGTCTGTCTGTCTGTCTGTCTGTCTATCTCTTCCTCTCTCTCTCTCTCTCTCTCTCTCTCCTCTCTCTCTCTCTCTCTCTCTCTCTCTCTCAGACCGATAAGCGGGATGAAAATAGAACCATAGTTCTACTTTCAAGTCACATGTCATCAACGCAGATGAACTGACCATTAACTGCTAATAGTTGAAACTGACATGCAGTGACTGGGTAATACTCTTACGGAAACTCGACGATCATAATCGGTGACAATAAAACTGAAAGCAATCGTGGCACCGGATGATGATTAAACCGAAACTGACCGTGAGACTGGGTGATGATAATTCAAGGGAAACTGACCGTGACACTGGGTGATGATAATCCAAGGGAAACTGACCGTGACACTGGGTGATGATAATCCAAGGGAAACTGACCGTGACACTGGGTGATGATAATCCAAGGGAAACTGACCGTGACACTGGGTGATGATAATCCAAGGGAAACTGACCGTGACACTGGGTGCAGGTCAACAGGAAACTGACCGTGACTGTCTCTGTCCGCAGCGTGAGTGCATCTCCATCCACGTGGGTCAGGCCGGCGTCCAGATCGGCAATGCTTGCTGGGAGCTGTACTGCCTGGAGCACGGCATCCAGCCTGACGGCCAGATGCCCTCCGACAAGACCATCGGCGGCGGGGACGACTCCTTCAACACCTTCTTCAGCGAGACTGGCGCCGGCAAGCACGTGCCCCGCGCAGTCTTCGTCGACCTGGAGCCCACCGTCGTCGGTAGGTGGTGTGGCTTACTGGAACGGATTTGGAAAATGACATATGTTTTCTTGAATTTTCATACACGTAACAAACAAACAACAAACCTTAAGGAAGTAGGTGTCCTGTTTTATAGGCTGAAGAAAGGACGAGTGTTGAGACTGAACACGAGGACTGTTTCACGCGTCTGAGATATGGACGTCTGTACTTTTGGCTACTTTAGAATAGGCTGATCCCCGCAAAACTAATCTGTATCTTATTTCTTGCGGGGGAGAAATTATAACTTAAGCATGAGAGGATTCATCAAACTTGGGGAAGGTGTTCAACAACCGTCATCGGAACTAGAGTATCAATTAAAAGCAGCTACTTATACTAGTTCTTTATTCTCATGTTTAGTCTACACGATGATGTCAAAAGTATTAAAAGCGACTTGAATCGAGACAGTGATCCATCGTGTATATTTATCTGTTGTGTTGTTCAAACACCTGAAAGAATAACAGTAATATTTGATCGAAAACTCGTATTCAAGAAATTCATTGATGGACACGGTGACTGATTCTGTGGTTTGGAGATTTTGAATCTTTCTTTCATATTTTCCTTTTGATCACCAAAATCCCAGTCCCCACCTAAATCTTACACGAAGCCCTCCCCTGCGACGAGCAATGTGCGCGAAATAGCCACGGTGAATTTCCACAGACAATCGATCGGTGGCCACAGCCTTCGTTGGACTAGTAATTCACAGCCTTGTGTCTAAGGGCCGTTCTTTGCTGTTTGTTTGTTTGGGGTTGTCAGCTTCTAAATTGTATTGGACTCAGTGTCTTCTGCCATTTGTAAACCAAATATGGTGGCTCTTCAATGACTCTCTCTCCCTCTCTCTCTCTCTCTCTCTCTCTCCAGACGAGGTCCGTACCGGCACCTACCGCCAGCTGTTCCACCCTGAGCAGCTGATCACAGGCAAGGAGGACGCCGCCAACAACTATGCCCGTGGACACTACACCATCGGCAAGGAGATCGTCGACTTGGTCTTGGACAGGTGTGTGTGTGTGTGTGTGTTGTGTGTGTGTGTGTGTGTGTACCTTTGCCATGCATGTCTAAGTAAGGGAGATCACTCAGTGTTGTATAATAGAGATGCAGCCTGTCAATGCCGTCAATACCGACGACTCTCGTTACCAATTGCAAGCAATTTTACGGAATTCGGTGAACAGTGAAGACCGCCATTTAGATTAAGACTTATTAGTGAAAGAGAACGAAATAAACAAAGGGGAGAAAGTCAATCAACCAAATAAACAAAGAACGAACTTCAAACAACCTAGTTTCTAATTCAGTGTCTTTCCGTTTAAATGACTATTTTAGAAACAAACAAGACAAATGTTGTCCTTAAGGGGTACAGATCGAGATAGAAAATCTTTTGTGAAGTTTAGCCATTACCCCTACCTCCACCACTAACACCGCCACCATCACCACCATTTCCCCCTTCCCACCTCCTCCCTATTTCCCTCTCCTGGCACCGAAAAGAGTGACATCCTCTGAACGGTTGGGCAGCCGTCGGAATTCTTACTCTCGATGACCCGATGTCTTGTGGTGCAAGGAAGATAATCAAATGTCGTGTGATGCAAATGAGATAATCCCATGTCATGTGGTATAAGGGAGATAATTGTATTGTACGTTGTTGTCTCGTTCGTCCATGACGTATAGATGCGTTGTACTGCCGTTACGCGCCAAGGGCCCGGTACATCCGTCTTCGGCGCTGATTTTCTTGTCCGAGTTTCCCTCTCGTAGGCGACCAAGGCTGATGAGCATCCCCTACCCTGGTTTGTTTCTGCGAGGTTTTCCTTCCCCGGGGCCAGAGGTTTTTATAGGCCTCTTACTCGCATGATGAACCCGTCACAGGACACATGGGGAATTTGATATGGTGTAACAGTGCCACCTGTTACCCCGCCCCGTCCTGGTAGGAACATCGCCAGTTGGTCCGGGACTGCTTATTCGACCAGGCAAGCCTGACTTATATCGCAGCTAACCCTCATATCTGGGGGCCGACCCCCTATCCGCCACCCGGGGACCCGCCAGGTTGGGGATAGTCGCCCCGCCCGGATTGTACGTTGTGATTTAGACGATCCCGTGATGTGTGGTGTTACGGAGATGAACCAGTGTCGTGTGGTGTAAATTAGATAACGCAGTATTGTACGTTGTGATTTAGACGATACAGTGATGTGTGTTGTTAGGGTGCTAACCTTGTGTGGTATGGTGTAAGGGAGATAACCCGGTGTGGTGTTCTGTGCAGGATCCGCAAGCTGGCTGACCAGTGTACCGGTCTGCAGGGCTTCCTCATCTTCCACTCCTTCGGTGGCGGCACCGGCTCTGGCTTCACCTCTCTGCTGATAGAACGTCTGTCCGTGGACTACGGCAAGAAGTCCAAGCTGGAGTTCTCCATCTACCCTGCACCTCAGGTAAAAGCTGGACTCTGGGAATGGGGTAAGGGATGGGGAAGGGGATGAGGCTGTTTTTAGGGTCAGCGATCCTGAGTTTGTCTCTCAGTAGCGGAAAATAGTACAGTTTGAGACGGTGTGAAGTGGTTGGTTGTCGGTGTTGCTAAGCTAAAATTTGATGTAGCTATGCGTCATTTCTATATTGAAATCATTAACTTTTTAAGAGATAAAGGAAAAAAAGCGATGGGCATGAAGTGTTAACAAAAATGGAAGAAAAGTTCCAGAATACAATTTGTCAGATAGGTTTTGTTTTTTTTTGTCTCAGTCATCGTGGTCGTCGTCATCCTTGCCATAACCATCATCTTCCTCATCGCTGTACGTGACTGTTGCAGGTGTCTACCGCTGTGGTGGAGCCCTACAACTCCATCTTGACCACCCACACCACCCTGGAGCACTCCGACTGTGCCTTCATAGTGGACAACGAGGCCATCTACGACATCTGTCGCCGCAACCTGGACATTGAGCACCCCACCTACACCAACCTCAACCGTCTGATCGGCCAGATCGTGTCCTCCATCACCGCCTCCCTGCGCTTCGACGGCGCCCTCAACGTGGATCTGAAAGAGTTCCAGACCAACTTGGTGCCCTACCCCCGCATCCACTTCCCTCAGGCCACCTACGCTCCTGTCATCTCCGCCGAGAAGGCCTACCACGAGCAGCTGTTGGTGGCTCAGATCACTAACGCCTGCTTCGAGCCGGCCAACCAGATGGTGAAGTGCGACCCCCGCCACGGCAAGTACATGGCCTGCTGCATGCTGTACCGTGGTGACGTGGTGCCCAAGGACGTCAACGCCGCCATCGCCACCATCAAGACCAAGCGCACCATCCAGTTCGTGGACTGGTGCCCCACTGGCTTCAAGGTCAGTCCCTGTCTGGGCTGTGGCACTGGGCGCTGGGCAGCGGGAGGACAGAGAATGGAGAAGCAGGGAGAGTAGGATAGAGGAGGGGGAAGGATTTGTGTTGCCCTGTTACGGGGAGTGAGGGAGAAGTGGTCATGGGTGCAGGAACAGCATTTACAGAGGCACATAGAGAGCAAGTCCGCGCGAGCGCGTGCAGACACATAGACTATGAAAAGAAGTGGCGGTGTGCGCGCGTGTATGTGGAAATGGCGGTGTTCATAAGATTTTTAAGCATTGTAATGGCGGCCCCTGCTGGTGATGATATGGGGAACAACTTAAACACGAAATATAGAGATGGCCAGTGCACACGTTCGTGTGTGTGTGTGTGTGTGTGTGTGTGTGTGTGTGTGTGTGTGTGTGTGTGTGTGTGTGTGTGTGTGTGTGTACTGTCATTAACCAACAGCGCCACACCCTCGCCTCCCACCAGTTCCTTCCCGCCCCTCTTTAAATCTTCTCCTTCCTCTCCCATGTGGATTTCCAAATTAATTCCAGAATCACCCCTTGCCTTCTGCACACTGATGTGATGTGACGTGATGTGTGTGTTCAGGTGGGCATCAACTACCAGCCCCCCACCGTGGTGCCTGGCGGTGACCTGGCCAAGGTGCAGCGTGCCGTGTGCATGTTGAGCAACACCACCGCCATCGCCGAGGCCTGGGCCCGTCTGGACCACAAGTTCGACCTGATGTACGCCAAGCGTGCCTTCGTCCACTGGTACGTGGGTGAGGGTATGGAGGAGGGCGAGTTCTCCGAGGCCCGTGAGGATCTGGCTGCCCTGGAGAAGGACTATGAGGAAGTGGGCGTCGACTCCGTGGAGGGTGAGGGCGAGGAGGATGAGGAGGAGTATTAAGCACCCTCCCGACATGAAGCCTGGGTTTTGAGCTCTGGGTTATGTTGCCTGAACACTGTGTTGATCTAACCAACTGGTTACTTGTGGCCGTCGTCTGCGTGTTTGTGTGTGTGTGTGTGTGTGTGTGTGTGTGTGTGTGTGTGTGTGTGTGTGTGTGTGTGTGTGTACGCGCGCGCCCGTGTGCGTGCGTGTGTGTGTATGTGTGTATGCGCCCGCAGCTGCTCAACACATTCCTTCCCCTTCCTCTCTCAACACTACCCCTGCCTCTGCCTCTCCCTCTCACACACTGTCGGTCACGTGGATCAATAAACCACATCACAAAATACAATTCACATGAGTTTTCTTCGAGTGACTCTCTCTCTCTCTCTCTCTCTCTCTGACGCGCGCGCGCGCGCGCGCGCGCGCGCGCGCGTGTGTGTGTGTGTGTGTGTGTGTGTGTGTGTGTGCGCGCGCGCGCGCACTCGCGCTTGTGCGTAAAAGGGCTAGAAGAAAGACATATGTTAATTAACAGAAACCTTTGGAGAAAAAAGCTGACGTTTTTTTCCTATGAAGTGAAACAGAACACATTGATTTAAAGCTTGCTGAAAGATTAACAGGGGCAACAAAAGCATCAGTAATAATAGCACTATATATATATATATATATATATATATATATATATATCACTGATAATGGTGATAATAATGATAATCATCACTATCATCATTGATAATTCTACCGCTGCTACTGCCACCGCTGCTGCTGCTCCGACTACTACTACTACTACTACTACTACTACTGATGAAAGAAACGCCCCCCCCCCCCCTCCCCCCCCCAAAAAAAAAAAAAAAAAAAAAGTGTAGGAACAAAATGCTGACAATGCTCAAGAGTAGCAACATTGGAAATGGCCACCAACGATGCTCGTTAATCCAAAATAATAAGAAAAAAAGACGCAAAGAGAGAGAGAGAGAGAGAGAGAGAGAGAGAGAGAGAGAGAGAGAGAGAGAGAGAGAGAGAGAGAGAGAGCGCTTCTGTCCCCTGACATCCTTTACATTCCAGAACCGCTATGCAGACATCACAGGCCTCACATAACCTACAAAAGAGGCCACCTTGGTCCATGGTGAACCAGTTCCGGAGACCTTCTTCAAGACTCATGTTCCTTGTGGTACCCATTCACTACAACACAGAGAGACAAGAGCCACGACAAACTTCACTTCACAAATGTTGGTTTTCAGTTTGCTGAAAAGTTCAGGGCTGACACATCCACTCTTCAACGACAGAGGAAAAATGTTGAAACATAAACCAGCATGAATATGCTGGCATTTTGTCGAAATCAGAATTCCTCTTTCATTGAGACGGAGTTTCCTTCTTCATTTGCGAAATGTTCACGTGGATCAATATAAACAGCTACGGGCAGCCTCAGTATGATTGACGTCAAAGAAACCCAAAGTGGGCTGGGAAGGCAAACCATACACAAACATTAACATTGTCGAAAGGAACACATTTGACCATTTAAGTTCCAGACACCCCTACCCCTCCCTAACACACACAGTTTTCAGGCACTCCAGCAGGAAAACAAGCACATATCACAAAACTTAGGTTAGGGTTGGGGGGTTACGGTTAGTTTAATGAAGGGACAGATCAGAGTTACAGGTAGGGATAGAGTCAGGGTCAGGCGGATGATCGCAAGATGGAAGTTTATTAAAAAATTTTAAAATGGCCGTGACAATTTGTGCCTTTTTCACTCGTTGCCATGAGTCCATCCCTAAACTCGGCCCAGATCTGATTCCTGTTACATTTTGATGAATCTCCTGCTGTAGGGGACGCGGTAGTGGAGGATGGGGGAAGTGGAGGGGTGGGGAAGAGGGTGGCTTGGAACCGGAGACAGAGATTACAAACTCACATGGGCGACATAGTGAACCATGGTAGGGGAGAGTTACCGGTATCGTACCACTTAAGCATGAAGGGCTGTATAAGTTGCACATATGAACTCACAGAGCTGAACATTTCACCATGCATAGTGCCGGTGTAGTGCTAGACGCCCGTGCTGTGTCAATAACATCTGGGTTGATACTTAAGGATTGGTGGACAAACGGCAACAGAAACAAACTGCAGCGTTGCTGGAACACGACAAAAAAGCAGAAGAGCACACAAAACAAAGTGTGAAGTAACGCAGTTTTAATGCACTACACAAAACAGGACAAGAAATTTTCGGCAATATGCCTTCCTCAGCGACAAAAAAAATACAGACATAAACATGCACAATACTCCCCTTGTGAAGCCAAAGTGGTGAATGATTGGTGGACAGTTCAATTTGTTCTTTAAAAGGAACGAAACAAGAGACCGGTTCTGCAAACAGTAGCATCAGGTCATAATTCGTACCTAGGTACTATGAGGATGACTCGATGGGACGATAAGCATGACATGTTTTATTATACCTAACACTGAAAAAACAAAAACAAAATTAATAAAAAAAACAAAAAAAAAAAAACAAAAAAACAAAAAAAAAAAAACGTTTTTCCACTTGAAATCTGATTCATGACAGCAGCTAACACAACATTTTTTTTTATTCAAGTTACGTCAGAAACAAGCGTAACACAAGATCAAAACTGAAAACAGTACAAACCAATTTTTTTTTTTTTTTTTTTTTTTTTTTTTGTCCTTCTGGGCGAATACCAACGAAATTTATTTTGAATGATAAGAATTGGGGTCTGTGAACCCAGAGTATTTTGAGTGATAAGAATGGGGGTCTATCAACCCAGAGTGATTTGAATGAAAAGAACTGGGGTCCGTGAACCCAGAATATTCTGAATAATAAGAATTGGGATCTGTGAACTCAGAGTATTTAGAAATAAGAATTGGAGTATGTGAACCCAGAGTATTTAAAATGATAAGAATTGGAGTCTGTGAGCCCAGAGTATTTAGAAATAAGAATTGGAGTCTGTGAACCCAGAGTATTTAAAATGATAAGAATGGGGGTCTGTGAACCCAGAGTATTTAAAATGATAAGAATGGGAGCCTGTGAACCCAGAGTATTTAAAATGATAAGAATTGGAGTCTGTGAATCCAGAGCATTTAAATGATAAGAATGGGGGTCTGTGAACCCAGGGTATTTTGAATGATAAGAATTGGGGTCTGTGAACTCAGAGTATTTTGAATGATAAGAATTGGGCCATGTGAACCCAGAGTATTTTGAATGATAAGAATTAGGCTATGTGAACCCAGAGTATTTTGAATGATAAGAATTGGGCTATGTGAACCCAGAGTATTTTGAATGATAAGAATTGGGCTATGTGAACCCAGAGTATTTTGAATGATAAGAATTGGGGTCTGTGAACCCAGAGTATTTTGAATGATAAAAATTGGGGTCTGTGAACCCAGAGTATTTTGAATGATAAGAATTGGGGCCTGTGAACCCAGAGTATTTTGAATGATAAGAATTGGGGTCTGTGAACCCAGAGTAGTTTGAATGATAAGAATTGGTGCCTGTGAACCCAGAATATTTTGAGTAAAAACTGGGGACTGTGAACCCAGAGTGGGGCAGATTCAGCATATGTCATCTGTGTGACTCAAAAGAGCGAAAGAAAAAAATGAAAGGTACATAATGAATATAGGGATTGAGATCGGTGTTTAGTATAAATATGTGCGAAATATATTTGAATGAGATATTGGCCAAAAAAAAAAAAAAAAAAAGACAAGAGAGACGAAATATTAAAATCCCCGCGCGCCAAAAGAAGTAAGGCACACATAGAAAGATTTTCTTTCTTTTTTTCTTTTTTTTTTTTTTTTTTTTTTTTTTTTTACTGGGGGAGAACTTTAAAATGGTATTATGATTTGTTTAATTGAAAGAAAGGAGTCAGATGTGTGGTTGCGTGCGGGGCGCACGATTGTCTTTGCATTGTGTATGTAGAGACCGTCGTGTGACAGTTCCATATGACAACAAGCTATATGTCCGCAGCCCACTTCCGGTTTTCTTTGACATCAATCATTCCAAGACCACCTGCGTTCGTTTCTCCTTGTCTTTGCGACAATGTTTTATATCTTTAAAAATGTGTCAGCTAAGGATATATAGACAAACTGTAAACTTGCATTTTTTTTTCCAAAGTAAAAATTTTGCGCATGTTCTTGTGGCTCCGTGTACTCCTGTGTGCTGGGGGAATGGATACCACAAGCGGTGTGAGTGTGGGGTGAGGCGCTTGAAACTGCATCACTGGGGAGCGAGAGTGACCTCCCTTGTACGTTCTAGGGTGGATTGTTTTATGCATGAAAATGTTCTGCAGGTGGCAGATTGCAGCGCTTCTCTCTCTCTCTCTCTCCTCTCTCTCTCTCTCTCTCTCTCTCTCTCTCTCTCTCTCTCTCTCTCTCTGCGTCATAATAAAAATAATAATAGTAATAATAATGATTATTTATGGCGTTTAATATTACATCATAAGCCATAAGCGCTTACAAATACAGAAAAGGTTAAAGAAAACATAAATGAAACCTATAAGAAAATGAAACTGCAATAAGTACAATACACCTACAAACAAGGGTGCATATTCACACACACACACACACACACACACACACACACACACACACACAACACGGTCATTCCTGATGGCCGTCGTACATAATACTGCAATTTTGAATTAAGTCAAACTCTTCCTTCCTTCTTTCTCCCCCCCCCCCACCCCCCTCCCCCGGTAAGTTGATTACCATCATCATCTTCATTGTCGGAAACGTACTTTATTATTTCTACTACCACTATCATCATCATCGTCATCGTCATCATCATCGTCATCATCATCATTTTCGTTATCATTATTACTGATGATGATGATGACGATGATGATGATGATGATGATGATGATGATGATAACTGACCCTCTAGTAGGTTGGAGTTGGCACGCATGTTATTTGCCAGACTGTGTCCGCGTGTGGGAGCAGGGGTCGACGTATCTTTGGGGCACACTGTCTGCCGCAGATGTTGCAAGGGACGAAGTGCATGTACCTCTTTGCCTGAATGGTGCTCATTGTGATCATGATGATTGATGTTGGTGTTGTCACTGCAGGTGCCTTTGGTGTGTGTGAAGTTTTAATCCAAACAATGCGATCCAATTAACTTCATGTTCAAATATGTTGATTGACTGGGTTTTTTTTTTCAAATGTTGCTGTTGGTGCGCAGTCCCCCTTCTCCCTTTCCTACCCCCACTTCTCGTCATTAGACACACACGCGCGCGCGCGCACACACACACACACACACACACACATACAGAGAGAGAGAGAGAGAGAGAGAGAGAGAGAGAGAGAGAGAGAGACAGACAGACAGACAGACAGACAGACAAAGAACTAAAAGCCATTGGAAGGACACTCCACATGCATGCGAACAAATTTTGTGATCTGGTTTATTGATCCAACAGTCAGACAATTCTCGTGGGCCGACTGACGACTACACGCAGACGACGACCACAAGTAACCAGCTGGTCAGACCAACAGAGTGTTCAGGCAACGAGTTCAAGGCCCATAACCCAGGCTTCATGTCAGGAGGGAGCTTAATACTCCTCACCCTCCTCCTCGCCCTCGCCCTCCACGGAGTCGACGCCCACCTCCTCGTAGTCCTTCTCCAGGGCAGCCAGATCCTCACGGGCCTCGGAGAACTCGCCCTCCTCCATACCCTCACCCACGTACCAGTGGACGAAGGCACGCTTGGCGTACATCAGATCGAACTTGTGGTCCAGACGGGCCCAGGCCTCGGCGATGGCGGTGGTGTTGCTCAACATGCACACGGCGCGCTGCACCTTGGCCAGGTCACCGCCAGGCACCACGGTGGGGGGCTGGTAGTTGATGCCCACCTGAACACACACATCACGTCACATCACATCAGTGTGCAGAAGGCAAGGGGTGATTCTGGAATTAACTTGGAAAACTATGGGGTAGGGGGTGGGGAGGGGGGGGAAGGGGGGAAGGACGAATAGTCACGGAAGGGAGCAGGGCGAAAGGGAGAGAGAGAGTTGGGTGGGGTAGGAAAGTGATGGCAGTACACGCACGCACGCACGCACGCACGCGCGCGCGCGCGCACACACACACACACACCACACACACACACACACACTAATTCACACACTCTCTCACACACATACGTGTGCGGGTTCTATCTTAATTTAGTTATTTGACTCGAGTCGTTTATCACGTAGGCAAATGAGTTGTCTTTGGTTTACTGTTGCTGTTATTTGAATATTGCCATTTCCACATTTGCACCAGCACGCTGACACTGCAATTAACATCTCTCTCTCTCTCTCTCTCTCTCTCTCTCTCTCTCTCTCTCCTCTCGCTGTGTGTGTGTGTGTGTGTGTGTGTGTGTGTGTGTGTGTGTGTGTGTGTGTGTGTGTGTGTGCACGCGCCACAGCCTAGACAGGGACTGACCTTGAAGCCAGTGGGGCACCAGTCCACGAACTGGATGGTGCGCTTGGTCTTGATGGTGGCGATGGCGGCGTTGACGTCCTTGGGCACCACGTCACCACGGTACAGCATGCAGCAGGCCATGTACTTGCCGTGGCGGGGGTCGCACTTCACCATCTGGTTGGCCGGCTCGAAGCAGGCGTTGGTGATCTCAGCCACAGACAGCTGCTCGTGGTAGGCCTTCTCGGCGGAGATGACAGGAGCGTAGGTGGCCAGAGGGAAGTGGATGCGGGGGTAGGGCACCAAGTTGGTCTGGAACTCAGTCAGATCCACGTTGAGGGCGCCGTCGAAGCGCAGGGAAGCGGTGATGGAGGACACGATCTGGCCGATCAGACGGTTGAGGTTGGTGTAGGTGGGGCGCTCAATGTCCAGGTTGCGGCGACAGATGTCGTAGATGGCCTCATTGTCCACCATGAAGGCACAGTCGGAGTGCTCCAGGGTGGTGTGGGTGGTCAGGATGGAGTTGTAGGGCTCCACCACAGCGGTAGACACCTGCAACAGTCACGTACAGCGATGAGGAAGGTGATGGTTATGGTGAGGATGATGAAGAAAGAAAAGAAGACAAAGGACAAAAAAAAGAAGAAAACAGAGAAGAAGAAATGAACAATATCTGGACAAGACATCATTTTTTTTTTTTTTGTTTCTTTTTTCCCATTCATCCTTCCTCTCACTCACCACATCTCTCCTTCACTCTTTCTATTTACAGCTCTTCTTCTTCTTCTTCTTCTCCTCCTCCTTTCCTCGTCCTCCTCCTCCTCCTTCTCTCTCTCTCTCTCTCTCTCTCTCTCTCTCTCTCTCTCTCTCTCTCTCTCTCTTTCGAAAGTTAGAGATATCGACATAGAAAAAATTCCTGCATTAAGTTTTAACTGAACAATACCAACAGCTTCTAAAATACCGAAAGTTTTACCCATTTTTTTTCCAGAAGTAAGAGACCAACCCAGGACCATGAACCTATCAACAGCCGTATCCCCTTCCCCATCCCTCCCCGATCTCTTGGCTCCAGCCTTTACCTGAGGGGCGGGGTAGATGGAGAACTCCAGCTTGGACTTCTTGCCGTAGTCCACGGACAGACGCTCCATCAGCAGAGAGGTGAAGCCAGAGCCGGTGCCGCCACCGAAGGAGTGGAAGATGAGGAAGCCCTGCAGACCGGTGCACTGGTCAGCCAGCTTGCGGATCCTGAACAGAACACCACACCGGGTTATCTCCCATTACACCATACCACAGTGCATCGTCTCACTTGTACAGACATACACACAACACAGCTCAATACAAAACAAACATACACGTACCTTCGCCATGCACGCTCGCTTGCACAACACACACACACACACACACACACACACACACACACACACACACACACACACACCATATAACATCACACACCATCGTAACACCACACACACACACACACAAACACACACACACACACACACACACTCCATATAACATCACGCACCATCATAACACTACACACACATACACATACACTACACACACACACACACACACACACACACACACACACACACACACACACACACACACACACACCTACCTGTCCAAGACCAGGTCGACGATCTCCTTGCCGATGGTGTAGTGTCCACGGGCATAGTTGTTGGCGGCGTCCTCCTTGCCTGTGATCAGCTGCTCAGGGTGGAACAGCTGGCGGTAGGTGCCGGTACGGACCTCGTCTGAAGAGAGAGAGAGAGAGAGAGAGAGAGAGAGAGAGAGAGAGAGAGAGAGAGAGGGTGTTATTAAACAAGTGATATCTCCTGTGGCAAACATTTTTCCGAAATCACCGAGTGCACTAAGATTCCAGACAGTTTTAAAGACAAACAGCAGAAGAAAAACGACCCTGCAGCTCAAGGTTAAGTATTATGTCTCATCCACATATATGCATCGGCTGGCCACTCGCTATGGAATTCTACACAGCGCCTATACAATGTGCTATACCAAAGAAAAGTGTTCTTTGAAAATTTACAGTAACAAAGGTCACAATTAGAACTAAATAAAGCTGGTGAAAGAATGCACTTTGTACGTACAAGGTTTTCACTATTAAGAAATCCTTTCATTCAGGATATAGTGGATACAATTTCAACACAGACACTATGAATCACTACATTATAAAACAATGAAAAATACAAACACAGTACCTATAGAATAGACACGTGAAATAAATAGAAGAAAAAATATATACACAGAATAGCTTTTGATCATTAACACCTAAAGTTTTATGAATTCACTCAAATTAAGTACATTAAATTATGCCTTGGGACCACACTGTTCTGTGGTATATGTGTTTCACATAGTAACACTGGTCTCTAACAGCCTCCCTTGTGATATTCCCTGCACATGGTATCATCTCTGTCCCCACACTCTTTTTAGCAATATACAGCAGACTGCCACATATCTCTAAGCATTTTGTTTGTTTGTTTGTTTTGTTTTTCTCTCTCTAGTGACGTGTTCTTAAAGGGTTCAAACCAGTCCACCATGCCACCCCACCTACCGACGACGGTAGGCTCCAGGTCGACGAAGACTGCGCGGGGCACGTGCTTGCCGGCGCCAGTCTCGCTGAAGAAGGTGTTGAAGGAGTCGTCCCCGCCGCCGATGGTCTTGTCGGAGGGCATCTGGCCGTCAGGCTGGATGCCGTGCTCCAGGCAGTACAGTTCCCAGCAGGCATTGCCGATCTGGACGCCGGCCTGACCCACGTGGATGGAGATGCACTCACGCTGCGGACAGAGACAGTCACGGTCAGTTTCCTGTTGACCTGCACCCAGTCCCACGGTCAGTTTCCCTTGGATTATCATCACCCATAGTCTTTCCCGGATCCACGTTTTTCCCTTGGATTATCATCACCCAGTTGTCACGGTCAGTTTCTCCTTGGATTATCATCACCAGTGTCACGTCAGTTTCCTTGGATTATCATCACCCAGTCTCCGGTCAGTTTCCTTTGGATTATCATCACCCAGTGTCACGGTCAGTTTCCTGTTGACCTGCACCCAGTGTCACGGTCAGTTTCCCTTGAATTCTCATCACCCAGTCCCACGGTCAGTTCCGGTTTGGTTTTCACTTAGTTTCATGATCAGTTTCTGTTTGATTGTCGCCGATTATCGTGGCCAGTTTCCTTCTATGACTCAGTTTCAGTTTCACTTTCCGTTTGATCATTCCTTAGTCCCACTGTCAGTGTCCCTGTGATTATAACCCAGCTCAAAACACAGGCCCCTATCAGAACTGGCACCAGGGCGGAAACCGTAAGGAGTAAAACAAAACAAAAAATGACCATATTTGAATTTGATTTTATGGGAAAATTGGTATACTGACAATTCAATATCTGAGATCGTTGAGGCAGATACACTAGCTGTGCTAAAGGCACCATACATTTCGCTGGGCTTTTCACCCAAAGATTAAAAGAAGAAACACAAGAGCGCCGAAAATAAGGGCAGTAAGGCGAACGGGTACTGCAGAATGAACAGCCGGGTTTCACTCTGAGCAGTGTTTACAATCCCGGCTTACTAGTTGTCAGGTAGAAACAGAAGAGATGGCAAGATATAAGGTGAGAGAAAACAAAGACATCATCTTCCCCCTATCTTTGTGGTGTTTTCATCCGTGTTAGCGATGCTTGGTCTTAATTTCAATAACTCATTGTTCTGTTTTTATGATGCATACTGTTCTCAAAACGTGAGATTCAGATTCAGATGTTTAATCATGTATATGCCATTGCCGCTCATGATGGGGAGTAATTGAACGATCATTTCGCACAATGTTCTTTTTATATACAAATAACAAGGTTAAAGATAACGTTTTACGAGATAGCAACTTGACGCAGCTGAAACGCTTTATACAAGAAAATTGATAAGAGAGAGAGAGAGAGAGAGAGAGAGAGAGAGAGAGAGAGAGAGAGAGAGAGAGAGAGAGAGAGAGAGAGAGAGATTAGATTAAATCAGACTCGACGTATTTCATATGCAAGTTAAACGCTGCGTGACAAATAACATGACCAAGAGCTAAAGAGGTGTTGAACGGTGACTGGGACTCTACTCACACAAAGCACCCAGCCAATAAGAACAACCGTGCATCACTCACCATGATGAAGACTTGGGGAGGAGTCGAGTAGCGACAATAAAACCGCAGCAATGACCCAGACGGGCTCACAGAAGAACGTAAGGTGTTCGAGTGAGGTGCTCGTTACCGTTGGCCGGGCACCCCACCCCTTATATACCCACGCTTGTGTTGTGCCCGTTACTAAAGGCGCCATGACATGACAACCAAGGATCGGGCGCCAGATTAGCGGGCAGGCCGAGGCATGATAACCGGTTTGGTGAGTAGGCCTACCGCACGCCCGGCGCCTTGGATACATTCACGCCGGGCAAATTTATCACCTCTATTATTTATAGGGTGAATCAGTGGCATTCCGTCTCGCGAATCTTTCTATAGCTCGATTCTGACTTCATTACCGTCACACTTTGTTCGGGTTGCTATTTCTATCATTATAGAACATTTTATGATATGTCAGATAATACCATGATGAAATATGAAGGTCCGGGTCTCAAAATACTGTAGTATAAAGTTATGAAATGCGTTACAAATTACAAAATGCTATGTAAAAACAGAATATCATGATATAAAGTCACAAAATGTTCTGGTTAAAAAAAAAGTAGCACAAATGTAATGTTACAAAGCGTGCACCCACACACACGACACACACACACACACACACACACACACACACACACACACACACACACACACACAGATGGAGAGGGGAATGGTCACAAAATGCTATGATGGTGGGTCACACGTTTTTCATGATTTTAGGTCACAAAATGTAATGTTATATTGCAAAGTTGCACCCCCCCCCCCTCTCTCTCTCTCTCTCTCTCTGTCTCGCGCGCGCGCGCGCGCGTGTGTGTGTGTGTGTGTTCGTGCGTGCTGGCGCGCGTGCGTGTGTATACATGTGTGTGTGTGTGTGTGTGTGTGCGTGCGTGTGTGTGTGTGCGTGTACGTGTGTGTGTGTGTGTGTGTGTGTGTGTGTGTGTGTGTGCGTGTGTGTGTGTGTGTGTGTGTGAAAAGGCAAAACAATGATAGGGTGTGTGTGTGTGTGTGTGGAGGGGGGGGGGGGGGGGCAGGGAAGTGGGGTGACTGAGAGACGCATTTAATACTTATTAACTCATGGATTAAACTGGATAACTATCACATCATTGTGAATATAATTCGTTGTCGAATGTGAAAAGCGTCTTTGAGGTTTTTGAAATATTATTTCGATCCTATGAAACATTTTTTTTTTTTTGTTTAGCTTTTTTTGGTTTTTGTTGTTTATTTGTTTAAATCTTAATCTGTCGGAGAACCAAAATACCTGTAGAAAAAGAACAAAACGTTGTGTAAGAGTCGATATCACGTATTACAAATAATATAGTAATATGCCAGCGTCACGCTTGCAAAGGAGGCTACCTAGGCCTTACACCGGGGGATCAGAGTGGCTTAGCACTACTGACCTGAAAACAGTGAGCTACGGGCTAGTCCATTTCAAGCAAGACTGAGAAGGTTTTTCCATGTAGAAGGTTCTAGACACGTTCGCTTTGATCCGCTTCGAGGCATTGGTGTGTGAGTGTGTGTGTGTGTGTGTGTGTGTGTGTGTGTGTGTGTGTGTGTGTGTGTGTGTGTGTGCGTGCGTGCGTGCGTGCGTGGTGTGTGTGTGTGTGTGTGTGTGTGTGTGTGTGTGTGTTGTGTGTGGTGTGTGTGTGTGTGTGTACGTGTGTGTGTGTGTGTGTGTGTGTGTGTGCGCGCGCGTGTGTGGTGAGAGAGAGCAGCGAGGGGGGGGGGGGGTGAGGAAGAGGGGGGGGGGGGGGGGAGTTGGTATACATAAGCGTACGCGCCGAGGGTACAACAGTGGGTGGTGCCATGGTGACAGGTGACGGACAGACAGAGACAGACGGACAGACAGACAGTGTTGGTCGGTCACACACCCCATGTCAGACAGGTGGGTGCACTCTTTGGCTCTGCCGTCACCCTGAAAAAACCCTTCTCTCTCTCTCACTCTCTCTCTCTCTCTCTGTCTCTCGCCGCTTTGAAAGGATAGAGGAGTCGCCATTGAGGTGTCATCACTAATATATGTCCTATTTCAAAAGGAGCCCGGACACGGAACAACAATTTGACTGCCACATGTCGGTGACACACAGCCTGTTTTGACGCGTACCGGAGAGAGAGAGAGAGACCGTCGTGATCAACTGCGACCTCCACCTTTGCTTTCTCTCCTTCTTCTCCTCCTCCCCTTTCCCCCCAAACCCGTCCTATCTCCTGTACGTCTCAGGTGACTCAAGAGTGACAGATAATTGTGTATGGTGGTTGTTGCCACGCCAGGTTGGATCAAGCTGTGTCAACGTGCGGTGGCAATGCTGCCTCACAGCGATGACTGGCATGGCCCGTCCTGCGCCAGTTCAGGAGCTAAACTTGGCCTGTAGGCATCCTTCAGTCTCGGAAGACTATGGAGTTGCGCTCTAGGTGTCTATTCTGGTACAGCGGCGGGTGTGGCTGGCCAGTCCGACACAGGAATGACAGTCCCTGTGGCAGAGGGCACAGATGAAGTCTGACGCTGGTCAGTCTGCCTGGGCTGCAGCCTTTCTTCTCATTCTCTTTTCCCCGTGCTGCTGAGCGAGTGTCTCTTCGAACTTGGAGAGACTTTTCTGCACAGTCTGTCTCCAGGCTGACCGCTCGAGGGCTGTTACTTCCCAGTTGTTCTGGTCGATGTTCAAGGCTTTTAGGTCCCTCTTGCACACGTCTTTGAATCGCAGCTGTGGTCTGCCTGTGGGACGTTTTCCCTGCACAAGTTCTCCATAGAGGAGGTCTTTAGGGATCCGTCCGTCATCCATGCGCACGACATGGCCGAGCCAGCGCATACGTCTCTGTTTCAGCAGCGTGTACATGCTGGTGCATCCAGCTCTTTCCAGGACAGTGTTGTTTGGGACCTTGTCCTGCCAGGTGATGTTCAGAATGCGTCGGAGGCTACGCATATGAAAAGCATTGAGCTTTTGCTCTTGTCGGGCACGCAAAGTCCAAGACTCGCTGCCATACAGGAGGGTGCTCACGACGCAGGCTCTGTAGATCTGGATCTTTGTGTGCTCGGTCAGCTTGCTGTTGTTCCATGCTTTCTTTGTCAGTCTGGTCATGGTGGTAGCTGCCTTGCCGATGCGCCTGTTGAGCTCTGCGTCAAGTGAGAGGGTGTCTGAGATAGTTGAGCCCAGATAAACAAAGTCATGGACGACGTCCAGTTCATGGTCATTGATGCTGATGACTGGGGGAGAGTCAACATCCTGTCCCATGACCTGTGTTTTCTTCAAGCTAATGGTAAGCCCGAAGTCTTGGCAAGCATTGCTGAAGCAAGTAATGAGCTGCTGTAGGTCCTCGGCTGAGTGGGCAGTTACTGCTGCGTCGTCTGCAAAGAGGAAGTCACGCAGGCACTTCAGCTTGGCTTTTGTCTTGGCTCTTAGTCTGGAGAGGTTGAAGAGCTTTCCGTCTGTCCTGGTTCGGAGGTAGATACCTTCAGCTGCAGGACCAAATGCGTGTTTCAGCATCACAGCAAAGAAGATTCCAAACAGGGTGGGAGCCAGGATGCAACCCTGTTTCACTCCGCTCCGTATGTTGAAGGCAGCTGATGTTGAGCCGTCAAGGACGACAGTGCCTTTCATGTTTTCGTGGAAGGATCTGATGATGCTGAGAAGTTTGTGTGGACATCCAATCTTGGGGAGGATCTTGAAGAGGCCATCTCTGCTGACCAGATCGAAACCCTTTGTGAGATCTATGAAGGCAATGATGAGTGGCTGCCTTTGCTCCCTACATTTCTCCTGAAGTTGTTTAAGGGAGAAGATCATATCTATAGTGGATCTGTTGGCACGGAAACCGCACTGCGATTCAGGATAAACTTGCTCTGCAAGTACTTGGAGCCTCTTCAGTACTACTCGTGCAAAGGCTTTCCCAACGATACTAAGGAGGGATATTCCACGAAAATTATTGCAATCGCTTCTGTCACCTTTGTTTTTGTACAGTGTGACGACGTTAGCATCCCTCATGTCTTGTGGTACTTCGCCTTCACTCCAACAGAGGCAGAGGATTTCATACAACTCGGTGATAAGTGTCTCTTTACAGCACTTCAGTACTTCGGCGGGAATACCATCTTTCCCTGGTGCCTTGCCAGAGGCAAGAGCGTCCAGGGCTTCATTGAGTTCCACTATGGTTGGTTCTCTGTCAAGCTCTTCCAGTTCTGGTAGGCTCTCTATGGCATTCAGGGCATCTTCTGTGACTACATTTTCCCTTGCATATAGCTCAGTGTAGTGTTCTACCCAGCGCTCCATCTGTTGTTCTCTGTCCTGAATCACCTACCCTGTAGCTGATCTCAAAGGGGCAGTTTTCTTTTGTGTTGGGCCCAATGCCTGCTTGATGCCGTCATACATCGCCTTAATGTTGCCTGTGTCAGCTGCGATCTGAATCTGGGAGCAGAGCTGAAGCCAATAATCGTTAGCGCATTGCCTGGCACACTGCTGGACTTTGCTGCGAGCAGCACGGAGAACCTGGAGGTTCTGCTCACTGGGACTGGTTTTGTATGCTGTCAGGGCATTTCTCTTGGCCTCGATGACTGGTATCATTTCTTCTAAATGGGCTTCGAACCAGTCAGCTGACTTGCTGGTCTTTTTGCCAAAGGTGGACATGGCGGCGTTGTAGACAGCATCTCTGAAGTGTTCCCATCGGTCTTGGGCATTTGCAGTGGGTGGGCCAGGGAGAGAATCCTCCAACACGCGTGCGAACTCCTCCACTTTTCTTTGATCGCGTGTTTTGCTGGTGTCGA
>CM065726.1:20171765-20201765 GCA_033310375.1 Conus canariensis
GACACTTATTGAAGAACCTCCATCTGGCTGCAAATTGGGCTGCCATATTTGATTCGTATTTGCAAATTTGGTCATATAGGCTCTTTCTAAAAAAAAAAATGTTATGAAAGAACAGACTGCTGAACCTGACCCTGTCTTGACATGCAACGGAACGAAGTCTTTGTATATCAGCAGATGCCAGAGAAGCCAAGAGAACTGCACGCACTGTGATGTCGAAATCTGCAGAGATAACCCAGAGATTTATTCCAGTGATGACAATGCGCTTTCAGTTTCTTTCTTTCTCTTTTGTTTATTTGTTCTGCAAAGAAACTAACTGGGAAGACAGCTTAGAGACAAGAACACACCCTGATTTCTACATGGAAGAGTCCTCACTTAAACACAGGGGAAGACATCAGTGGTATCGGGCTTGCTCTCAGGAGGAAGCAGGTACAAGAGCTCTTCTCCTCGTCTCATGACTGTTTGACGAGTCCTCATCATGACAACAGACACAAATGTGCAAGGGATTTCTTTTGCCAGCGTGTGAACGATCAAGTCAAAGAGCTGTGGGTTGCATTGGAACAGGCGAGAACTTCCGATACATCAGTGCTCGCCTCAATACCATCCATGTCGGTTCCAGAACTTAAAGACCTCTTCCCCTTTCCACACTTTCAAGGAGTGACAGTGTCTCCTTCTCAATGGGTAGAAGGAAAGAAAGGCATGGGATACCTGGAATGTTTATAATCAAGCCGATGACATTTCCATAATGATGAGGTACATACCAAGCTCTTGTCCAAAGTCGCTGACGTTCATCGCTGGCAAGTTGCTGAATGAGCAGTGCGATGTCAACCATGTACTCATTAGAGTCAAGAAAACTTTGGACAACGCAACAGCCCTCTCACATTAGCAGTTCTGGAGCGAGGCACAAAGCGGGCAGTTTACCAAAGTCATTATATATTTGGGGAGAAATCTGGGGTGCAGAGCTTTCTCTGCCCGGACTAAACAGTGTGAATGGCAAGAAAAAGAGGGAAAGGAATGGCAGCCTTTGAGGACAAAATTACCTCAGGCAGAGGAATTAAAAAAATTCAATCACTGTACTTGCAGACAAATGCAAAAGTATTAACTCTTCATGGCTTATTAAATATTATCTAAAATCAATGTGTTGTTAATATTCATTAAAAATCAAGCCTTTGTCATAACTTTCAAATGTTCAATCAGTTTGAATTATGATCAAAAACATTTATCAAACACAGTTCAATTCTAATTTTTTCCCCATGTTGTGCTGGCCCCAACTGCAAGTGTCAGACGACCTACTGATATAACAGTAAACAAGTGGGGTATTTTTTGCTCCCATAAGAAAACCTAACACAGAGTAACTTTTATTCAAGACTGGCACAGCCTTTTAAGCTTGAATAAAGTCAGACAAATACATAGACGAACAATCTAATAGTGGGGGAAAAAACAAGCGCAGGCCAACAACTGAACTGTCTTATATAATTCATTGTTCTGACATTTCATATTGATTTCCAAATTTTAGGAGCCAACAATGCTCTCTGAAAACCTGCTTTACCAGGTAACAACATCCTCATTCTGATTCATAGCATTTAGCTTATTCATTATTGGTCTCTATCCACATTTGCTCTTGTGACCTAAATAGAAATGTGACCCATTTACATTTATTCTCTCTTGGGTAACGAAGTTTACATACAGGATCCCGATCTGTCAAATGTTTTAACTTTGCAAAGTGTTAATGTGAAACTAAACAAAATGATTGAGAAAACAAAACACTGCACAGTACGCACTTTAGTCAGTATCAGAAATAGGAGCTATATTATAGCACGAGTACAGTGCAAAGAAGTGTATGTGGCAGAAAACACTGAAATCTACTCATTGCACATGTGTGCTACACGTGATATTTTCACTCTATAGTGCATGTTCCCCTGCTGTTTTGACCACGAGAGCTCTAGAACACTCCACATATGCAAAACAGTTAATCTTCAAAATGTGAGAAAACCTTTGTGAGAAAACCGAAATCCGCAAATGATGTACTATAAATATACTGTGTAGACTGATGGTTTGTACCTTTTCCCTTCCAAGGTATACCTGGCCCTGTAAATCTTCATCCTAGAGTATCAAAAATCAATCAATCACTCTCTCTCATTTTTAGTTCTCTTTGCATACCTTTGTACGTACTTCTTTATTGTTATATAGCCTACCCAGAGAGAGACACAGAGAGAGAGAAAGAGAGAGGGAGCAAACACACACACACACACACAAACGCACACACACAGAGTCCTAACCTCGTTTGGTTCTGGTCTATCTGGCAGTCATGCAACAGACACTTACATGCTCCTAAAGATGAAAAGTTCATCCCAAGGATCTGGTTCTGCCAGGCTCTTTGGTTTCACTTCCTTCATGATGGACAAGTCATCCATGTATTCCAGGTTTGCATCATCATCAAACTAATATGCATGTGATGTTATATAAAGACGTTATTGCTTTACAATGTTTGATGAACCAATTTCAGATTTTCCCTTCAAGCACCTACTTTTGATCATTTTAGCAGGTAAAAAGTGCTTTCCTACAGTTTTGTTCCAGATCTATTATTGTCAAAACAAAGACCATTTTGTTTGCCGCTTTTATGCTTCTTCACTACCATGAATCCCATGAATGATCAACTCAAGCACAAATATTTTGGGGTCGGAGGATAGAAGAAGAAAGAAGAAAGAAGAAAAAGAAACACCCGAAGGTGCTGGGGAGGACCCAGAGAAGCACTGTCTTCACCTGCTTTAGAGCAGCCCTGCACCACCCTTGGAGGCCTGCGCTGTGTTGACGATGGGTACAGGCCCACAAAACACTGATTGGCAGAACAGTGATATGCTAATATTCTCTTCTCACCTTGCTCACAAACCATATCATTATTTCATCCATTTATTAAGAAAAACAGTCTGCATAACATAATTTCTTTGAATCCAGCTGCAAAATACTAATGCATATAAAAACAGAAACAAACAACATAACCATAAACAGGAAAAATAACTTCTTTGCAACCATCTGCACAGTACTACTGCATATAGAAACAGATACAAACAACATAATAAAAAGGAAAGATAAGCACGTTTGTGCTGGTTTCTCACACATCTTTGTAATGGTATAGTATGGTAACCACAAATATTTAGATATTTGGTTTTCCATGAAATGTGTCTAAGACCTATCACGTTTCAAATCATTGGTGTTCACTGTGAATTCACACTTTTGATGTCACCTAGGATTTACTTTTCTTTTAAAATGTATTGTCTCTTGGTGGTTCCTGTTTTATCCCAACAGTTTATACCTTGTCAGTTCTATCGTGAAACCATATTGTGTCTCACTTTGGTGAGCACTGTCTAGTTTACTGCAGATATGCCTTTGATTGTGACACAGAAAATATGACAGGAAAAATGATGCGACATCTTCCAGATTTCATGTATAACTCATCTATCTTGCACCCAGCAACCCTAACAACACATGACATTTCACTGGGCAGCATACACAGCCCTGTAGGGATGTTGACAGCACATAGCACTTCCCTGGACCCTGTAGGATCCATTATCTAACACAACAGTACACATACTCCACTAGGAATGTTGACAGTACACCACTCATCCATGGACACATCATCCTCACAGACACAGGAACAGAGATAGTAATAAAGCATTCTGTCATGCACTTCTTTAAAAATGTTTGCAAAACCTCTAAACATTATAGACATTGTGTTACATTTCTGAGCACTTCAGTTCTTCATGAGCAAGAGATAGCATTTACACCCTGCTTACTGTAGTACCCACCAACCACTGAATCAACCATACTGTCAATAATGCTAGACATGCATACACGTATATATTCACACCAACATTGATTCAATCATACACACTACAAGAAGGTTCAAGAACATGACAAAATGACCTGAATAATGCCAAAAACTGGCCTGCTGGTAACATCACACACCGGCCTGCTCAATCTGTTCTACATGTCCGAGGACTGATAATGGCACCATCTCGGCGGGGAACTTTCATGGGTCCTCTCATCTCTGCACAGTATACAACCTGAATGCGAGGTCACCTTTGGCATCCATGACTCAGTTTATTTAACTGAATGGTTTCCTCAGTGTAGTTTTTACTTTGATGGAGAAGGGGGAGGGGGTGGAGGAGGACAGGACAGGACAGGGAGGGGAGGGGAGGGGAAGAAGTGGGACATGGATGGGAAGACAATATCAGTTTTTGCATTTGTGTTCTCTTCACATTAATTTTCCAAGCATTTGTTTGTTTATTTGTTTTCTCAAGTCCTAAGTTGTTCTGGACATGAAGTGAATTTATTTCACTGAAACAATGACAAATACTGATGGAAAGTGTTATGCAATGAAATGTTTGATGGAAAGCACTTGAACGTAGTTCCAAGGACCGAGTTTCAACCACGGTACAGGGAGAGGAGTTAGGCAATGATGGGGTAGGTGGGACTGGTAGCGACACCACAGTTGTTGTCTTTCTGGGCCATGAGGACGTAGCCGTCGTTGCCCCAGTAGGTGGACCATGAGTTCTTCACCAGCCAGTAAGCCTGACCTTGTAACACCCCGTAACCCACCGCCAGCACCGCATGGTCCAGGTCATCTGGCTTGCTCCCTGTCATCACACATCGCATCATGAACACATCACCACATGAACACATTACCACATCACCACATGATCCAGAGCATCTGGCTTGTTCCCTGTCATCACACATCACATCATGAACACATCACCACATGAACACATCACCACATGATCCAGAGCATCTGGCTTGTTCCCTGTCATAACACATCGCATCATGAACATATCACCACATGAACACATTACCACATGATCCAGAGCATCTGGCTTGTTCCCTGTCATCACACATCACCACATGAACACCAATCACCACATGAACACACATCACCACATGAACACATCACCACATGAACACATCACCACATGATCCAGGTCATCTGGCTTGTTCCCTGTCATCACACATCACCACACCATGAACACATCACCACATCAACACATTACCACATCACCGCATGGTCCAGGTCATCTGGCTTGTTCCCTGTCATCACATATTGCATCATGAACACGTCACCACATGAACACATCACCACAAGATCCAGGTCATCTGGCTTGTTCCCTGTCATCACACATCGCATCATGAACACATTACCACATGAACACACCACAACATGATCCAGATCAGTTGACTTCAACGTGGTGACAGCCCTGATATGGCCCTTTTGCGGTCAGCTAGGCTATAAACAACATTACCCTACCTTACCTCACATGATCCAGATCATGTGGCTTGTTCCCTGTCATCACACATCGCATCATGAACACATCAGCACATGAACACATTATCACATGAACACATGGTCCAGGTCACCTGGGTTGTTCCCCATCATCACACACCACATCATGAACACACTTCACCACCTGAACATATCACCAAATGGCCAATATCCTTCAGGTTTGTTCCCTGTCAACATGCATCACACACACCACATCATGAACACACTTCACCACCTGAACATATCACCAAATGGCCAATGTCCTTCAGGTTTGTTCCCTGTCAACATGCCTCACACACATCACATCATGAACACACTTCACCACCTGAACATATCACCAAATGGCCAATGTCCTTCAGGTTTGTTCCCTGTCAACATGCCTCACACACATCACACCATGAACACACTTCACCACCTGAACATATCACCAAATGGCCAATGTCCTTCAGGTTTGTTCCCTGTCAACATGCCTCACACACATCACATCATGAACACACTTCACCACCTGAACATATCACCAAATGGCCAATGTCCTTCTGGTTTGTTCCCTGTCAACATGCCTCACACACATCACTGCATGACCTGTCCAAGTCTTCAGCCACCTTTCCTATCAACATGTTACCAAGTGAACAGGCATCGCCACATTAAGACACATCACCACATGGTCCAGGTCTTCAGACGTGTTCCTTATCATCGTGCATCAAACAGAGAATTCACTGCATGCAGGGTCTAGGTCACCTCACCTGTGCCTCATCGCATCACATACATACATCAGCACTTTTGCTTCCTTTACACATTATTTATGCATACCACATAAATCCAACACATCCACCATTACACACATCAAACACATCATGTCACATGGTCCACATCATCAATCTGGCTTCTGTCAACGCACATCACATGAACTGTTGCATACAACAACACATACAGTAAGAACAGGAACAGGAGAGAAAAGTACACTCAAAAGCTGACAGCAATGCCATGATGGCAAAACATCAATAAAAACAACAAACTCCACCTCCCCTCTCCCCCATCTAATCCAAAACATCCAGTATAAACAACTGAATATGTGAGCATCTGGGTTCATGTTGTAAACAATTCCAGTCACCAACTGCCCTTCATGTCTTTTTTTCTCTACTGATCTTGATTGTTTTTGGTTTTGCAGCAGTTGCAAACTCCATGACAACCTGAATGTGGATTCAAGCCCATCCTGTGACTGTTGTTTCCATGGAAACACTATAGAAACAGTCATGTTACAAACTGAAACATCAGAGAAAGTGATCAAAGATCTTATAAACCTGACAAAAAGCTATGGATTACGAAACATCATGGATGATGCTCTGCCTTAATCAGTTGACTTCCTCATGATTGAATTTCACTTGGGTTGAATTTTAAATGCCAAACCCTCAGGATTTTTCTACTGTTACTGTTTTAGCAATCACATCCTTAAGGTCAGATTTCTTTACAAATTCAAAATGTCAGTACATCTACCAAAATCTTAGTACACATTTTCCTGTATAATTTTCATGATCAGTACACTGTCATAGCCCAACAGTCAAAGAGACGGAAAGAAAAGGAGAAATCACTGAACACAGAATTCCCAGGCCATGGAGGTGCTACTCATATCAAGAGGCAGCATCCCCATTGGACCAGTGAAGGACTCACCACATTTGGGTTCATAGTAGACACCATTCGCGTAGAAGGACAAGGATTTATGGGAAGCGTCAATGGCGACGGACACAGGTCCCTTCAGAGCTATGGCGGTTTTGAGAGCTTGCTGGTCATAGGCCGTGACGTTGACGTAACCCGACAGCTTCACCACCGCTTCCACATCTTTGGAGTGACACTTACCATCCTGTACATACAACAGGGATGTAACACCCTCTCAGTGCCTGCTTTCTTCTTGCTTGGTTTTTCTTATGACCAAAACATAAATGATGGCAAGTTAAGCCACCAAACGAACAAAAAAACAAAAGCAAAACAAAAAACAAAGCTTTAGCTTTTTTGGGCAGAATAAAAACAAACAGATCACGAAAATGAGTAAATGATGGGGGAAAAAAAACTGTGTAAGTAAATAAGCCCTTAGTTATTTTGAACAGGCCTTAAACAGTGGGTATCAAAAGCAAGGGATACAGAGTTCTATAATGCTGGTACATGCTTGTCTTGGGCAAGTTTTTCTCCTCCTAGCAGGAACTAAACATGCACAAGCAAAGTCAAATGTCCCCAGCTTGGATCTTAATATGCAAACTACCAGTTTCTAAACAGTCTGAATTTTGAGTTCATGGATCTTCATGGCTGATTAAAAACTAGCGAGTGTGGAGGGTGCTAGCTATTCTGCTTCATTCACCACCCACAGTTCACAGCAAAAGAGTATAAAGGAAAAATCACAAAGTTGAAACGTGAATGCTGATGAGAGAAAAGGAAAAAGTTTGTATGGATTTATAGAAAGAAATACTCACATATGTAAACACACACAGAGTGACAATATCCAAACGCAAAGTGACAAGATACACACAGATTGTGACAACACACACACACACACACACACACACACACACACACACACACACACACACAGAAACACAGAGTAACAAGACACACATAAACACTCTGTGACTAAATACACACTCAGAGTAATAAGATACACATAGTAAATGAGACACACATAATTGAGTGGTCAGATTCACACACACATGTGTCCAAAAAAAAAAAAAAAAAAACGTCATTCAAACAGAGAAAAACAAGACACACACACATACACACAGTGACAAGATACACACTCATTACACATTGATTTATAGCACCTCTGACTTTTGTTTCACACAACTACATTTAATATTATAAAGGCATCCAAAACCGAAGCCCAATAAGGTAGGGGAGACAATACATTTGCTTTCCAAATAATATCAATTTGGCCACAGAGTGAACCAATTGTGATTTTCTTGACTGGCTTAGGGACTTTCAAAGACTTCTCATCTGATTTAAACATTCTTCCAACATTCAGTCACTGTGGTGAAGTGGTTAGCTTGCGGACTCCCAGCTGGGATGTTGGAGTTAGATTCCTATCAAAGGCACTTGTTTCTGGGATTTTTCTGCTGACAGGCTCCTGACCACAGCTGAGTTTGTTATGGGCTAAAGTGGAAAGACTGGAAACACAATTCAACAGATGCATCTCTGACAGTGCTCCTCAAATATCCTTATCAATATTGCAAGTAACCGTGTCTCTCGGGCCTGGTCGACGCGAGGATCGATTACCATAGTATGCAAAGAATACAGCTCTGTCACACTGTCTCAGACCTGACTGGAAATCCATAGCATCATCTTCATCATCCTCATCTATCAGCTTAAAAAGCATCTCAAATTCTGTGTCCCTCCATGGCTGCTCTCATGGTGACCTTGATCTCAATGTCCTAACCACACTTATGCCCTTGGTGAGGTTCACCTGGGGTCACTGGTATCGGCAAATTCAAGGGCGCAGTCAGAAGGACGCCATGGCAGAGGGAGAGCTCACTAATGCTGCTCCATGACAAAGCAATTACTGTCACTACTAGGGAGCATAGTATGTTGTGTGCTGCACATGCAGGATCAGAACAGCCACCACTAAGCACCAATGAAATGACTCAGCAGTAGTGTGGTATCTCTTCAGGTGGGTTGCCTCATGACAACTCGACATAGACCACTCCGTAAGGATTGGTGGTGCTGGGGTTGTGGCGGAATGAGCTTGTCTGTGGCTGGGGTGCCCAAATGAGTGGTGTGGATACAGTGCCACTAATGTGGCACTTTTGATAAAACAGCACACAAAAAAACACACAAAAAAACCCCATAAAACAAAAATACACATGTTCTTCCAACATTCTGTTAAAACAATGAAGTGAACTAAACTCTCTTACTGATTCGTAGATGAAGTTTCATATACAGGAGTTTTTTTTCACTTAAAGTAACAGATATAGCAATCACATAATTCAGAACAACCTTCTCAAGATACGTTACTGTTGTAGATTAGTCAGGTTTCCCTTATATTGTCTAAGGCATACTGTGTTTTATAAGTCTTGTGAATACTCTGTTTGTTTGTAAGGTTGTTATTCCAAGTATTTGGGGTATTCATTTGCCATGCAACATAGTATTTTGTATGTCTTGTGAATGTGTATCAGTGTCAAGTTTATACTTCATACTCAGTGTTGCTGAGGTGAGAATGAATTATCATAACAATGTTGAGGTGAGAATGAATTATTACAACAATGTTAGATAGTGTCAGCCAAGAGAATTACAGACTTCTACTCCAAGTTTCAAATTTAAACCATTACACTTTTACAGCATTTAAACCATTACCTTTTCACAGCCCAGAAAAACAAACATACCCTTTTCGGGGCTATTGAACTAACAAATGGTTAAAAAAAACAACCCAAAAACGTCAAATCGCAAAACAAATCAGACCATTGAAAAAAAAAAACCCACCTTACCTTGAAGAAGAAACGAAGCACAAAATATGATCATACCATGTTAGCACTGACATCTTAAAGCCTACACAATTTGGCCATGGACTTCTGCTCATTGCGCAAAGTTGTAAAAAAAAAAGATTGTCAATCTGGCTAAAATCTTATGCTGGGTATTAGCTTTAAAGTGACTGGGAGCGAGCGAGAGGTTGGTATTCTGTTTTACCGTAGTTGGGTCGGTTATTTTTGCAAGAAAATAGGATTTGAGTATTTTTCATAGTTGTAACATCTTGAGCATGACAGAAGTCATGATGCTAAATAGATTCACAGAGATAAAGGACGTCACTGTGGGATAGCAGTTGTTAGATAGAACTCTAAATAATCATTTTTATCATTTGATATTCCGGAAAGTGTTAAAAATGATTTTATATTTTAACAATTCGGACTTAGATGTAAGCAGCATATTCTATGGACTGTCGCTGAAGTAGGGTTTGCTACCACTGTAACTATTAAAAAGGCTGTATAAGAAGGCAACCTACCAATAACGTGGAATTTTTCAGGGTCTTTTTATGTGCAGTATGGCACGTGATCATTGCGTGTTCCAAATTTATTCAGGTTTTGCATCACTGCATGACAAAAACTTGGAAATCCAGTTTTGGTTTTAAATCATTTGAACGCTTGTGAAATATGTACTTATAAAACTTACCAATATATTCAACCGCGGAAATGTCCAACAATTTCACTAAAAAGAATAACTACAGAAGGTTGTTGCATGGTTTTAGTGTGGCAAGTCACTGGGTGTTTGAAACAATTCAACAAAACAGGAAGATAGATGGACACACACACACAGATCTCTCTCTCTCTCCAGCAGATGCCCCCACACTCCCCCCATGACCACACACACATCTCTCTCTCTCTCCAGCAGATGCCCCCACCTCCCCCCATGACCCCTGAACTCACCACAGCCAGATAGTGACCATACAGGCTCTCCATGGACAGGCCCCCTGACTTCATGATCCAGTTGTAGGCGCGGAAATCCTCCCCTCCGTCACAGCCGTTGTTGCCCTCCCCCCAGGAACAGTCCATCAACTCTTGTTGAGACAGCCGTACCAGATTGCCCGTCTGTCCAATGCACAAAACATACACTGATAGAGACAGCCGTACCAGATTCCCGTCTGTCCAATGCACAAAACACACACTGATAGAGACAGCCGTAATAGAGACAGCCGTACCAGATTGCCTGTCTGTCCAATGCACAAAACATACACTGATCGAGACAGCCGTACTAGATTGCCTGTCTGTCCAATGCACAAAACAACACTGATAGAGACAGCGTACTAGATGCCCGTCTGTCCAATGCACAAAACAACACTGATAGAGATCAGCTGTACTAGACTGCCCGTCTGTCCAATGCACAAAAGACACACTGATAAGACAGCCGTACTAGATTGCCTGTCTGTCCAATGCACAAAAGACACACTGATAAAGACAGCCGTACTAGATTGCCTGTCTGTCCAATGCACAAAACACACACTGATAAAGACAGCTGTCTAGTTATCTAATGAATTGAAACCCAATCTGTCTCCAATGCACAAAACACACACTGATAAGACAGCCGTACTAGACTGCCTGTCTGTCCAATGCACAAAACACACACTGACAGAGACAGCCGTACTAGATTAGCCGTACTAGATTGCCCGTCTGTCCAATGCACAAAACATACACTGACAGAGACAGCCGTACTAGATTGCCCGTCTGTCCAATGCACAAAACATACACTGACAGAGACAGCCATACTAGATTGCCCGTCTGTCCAATGCACAAAACATACACTGACAGAGACAGCTGCACCAGCCTACCTGTCTGTCCAGTCCACATCAACAGATACACCGACAGAGACAGCTGCACCAGATTGCCTGTCTGTCCAGTCCACTACACCAGATTACCTGTCTCTCCAGTCCACTACACCATATTACCTGTCTGTCCAGTCCACTACACCAGATTACACCTGCCTGTCCTGTCCACTACACCAGATTTACCTGTCTGTCCAGTCCACATCAACACATACACTGGTTAGGTGCAGGGACAGGATGTTTAGGGATGTTAATCTCTGCATCAGTGGTGAACATTTCCACTGGTTCCAAGTCACTGACTTAGACCCAGACCTGTTATGCCCCCTTAACACATATTTAACTAGACACGCATTTATGTGCTTGAGGACCAAAAACCTGGATACACATTTACGTGTGATGTACATTTCACACAACAGCACAAAGAAGTCCATCATGACTTCAACTATGCTGACCTCTAGAGCTTCACCACAACCTGGACAGATAGTTCTGCTGTTCTGAGCATGTGACTGGCCACTTTTTTTTCAGTCCTGAAAATTTATGTTATTCTGACAATGTAAAAACAGTGCTGTCCCGTGTAGGCGTCACAAATCGTGTCTCTGGTCAAATAAGGGTTTAGCAATATCAGCTGCAGATACTCCTAATTTCATGACTTTCTGAATAATTTCAGTAGAGTCATATGGCGGCTAAAGATCTTTATTTTCTAAAATTCATCACAAATCATAAATGGGCACTGGAATGTTATCAAAGGCCACTGTCATATTCTCAAGGTTCATCGATTATTTCTGGAAGTTTTTTTTTCCCCCCGCATCACTTTTCTTTTTAATGCTCAGTTTCTTGGCCATCGTGGAGGAAAAAAAAAAATGTAAAGCAGTGGGTGAATTTCTGGACATGTTTGTATAAATGAAATGTTCAAAATCATTTATATTCAAGTGTATTGATTTTACAAGTCATTGATAACCCAAAACCTGACCTGTTGATACACACACTCTACATCTTCACACAAAACCTAAAATATATGAAGAATTTTGTCATTTTACTTTCTTTTTTTTCTGCTAATTTAGAGAATGGAGAGAACTGGGTTTCTATCTCTGACTTAATAGAAATGACAAGATGTCTACACATTCAGGAGTAAGTGCTTTATTCTGTCTTCACATAAAACCTGATATTTTGGAACAGACAAAGATTTCACACCAAAAGAAAATGACATTCTGGCGTATTGTCAACGTCTTCAACAAAATCTGAAATGTTGCATGAGAGTCTGCATCCTCATAAAATGGAACAAAATGTGGACGTAAATCTTCCTGTAATGTCATTAGACAGTTCAACCTGAAAACAAGCAACACTATGTGTTCAGTGCGTCGATCCGTGACTTTCTTTGCAGGTACAAAACAAACGACCCTCACCTTCTACGTCCTCACAAAATGGAACACAATGTTTGTGGATGTAAATCTTCCTACAATGCCATGAGACAGTTCAACCTGAAAACAGGCCAACATCATGCATGTGAATCAGTGACTTTCTTTGCAGGTACAAAACGTACGACCCTCACCTTCACAAAGTAGGCCCCCTCAATGGTTCCTGTGGTGCCAAAGCTCCAGCAGGATCCGCACACCGCTTGGTCCTTGACCGGCGTCACTGCTCCTATACATACAGCAGCAGTGTTAGCAATGGTCACTGCTCCTATACACACATCAACACAGATGGCACAGTGTCCCTACTCCTAAACACAGAGCAGCACAGTCAGAAGATCATCACTGCTCCAGTGTATACAGGGCAGCAGACAGCACATGGTCATTGTTCATATACAGAGCAGTATAGTCAGTAAACCATCACTGCTCATACACAGGTCAACACACAAAGCACATCGCCATTTCTCCTGTACACAGAGTATGACTACATAGGTCATGTTGGTATGGGTTCAGCGCACACTGAACCAATGTGTAATGCAAGTCTGTTGTGTTGGCATAAAATGTAAAAATTGCCTTTACCATACAATCTCCAGTCCATCTGGTCAGGGATGGGGGCATTGGCAAACTCCGCCATGTTGAAAGGCTGCCCCTGAATGCCCTCGTAGTTGGTGGTGCGCCGGAACTTGTTCATCATCTTCAGCTCTTTGTCGGAGTGGTCAGCCAAGTGGTTGATGGCCATGGTGTAGGTCAGCCCTTGACGGTTCTTAGAGTGGATGTACCTGGGAGGGAGAAAGGGATGAATATAGGAAAGGGAAGCAGGCCAACCAAAGGTAACAATGAAACAAAGCTAGCCTTCGTACTGTTTTAGGAGGGAAACTTTCATCAACAGCCCAGACACCCAGCCAGAGATCAGATGGGGGACTGATTAGGAAGGAAACTGATTAACAAGAGATCAACATCAACGGGAGGGGACTCATCAATAGCAGGAGAAGGGGGCTGTCTCACGTTTCACTCCAGGTGGAAACTACTCAGTTCAAGTAAACATTCTAAACATTCTACACCATGAACCACAGATGTGTGTGTGTGTGTGTGTGTGTGTGTGTGTGTGTGTGTGTGTGTGTGTGTGTGTTACATGTTTGCTGACATATGATCAACCTCTCATACTTCCATTTTCCTGAAATTCCTGAACTTAGATTGTTTACAGTTTTAATGAACCGAAAAAAAAAACCCACTTTGGATGTTGTTGAATCCAGAGACACAGGGTAAAAAAAAAAAAGTTCTGAAAAGCAAACTGTCAAAAGGCCTTCACCTCAGCTCCCCCAATCTCACCGGACATTTTGGCGGAAGTGGTTCTGGCGTATCTCATGTTCCATGTGACTGTCATAGTTCCTGCCGTGCTGTTTCTTGAAGGCCTGGAACATGGGGGGGATGTGACTGTCGTCCCCATGCACAAACTCCTGCATGGGATTAAAGTGGAGGTGACGCTCCTTCCCCGGGCCTGGGAATCCCGTGCACGTCAGGTCTGGGACACAATACACAAGTCATGAGAGGAACCCTGTACACGTCATGTCTGACATACATTATACACGTCATAAGAGGAACCCTGTACATGTCATGTTTGAGATATATTATATATATCATGAGAGGAACCCTGTACACGTCATGTTTGAGATACATTATACACGCATGAGAGGAACCCTGTACACATCATGTTTGAGATACATTATATACATCATAAGAGAAACCCTGTGCATATCATATTTGAGATACATTATATACATCATGAGAGGAACCCTGTACACGTCATGTTTGGGATACATTATATACATCATGAGAGGAACCCTGTACACATCATGTTTGGGATACATCATACAGGTCATTAGAGGAACCCTGTACACATCATGTTTGGGATACATCATACAGGTCATTAGAGGAACCTTGTACACACATCATGTTTGGGATACATTATACAGGTCATTAGAGGAACCCGTAAATGTCATGTTTGGGATACAGTACACAGGTCTTCTGAGGAATCCTATACACATCACGCTTGAAACATAGTACATACATCATCTGAAGGACCCTGTACACATGTTTGGGACACGGTACACATCATCAGAGGAAAACGCTAATATCATGTCTGGGACACAGTACGCAGGTCATCTGAAGAAACCTGAAATGTCATGTCTGGGACACACTACACAGGTCATCTGAAGAAACCTGAATATGTCATGTCTGGGACACACTACACAGGTCATATGAGGAACCCTGGATATGTCACGTCTGGGACACAGTACGCAGGTCATCTGAGGAACCCTGAATATGTCATGTCTGGGACACACTACACAGGTCATCTGAAGAATCCTGAATATGTCATGTCTGGGACACACTACACAGGTCATCTGAAGAACCCTGAATATGTCATGTCTGGGACACACTACACAGGTCATATGAGGAACCCTGAATATGTCACGTCTGGGACATACTACACAGGTCATCTGAAGAACCTGAATATGTCATGTCTGGGACACACTACACAGGTCATCTGAAGAACCCTGAATATGTCACGTCTGGGACACACTACACAGGTCATATGAGGAACCCTGAATATGTCATGTCTGGGACACACTACACAGGTCATCTGAGGAACCCTGAATATGTCATGTCTGGGACACACTACACAGGTCATATGAGGAACCCTGAATATGTCATGTCTGGGACACACTACACAGGTCATCTGAGGAACCCTGAATATGTCATGTCTGGGACACACTACACAGGTCATATGAGGAACCCTGAATATGTCATGTCTGGGACACACTACACAGGTCATATGAGGAACCCTGAATATGTCATGTCTGGGACACACTACACAGGTCATCTGAGGAACCCTGAATATGTTATGTCTGGGACACACTACACAGGTCATATGAGGAACCCTGAATATGTCATGTCTGGGACACAATACACAGGTTTTCAGAGTAATCCTATTGAAATCATGTTTGAAACACAGTACACAGGTCATCTAAAGAATCCTGTACACGTCATGTCTTGGACGCAGTACATTAGGTCATCTGAGGAACCCCCTTGTGCCCCTGAAAGAAAACCCAGGTCACAACCAGTCAGAATCAGCGAACACTCACTGCCCACACTGAAGGTGCTGGGGTCAATGTTGATGTTCCCTTGGTAGTCCTGGTAGTCCAGCACGTACTTGTCAAAGTGAGAGCCGATCAGAGAGTCGTAGCCCATCATCTCGTAGCGTATGGGGGCGCCGGTGTTCTTGTCCACCCAGAGGGTGTAGGTGCTGGTCTTCTTGCCGTTGACCACTACCAACGTGAAGGCTTTGCACAGGATGCCATTGATCTGTTCCGTGCCTGTGAACTGATCCCATGAGCAAGGTCAGAGGTCAGTGCATTGTCAGGCGCTGTATCTATATGACACTGCTTTTCATCTTCTTTTTCTATTAAAATGGCATTTTAAAAAAGGAATAGAATAAACATATTAAAACAAATGGTGTGTGTTTGTGTGTGTATCTTGTGTGTGTGTTGTGTGTGTGTGTGTGTGTGTGTGTGTGTGTGTGTGTGTGTGTGTGTGTGTGTGTGTGTTGTGTGTGTGTGTGTGTGTGTGCATCTGTGTGCATGTGTGTGCTGATTATGTGTACATGTGTGTGTGTGTGTGTGTGTGTGTGTGTGTGTGTGTGTGTGTGTGTGTGTGTGTGTGTGTGTGCTGTGTGTTTGTGTTGGTGCATGTGCATGTGTGTGCGATTATGTGTGCATGTGTGTGTGTGTGTGTGTGTGCATGTGCATGTGTGTGCAATTATGTGTGCATGTGTGTGTGTATATTTGTGTCTGAATATGTGTCTATGCATATGTGTGCTCATGCATTTGTGTGTAAGTATGAGTGCTTGAATGCTTCTGTGTGTGTGGTTGAAGCTGTGTGAATGTTTTGCATATACATGCATGCATATGTGTGTGTGTGTGTTTGTGTGTGTGTGTGTGTGTGTGTGTGTGGTGTGTGTGTGTGTGTGGGTGTGTGTGTGTGGGTGTGGGTGCCGGAGTCACAGATTGTTGCACCAGGCCATGGTTACCTTCATGCCATTGGTGTCAGGGAAGATGGTCTGCGGTGCCACAGGCGCCTCACTGGATCCATTACTGCCAAAGCAGCTCAGCTGATTGGTCACCTGGTAGTTGGTCATGAAGGCCACTTTGTAGGAGGCTCCGTAGTCCCCAGCATCCCCTCGCAGAATGTTCTTCACCAGACCTGCAAGGTGACATGACTGGTTTATCATCGGCATGGCTGCAAAGTCTCTGTTCTTCTCAGTGTTTGCTAGGACAGCAACCCTGACGGCCCTGATGACTGCTGAAGGACATCACAGACTCTCCAAGAGACCACAGAGCTTGTCCCTCATCAGCACTTCAGTAAGCAGGTTTTTGCTCTATGGTTCCTGGTGCTGGACACTGAAGGAAGCATTCCCACTGTCATGGGCGTTATGCTAGAAGGATACACAGCAGAACCACCGGTGTGAATGCCCGAGTCCGCAGTGTCCTCAGTCTCACTTGGTCGTTCTTTGGGTTGCAGGCGGCAGGCATCTCTACTAATCAAGGTGCTCATGAAGCCATCTCCTCTTCTGCTTTCTCCCCCACTATTGTTTTCACCTCTTCAAAGCTGACTTCCTAGTCCTCTTGCAATAGTTGTCTGCCCTCCTTTGCCAGATGGTCATCTTCCTTGTGGTCCTGCATTTTGCATTGTAATAAAATTCACCAGATGACTGTGGAAAATCTTTCTGATCAAATTTCAGACTGAAAATAGCAACACAGGACAAACTGTCCTGCATTATGAACAGTCCTCCTGTTCCAAGTTACTCCCTGGAAAGTCTTTCAGACCAAATAACACTGTCCCATAGAAAGGCTTTATGATCTGTGAAATCTATGCCACACAAATGTTTTGTGACTTGTGGAACCTGTGCCACAGAAAGGCCTTGTGACTTGTGGAACCTGTGCCACAGAAAGGTTTTATGACTTGTGGAACCTGTGTCACAGAAAGGTTTTGTGACTTGTGGAACCTGTGCCACAGAAAGGTTTTATGACTTGTGGAACCTGTGCCACAGAAAGGTTTCAGACTTGTGGAACCTGTGCCACAGAAAGGTTTTGTGACTTGTGAAACCTGTGCCACAGGAAAGTTTTGAGACCTGTAAAAATTGCGCCACATACAGGCTTTATAACCTGTGAAACCTCTCTAAAAAGGTTTTGCGACCACTGACAGCTGTGGCATGGTGAGTCTTTTTGACCTGTGAAACCTGTGCCACAGAAAGGCTTTCTGATCTGTTAAATCTGTGCAACAAAAAAGACTGAGATCTGTAGAACCTGGGCCAAAGAAAGGCTTTGTGACCCGTGAAACATGCCATAGAAAGGCTTTGTAACCTTGAAAATGTGCCATAGAAAGACTTTGTGACCTGTGAAACATGCCATAGAAAGGCTTTTGACCTGTGAAACATGCCATAGAAAGGCTTTGTGACCTGTGAAACATGCCATAGAAAGGCTTTTGACTGTGAAACATGCCATAGAAAGGCTTTGTGACCTGTGAAACATGCCATAGAAAGCTTTGTGACCTGTGAACATGCCATAGAAGGCTTTCTGACTGTGAAACATGCATAGAAAGCTTTGTGACCTGTGAAACATGCCATAGAAAGGCTTTGTGACCCGTGAAACATGCCATAGAAAGGCTTTGTAACCTTGAAACGTGCCGTAGAAAGACTTTGTGACCTGTGAAACATGCCATAGAAAGGCTTTGTAACCTGTGAAACATGCCATAGAAAGGCTTTGTGACCTTGAAATGTGCCATAGACAGGCTTTGTGACCTTGAAAAGAGCTGCAAAAAGGCTTTGTGACCTGTAAAATGTGCCACAGAAAGGCTTGCGACCAATGAAACCTGAGCCACAGAAAGGCTTTGTGACCTGTAAAACTAGGGCCCCAGAAATGCTTCATGACCAACCAAACATGTGGTACAGAAGGTCCTTGTGACCTGTAAAACCTGTGCCATAGAAAGGCTTCATAACCAACGGAACCTGGGCCACAGAGAAACTTCATGATCTGTGAAATACATGCCACAGAAAGGCTTTCTATTCTGTGAAACCTGTGCTACAGACAGACTTTGTGACTTACCACCAACAGCATGGAAATGTCTTATGTCACAGAAAGGCTTTGTGACCTATGCCAAAGAAAGGCTTTATGACCTGTGAAATCTATGCCATGGACAAGTCTTTGTGGCAATGCCTGTGCCACAGAAAATCTGATCAAGCCTGAACAGTGCAAGTTTAATTAATTTAAAATCTCTCGCTATAAATCAGTCTCACAAAACTGAACAAACAACTGGGACCAGCAAAAGACTGTAGGCAGTCATCAACATAGAATACTGAACAAGATGTGAAATGCTTCAACAGTTTACCCACAAAAACAAGAGCGATGCAGAATGGAAAGCCATCTATTGTCTTGTACCGACTGTCCCTGTACACTGCTGCCTGTGGTGCTACAGGATTCCAGTCCTGAGGGCCAGCAGGTTAGTGCAATGTTCAGTAGAGGGACATGAAAACAATGCACCACCATTTATCTGCATCAACACAGCACCAAGAGTAAGACCACTCATACCAACTTTCACATGTATACCATCCATTATACTACTGCTCTCTGTCTCCCCCCACTCCTCTCTCTCTCTCTCACACACCACGCACACACACACACAGAGTTCATGTTATCAGACCTAGACTCTTCCGTCCGTCTGTCCGCCCACCCGTCCGTCTGTCTGCCTGTCCGTCCGTCCATCCATCTATCTGTCTGTCTCACTCTCTCACAACACAGACACAGACACACACACACACACACACACACACACACAGAATTCTCTCCAGGACCATGTTTTATTCCGGCTATCTATCCCTATCAATGTTGCTTACAACGTCCTACTATAAGTGCTTGCTGAGAGCAGCAGGATCTTTGTGGCTTGCTTCCCTCCCAAAATGGCAACTGTTCTTGCTAACATCAACTCAATCACAAATTCAATCATACAATGTATCAAATTCAACAATACAATGTATTCATCACTAAAAAAACAAAAGAAAAAAATGTGCAGCTAAAACAACTCACTAAACTGCATATGCAACACAGAAGCACATCAAACTACTCAAAATCAGCCAAATGTGGAAACTATGTAAGAACTGGTTTTTGGTCAAGTTGAGCATGCGTGAAACAATCCAGGCCATGGATACATCTGACATTGGTACATGTGCGTCAGCAAGGTAGAACACCAGAGTTTAGGAGCAGGTATGAATGTCAATATTTAAGCATTATTTTTTTCTGTTTACGTCTGACCAATACCAAAGTGTGAACCTATTACACATTGGTTTCAGTTTCTTTGTTCAAGTGGCAGACACCCGTGCCTTCAAGGAAAAGCGCATGCCCATACAGCAAAGAAAGAGATCAGGTATGCAAATGACTTCATAATGCGTCCATCCTGTTGCTGTCCACATCTGCAGAGTATGGATACTGAACACAGGCTTAACACCGTAAATTTCTCCTTATCTGTATGCCACCTAACGTGTAGACCATCATACAAGATTGACAGCTAGCACAAAATCAGTTATTTTGAACACACAGTATCATAAATCCCAGTAACCTCCAGAGTGGCCTACCATTGTAGTAGTCGATGCGGCTGCGTTTGTTAGGCCCATCATACCACACAGTGAAGGGCTCGATAATCTCGGCATAAGGCAGCTGCAGAACCCCAGACACCCTGTAGGTCTGGCTAAACTGGGGAGGATCATCCTTGATCAGGTGACCCCACACCACACCTGCCAGACACACACACACACACCTCTATTTGTCATCACAGATCATTAGTTCCTTACATGTTACATAAGGTGACCCCACACCACACCTGCCAGACACACACACACACACACACACACACCTCGATTTGTCATTACAGATCATTTGTTCCTTACATGTTATATAAGGTGACCCCACACCGCACCTGCCACACATACACAGCACAAGGTCAACATAAAACGTAACCTGGATTCTGTTTGTTACACCCAATGCACTTGCCAACCCCAAACGTTCTGTAACCAGCTTATGAACTTAAAGTACTTTCATTGGAAATGAAATGAGATGATCTTTCTTTCATAGTATTTCATGTTTCACATATTTCATTTTAAAACTCATTTCAACCAAATTTTGTTTTCATAAAATCAGCACGTCAAAGTTCAGGTGTGCCGCAACAGACTCAGATGCTTCAAAGAAATGTGGCGTCAGTAAGACTCACTGGTGCTGAATCAGTTTACTTTCAAATCAGAATGACTGCAGTGCAGGGGATCTTCCCACATCATTTTTCCTTCATCCTCTTCAAGGTTCTCATAGCTGGCCAACAAATCAGCAGCAGTTTTGGTACAAGACAAAATACAGTAAGCCTTTGGTGTCATGTAACACATTCAACAGCATTCTTCTGTCCAAATGACACATTTTCTGTGTTTGATTCAGCATCAGGTATGGCAAATACTTTATCACATATTTCTGGAACAGTCAGTACTTTTTATCTATGCTGCATCAACAGACTGCATTTACTGAGAACACAAATTTCATAGGATGAGAGATGCTTTGCTAGTGCTTTGCAGTGTAACTTTGGTAGTAAACAATTGTGTCTTTTCACGTAAAGTCGGACGCTGTGCCTGAACTCTATTTTTTTTCTTAAATCTTGTAACATATATATGATACAATGGTTTACTAATTTTTGATGTGCAAATGAACAAGTGTTTTGAAAACGCTTCTCTTGTGAAATACTTCCTTTTCATTTCCTATACCACCTCCACGCCAGAGTAAATGCTTCTTCTGGGTCAAATATGGAGGACTGTTTGGCTGTGGAAGAATATGGAAATCGTTCCCACACAATTTATTCTTCAGCTTCTTTATTATTATTCTTCTGTACCATGCTTGACTGTGATCAACACTGATTTCTTTTCTTTTCTTTCTTTTTGTCATGGAAACTGTGATTCTGCCATTTTTTTACAACTTCAGTTCAGACAATAAAAAAAGCCCTACATCAATCACTAAGTAGCTGAAGATGGGGGAAGAAATCTTACGCAGTGTGCATCTGTCCCATAGCAACTTCTTTTTGCTCCGTACACAGCATCTAACCAGCCCTGACATTTCCTACTGCCTAATCCACAAAAACAGCCTCCCTACCCACCAGTCTGCCCCACCTATTGATCTACATCACAGTTTTGCTTTAAGCTGACAACCCTGAGGTGAGGATGTCGGTAATGGTGTCTGAAACAGAAGGCTGACCATTCAGGAAGCTCCCTACTTGGGAAATGGTGCTGTTTGGTGAATCAGCCTCAACCATTTCTTTCAACAGATTGTAGCAGTCCCAGATGAGGAAGGAAACACTTTGACAGTGTTCTATGCCGCATTGTGGTGTTCCTAACTGCTGGTTCTGACCCTGAACGGCACTGAATGCTGCACTGTGATATAGTGACTTCTGGCTGTGCTGTCTCTGCCCTACCCTTGGAGTTAAAAGACCAGCTTGCTTGTGTCCACACTCTGTGCATGTCATGGCTGTAAATTGTATCATTAGTTTCATGGAAAGAAACTGCAGGAGCAGGGCACAAAATAGAATCAATGCAAAGATTGATAACTAGTGATTTTTTTTTTTTTTTTTATTGAATGTAACACAATGACTGAGAGTCCAAAGTAACAAATATCTGGCAAAAGTGGCATATTATAAAACTTGTATCTAGCCCTCTTTGAGCAAACAAAAAAACTCATCACTGGATTTTATTAATCTACCATTTTGTGTTCCAAGCAAAATTGTAAGAAGTGCTGTTAAATGAGAAACGAAAAGAAAAAAGGGAAAAAAAATCAGGAAGTCCAAACAATGATATCTATGATCTTATTCATTTCAAAGATAATTATAGTCTTTAATTTGTGAAATCCTGATGCTACTAGCTAGTCATAAAGTGTGTTGCTGGATTCATAGATGATACTGTCAAGGATTTACGAGATGATATTTTGATTTTATGAATTTATGAGATAAAGAGGCCAGTCACTAATAGAGTTGTGACCACATTGTTAGTCACAGAAAGTTGGTGGTTTCATTGATAAATCTTTATTAATCAATTAGACAGAGGCCCAGTCACTGAGATGGTGGGCTTCACAGATCACATCAGATGGCAGTTTTTACAAAGTTAGTTGAGACTGAGGCCAGTCACTGAGTGGTGGCTTCACAGATCACATCAGATGGCAGTTTTTTATAGTTACTAAGTTAGTGAGACTGAGGCCAGTCACAGAGTGGTGGCTTCACAGATCACATCAGATGGCAGTTTTTATAGTTACTAAGTTAGTGAGACTGAGGCCAGTCACTGAGTGGTGGCTTCACAGACCACATCAGATGGCAGTTTTTATAATTACTAAATAAGTTAGTGAGACTGAGGCCAGTCACAGAGAGTTTGTGGCTTCACAGATGACACCTTTAATCATTAGTGAGACCAAGGCCAGTCACTGAGAGAGTGGCTTTATAAAGGCAGATGTTCTTTCTTTCATCAATGGAGAAAGCAAAAGACTGTTCTTTCCACTGCCCCCTCCCTGCTGCAGGGATTTTACAGCAACAGAAGTGAACAGCAGCTGAAAAACATTCAAATAGCCCTTCGTGATCTTTCAAGATGATCTGCCATTGTACCCCAGTGGATTCCATCCCACAGTGGGAATGAGGTGGCTGACATCCTGTCCAAGGCAGGCTGCAGTATGGAGTAGTTCAGCCACCCAGTGACCTACAGAGAGGCCAAAACTCCAAAACTATCATCCACAAACAATATTAAAATCAGTGGAACTGGAAGAGAAGGCTGGGCGTAGACAGTGGTGCTGATCCAATCCATCAGCTCCAGAGATACCAGCAAACAATCTTCTTCACACTGAGAACTGGCCATTGCCGACTGCTTGGCCACCTTACTATGTCCTTAGCCAAATTAAGATTACCCGCACAGATGAATGTCCAGTATGGCACTGGACCTCAAGACTCCAGAACACATCCTCCAACACTGTCCAGCCTATGATGTTCTATGGTATCAAGCCTGGCCAGAGGGTGCAGAACTGTAGATGCAGCTTTGGGGCAGCTATCAAGACCTTCACAAGAAATGAAGAATGTGTGTTTCATCATGAGCCACAGGATTGAAGATCTGACGAACCAAAAAAACTGACTGCAGAAGAAGCTGAAAGAAGAGTACAGGGCGTTAATGGGAACAAGGGAAGAATGAGGGAGTCCGGAAGAGTGGGATAAGGCTTGCATTTGAAGTCTTCTATTAAGGTGGGTAAATCTACTCCAAGTGGGACAGGTCAAATCATATAAATCACTTGGAAAAAATGAAAACCTCCTACTCATCTAATATCACTTGATGTGGAAAGACGTTAAATTGAAGACAACAACAACAAGAAAAACCTCCTATTGCTGGTTTGCAGGCAGGAAGAAGGTAGGTTTCATTGTGACTGTGGTTGACAGCAACCTCTCTCCAATGAAGAGGGTATGCCAACCTCACAGTTCTGCCTTCTTCAAGCTTTTCTCCCCAGTGTTGGGCCACAGTGACCCTGGCTGAACTGGACCCACTTAACAATTACACATCTCTCTCTCTCTCTCTCTCTCCTAACAATTACATCTCTCTCTCTCTCTCTCTCTCTCTCCTCTCTCTCTCTCTCAAATGAAACCAAATTGCACTTCATCCTGTCCTGTCCAGCTCTCATGAGCATTAGAAAAAGGTTTATTATGCCCAAATACTACAGACACCCACCTCTGAGTCTGAGCCTACTCTGTTCAACTACTTTTGCTAAGTTGTTAAAACTTTGCATTGGCTTTGTTCAAAGCCTTTAAGAATGGAGAATTTTTCACTTCTTGAAATTTCTATCCAACTAATTGTTTCATGCAGTAAGTTTATTCTACTGCTTATGACTACTGTGCTGTGACTACGGGTTTTCACATACCCCTTCATTAGGGGCTTTTATGTTTGAATCAATCTCTCTTGTTCTTCTTGTTCAGTAAGTGCACCCCACTCAATGACTAGTTGTCCTGTCAGAATTTACACAGGACAAGACTAAAGACTCTCCATCGGTAAGAAAGGCATACTTCCTACTTTTGGAATAGGTTTGGTAAGGATTCAAGTTTGATTAGGGTCTGAGTTACGACAAGTTCTGTCTCTAAGCCGTAAACACGCTGCAGTCCCTGTGAATTCAGGTGGTGGTGGAAGTTGAACTCGCCCACCGCATACGTAACTTCAGAGTAGTATAGTACAGTTGAAATAAAAGCTAAGGGACAAAAAGCAAAATCTATTCACACTGATTAAATCTGTGACAAAAACAAAATGTATTAAGTTAAAACCAACTTTGGGAAGAGGTTCAACTAACAGCAGTCAGCCACCTCAGATTCGGTCAGAAACTCTGTACTCAGCCAACCGCGACGTCACTTTTTGTTTTCATTGAAATTCCAGATCTGTAAATACTGCAAAAATACTGAACAGTGCTTTTGAAAGCACTGTAACAATCTTCAATTCGTCTGTTAAATGACAGTGGGGGCATTATCAAAATCAGGAAAAATCTTACCACAAAACACGAGCAAAAGTCCAGTTGACGCTTTGACCACCATCTTGGCAACTGCTGATCACATGGGCTTTGTGTCACATGATTATTTTCTGTGCATGTGACTGACTGAATCATCGGAATCATGTGACTCGGGCAAAAGGTGCTGAGTCGCGGTTTCGGTATCTTCGTCCTGGTTCAAATACAGTGTTGTGAGTTTCGCTGAACTTTAACACATATTAAATGAGCACTGTCAGCACAAAAATGCCAAAAGATTTAATAAACACACTAGATTATAAAAACTGCGTTCGTGAATCACCTGGCAAGTTTGGCAGTACTGGTGGGCGTATACAATCCGTGTAACCCACTTTGTTTTCCTGTTGTTTTTGTTTGTGTTTTCTTCGTTGTTGATTATGTTGTTGTTGTTGCTAGAAATAGGAGAGGGGGAGGGGAGGAGGGCTGGCAACTCTACTACCGATGACGTACTGCTCTCTCTCTCTCTCTCTCTCTCTCTCTCTCTCTCTCTCTCTCTCTCTCTCTCTCTCTCTCTCTCTCAATCATTTACTGCTCGACACTATTTGACTCAGCCAGGGCAAATTCAGTAAAACCTTTAACCAGCATCTATAAAAGCGCCCTTACAGCAGTTCTCTTGAAACCCCCAGAGCCTTACAGAATCGGATTATATTCCAGTCGGAGTATGTCTACATATGTTTGCTATCAATAAAGGAATGTTCACACTAAAAATTGTATCTGGATTTGTCCCAAAAACCAATCAATTGAAAATTCAGCTTGAATTCAAGAGATTCTACAAAAAGTCCAGGTACCCAAGTCTGGTCCTCTTCGGTGAACTCACTTCCGCCGAACCTTAAATGCCATCGAAGCACAGAAGAATTATTTACAAATTTTGCGCTTTCTAGCTTCTTAGAGTTCCTATGCACTCTATGCATATGTAGTCTACGTTATTACTGTATCATCAACAACATACATTTTTACTTTCTTTCCCAAAGCGATTGCTGGTATTTACTTGTAAGCCTTCTTCAAAATAATTTCCTTCCATTAATGATAGAACGCGCTGTGTCAGTGTATCAAATATCCGTATTTGACAAAAATATGATTTGCTAATGCAACGTTTATGCATAAGCCAGCGTACTGCTCACATAACCATAAGTGTACTTGAGGACATGTGTTATGGATAGCGGTGTTACCTTTTTCCTTTCATTTTCTGATGTTTGGCTTTCTACTTAGTTTTCTGATGACCCACCATGGACTTTCTTTATTCCAGAAATCCAGTTTGATTTAGCATCGTACCGTAAAGATTCCACTAGCTCCTTGGCGAACAAGTCCTTTTCTGCCGAACTATGTTCCAAGTTCCCACCCTTCACTAGAATTTTCACCGACGGTTCCAAATCTGAGGAGGGGGGTTGCCTCTGCTGTGTATTGTGCGACAGGTCCTCCTCAGAGATGTTCTAAACACATTCCAAATGATAGCTCCATCTACACTGCTGAGTTGACAGCCTTGATCCTGGCTCTTGAAATGGTTTTTCAGTCGAAACATAGAGATTTTCTCATTTTGTCTGACTTCCCTTCGGCATTGGAGGCCATTGCCGGCCGTAACCTCAAACACCCTCATCTGATGAAGTCATTCGAACTGTACACTTCTCTGAAATCAGATGGTTATAACATAGTTTTTGCTTGGGTTCCCAGCTATGTGGGCATTCGAGGCAACGAATGATTGACGAACTTGCCAAGAGTGCCACAAAGAAAAAGTTGAGTAGATTATCTATCCCCCACACTGATCTGAAACCCCAAACCCAGGCTTATGTCAAAGACCCCTGGCAAAAGGAATGGGACTCGCAGACAGATAACAAACTATTCAAAATCCGTCCAAACCTGAAAGAGTTTTTACCATGTTCCCGAGGTGGCCGTAAAGAAGAAACAGTTTTGTGCCGTTTGCATACAGGCTACTCGTTTTATCCTTTAAAAGATGAAGAAGATCCATAGTGCATTCCATGTCATGTACCACTCACAGTGAAACATATCTTATAAGGGTGTTGGGACTTGCATGGTGAGACATAAACACTTTGCAGCAGACTCCATGAAAACCTTGTTTAGAGATGTCCCACCTGATGTGATCTTTGAATTTCTGAGGGAGATTTAACATTTTTCATCTGATCTAAGATTTTAAGGCGGAAAGATCTTCAACAAAATTTCCGGTGTGTTTTTGGAAGGTGTGTTTTAAACAGTTGTATGAATGAGTTTTTTTTTTTTCTATGACTTGTGAGTTAACTTCAACGCGGTGGCAGCCCTTATATGGCCCTTTGCGGTCGGATGGGCTATAAGCAGCATTACCCTTACATTTCTACTTTCTATTTCTTCTTTCTTTGTTTCCCCCACATATCAACGTATGCTTGAATCTCTCTCTCTCTCTCTCTCTCTCTCTCTCTCTCTCTCTCTCTCTCTCTCTCTCTCTCTCTCTCTCTCTCTCTCTTAGGTAAGAGACTCGACAACAGAAGGCACGTGAGAGTGAGCAGAAATTCGGACACGTTACCAGGACCCGTGAACTTTGTATTCCATCAGTGCGCTGTGTGCGTGCCGACTTCATGTACAGCAGAAGGAACATGAAGGGAGTGGCTGGATCCAAGTTTCTGCTTGCACATCATGCCAGGGAAGAGGCACATATGTATGCAGTCGAATTCTTATAGTCTGTGATGTTTGATTAAGAATGTCCGCCGATGGAAAGAAGCGTGTGTGCGTGTGTGTGTGTGTGTGTGCGCGCGCGCGCGCGTGTGTGCTTGCGTGCATGCGCGAGGGCGCGTGTGTGTGCGTGCATGCGTGCGTGCGTGTGCGCGCGCGCATGCGTGCGTGCGTGAGCGTCCGCGTGATGTGTATGTGTGTATGCGTGCATGCGTGCGTGCGTGCGAGTGTGCATGCGCGCGCGCGGGTGTGTGTATATGTGTGTGCGTGTTGCGTATGCGCGCGCGCATGTGTTGTATGTGTGTGTGTGTGTGTGTGTGTGTGTGTGTGTGTGTGTGTGTGTGTGTGTGTGTGAATGTGTCAGGAGTGATGTTTGTTGTCGAATTTTGTGATTCTGTACGCTTTCTAAGAGCCTTTTTTATTTGTTGTCTTTCAGACGCTCAGTGTGCATCTGTAATCATTATCCTGAAGTATTTTGTTTGGCTTTTTCAGCTTTTCTCGATACAAACTTACTCCTTTCTCTGTATTCGTCATATACAATTTCCTCCTTCAGCTGTTGGTCACGAAAAATCATTGCTTGTTGTACTTTTGGAGTCAACCGAGGACTTGAGCTGCTTGATTGTTTTCCGAGGTAATGGTGCGGGTAGTGGTAAGATACGTGTGGTACCAGAACGAAAGCGCTTCACTGGCGTCCACATGAATATGAATTAACTATGGAAGGCGGAGGGAACCTGTGCAGATGAATGAACATGGTCACGAATGTTAGGATGCTGCCTACAACCGAAACATCATATTGCTGATTTGCCAGATTTGCGCCTGTATGATCAATGAGAGTCCCAGTTTTTATAGTTACTCTTTCTGGGTTTTGTACCAACCGGTGGATTGCCTGAAGTGAAAGTGTACTTGTCCAGCTTGTTGTTGTTACATTTCAATGGTAAAACCTCTTAATGATTAGAGGTTTGATTTTTATTTGCAACAGATTTGGTCTATCATTTATACAAAATTGTATCTATTCGCTTGTAGCGGGTGTATGGTGTTGCTTCCTAAAACCAAATTTTTTGCACGATCATCTATAAGGCGGTGGTAATTTTGTGTTTGTTCTGGTTTTGTATCCAGATCCATGCAGCAGTGTCAGTTTCAAGATCTGTACTGCAGTGGCTAATGTTAACAACTGAGTAATGGTCACTAGGCGAATGTGTTAAGGGCAGATGGCTATAATACCCCAGTATTGCGCGGTTAAGGATACTGAGAAGGTTACTTGTGATGCGTGACTCTAACCTTCTTTCTTACAAGAAACACTGGTACTGAATGGGGTGCATATGACCAAGGACAGCTCATGGACCTTATCATATACATGATAAACAATATGTCCGATTCGAAGCCCAGGACTAGAAGAAGTGTGGGGAGACGTGATTGAAAGAGAGAGAGAGAGAGAGAGAGAGAGAGAGAGAGAGAGAGAGAGAGAGAGAGAGAGAGAGAGAGAGACAGACAGACAGACAGACAGGAAGAAGAGAGAGAGAGAGAGAGAGGCAGGCAGGCAGGCAGACTGATAGAAAAAGACACAGAGAGACACAGAAAGTTTTATGATGATGGACACGCCCATGCATTTCTTCGACACGCTCTTGCACTGTAACCATAGCAAGACACTAAAGCTGAGAGAGAGAGAGAGAGAGAGAGAGAGAGAGAGAG
>CM065726.1:20206765-20211765 GCA_033310375.1 Conus canariensis
ATAAGACCTTTTGGTAATGACAATAAAATATCAAAATGTGAAAGTGTCCCTCTCTAAGACAGACAGACAACGCTGGGACACATCTCGTCTGATTAAAGAGAGGCTACTTATTGTATTGCATTTCATTAATGAAATACGACGCAGGACCTTGCCACATAGTACCTGGTCACCCATTAGAACACATACCCTCCCAGAAACATACTTCAGATCAGAAAAAGTTGTATCCGAAGACAATACAAAATCGGATACACACCACATTGTCACAACATATTGAAATTATGATTATTATTCGCAGTACGATACGAAGTAGAACCGCTTACCCAGTGGAACAAGCCTAGATACAAAGTGAAACACATGTTAACCGATAGCGGGATATGAATAAGAACACATCATCTGGTGACAAATATGAAAATCAGGTCTGCCGTTGGCTAGATAGGAAATGAATCATGCGTTTCTGAGACGTGACAATAAATAAATGCTTGAGATATGTCAATCGACTGGAAACTAAAGGCAACAATTACGATGACCCGTTTTGTCCAGTCTCCTCTATCCAGTTTAAATCAGAGCACACATCATTTATCAAATCGATACAAATTAGAACGTGTGTCTCCCTTTGACTTGGCGCAAATGAAATAGAAATAACTTAGGATAATACCTCGTTAACTCAGTATCAAAAGACGCATATGCCTGCACAGTTGGTGTGAATAAGTACACATATTATTTGGCAAATGAATACGGATTAAAGATTTCTAACGATTAATTTGTTAAAGATGGGGACAGTTACCGTGATTCTTATAAGAACACATATCGTATCTTTTTAGGACCATACAAATCATCACAAGTATTGCGCCGCATTGCCATGGAAATGAGGACACATATTGCTGATTAATGCCATACAAATCAGGGCACCTATTACACGGAATGCCATACAAATCAGGGCACATATTACACGGAATACCATACAAATCAGGGCACATATTACACGGAATGCCATACAAATCAGGGCACATACTACACGGAATACCATACAAATCAGGGCACATACTACACGGAATGCCGTACAAATCAGGGCACCTATTACACGGAATGCCATACAAATCAGGGCACATATTACACGGAATACCATACAAATCAGGGCACCTATTACACAGAATGCCGTACAAATCAGGGCACATATTACACGGAATGCCATACAAATCAGGCACATACTACACGGAATACCACACAAATCAGGGCACATATTACACAGAATGCCATACAAATCAGGGCACATATTACAAATCATCACAAGTATTGCGCCGCATTGCCATGGAAATCAGGGCACATATTACACGGAATACCATACAAATCAGGGCACCTATTACACGGAATGCCATACAAATCAGGGCACATACTACACGGAATGCCGTACAAATCAGGGCACATATTACACGGAATGCCATACAAATCAGGCACATACTACACGGAATACCACACAAATCAGGGCACATATTACACAGAATGCCATACAAATCAGGGCACATATTACACGGAATACATACAATCAGGCACCTATTACACAGAATGCGTACAGCCATCTCACGGAATGCCTACAATCAGGGCACATTTACACAGGAATGCCATACAAATCAGGCCAATACTACACGGAATGCCATACAAATCAGGGCACATACTACACGGATCCTACAATCAGGCCCTATACAGGAATGCCATACAAATCAGGCACATACTACACGGAATGCCATACAAATCAGGGCACATATTACAACGGAATGCCATACAAATCAGCACATTACACGAATACCATACAAATCAGGGCCATATTACACGGAATGCCATACAAATCAGGGCACATATACACGGAATACCATACAAATCAGGCCATACAATACACGGAAGCCAAATCAGGCACATATTACACGGAATGCCATACAAATCAGGGCACCTATTACACGAATGCCTACAATCAGGCACATATTACACGGAATACCATACAAATCAGGGCACATATTACACGAATGCCATACAAATCAGGACACATATTACACGGAATGCCATACAAATCAGGCACATACTACACGGAATACCACTACAAATCAGGGCACATATTACACGGAATGCCATACAAATCAGGGCACTATTACAATATTACACGGAATGCCCATGCCATACAATCAGGGCACATATTACACGGAATACCATACAAATCAGGGCACCCTATTACACGAATACCATACAAATCAGGGCACTATTACACGGAATGCCATACAATCAGGCACATACTACACGGAATACCATACAAATCAGGGCACATATTACACAGGGAATGCCATACAAATCAGGGCACATATTACACGAATCATACAAATCAGGCACTATTACACGAATGCCATAAAATCAGGGCACATATTACACGGAATACAAATAGCCATACAAGAATGCGTACAAATCAGCATATCACGGAATGCCATACAAATCAGGCACCTATTACACGGAATGCCATACAATCAGGGCACATATTACACGGAATGCCATACAAATCAGGGCACATATTACACAGAATGCCATACAAATCAGGGCACATATTACACGGAATACCATACAAATCAGGCACATATTACACGGAATGCCATACAAATCAGGGCACATACTACACGGAATGCCATACAAATCAGGGCACATACTACACGGAATGCCGTACAAATCAGGGCACATATTACACGGAATACCATACAAATCAGGGCACCTATTACACGGAATGCCATACAAATCAGGGCACATACTACACGGAATGCCATACAAATCAGGGCACATACTACACGGAATGCTGTACAAATCAGGGCACATATTACACGGAATGCCATACAAATCAGGCACATACTACACGGAATACCACACAAATCAGGGCACATATTACACAGAATGCCATACAAATCAGGACACATATTACACGGAATACCATACAAATCAGGGCACCTATTACACAGAATGCCGTACAAATCAGGGCACATACTACACGGAATGCCATACAAATCAGGGCACATATTACACGGAATGCCATACAAATCAGGCACATATACACGGAATGCCATACAAATCAGGGCACATACTACACGGAATACCATACAAATCAAGGCACCTATTACACGGAATGCCATACAAATCAGGGCACATACTACACGGAATGCCATACAAATCAGGCACATATTACAAGGAATGCCATACAAATCAGGGCACATACTACACGGAATGCCATACAAATCAGGGCACATACTACACGGAATGCCATACAAATCAGGGCACACATTACACGGAATGCCATACAAATCAGGACACTTATTACACGGAATGCCATACAAATCAGGGCACATATTACACGGAATGCCATACAAATCAAGGCACACATTACACGGAATGCCATACAGATCAGGGCACATACTACACGGAATGCCATACAAATCAGGGCACATACTACACGGAATGCCATACAGATCAGGGCACACATTACACGGAATGCCATACAAATCAGGCACATACTACACGGAATGCCATACAAATCAGGGCACACATTACACGGAATGCTATACAAATCAGGGCACACATTACACGGAATGCCATACAAATCAGGGCACACATTACACGGATTGCCGTACAAATTAGAACGCATATCATCCGGACACCAGTGAGATAAAAGAGGAGGGAAAGGGGGAAGCGGTGGGAGGAAGGTTGAGGGGAGGGAGAGAGAGAGAGAGAGGGAGAGGGAGGGAGGCAAGGGTGTGTGGAGGGGATGGGATCCGGAAACAAAGACAGAGTGATCAGACGGGTACACTGAACGCGGCACACCCAGCACGGTTTACCTAATAAGGGCACTCGGGATCCGTCAACTGTTTGCGCTGGTCATCCCATCCTGGTGGGCGCAGACAGTGGTCATCGTACCGTGCCCGTGTAGACGTCACGGCTACCGGACTGGGCACAGTTCCTGTCCGTCTGCTTGATCAATCCCTGGACACCGTCCCCTCTAGCGAGGGTGGGTTACGCTTTGGCACTGTCATCCCTAAAGGTGTGTGTGTGTGTGTGTGTGTGTGTGTGTGTGTGTGTGTGTGTGTGTGTGTGTGTGTGTGTGTGCGTGCGTGCGTGCGTGCGTGCATGTGTGTGTGTGTGTGTGTGTGTGTGGAGAGAGAGAGAGAGAGAGAGAGAGAGAGAGAGAGAGACAGAACAGAGACAGAGACAGAGACACACACAGAGTATATATATATATATATATATATATATATATATATATATATATCAGCTGTGTCTCCCTGACAAGTCCGATCCAGCGGACGAAAGGCCTCGGAGCAGGCGACATGAATGGTATTCTCTTCAAGATGGGCTACGGTGGTCTCCATATGTTGCTAATACAGGAGTTTATATCTTTAATATATATTTCTCTCATTTTTCATTCTTTTTTCATTCTTCTCTCCTTCCCCGCTCCCCCCCCCCCCCCCCTTCTTTCTTTTTAATTTAAATCTTTGGCAAGTCATTAAAATAATGACGGAGGAATTGTCGGCATGCACTTGTTTTCCCTCACTATTAAATTGTTCAGCAAATCTATCTATCTAATCATTTATGTATATACATGTGCGCGCGCGCTTGTGTGTGTGTGTGTGTGGTGTGCGTGCGTGCGTGCGTGCGTGCGCGCGCGCGCTGTTTTGTGTGTGTGTGTGTGTGGCGACACGGGATGACCGGTGATTATGAGCAACAAGCAGCAGACAAACACAAAGCCAACAAAACACACTGCGTGGTCGTCTGTCAGCACATTTGTAATAAGCATTATACACCATAGGCTTCAACAAACTGGACCACAAACATTACCACTTCTGTCACAGAGAGACAGACAGACATACATACATACAGACAGAGACAGAAACAGACAGACCTACCGACAGACAGACACACATAGACGCGCGCGCGCGCGCGCGAACACACACACACACACACACACACACACACACACACAC
>CM065726.1:20216765-20226765 GCA_033310375.1 Conus canariensis
TCAGAAATATTCATGTTTGAATTCTTTAACTGTAGATTGGACAATCGTTTATTGACCCAACTTTGCTCCTGTGCTCGATTGAATGTGCAACATGGACACTCATGAGGGGGGGGGGGTGGGAGGGGGGGAGAGCTGTAAGGAGGAACCCAGCCATGGAAATGAGGCGACCTCGAAAGACACTGAACAGCAGACATACTGATTCTATGAACAAAACGTGTACCAAACCATCACGCGGCGCACAGGACAGTGTGAGCATCTGTTGACAGCTCAAGGCAAGAAAAATGCGTTGTTACAAGATCCGACGATCACACAGTCCTTCATGGAACTCCCGGGGGAGAAGGACGGTGGGGAAAGCAAGGGACTCACAACACGGGCAGAACGGACAGGGGAAATCGTTGGCAGACATCCAAACCTTGGCGCACAACCGAAGAGCTGAAAGAATCCAGTGAACAGTTCTGCAGTGCAACCCCCGAATGATTCTTCACGGGAGCTCAGGGAGACGAAGAAGAAACATGCACAGGATATCCACCAGGAACGTGACTAGCTTTCTTCAGCCTCATCACATGACAAGTTCGCAGATGAGACAGAAATTACCGTCAGAAAGTACCGTCAGTATGAAAAGTCATCAAGAACTTGACTTTGTGGTCTGGAACTGAGTTCAAGATTAATAGGTAAAAGGATTTTTTCAATAGATTGAATCACACACCACACACACACAACACACACACACACACACACACACACACACACACACACACACACAACTCTTCCGTTCTATCGCCTCCTTCCCTTTCCCTCCCCGCACGCGCCGTTACCTTCCGCCACACCTATGCACATCAATGCATAGTGCATTCCCTTCCGCCACACCTATGCACATCAATGCATAGTGCATTCCCTTCCGCCACACCTATGCACATCAATGCATAGTGCATTCCCTTCCGCCACACCTATGCACATCAATGCCAAGTGCATTCCCTTCCGCCACACCTATGCACATCAATGCAAAGTGCATTCCCTTCCGCCACACCTATGCACATCAATGCAAAGTGCATTCCCTTCCGCCACACCTATGCACATCAATGCAAAGTGCATTCCCTTCCGCCACACCTATGCACATTAATGCAAAGTGCATTCCCTTCCGCCACACCTATGCACATCAATGCAAAGTGCATTCCCTTCCGCCACACCTATGCACATCAATGCAAAGTGCATTCCCTTCCGCCACACCTATGCACATCAATGCATAGTGCATTCCCTTCCGCCACACCTATGCACATCAATGCCAAGTGCATTCCCTTCCGCCACACCTATGCACATCAATGCAAAGTGCATTCCCTTCCGCCACACCTATGCACATCAATGCAAAGTGCATTCCCTTCCGCCACACCTATGCACATTAATGCAAAGTGCATTCCCTTCCGCCACACCTATGCACATCAATGCAAAGTGCATTCCCTTCCGCCACACCTATGCACATTAATGCAAAGTGCATTCCCTTCCGCCACACCTATGCACATTAATGCAAAGTGCATTCCCTTCCGCCACACCTATGCACATTAATGCAAAGTGCATTCTCTCATCATCTTCCGCCACACCTATGCACATCAATGCAAAGTGCATTCCCTTCCGCCACACCTATGCACATTAATGCAAAGTGCATTCTCTCATCATCTTCCGCCACACCTATGCACATCAATGCCAAGTGCATCTCTCATCATCTTCCGCCACACCTATGCACATCAATGCCAAGTGCATTCTCTCATCATCTTCCGCCACACCTATGCACATCAATCCCAAGTGCATTCTCTCATCATCTTCCTCCCATTTTTCAGTTTAGTTGAAGTTGAAGCATGGAGGATTATGTCAAAGTCTGGAAACAACAACACAGCAACAGCACGTATAACCAGTGGCAACGTAGCTTAACAATACAGTATGCAGCGTGACAATGTACGTCACATTCTGTCTGCGCGGCGCGCGCGTGTGTGTGTGTGTATGCGTGCGTGTGTTTGAGTCTGTGTGTGTGTGTGTGTGTGTGTGTGTGTGCGCGCGCGCGCGCGCGCGCGTCTGTGTCTGTGTCTGTGTGTGTCTGTGTCTGTGTGTGTTGAGAGGAGAGACAGACAGACAGACAGTCAGGCAGACAGACAGACAGACAGACAGACAGACAGACAGAAACAGACAGAGAGACAGAGACAGAGCGACCCAGACAGAGAGTAAGAGAGAGAGACAGAGAAAGAGGCAGAGAGAGACAGGGGGAGGGGGGTCTGGACAAGCCAAGACCTACACCAATGATGGAAGGATTATGGTTCCGCTCTTTGATTGGGATCCATACCAATGAACGGAGTCGGTCACTTTCCATCTTTTTACCGAGTTTCGTTCAAATCGTCTCAGAAGTTTTTATGTCATCATGCTGAATGGATCCTGGTGCAGCGCGCTTTGGCCCGAATCCGGGTTTTCTGCACTATGGAGTACGGATCTGCATTATAGATCCGGGTTTTCTGCGCTTTGGTCCGGATCTGCAGTATGGATCTGTGCCAAAACATAACTTGTTCGTCATTTGGCCACATCCTGTCTTTTCCATCTTGTCTCTTGAAATCAATTCCGTTGTCAGAGTTGTCGAACGGACAGACGGAAACAATGAAGAACCAACGCTTGCTGAAAAAAACATTGACTCTTTGCTGACATAGCGAACCGATCGACAGAAAGAATGAAGGAATGATATTGAAAATATAATATCTTTGCAAGTGGAGACCGAGACAGGAGTTTGTAAGTTTATAACGATGTAGCAACGTTACCCTTGCTGTATAACAATCATTATTTTTGGTGGATAAGCATGATACGATTCACAATATCGAACACTGCTACATGTTATAGGCTCAGTTTGCTGGAATACAGGTAAAGTTAAGAGGTTTTTTTAAAAATTAGTTCATTATTTTTTGCATTATCTTGTCCATAGACAGACAAACAGACCGATAGACGTGCCGGTGGGTAGAAACATGGCCCTAACTTCCCAAGCAGAACTTTATGAAATGCAGACTTTCAAGAAAGAACAGATGTTAACAGAGAGAGCCTGACAAGTGGCTGTAGATCCCCATCCATTAATAAACGTCGTGTTGTTCTTCGCCGCTTGAAGGTGCGTTTAGGGAGGTGTGTTGTTCACACGTCACACGGTCTACTAGGTGTCGCTGCCTCATCAGTCTTGTCGTCTGCAACCTTGTGCCAGTTCTGTGGGATTGATGTCCCTTTGAGGCCACGGGGCACGAGTGGTGTCCAGTGGCTCTCAAAACATCCGTGAATGATCGGGGTCAGCCGTGTAAACACGATACGGCAAAACAAGTCGGTCTCGTTCTTCACCCAGTTTCCACAGACTGTGAGGATAGTCTCTCTCTAAATGATATCATTTGTCTGCTGAAAGGAAAGAATAGGATTAACTTCGACAGCAGGTATTGCTGTTACGGCAGCAACACTAAAGATCTATTATTCGGCAGACTTCTGTTGCTAATCCAGCGAGCGGGTAGCAAAGTGATTGCAATGAGAGGTGATAAACTCAATGACAATGGTAATTATGACCATTATCAACCTAACCAGAGATATGTTCATTATATTATAACCTATGTTTGGGATGGCTAGAAGCATAATGCAGTAGGATGGATATTATCAGTCGGTTACTATTCATATGCTTGTATCGCGTTTTTGGAAATTGTTGTGGAAGTCTGAAAGTATAAGTTTGTCTCACTATACTTATGCCTTTCTTTCGTTTTGTTTGTTTCTTTGTTCTTGGTAGGATTTTTCTTTCTTATAGAAAACCATGTGAAGGCAATGAAATTCATATAGCAAGTTCATAGGAAGACATGTGGTATGTGGTCATTATCAATTCCTTAACCTTAAGGTCGTTGGGGCACCATTTGAAACTGACCTCCTCCTCCTATCACTCGTCAATCCTCTTCCGCTCTCTGGGAATGGCCACAGGTCAGGCCTGCCCTCTATCTTCGTCAATCCTCTTCCGCTCTCTGGATGGAAGTGGCCACAGGTGCAGCGCCTGCCCTCTATCCTCGTCAATCCTCTTCCGCTCTCTGGGAATGGCCACAGGTCAGGCCTGTCCTCTATCCTCGTCAATCCTCTTCCGCTCTCTGGGAATGGCCACAGTCAGGCCTGTCCTCTATCCTCGTCATCCTCTTCCGCTCTCTGGGAATGGCCACAGGTCAGGCCTGTCCTCTATCTCGTAATCTCTCTCGTCAATCCTCTTCGCTCTTGGAATGGCACAGGTCAGGCTGTCCTTCCCGTCATCTCTTCGCTCCGGATGGCCACAGGTCAGGCCTGTCCTCTATCCTCGTCAATCCTCTTCCGCTCTCTGGGAATGGCCACAGGTCAGGCCTGTCCATTCCTGGATGGTGTCTTCTCACCTCATTATCCCACTGCCCCTTTTTCCTGTTTCCCTACATGACGGTTTTTGCGAGGCCGGATGATCGAAGAACGTGACCAGATCATCTCAGTGTTCGTTGTTGATTGCTGTCAGCAGTTCCTCACGACCCTCCTGCTCACTTCTTCACTGGTGACACTGGTGTAGGAGATGCGTGGGATTTTGTAGTAGTGCCTTGTTTCAAATGTCCGAAGTCTTCATAGCAGATCCGCTGCAAGGGTCCACGTTTCACAAACATAGAGAAAGATTGAAATCACTAGTAGCGCATTATTCTCGCTTTGGAACTAAACGAGATGTTGTTCCAGATGGTCTTGAGTTTTAGAGCGATGTTGATGCTTGGCTTATGCTGGATAAGATTTCTGATTCGTCTTCGTCTCTTTGTCTGTTACAACTGCTCGCACACTCTTGGAGCGGCCTAATGTCTCAATATTTTTAACCACTTTCTTTGATGTCCTTTTTGATGTCTTTGAGTCTTGTGTTACCAGTTTGATCTTTTCTGCAGTTATTTCAATGCCGTATGCTGCTCGGATCACTGGTACATGCAGTTTACTAATTTGCAAGTTCTTCTCGCTCAGCCAGACCACCGATGTTATCGGTAAAGCGTAGTCTGGTGATGGTCTGCCTCCAAGGCTCGCTGTCTCAAGATGGTCTACTAGTGAATCAGTAATAAGTTTTTCCAGAAAGATGTTGAAGCGGATGGATCTGTCTGACGCCAACAGTTGTGCGGAACTATTCGCCCATGCTGCTATTCTAGAGAACTGTGCTGGTAGCTCTTTCTTAAAGCTGCTCTATAACCCTGAGAAGTTCCTACCGATGTAATACTTTGTCATGGTTGCCCGTAAAGCTGCGTATCTGACCCTATTGAATGCTTGCTTGAAGTGACGAAAACATAGTGTAGATCTTACTGGTGTTGTAGCCATTTCTCACAAAGGCTTTGGAAGATGAAGCTTTTGTTCGTTGATGCTCCTTCCTGTTCAAAATCTGCTATTCTTCAGCAAGATTTGTTTTCTGCTGGTGGTTTCAGTCTGTTGAATAGAATTTTCAGCATTACTTTTAGAGTGGATGATGGGGCTGATCGTATGGTAATTGTGACAGAGCTGAAGGCTAGCTTTCTTGGGGAGTGTAACGACAGAAGGCTGGGTTCATGGCGCTGGCCATTCTCTTGCCTGCCAGGTCTGGTTACAGATAGCTTTCAGGACGTTGACAGCTTCTTCTCCCCGTCCTGTTGTGTCTGCTCCAGCTGACTTTCCCTTGTTTGGCGATTTTACAGCTGCTTCTACTTCGTCTGTAGGGACTGGGAGGTAATCCTCATTGGTTGACTGAGGACTGCTCAGCACAGCTGGATCTCCATTGGTGTAATGATCATACAGACCTGAGGACAGTTCAGCACAGCTGGATCTCCATTGGTGTAATGATCATACAGACCTGAGGACAGTTCAGCACAGCTGGATCTCCATTGGTGTAATGATCATACAGACCTAAGGACAGTTAAGCACCTGCCAAAGGAAGTTTACAACACATTAGCTGGATCTCCATTGGTGTAATGATCATACAGACCTGAGGACAGTTCAGCACAGCTGGATCTCCAATGGCATAATGATCATACAGACCTGAGCGGTTCTCGATCCAAGGCTTCAGTTGGCTTTGTTCTCCATTGAAACATTTCTTGTTCTTATGTGCGGCATTATCTGTTCTTCAGGTGACTTACCCTGACTTGCCTTACATGGTGGTAACTTGTTTACTGCTTGGCCACTGTTTTACTGTTGCACGCGCTTTTTTGGTTGTGTTTTCATTTAGCCGTCCTCTGTGCTTGTGCACTGCTCACCTTTCAGTTTTCATGGTTTTCTTTATGCTCTTTTTTTTTATCTTATCGCTGATATTCATTTGCTTTTTTTCCACAGCAGATTACATTTTGTCCCCTTCTTGATCTGTCTTTCATTGCTGCTTCTCTGCGTCATTCGTCTGGTTCTTTTTGCTCATCAGCTCTCTCTTCTTTTGTCACACACGTCATGAGTCGTTGCTTTAACTCACCACTTAACTATTCGACGACGTGTGTAAAAAATCCCATTTACAGTTTTTTTTTGGCAGTATTGACTGTTGCAGTTATTGTTTCTACATCTGCATCGTCGTCACCAAGGGCAATCAGCGGTGCCAGTCTTTCACCTACCATTGCCTGAAATGCTTTTGCCACCGCAGGGTCCTTCAGTTGATCAAGGTCCAACCTTAGTCTTCTGTTCTTCTCTTTGATATTCTTTTTCAAGCGGAGATGTAAGGTTGTCGTTACTCAACTGTGACCGCTTCCAGTGTCTGCTGGATAGCCTCTGGTCCTTTTGGGACCTTCTGGTCCTTCTATACATACATAAAAGGAGTTCACCTAGCCAATCTTCTGCATGCCTGTATACATACATATAAGAAGTTCATCTAGTCAATCTTCTGCATGGCTGTATACATACATAAAAGGACTTCACCTACTTGATCTTCTGTATGTCTGAGTATGTACACAAAGGGAGAGCATCTATCTGATCTGCGTACACAGAAACACAAAGGGAGGACATCTATGTAATTTTCTGCACGTTTGAATTGACACGCAAAGTGAGTTCATCTATTTGATCTCCTGCATGCCTCACCACGTAGAGGTAGCTCACCTATTTGATGTTTTCATGCCCACACACACACACACACACACACACACACACACCACACACAAACACACACACACACTTAGGATAGTTGGCTCAAAGAAAAAAAAAAGTGTAACCATCTACTTTGTCCTCACCGTAGGCTGTGTTCTGTGACAACAGCAAAGTATTAGTAAAAGGCGAAAATCTGCAAAGGAGGTAGTCTGTGTTAGAGCTCGCGGCCGATCAGACGTCGCTGTTAGGCCCTTCCAAAGCAGTTTTGCTCCATAGGTCAGCTAAACAGTTCAATCAGAGAGAGGGAAAATGACAAAACATGGATTTGAATCGGTGCACCGGAAATGCAGGCAATCAATTCTCTCATCGGTATCCTCGCGTGCGTTTGAAATGAGATATTTTACGCTTTAAATCACCGAGGGCCATTCAACATATAAGGTGATTGGCCCTCGTATATTGAATGGCCCTCGTATTTCTTTGGTCCATAAACTGAGAACAGGTAACTCTAATTGCAATGGAAAAAAAATATGTGCTACATTCCCCTGATTATTATCATTGCCATGACTATTTTTAACAGGTCTGCTTTTCCCTTCATTGAGCTCAACAGTTCATTCAGAGAGAGAGAGAGAGAGAGAGAGAGAGAGAGAGAGAGAGAGAGAGAGAGGGGAGAGAGAGGGGGAGGGGGAGGGAGGGAGAGAGGGAGGAAGAATGCGAAACATGAGTGCGAAACGATGCGCGTGTAACGCTGTTTTACTTTACCTATTATTATTATCATTATTATTGTTATTTTTATCGTAGTTGTTGTTGTTGTTGTTGTTGTTGCTGCTGCTGTTGTTGTTCAGTTTAAATCTACATATTTTGGATTTGAAGTGACGTACTATGACGCATGCAAGAATTGCGGGATGATCTTGACTCAGATACTGAGAAAAGGTAACTCTATTTGCAATGAAAAGATAGCTTGCGTGGTGCGTGCGTGCGTGCGTGGTGTGGTGTGTGTGTGTGTGTGTGTGTGTGTGTGTGTGTGTGTGGTGCGCGCGCGCGTGCGTGCGTGCGTGCGTGTGTGTGTGTGTGTGTGTGTGTGTGTGTGTGTGTGTGTGTGCAAGGGTTTTTGTTACGTATGTTTGTACCCGTCTGTATGTGTGTGTGTCAGGGAGGTTGTGCGTGTGTATACCTGTCTGTCTGTCTCTTTTTGTCTCTCTGTTTGTGTGGATATACATCTTTTATGTGTACATTTATGTGCGTGAGCGCACGGTCGGAATGTTAATTGTATCATTACATTCCACTTAAGTCTAATATCCCGGCCTTTGATTTGAGGGGCCCCAGAGAGAGAGAGAGAGAGAAAAGAGAGAGAAAAGAGAGAGAGAGAGAACAGACAGACAGACAGAGACAGACAGACAGACAGGCAGTTTATAAGGCAAGGTAGATGGTGTGTGTGTGTGTGTGTGTGTGTGTGTGTGTGTGTGTGTGTGTGTGTGTGTGTGTGTGTGTGACTGACTGAAAAATCATGAAGCAAGCACATGTATAAACAAATTCAAAGGAAAGGTTAAACAGTTATCAGTCAGCTAAAAAAAAAGAAAAAAAAGCGCAAATGGTGTTTGTCATTGTTTTCACCATCCCCCCCCCCCCCCTCTCCTCCCCACCACTCCCTCCATTTTTAACGAACTGACCACAGCAACACAAAGTTGGGTCTTTATAAACACAAGTCATCTCAGTTCTCATGAACTCTGACCTAGAGGTCAGGCAGTGACCCATAGTTCAGACACAAGGTCACAGCAGTGGTCAAGGACCTATTAAGTTGTCAGAAAGCGAAACGGAAGTCGACTCTCTAGCGAAGTGGCGGTTATTAGTCGCCAAACGATCTGATGATGTGTGTGACGTCAGCAGTCCAGTCAATGCGTCACAGTAAACGGAGGACGTTACAAACTTGACATCCGCTGGTCCAACTTCCGTTCACAAAACCTGAAAGTGTTGACAACCTTCGCGTGTGTCTTTGGATTCTGTTCACAAATACCTCCTCCTTCTTCACCACCCCCCCCCCCTCCCCTGTGCCGTCTCATATGATTTGATTTTAATCAAAATGGGAGAGTGCTTGTGGTCCCTACCCTCCCCCCCCCCCCCATCTCTCTCTCTGAATGCGTGCGCGCGAGTGCACGGTGTACACTTATGTGTGCTTGTTCATCCCACGCCTCTCTACCTCCGCTTCCTTCTTTCTCCCTTTCTCTTCTCATATAGGTGTGTGTATCTCTCTCTCTCTCTCTCTTGTGTGTGTGTGTGTGTGTGTGTGTGTGTGTGTGTGTGTGTGTGTGTGTGTGTGTGTGACTGAAACCAATATATTGTCAGATTAACCCATGGTTGTACTGACAAACTGTGTGCGTCTATCTGTGCAAGGGAGTTTTTTTTACGTGTGTTTGTACTGTTGACCTGTCTGCTGTCTGTCGTCTGTCGTCTCTGTCTTTCCCCCACCTTGTGTATGTGTGTGCGTGCGTGAGTGTATGTATGTATGTATATGTATATATTGTGTGTGTGTGTGTGTGTGTGTGTGTGTGTGTGTGTGTGTGTGTGTGTGTGTGTATGTATGTATATGTGTGTGTGTATGTATGTGTGTTTGTGTGTGTATGTGTGTGTGTGTGTGTGTGTGTGTGTGTGTGAGAGAGAGAGAGAGAGAGAGAGAGAGAGAGAGAGAGAGAGAGAGAGAGAGACTAAAATACGTATGCACGTGGTCATCTTTCTTCCCATGTGCGTACATGCGTATTTATGCGCGCGCGCACGTTTGTACATGTTTGTTTGTGCGTGTGGTGTGCGTGCATGCGTGCACGCGCACACGGGCGCGCGCGCGCGCGGGCGTGATTGTGTGTGAATGTGGTGTTTGCCCGTGGATGTGCGCATGTTGAATTGTCCGTGGGTGTGCGTGCGTGAGAGCATGTGTATATAAGTGCATATGCACGTACCT
>CM065726.1:20236765-20266765 GCA_033310375.1 Conus canariensis
TGGCGACGATGGAAAAATACTTGGCGGCGATAGGGAAATGCTTGGTGGCGATAGGGAAATGCTTGGCGGCGATAGGGAAATGCTTGGCGGCGATAGGGAAATACTTGGCGGCGATAGGGAAATGCTTGGCGGCGATGGGGAAATACTTGGCGACGGTGGGGAAATGCTTGGCGGCGATGGGGAAATGCTTGGCGGCGATGGGGAAATACTTGGCGGCGATAGGGAAATGCTTGGCGGCGATGGGGAAATACTTGGCGACGGTGGGGAAATGCTTGGCGGCGATGGGGAAATGCTTGGCGGCGATGGGGAAATACTTGGCGGCGATAGGGAAATGCTTGGCGGCGATGGGGAAATACTTGGCGACGATGGGGAAATGGGCAGAATGCTTGGTCGGTATGGAAAACTTGGCGAGATAGGGAAATGCTTGGCGCGATAGGAAACTTGGGCGATGGGAAACTGGATAAATTGGAAGATGATGGTGGTAACTGGAAACTTGGAGATGATGGGTAACTGGAAACTTGGAGATGATGGGTAACTGGAAAACTTGGAGATGATGGGTAACTGGAAAACTTGGAGATGATGGGTAACTGGAAAACTTGGAGATGATGGGTAACTGGACAACTTGGAGATGATGGGTAACTGGAAAACTTGGAGATGATGGGTAACTGGAAAACTTGGAGATGATGGGTAACTGGAAAACTTGGAGATGATGGGTAACTGGAAAACTCTTGGCGGCAATCGGTAAAAGGTTGGCGGCAATTGCGAAATGGTTGGGAGCAATGGAAAAGTGTTTGGTGGTGCTCATTTTTTTCTGCCATTCTTCTATGACGCAATTCATGGGATATGGTCGTGGTTCCCCAATTCACCGATAACTAACAAGGATCATGGGATCTTTAACTTGATCATGTTCGGAAGACATTACTTCTGCGTTAAGTAACTGACCCGAATTAACCCCTGTGCCCTGAGAAACTGGACGCCCGTGGAGCAGAAACAGGGTGGGAGAGGGCATGAATCTCTCTGCCTCTCTCAGTCTTCTTTGTCGCTCTGTCTGTCTGTCTGCGTCTGTCTGTGTGTCTGTCTGTATCTCTCTCCTCTCTCTCTCTCTCAGTATCTATCTATCTTCTATTTGTCTGTCTGTCTGTCCCTGTCTGTCTGTCTGTCTCTGATCCCTCTCTTCTGTCTCTCTCTCTCTCTCATCTCTCTCTCTCTCTCTCTCTCGATCTCTCTCTCTTCTCTCTCTCTCTTCTTAGAGCTCAGTTTGCTGAATTTCGACTCGAGCTGAATGATTAAAAAAAATCATAAACAATACGATGATAGCCAAAAGACATGTACCTTTTTCAGGTCAGATAGAAGATGAAGTGCACTCTCTGCTTTGGTGCAATATTAACAGACTATTATGAGAAAGGCCCAAAGTGGAAACCTGGCCTGCCAACTCACCAATGAGTGCAAAACCATACTGACCACTGGAGGGCCTTCACCATACAGCAGCCTCCGTCAGTACCTCCAGGATTCCGACCTAAGTAAACGAAGAAGAAGACCATCATTGTGATACTGAGAACCGGGCACCCCAGACTGTGACATAACATCTCTTCAATACTCCACCCTGGGGGTCTTCAATTTATCCATGCAGCCCCAATGATGGTGGAACAGTCCCAACAACACCAAAAGAAGAATCCTGGCCTGCCAACACACTGATGAATGCAAAACCTTATTGACCACTGGAGGGCCTTCACTATACAGAAGCCCTTGCCAGTACCTCCACCATTCCTGCCTAAGGGAACGGAGAAGAATCTCTTCCTACACTACCGTTGATCTCATATGGTCATCATCCATCAGTGACTGATTAATGATAATAATTTTTTACCTTTTTTTTTTCGTGTGTGTGTTTTTGTGTGTGTGCGTGTGTGTGTGTGTGTGTGTGTGTGTGTGTGTGTGTGTGTGTGTGTGGTGTGTGTTGTTGTGTGTGTGGTGAATGAGTGTATGTGTGTATGAATATGTGTGAAAACTTTCCACAGTTAGTCTCATTATGATCACATGATCTTAACTCACCCAGAACATTGTTTACATGTGGTCCCCCCCCCCTTTTTTTTGTTTTTTTTTGTGTGTGTGTGTGTGTGTGTGTGTGTGTGTGTGTGTGTGTGTGTGTGTGTGTGTGTGTGTGTGCAACACATGATACCCTGTTTTTCATTGATCACTGCTATCTTCTCTCAACAAACAGAGCATATTGATGCCAACATATTATTTCACCTGTTACAATGAACATCATCCCACAGCATTGTTTACTTTTTTTAAACAACACTATTAATATGAACCTCCCAACCTCCCACCCCCACCCCCACCCCACCCACCCCCCACCCCATAGTGGATGAAGAGATGTGAGCTCTCCTTCTCTTGCCCCCCTTCCCTCCCCCCCCCCCCACACACACACAAACACATTACCCTCCTCCTTTTTTTTTCCTCAACCCCCCTCCCCCCCCCTCCCAATCATACCTTATCACCCATTTATCTTCCCATCCCCTTCCCTCCCTTATTAACATTACCCACACACCTTTCACAACTACCCACGCATAACTACCACCACCTCTTTCATCACCCACGAAATCATTTATTTTATTCACCTAAACTTTTTTTTTTTTAACAGTTTCTTCTGTTCATGTACTTATTTACCCCTTCTATATATATATTTTTTTTCTTTTTTCCAGTTTCCTCCCCCCCCCCCCCCCCTTACCATTATTATCAATCCACCATTACCACAACCGTCACAAAGATATCACACCACCCCACTAAACTAGACACACAACCCTATCGTATCACACAACCCCCCCCTCCCCCCACGCAAAACCACCCCTCCTTTTCCTCTCCCATAATCCCCCTTGTCATTTCCGCCTAGCGGCTATTCTCCCCACCACATGGACAACAACAGATGAGTCATTTTCGTTCTTTGTTTGTACTGTCTTAAATGTTAAATGTGATTTATTTTTTCGCCTGAAGAAGACCCAAGAGGTTGAAATGCATCGTGTCTTGTCATGTGCTTTGTTTGTCAATGTCATTGGCGGTAACTAACACCCTCTCTTTCTAATTTTTTTTAAAATTATTATTATGAGAAAAATAATCTTTAAGGCGATAGTTCCTTTGAACAGAAAATTTGTTAGCAAACAGGGAAAGAAAGGTAACCAGAGACATTGCCATGTACATTCGGTATGCATCAGGAAAAAAAAAAAACTTACGAGAAGTCTCCCAGGTTGTCAAATCAACTAAGAATGTCAACATCAATTAAAAATGAAAGACATGTTGACAGCTAGCTCAGTCCTTGATCTTTTTCTTGTCTTGTATTTTTGGTCAACGACTCACAGGAAGAAAAATCCATTCTGTCCGTCAGTCTCTGGTGTTCCGTTCACAAGGAACGGGCCTTCTTTTTGTCCTTCAGGAGAATTCCCGTTGCCTCCCCCTCACCGCGTCCGGTAAGAGACACAGGCTATGTTCCACTGCCGGACATCGTACTCACACACCGTGATTAGGCTGGTGGAAGGGATGGGTCGAGTGCGTACCTGTCGTTTTCCTGATGTCGTCGTGGTGCTCATAGAATGTTTAAGACCGGTTGTTTCCCCTTCCGACAGGCTGAGTACCGCAACATTGTTTAGACGCATTATACAGATAGCAATGTTGCTGCTATTCCATGACACGTGACGATGACAGAATGTTTCTTCGGTTGCTGACTGATTAAATTATTGTTTGTGATCCGGACGTTGTAGATCATAATCATAATCATCATTATTGTAATTAATCATTGTTATTGTTATTATTATCATGGTCATCATCATCATCATCATTATCATCATCATCATCATCATCATCATCATCATCATCATCATCATCATTATTATTAAGAGTACTTATACAGCGCCTATGCTCGGTTAGAGACCAAGCTCTAAGCGAGTTACAATCTATGTTCTCATTTACGAGACAGGCTGCTTACCTGTGTAAAACCTGTCTGCTGACGAAGAGCTGTCTGCCGGCGCCACACCCAGTCGTTTCCCGCGTCAGTCAGTCTCTCAGTCAGTTTTTCATCCATATTTTCATTCTTTCGATGCGTGCAATTTGTCTGTGTGTCGATCATACCATCGACCAAGCCCGCCTTCTCTTCCAAATGTTGGTGATGGGATTTCACGTGTGTGCAAGATGTTATGTGTGCGTTCATACACGGAACTTAGAATTGTAGTCCCATTCGAATGACTCTTTTGGAATTGGAGTCAGATCTAAATGTCAGTTCCAGGTGGGGGGTCGCTCTGTAACAAAACGGCCGGCGGAAATGCGAACCCGCAACCCCAGGATCAGCAGGATCACGAATCCGGCGCTCTACCGGCCTTGGAAGTGTCCTGCATTCATGGTGCGTCGTTTGATATTGCGCTGGTCAAGTCCTGGTGGGCGTGGATAGGGAGGAGAAGGCAGTGTGAAGGGGATCAGTGTTCTGTGGAGAGGAACATTGCTCTCCCCCACTGCAGGAGTAGATGAAACTGTTCGTTCGATTCTGCCTCAGTCACGAATTCTTTATGGAGTTCATAGAGCCAGGACACGACTGGTGGACTGCCCGGATGGTGGGTGATACAGTGGGAGCCCTACCGGTCTTCTTCCTCTCTCTTTTCTTTGAACAATTTCAATGTTGGTGACTCTGGCTCTTGTTTTGTTGATGACACCTCGGTTTGTATCCCTTGCCTTCTGCTGTTTGGGGAGCTCATCACAAATTGACAAAGGGTCATATGTAGTTTCAACATGTTCGACGAGTTCATCACATATTGAGAAGAAGGCGTCTGATATTTGACGAGTTCGTCATATCTTTAAGAGGAGGCGTTTGGTGAGGAACACAGGGCGTCAGTGTGATGGACAGTCTGCATGGAGTGTTCTGGAGATATGACCTGAACGGCAGGATATGCCGAAGATGTAAGCGTGGCAGTCAGTATGATCATCATACAGTCAGTGTAGATAAAACGGAAGTGAAATGGAGATGTCCCGAAACTGTATAGCAATTTGGCATGGTGCCAACTGTTAGGCAGGATGAAGGTTGTTGATGAGGTCATTGAAATAGTCGAGATGTTAATCTGTTCCACAACATAAAAGATCATCGACGTATCGTTCCGATGTTTCAATGTCCACTAGGACCGAACTTTTCCCAGAAGCCGTTCTTCCAGCCGTTGCAGGGGCGGACTGGGAGCTGATGGTGCTAGACATGTGCCCATCGCTCAACATGGACTTGCCTGTAGACTTTGTTCGAGGATATGAAGACTTGTTTTTCAGGTCATGACCAGCATGCAAGGAAACAGTTCTGAAGACAATACTCGGGTGTATCATCAAAAGAGCATTTGGTCTGCATAGAATGGAATCACATTGTTCCTTTGAAAGATCTGGGGAATTCACAAGACATTTCCTCGCAGAGCTTCACAATCAATTTTCAAGACTGACATTATATATATATATATATATATATATATATTATATATATATATCATGAACAATATAAAAATGTCCTTAACAATATAAAAATGTGCCTGCACACACAGAGTTGAAATCAAGCCCCGCACGCCATAAAAGATCGTTGGCGTGCCCCCCAAAAGATATCCTGATGATAGCAAGGCTTGAAACAAGCTTGTAGATTTTAATACTTCATTTTTTTAAAAATATTTTTAACTAATATATATATATATATATATATATATATTTTTGTTAAAAAATATTTTTAAAATGAAGTGGTAAAATCTACAAGCTTGTTTCTAGCGTTGCTATCTTCAGGATGTCTTTTGGGGCACGCCAACGATCTTTTATGGCGTGCGGGACTTGATTTCAACTCTGTGTGTGCAGGCGGATCTCATTTGCTGCACGTGCGGCCTGTGGTTCTTATTGGGGCCTGTTCAGGTGGAATGTGCTAGCAAAGATTTCCACTTGTGCCTGCAATTGTTTACAATTTCTACTTTTGTGTTTAGAGTTGCTAAGTGTGGTTTGCATAATATTAACCATTTTTCTGTGGAGCATAGATTGCATCTTTTTGAAATATTGTTGTATGGTGTTGCTCTTTTTATGATTTTCCATGATATGTTGTAGTCTATTTTTTTATCTTTGAGTCTCCAGATGTATTTGCTCAGCTCTGTTTGATTTTTGTATTTTTCATTTTTGAATGACTGTTTGTGGTTTGCGTATCTAGTTTTGAAAGTGTTTTCAGTAATCCCTACATATGTTTCTTCTTCATTTTCTGATGTTACCGTAGCTTGGTATACAATGTTGCTGTGAAGACATTTATTGCTCAGGGGGCACTGTTCTTTTTTAGTGCAGTTGCAAGATGTCCTTTCGGCACCCTTCTCTTTTATGTTGCTTTTCATTTTGTTAGATGAATCAATCATGTTTTTGAGGTTGGGCATACATGAGTATGACAGTTTAATGGTGTTTTTGTTGAATATTTTGGACAGTTTGTGTTCTTTTGGGAATGATGTTGCCAAGATTTTAAAGAATTCTTTTCCTACATTTGTTTTTACTTGTCCATCGTATGGTGGGTTGTACCATATGATCTTTCTTTTCCTATTTTTCTTAATTCTGTTCGTGTTGTTGTCTGGACTGTATTGTAGTTTGTAATTGTAACCACTTTTTTGTAATGCTTCTTGATATTCTGTTGCTGCATCATTGAATGCGTTTTCATTGCATGACAGGTTGGATAGTCTCTTGTTTATACCATTGGGTATTGTTTTTAGTATAGATGGTGGGTGGTTGCTTTTGATGTTTACGTAGACTGGTATGTCATTGGGTTTTTTGTATGGTTTGTACACATGGTCATTGAGGTCTAATGTTATGTCTAGGTAATTCACTACTTTTTTGTTTGCTTCTATTGTGATTTTTAAGTTGTGGTTTTTAAAGATTTTACATAATTCTTTTTTCTTGTTTTCAATGGTTCTTGGATTATTGTTTAATGCAGCGAGGCCGTCATCTCTGTATAAACCGGCCTGTTTTCCAAGTTGTTTTTGGATGTTGGATAGCATGAATAGTCCGACTAGTTCACATGTTTCGGCACCATCATACGATCCCATGGTTACATCAAATGTGGAGTTTTTGCTCGTTTTTTTAATCCAAGTTTCATTTCTGCTATGGAGTAAGGTTTTTTTGGTGTGGAAAATAATCTCCATTTCTGACTCTGTTATATTTGTGTATTTGTTGGCAAATTTCAAAGCTTTGTTGAGTAGTTCTTCATCTATGGATGGATAGAAGTCTACTATGTCAAATGTAATGAACATTGTATTTCTCTGTTTGTTGAGTTTCTTAAACCATTGTATGACTTCATAGCTGTTTTTCCAAAGGTTGTATTCGGTGTTTGATTTTATATCTTCTATAGCCTTTTCCAAAATTCTCTTGCTTATTTTGCCCAGTTCGGATTTAGATGGGTTTATTAGTCTACATGTTGGGTTGTTTTGGAAGTTAGGCTTGTGGTCTTTAAGTGTTATGAAGGCCTCCTTTGTTGCTGTTGTCTCTACCCTATCACTTAACTCCATGCGATGTGCAAGCTCTTTTTCTTTTTTGTGGATGTTGCTATGTGTAGTTTTATCAGCTTTCTTGTAGTTTTTCTGGATGTTTTTGTTTAAGAGTTGAGAGTATTCGTTTGGTTCCATTTTGTAAAAATTGCTCGTTTTGTCAGCCTTTACGAATATCTTTTTATCATTTTGGATTTGTTTTATATCATTTGCTAGTGATGTTTGAAAGTTGTTATTTGATTTTTTGAATTTAATATTGGCTATCAGTCCCTTCATTTTGTCTTCAAAAGGTTTCATTTCATCTATTGTCGGAGGTGATCGCCATGATTTGAATCCATATGTATTTTTGTCTTCATTCTTTGCATTTGGGTTTAGGAAGAAGAACGCCTTCCATCTCATGTTGCGCACAAATTTCTCGGTTTGTTCTATCAGTTTTTTAGTGTAAGTTTGTGGGTTTGAAAATGGTATGTTTTTAGTGGATTGCCTAAAGTTGATTTTCTCCATTTCAGATTTTGTCAGACCACAGTGCTCAACTTGAGGAGCGATTATTATGAACAATATAAAAAAGTTCTTAAAAAATCTGAAGGTGCTCAACCCCTTGGGGAGCAACATCTGTTAAAAAATATTTTTAAAATGAAGTGGTAAAATCTACAAGCTTGTTTCTAGCGTTGCTATCTTCAGGATGTCTTTTGGGGCACGCCAACGATCTTTTATGGCGTGCGGGACTTGATTTCAACTCTGTGTGTGCAGGCGGATCTCATTTGCTGCACGTGCGGCCTGTGGTTCTTATTGGGGCCTGTTCAGGTGGAATGTGCTAGCAAAGATTTCCACTTGTGCCTGCAATTGTTTACAATTTCTACTTTTGTGTTTAGAGTTGCTAAGTTTGGTTTGCATAATATTAACCATTTTTCTGTGGAGCATAGATTGCATCTTTTTGAAATATTTTTGTATGGTGTTGCTCTTTTTATGATTTTCCATGATATGTTGTAGTCTATTTTTTTATCTTTGAGTCTCCAGATGTATTTGCTCAGCTCTGTTTGATTTTTGTATTTTTCATTTTTGAATGACTGTTTGTGGTTTGCGTATCTAGTTTTGAAAGTGTTTTCAGTAATCCCTACATATGTTTCTTCTTCATTTTCTATATTATGCAAACCACACTTAGCAACTCTAAACACAAAAGTAGAAATTGTAAACAATTGCAGGCACAAGTGGAAATCTTTGCTAGCACATTCCACCTGAACAGGCCCCAATAAGAACCACAGGCCGCACGTGCAGCAAATGAGATCCGCCTGCACACACAGAGTTGAAATCAAGTCCCGCACGCCATAAAAGATCGTTGGCGTGCCCCAAAAGACATCCTGAAGATAGCAACGCTAGAAACAAGCTTGTAGATTTTACCACTTCATTTTAAAAATATTTTTTAACAGATGTTGCTCCCCAAGGGGTTGAGCACCTTCAGATTTTTTAAGAACTTTTTTATATTGTTCATAATATATATATATATATATATATATGTGTGTGTGTGTGTGTGTGTGTGTGTGTGTGTGTGTGTGTGTGTGTGTGAGTGTGTGTGTGTAAGTTGGAAAGAAAGTTATGACGTAGAACTTCGTCTTTAGGGCAGATCATACACAGAGAGAGAGAGAGAGAGAGAGAGAGAGAGAGAGGTCAAATTATAATCCAGCGACAGACAGACAGACAACAGAGACAGACAGAGAGAGGTAGTACGCGGCATATAACATGAGATTCATGTGTATGACGTCATGTTTGCGCTGTTTTGTCCATAGCTTCCGCGTTCTTTGCTTTCATGTCACTCTCAGCCCCCTTTGAAGGCCGGCAGTCCAAAGTCTGGCGAACAGCGAAGTCATACTGCCTGTGATTTGTTTTTCACAGGATCTCAATTTTATTTTCTGAACACTTCGTGGTGATGATTTTTTGCAAGAGTAGTCATTCTCAATACATAGAATGGCTTTAATTTTTTTTTTTTTTTTTGGTCGAAACATTGTGCACTGTTTACGGTAATTTTTATCCTCAATACAGAAAATGACTTACAAATAAATGTCGTTCAAACACTGTTTATTGTTTGGACAGACAGTAGCCGTAGCCAGCAGTGATGACTACGACGGTTGATACGTGTTGTTGACGGAAACAGCACTGGTCGCCACCACCACCATCACAGACAGCGATGACAGCCGTGAAGTTGGGTTGAAGACAGCATACCTACCTCGCCGCTGTGTGGATTAGTCCCCAGACAGACAGCCTGGTGGAGGGGACCACACCCACACCTGGTATGCTGGGTGATGGACACACACCTGTCTCCTCCGCCTTGCCCTTTCTTCTCTCACCATCCCCGTCAGACATCCAGACAGAGCCTACACCTTAGCATTTCATTGTCCCCCACATCCCGAAGCATGTCAGTCCAGGTGGAGGAAATCTGTATGGGTTAGTCTACATCCCACCTGCTGCCTTAAACAGGCAGAAGCCAACACGTGTGCTTGAATGAGCAGGACAGGCTGGGGCTATAAAACATTCTGAGCTATCCCATAATGCCTGGCGTCCAAAGACGTGTTGTCTGTTTCAGAAAGATCCAGCGACGGATACTATACGCTGCTTAGATGATTCAGGTTAGATGGTATTACTGGTATGTGCTGTGGTCTTCAGGCAAGGGGCGGCAGAATTAGGAAATTTTGGAGCACTGTCAAAAAAGGTGACCGAATAAACAAACGCTTAAGTTGACAGTAATCGTTATGTTTTTGAACAGGGCATTGTTTGGACATAGGCGACCCGAGTTCTCCATTAGGTGAAGAATGTTGCCTCAATGGTTCTCCACTTAGGTGAAGAATGTTGCCTCAATGATTACGTTTAAAAACACAAGATGTGTAAGGAAGAGATACGTGGGATGATTTCAAACCAGGAGTTATGTTTTAAAGCACGGGATATACAAATTATTACATTCACCATTAATTATTTTGTAGAACACGGGACTAACTGAAGATACGTGAGGCAAGTTCATAGCAGTAACTGTGCCTTTAAACACGGCGATGATCGGGGGATATGTGATGTTAGAAGACCAAGAAAGGGCAGAACGCTATGAATGAACGAGTCAGTCAAGAAGTGAAGAAGGAGAAGGAGATCTAGATGGAACAACTACAGAGTGAAGACAGTGAAAGAAAAAAACGAGATGCAAAGCATATAAAAGTACTACCAGTTTATTTTGAATACGCGTGAGATATTCCAAAAAGAGCAAAAACCGTTTTGGGCCGTTATAGCCGTTAGTAACGGCTATTCTGGTAAACATCGGGCATCATCCGTGACCAATAATGAAAACACCTACAAATTTTCAGAACGATCGGCCACCTACTTTCTGAGATATTCCATAAAGAAGAAAAACCGTTATGGGCCGTTATAGCCGTTAGTAACAGATATAACGGTAAAATAAAACATCGGGTATCATCCGTGACCCATAATGAACAAACCTACAAATTTTCAGAAAGATCGGCCACGTACTTTCTGAGATATTCCATAAAGAAGAAAAACCGTTATGGGCCGTTATAGCCGTTAGTAACAGATATAACGGTAAAATAAAACATTGGGTATCACCCGTGACCCATAATGAACATACCTACACATTTTCAGAAAGATCGACCACGTGCTTTCTGAGATATTCCATAAAGAAGAAAAACCATTATAGGCCATTATAGCCATTAGCAACGGCTATAGCGGTTATATAAAACATCGGACATTATCCGTGACCCATAATGAACATACCTACAAATTTTCAGAAAGATCGGCCACGTACTTTCTGAGATATTCCATAAAGAAGAAAAACCGTTATGGGCTGTAATAGCCGTTAGTAACGGATATAACGGTAAAATAAAACAATGGGTATCATCCATGACCCATAATGAACATGCCTACAAATTTTCAGAAAGATCGGCCACCTACTTTCTGAGATATTCCATAAGAAGAAAAACCATTATGGGCCGTTATAGCCGTTAGCAACAGATATAACGGTAAAATAAAACATCGGACATCATCCGTGACCCATAATGAACATACCTACAAATTTTCAGAAAGATCGGCCACGTACTTTCTGAGATATTCCATAAAGATGAAAATCCGTTATGGGCCGTTATAGCCGTTACTAACGAATATGACGGTAAAATAAAACATCGGGCATCATTCGAGACCCATAATGAACATACCTACAAATTTTCAGAAAGATCGGCCCAGTAGTTTTGTCTGGAGCGAGTGGAACACATTTTGACCACAGACGGACACACACACGCGCGCACACACACACACACACACACACACACACACACACACACACACACACACACACACACACACACATAGCATTTCTTCGTTCCCATTCTGAAGTACTCCCTGTTCTGTAACAACTGGGAGTACAAAAACGGACAAAAACGGTACAAAGTAAGCTTTTAAAAGCACTTGACGGACATGACTCAAAATCAGCACTATTCAGTACAAATTTAACAACTACCTCACACAGGAGGAAAGCATAATAAAAATGGACTGAATATTGCAGATCAAAGAAGATCCAAGTGACCAGCCGCCGTGGCGAAGTGGTTAACCTCACCGACTCCCGCCTGGGAGGACGTGGGTTCGATTCCCATCAGAGTTATGTGGGATTTGTCTGCTTCAACCGGCTCTTATCCAGAGTTGAGTTTGCTACGGACCCAATTGGGAAGAATGGGACCACACAGTTGAGAGTTTCATCCACTTAAAGGATGTGTCTCTGAGAGTGTTGCTCAAATTTCCTGACCAACACTGCAGGTGCCTGTATCTCTCTGGCCTGGTTGACGCCGGGGATATATTATAAAAACAAGCATAAAGTACAGCCCTGTCATGCAGTCTCAGACCGGAATGGAAATCCGTAGCATCATCTTCATTATTCTCATTCTCATCGATCTGCATGAAAAATGTCTCAAATTCTGTGACCCTTCATGCTCTGCTCTCATGGTGACCTCAGTTTCGATGTCTTGTCCACGTCTGTGGCCTTGGTTTCGTTCCGTCGGGGTCACCGGTATCGAAATGTTCATGGGGGTTGTTGTTGGACTGACGTGGTGGCGCCCTCCGAAGGGAGAGTTCACTCACGCCGGCTCCGCGATTAAGCAATTATTGTCGTCAGTAGGGAGCTTAGTATGTGGTGTCCTACGTATGTTCAGCCACTGAACACCACCGAAGTGACTCGGCAGCAGTACAGTGTCTCCTCCGGTGGGTTGCCTCTTGCCGACTTGACACTGACTTCTCCCTGTGGACTGCTGATGCCGGGACTGCGGCGGACCGGGATGGGATGTGGCTGAAGATGGCGGGTCGGAATGAGCGGCGTGGGTGCAGTGCCACTGATATGGCACAGAGAGAGAGAGAGAGAGAGAGAGAGAGAGAGAGAGAGAGAGAGAGAGAGAGAGAGAGAGAGAGAGAGAGAGAGAATCCGAGTGTGCTGAAAGTACTGGACTGATCAAACGTGAACACTTTCTAACACTCCGTGAAACAGTCGTGAGATGGTGACGAAATTCTTGCAGTATTCTCGAAACATAGTGGAGAGACAATAACAAATATCGAACTGCCACCTGCGAAAAAAAAATCTGACACACATAGGGTGGCCAACGGCAGGAACTCCATCACTAATTTTCATCTCTCCATGAGGAAAAAATGTGCAACACTTCCAGAACTGCCTCACTAACAATTTGATAAACCATGCGAGCAATGTAATACTCAAAATCATTCTGAAAGGAGAAAAAATTACGGCCACAAGCACATACCAATATTGTTGTGGAACAGGTTGGATTCCACAAATGCACCTTCGAACAGATCCCTGCCTGCGTATTCTTTCCAAGAAAAAACAAACTTCCAACACCAAAAGGAGTTTATCACGTGTTCATAGACTTCAGAAATACGTTGTGAGCCACTATGAAAAATAACCATCAGACAGAAGGAATTTAACACCATCCAAATAATTCTACCCTAAAGCGACACATGCGGTACTCACACAGGATGCATTCAGACAGTGGTTCCATACTTCGATTGGAGTTTGTCAGGGCTACTCTCTGGCTCTCGCACTTTTCAACATGTTGTAGGAATGCATTATGCTTAATGCAATTGAAGGTCATGTCAGCACGGTCAGCACTGGTGAAAGAACCATCACGAAGCTTAACTTTGCAGACGAACCAGCCGCCGTGGCGAAGTGGTTAGCGTCGCGGACTCCCGGCTGGGAGGTCGTGGGTTCGAATCCCATCAGAGTCATGTGGGTTTTCTGCCCCGACCGGCTCCTACCCAAGTTGGGAAGACTGGGACCACACCGTCGAGTTTCATCCACTTAATGGATGCGTTTCTGAGAGCGTTGCTCAAATTTCCTGACCAACACTGCAGGTGCCTGTATCTCTCTGGCCTGGTTGACGCCAGGATACATTATGAAAGGAAACGTAGAGTACAGCCCTGTCATGTAGTCTCAGACCGAAATGGAAATCCGTAGCATCATCTTAATCATCCTCATTCTCATCGATCAGCATTAAAACAAACAAAAAAATGTCTCAAATTCTGTGGCCCTTCATGCCCTGCTCTCATGGTGACCTCAATTTCGATGTCCTCTCCACGTCTATTCTTTGGTTTGGTTCCGTCGTGGTCACCGATATCGGCGTGTCCATGGGGGCTGTCGTTGGACGGACGTGGTGGCGCCCTCCGGGGTAGGGGGGGGGGGGGGGAGCTCACTCACGCCGGCTTCGCGACTAAGCAATTATTGTCGTCAGTAGGGGGATTAGTAGGTGGTGTCCTGCGTATGTTAGATCAGAACAGGCGCCACTGAACACCACCCAAGTGACTCGGCAGCAGTGCAGTGTCTCCTCCGGTGGGTTGCCTCTTGACGACTTGACATTGACTGCTCCCTGTGGATTGCCGGTGCCGGGACTGCGGCGGGGCCGACCCGGCTGTGGCTGTGGACAGGGTGTCGGAATGAGCGGTGTGGGTGCACTGCCTCTGAGGTGGCGCAGAGGTTGGGACAACAAAAAAAAAACAAAACAAAAAAAACCAACAACAACAAAATAAAACTTTGCAGACGACTTCGATAGCCTGGCAGGCAGTGAACAAGAGCTCGCCTAGCTTGTTAAAGGACAGAATGAAATACTGACAAGACAGGACATGGAAATCAGCACCAAGAACAAGTTGGTGAGCAATGATAATACCACCATCACTACTGATATAACTATGTATGGACGGTAGCTGGAGAGTGTCCGGCAGTTCACTTACCTAGAATCCATCATGAGCAATGGCGGATCTAAACCAAAAACCCTCTGAAAATCATTAAAGACAACACCAGCACTGTCCAGACTGTCTATATGAAAGGACAATAACACGTGACTGAAGCACACGATCAGGATCCGGCGTGCACTCGTACATTCCATCTTTCTTTATGCATGTGAAACATGAATCCTCTGAGCAGGTCCCGAAAGAAGGATCAACGTGACGAAAATGAAACATTGTCACAAGATACTAAACATCAGATATACTGACCACGTCACCAATGAGACATTGTCACAAGATACTAAACATCAGATATACTGACCACGTCACCACTGACCACTGCGCCACACCATCAAGCAGCACATCGAACCACACGAACACCTGTCGACATTAATTAAGAAAAGAAAACTGTGTTGGCATGGCAATGTAAAAAGATCCATTGGCTTTGCTGAATCAGTCCTCCGGGGAACTGTTCACGGAGGAAGATGGATGGGGAAACAAAAAAAACAACAACAAAACAAAAAAAACAAAAACGATGCAGAATGGACGTGAAATCTTGGGAAGAGGCCCGTGCCTTACCACACAACTGACAGAGATAGAGAAATCTTGTGAACAGATCCTTACTGTGGTGCTTCAACGACTCTTTGTGGAATTAAGGGAGGAGGTGGAGGAGGAGAAGCAGGAGCAGGAGCAGAAGAAGAAGTGGGTTTGTAGGAACGTCTGCATACAGCCTCATGAAACAGCTCTCAGTTGCAGGGAAGGAAAAAACCAGAGCCCTGAAAGCAATGGCAGAAGCGGCAGAGAGGTGTTCAAGCTGGATCTGGTCAAGGAGGAACAAAAGTGAACTTCATAAGGCTTAATTTCCCTACAAATATCAGGTGTCCCTGTGGCTCAGTGGTTAAAGCGCGAGTCATTAAGTGGAAAATGAGCATGTCCAGAGGGTCATGGGTTCGAATCCCAGCCATGGCTCGTCCCAAGATGGGAAAAAAAAAAGGGGGCAGCAGAGGGACATCCGGAGTCATGAACCGGGTGTGGCCCAACCCCCCTAGAGTGTCAGGAGATAAGGGCCGAAACACTTGCTTGAAGGGGGCTTCTCTTCTGAGGACTCTCTGCTGCCACGCTCTCCACGAGTTTCTTTCTACTGATGCATGGGTAAACCATTGACTTCCGGGAATAGGCCGGAGGACGTCCGGGAAAGACCGGAGGACACTGGGAAAGACCAGAACCAAGGGCTCTGTGGGCTGGCTCCCCACTTTGCCTTAAACATGTGGCTACTAAAAATAAAAGGAAAAGATGCTCCCAGGATTCACCGAAAGGGGGAGAGAATGATGAATCCATCGGTGCTCAACCAATCATGACTGCAAATCCCAAACGGACTATGAACATGGACCAAATGGAATATCCATGTGTCTGTGGAAAGCGTTTCGCTACCACCCGTGGCATGAAGATCCACAGAACAAAGATGGGATGTGTGAAGACTCATCTGAATGAGCAGCAGCGCACTGCATCAGCAGATAAGACGTCGGAAGACCAAGGCCAGGATTTAAACCACAGTGCCAAGGACATCCACGCTGTTGGTTCGGATGAGGAATTTGCACAGGCCCTCGATGCCAGGCGCCTGAAACTCAACCTGCCACGAGCAAACGAAACTGAAGATTGGGAGAAACTGGATGCAAAAATCGTCCAAAGACTCGATGCACTGATAGGGAAAAGCACCCTGGAACACAAACTAGCCACATATGGGGACATTGTGTATGCCACATGTAGAGACGCCTATGGAGCAAAACTACCCAAAGAGAAAAACACCTCCAAAGAAATCCAGACGCCAAGAAAAGATGGACAAGATCAGGGTCCAAAAGAAAAACCTCAAGATGCAAATGAAGACCGCACTGCCAGCTGAAAAACAAGGCTTGGAAAAACTGTGGAAAGACCTGAAAGAAAAACACAGTGCCCTCAGCAAAGCGGAATCTGCGAGGAAGAGGAAGAGCAAAAAGAAGACACAAGAGCGCTTCTTCAGAGACCCCTTCCAGTTTGCCAGAACACTGTTTGAGCAGCCAAAATCTGGGACCCTAAGTGTGGACAAAGGAGTTCTTGAGCAGCATCTGAGGAAAACATACTCTGACCCACAGAGCAAAGCACCACTCGACATTCAAGGTCTGGTGTGGCCAACCAACCCTGAGGAACAGTTCAATGGCAAGCCTCCAACGTTGGCGGAAATCAAGAAGGTGGTCGACAAAGCCAGAGCCAAATCATCACCAGGGCCAAACGGAATACCTTATCAGCTTTACAAGAAATGTCCCAAGGTGCTGGAGTGGCTCCACAGGCTGCTGCGATCGGCTTGGAGAAACCAGAAGATCAGCGGCCAGTGGATGACGGCAGATGGTGTGTACATCCCCAAAGAGCAAAACTCAAGTGACATTAGCCAGTTCAGGCCAATATCACTACTGAACGTCGAAGGGAAAATCTTCTTCTCTGTCATGGCAGCAAGGCTGACCAAGTACCTGATGGAAAACAAGTACTTGGATGTGTCAGTCCAGAAAGGTGGCATCCCAGGCGTGGCGGGCTGTGTAGAACACGCCACAATGATCTGGGACGCAATCCAAAAAGCAAAAACAGAAAAGAGAGACCTGGACGTAGTGTGGCTTGATCTGGCAAACGCATATGGATCTGTGCCCCATGAGATGATACAGTTGGCTCTTGAGATGTACCATGTGCCAAAGAACATCCGCGACATGCTCAAGAAGTACTTCAATGGCTTCTCAATGCGGTTCTCTACCAAGGAGTACACAACAGACTGGATCAACTTGGAAGTGGGTATTGCAATGGGCTGTGCAATTTCCCCAATACTGTTCGTGCTGGCAATGGAACTCATCTTGAAAGCAGCAACAAACAACGCGAGACAAACAGACCTTGGCGATGGATACAAGATGCCTCCTCTCAAGGCCTTCATGGATGACACTACAGTGATTTCATCCAGAGAAAACGAGACACGTCATGTGCTGGAGAGGCTGGACGACATAGTTGCCTCATCCAGAATGAAGTTCAAGCCAAAGAAATCACGGAGTCTCTCACTGAGGAAAGGAAAAGTGGCCGGATCTGTGGTCTTCAGTGTTGCCAACCAGGCCATTCCAACAGTCACAGAAGAACCAGTCAAGAGCCTTGGAAGATGATATGATGATACGCTGAAAGACACACAAAGAGCAAAAGAAACCAAGCAGATGGCGGGGGAAGGCTTGGAGACCATTGACCAGTGTGGGCTCCCTGGCAAATACAAGGTCTGGTGTCTGCAGTTCATGCTGATACCAAAGCTGCTATGGCCTCTGATGATATACGACATCTGCACCAGCATAGTGGAGGCAATGGAAGCCAAAATCAACAAGTTCACAAGGAAATGGCTTGGTGTCCCACCCTGTCTGACTGACATAGCGCTGTACTGTCGCCAAGCAAAGCTGAAACTACCACTGAAATCCATCCTGGAGGAATACAAAGCAGGGAAGATCAGACTTCAAAGCATGCTGGAGGACTCAGGAGACAAGGTGGTAGAAGCAATTAAGCCCCAGCTGAAGACAGGCAGAAAATGGAAAGTTCAAGAGGCGATGGATTCTGCAAAAGAAAGTCTCAAGATCAGAGAAATAACAGGACACACACAGACCAACAGACAGGGACTGGGGGTGACCAAAACTGAATGGTGGTCAAAGGCCAAAGGAAAAGCCAAAAGAGACATGATGATTCAGGAGATGAGAAAAGAAGAAGACCAAAAAAGACTCCAAAAAGCAGTCCAGCAGAGCCAGCAAGGGCAATGGACAACGTGGGAGAATGCACTCCAAAGAAGTCTCACTTGGAATGACATTTGGCACATGGCCCCTCTCAGGATCAGCTTCATTCTCAGATCTGCATATGACCTTCTGCCCTCAAATGCAAACCTGGTGAAGTGGGGGAAAACAGACGATCCTGCATGCCCCCTCTGCCATGAAAAACAAACAGTGGAGCATGTCCTAAGCTCATGTAAAGTAGCCCTGGCTCAAGGAAGGTACACATGGAGGCACAACCAAGTGCTCAAAGAAATTGTACAAGTAGTCTGGGCTAGTACCAACACCACAAAAGGGAAAATCAGGACTCCAAAAGCACCCGCAACATTCTTCACGGCAGGAGGCAGCAAATCATGGCCAAGAACAACAGTGCCACTCGAAACATGCAGGCAGAGTCTGCTGGACGGGGCAGATGACTGGGAGTGCACTGCAGACCTCCCAGAATGGAAGAGTCACCCAGAGATCATCAGCAAGAGACCAGACATAGTAGTCCACTCTAAGTCAACCAAGCAGCTGATCATGATCGAGCTCACGGTGCCATATGAGAACAGAATGGAGGCAGCTCAAATCTACAAGACTGAAAAGTATGCTGATCTGGCAAACAGCCTGAGGAGAGAAGGCTATCAGGTCAAAGTCCTCACTGCAGAAATTGGAGCTAGGGGGTTTGTAGGAACGTCTGCATACAGCCTCATGAAACAGCTCTCAGTTGCAGGGAAGGAAAAAACCAGAGCCCTGAAAGCAATGGCAGAAGCGGCAGAGAGGTGTTCAAGCTGGATCTGGTCAAGGAGGAACAAAAGTGAACTTCATAAGGCTTAATTTCCCTACAAATATCAGGTGTCCCTGTGGCTCAGTGGTTAAAGCGCGAGTCATTAAGTGGAAAATGAGCATGTCCAGAGGGTCATGGGTTCGAATCCCAGCCATGGCTCGTCCCAAGATGGGAAAAAAAGAAAAGGGGCAGCAGAGGGACATCCGGAGTCATGAACCGGGTGTGGCCCAACCCCCCTAGAGTGTCAGGAGATAAGGGCCGAAACACTTGCTTGAAGGGGGCTTCTCTTCTGAGGACTCTCTGCTGCCACGCTCTCCACGAGTTTCTTTCTACTACTATCCCGATGATTGTGTTTCAGCAAACAGCACAGGCTGCAGAATGAGTGAGGAAACTCCACAGCAATGATTATGTCTTAGAAGACGGCACAGACTGGTCAAATATGTGAGCAAAGCTCACGGCAAGAATTCTGTTTGGTTGGCCGTATATTAGGTAATTTCATGGCAATAAAGTGTTTTAGAGTACAGCACTAATTGGGGGATATGTGATGAAACTTTACTGCACCAGAGATGTTTTAGATCCCAGTTCTGGTGATGGAGGCGTGAGATATGTTCACAGCAAGAATGGTGTTCTAGAACACGGTCACGGTGGGAGGTAGGTAAGGTATGTTCCCAGCAGTGATGATCATATTTCAGAACACGGCAACCGTTGGGGTTATGTGAGTACGTTCACATCAGTGATGATGTTTCAGAGCACAGCCCCAGTCGGACATATGTGAGGAAACCTCACAGCAATAATGATGTCTTAGGACACGGCTCTGGTGAGGGATATGTGAGGTATATTTGGGACGATAATGTTTTAAGACTCGGCCCGTATTGGCAATATGTGACATACTTTGAGAGTGACAATGGTATTTCATAACATGGCCCTGGTGAGGAATATATGAGTTAAATTAACGGCAAGAATAATGTTTTGGAACACGGTCCTTTTGGGGATATGTGCGGCGGTACGTCCACAGCAATGCTGATGCCTTAGAACAAATCATGGTTTGGGATATGCGGGATAAATTCACAGTAAAAATGGTAACCTAGAACACGTTCCCGGGGATATACAAGTATAGTAAGTTCACAGCAATAGTAATGTTTTAGAACACTGGCCGGGTTGGGGATATGTGAGATGCATTCATAGCAATATTGATGTTTCAGAACAAGGTTTTAGGTGGGGACATATGGGGTACGTTCACACAATATTGATATCACAGAATACGGCTCTAATATTTGGGGTACGTTCACAGCAATATTGATGTCACAGAACACAGTTCTGGGTATGGATATATGTGGTTTGTTCACAGCAATATTAATGTTTCAGAACACGGCTGTTTGGGGATATATGAAGAACGTTCACAGCAATATTAATGTTTCAGAACACGGCTGTGTTTGGGGATATATGGGGAACGTTCACAGCAATATTGAAGTTTCAGAACACGGCTGTGTTTGGGGATATCTGGGGAACGTTCACAGCAATATTGAAGTTTCAGAACACGGCTGTGTTTGGGGATATATGAAGAACGTTCACAGCAATATTGATGTTTCAGAACACGGCTGTGTTTGGGGATATATGGGGAACGTTCACAGCAATATTGATGTTTCAGAACACGGCTGTGTTTGGGGATATATGGGGAACGTTCACAGCAATATTGAAGTTTCAGAACACGGCTGTGTTTGGGGATATATGGGGTACGTTCACAGCAAACATTGACGTTTTAGAACACGACTCTGACTGGGCATATATAAGGTATGTTCAAAGCAATAATGACGGATGAAAATGCAGTCCTTGTGAGTGACAAATGGGGCACTTACCCAGCAATAATGAGATTTTGGAACACGGTCCTGCTGAGAGATATGTGAGATAAATTCACAGCAATAATGATGTTTTAGAACACGCCTTGAGTGAGCGATGCGTTATGTAGTCCACAGCAATAATGATGATTTAGAACACGGCTTTGGTGAGGGATATGGGAGGTAAGGTAAGGTAAGGTAAGGTAAGGTAAGGTAAGGTAAGGTAAGGTAAGGTAAGGTAAGGTAAGGTAATGTTGCTTATAGGCCAGCCGACAGCAAAGGGCCATATCAGGGTTGTCATCGCGTTGAAGTCATCTCACAAGTCAATATGGGAGGCAAATTCACAGCAATAATGATGCTTTAGAACACGGTGATGGATATGTGAAAAAAAAATCGCAGCCACAGTAATAGTTTTAAACGGGAAAAATGATGTTTCAGAACATTGCTCTAGTTAGGAATGTGTGAGGTATGATCACAGCTATAACGGTGTTTTAGGACACATATCTGGTTCGGGATATGAGGTACGTTCCAAGCGATAACAATGGCTTAGAACACAGGTCTGGTGTGGGATATGAGGTACGTTCCAAGCGATAACAATGGCTTAGAACACAGGTCTGGTGTGGGATATGTCAGGTACGTTCACAGCAATAACGATGGTTTAGACCACGACCCTGGGGATATGCGAGGTGTGTTCACGGCAATAGTGATGTTTGGAAACACTGCTGTGGTTTGGGAGATATCAGGTACGCTCACCGCCATCGACATGGCGCCGTGCTGAGGTGTGACAGACAGAGGGAGAAGAGCTGTAGTAGACAGTGAGAGGATGTATTTCTATGTATCGCACACACACACACACACACACACACACACACACACACACACACACACACACACACACACACACACACACACACACGCAGGTGGATGAGGGAAGGGAAAAGGAGCGGTTGTGAGAATATATAGGAAGGGAATGTGGATTGGGGGGGGGGGGGGGGATGGAGTTTGGGGAAGTGGAATACACGACACAGATCGATAGTCGAATAGATTTAATCAAAATCAATATGTTTATTTGCCAGAATTCCTCCCAGTTGTACATCGGCGACAGTGTGTGCTGGAGAGAGAAGCACGTGGTGAGGAATTCAGAATACACGTCTGTTTACAGTCAAGCAGAGGCCGGCAGAACGACGACGCTGTTTCTCAACGTTATTGGTACAAGTAAAAAAAAACACTGTATCTTCCCACATTCATCTTTTTCTCCTGTCTTTATCTGTTTTTCCACATGAGCAATGCCTTGGGTAGGTGATTATGATCATATACGTCACAATCTGTGTCAGTCTTTTGATCACGTGACCCATCTTATGGCTCCGGTACAAAACCATTGTGTGTGAGGTCCAGCATATTTCAGTGCTGAAAACAACACAGTGATCTTTTTCTGCGAAAACATTATTTCAAATGTTATAAATCAAGTCAGTTGACATACAAGATTTGATGTTACCCTTTACGAAGATAAAATGCAGATATTGGAAAAAAAACAAAACAAACTATTTGCCCGTATTTTAAAAAAGAGACTAGATTTGAGACGAAATGTCTCAAGAGCAATTGTAATGCCAATTTTCTTAACAGTCATGCTAACATTTGCCAAATCTCATATTTCCTGAATGATTGTATCTTTAAACACCCGAATTTCCCAACATCGCATTTCACGATTTACAAGAGATCTTTAGCTAAAGCCTACGGCATTACACATCAAAAGATATTTCTTAAATAACAACTTCACCGGTTCTGAAACTCATGTTTTCCTACTCGTCATATAACGACTTCTCAAAAATCAACTTTCTCAAATGGCTAGATCACGAGTTCTTAATATTCTTATTTTCTGTAATTGCCATCTCACGAGTTTTAAACAATTTTGTCCCCCAAATGGCTTCGTCGCTGGAAAGTATTACAAAATGTTTTCTCCTAAATGTTTTTTAAGTCCTTGTGTTGAAATCAGCTCAGATCAGACAAATCTATGGCCAGCCCAAAACTGCCAGCAATATCGTTTATGAACAGAAGCTAGGAACTGTTCACCAGTTCGCTTTCCCGGTATCTTTATCAGCGATCTAAAGGGCAGCGAACTCAATATTTGCACTGTTCAGACTGAAACTCACGTGCATCGGAATATTCTATTTTCCTGTGTGCATGCAAAAGAAATGCGCCCTTAAATCCTATCTAGAAAGAAGAATTCAAGCCGTGAAAATGAGGTGTTACTGCAAGGTACTAAATGTCAGATATCTGGTCACATGTACCGTCAACAAATGCGTTAAACTATCAAGCAGCACGTCGGGTCATATGTAAATCAACTGTATCAGTTACACACAAAAAAAAAAGGGGGGGGGGGAGGGAAAAGAAACTGGCTTAGTATAAAGAAAAAGAAAACTAGCTTAGTATTGTCTTGAAACAAGGTTCAACGACCTTGCTGAAACAGTCTTTCGGAGAACTGTTGAAGGATGGAGACGGAAGGTAAAACAGAAAATAAACGACGAATTAACAACAATTCAGACTACACAGGGAAAACATTTGGCATACAACCAACAGAAGTGGAAGATTCGGTGATTTTTTTTTCTTTAAGGTGCCGCCCCAGTAAGTCCCCACGGAGTTCAGGGAAAAGAAAAAGAAGACACCCGCCCACCAATTATTCCCTCCGCCAGTAGACCCCGGGAGCTTTGAGTTTTTTCACGCTTGGTCCTGTGTGTGTGTGGGGGGGGGGGGGGGGGTGGGGAGTTTATTCTTACAAGCAGTGACTTTTACACACATTTCTTTGCTGCTTTTTAACGCTCCGTGCCCCATACCTCAATGTATCTTCAGCTCATGTGGTAGTATATTTACCCAGGACATCTGTTGACATTCAACTGTATTTCATAAACGAGAAGGGAAATTAAGCTATACAGAGGCCGGAGGATAATAATTTTTGTGGCAGCGGTAATCTGTAGTAGTAGCAGTAGTAGTAGTAGTAGTAGTAGTAGTAGTAGTAGTAGTAGTAAGCTTAATAGTAAGTAGTAGTAGTAGTAGTAGTAGTAGTAGTAGTAGTAGCAGCAGTAGTAGTAGTAGTAGTAGTAGCAGTAAACTGCCCCATCTGCGTATAAATTTCAAACATTCTGGCGTATCAAGCCAAATAATGAATTTTAGCAACAAACTAAGAAAATCAGTAAATCATTGGTATACAGTAACAACAAGGATATGCTGAAAATATATTTCGACAAAGAGACCGTCATCCTTTGGTTCACACAAGTTGTCCACCATATGCTACAATGCCAGAGCTGAGAGCGCCGCTAATACCCCCCCCCCTCCCTCCCCAACCCTCCGCACTCCATCTTGCTCCCCTCTTCTCTCCCTCCACGTCCCAGTATTCAGACCGCCATAGGAGCGTTCTCACCGTGGAATGAAGAATAAGCAGAAAGGGTGGGTCAGCCTGTCCCACCTACATCATCGACACGCCTCCTGGACAAGTTCACCGTCAGGTTCTCCATGACCCAGCTGAATAGAGAAACAGAAGCTGTCGTGCGTGCGCGTGTGTATAGATGCATGTGTGTGTGTGTGTGTGTGTGTGTGTGTGTGTGTGTGTTGTGTGTGGTGTGTGTGTGTGTGTGTGTGTGTGTGCGTACCGCGAGGCTACCACAGCAGCGTGCAGAAGATCCACCGTCTACTTCCCGGAAGGCGCCGACATTCCTGACCCTGAGCTGGCCGAGGACTTTGCCGATGATGAGGAGGACGATGCTGCCGAACCTGATGGGGACACCGCACCCCCTCCAGAGGAGTCGGTGCCCGTGGAGTGGGTGTCCGTCAGCAGGGAGTCAGTGCCCGAGTGGTGGACGGCCTCACCCGCCGAGGACGGGGAGGGCCCTTGGTGTACTCCAGAGAACAGCTGGTGCAGCTTGTGCAGGAGATCGGCGGAGCCTGTTCCGGACGGCTGCCCTCCATGGCCAAGGGGTACGAAGGGAGGCATGATGCTGGATCCTTGGGTCCGGAACCCGCCCGCAGTGGGCACGTCTGAGCTGGACGAACCACCCGAGGAAGAGAGGGGGACTTCGGCGGGACTCTGAGCCGATGACGACGTCTTTCCGCCGGCTGATCCGGCTCCACTGGAGCCCGTGGAGGGGAAAGAGGCGTGGCTGGATGACCCTGGGTGAAAGTGACCTTGACCTGCGGAAGCTGACGATCCTCCGGTAGAACGACCAGAGCTGTGAGAGGTAATTGTTCCCAACGTCCCGCTCACGTTACCACTGTTCTTGTGTGACGTGGATGTTGCGGTCGTTTTTTTGGTTGTTGTAGTGGTGGTTGGTGTGGAAGGGGTGTTGGTGTTAGTGTTAGATCCACGTCCAACGTTATGGAAGAAATCCGTGTTGGGCCCAAAGAGTGAAAGGTCAAGGCCTTCAACAGGGTTGACCTTGACCATCACGGTTTCCTTGACGACGGGCACGTTGGAATGCTTTTCCTCATTACATACAGAACCGGTCTTGCCGTTTGTGCAGTTACACCTGAAACTGGATCACACACAGCAGGTAACACCATTATGGGATATGCACATATAATCATCTGACAGGGCGGATAAGGAAAGGGTCTGGGCAACAAGGATTGTAAGAAACTGAAACGGAGAGTGTTGTTTTTATTCAAACTTGGTGCTGTAGTGTATAACGCAAAAGCTCTAAAAGTTCACGTCACAACAATGTTGATGCTCATGAATGATAAGATATTTCATTTGGATATGTTGTATTTGTATAATGTTGACCAGCTATAAAAAGAACAAAAAACAGCGAAAATGTGAAGTGTCTGCGCATGTCAAAGGTATGCATTAATGATTTTTTTCCCCTCGGGTTCTGTGTCGAACTTGAACCCAGGACACCCTTGATAAATGTTTGAAATTAGCGATCTGCAACATGCATTTGACATTTCGTACGTTCAGAGAGAGAGAGAGAGAGAGAGAGAGAGAGAGAGAGAGAGAGGAGGTAGCAGGAGGAGGAGGAGGATAGTCTTTATTTCCAAGGGTAATAGATAAGCAAATATTCTTTTCTTTTAATTTGGACCTTGTCCTGGAAAAGGTTTGAGAGTAACTAGCTACTTATATCAAAACATTTGATTCATATAGATATCTTCATAGTTCATTGTAAGCAATTGTCGCAGGACAGCAGCTTTTCATCTGTTTTAATGTGAAAAAGAAAAACTATCCATAAACAGCAAAATGATGAAAGGATACCACAGTTTAAAATGAATTGTTCAGCATTATCATATAAAAGATACGAAGAATGTAATTTCTCAAATTCATGATTGCAAAACACTCAAATGCAAACACCAAATCGATTACCATCTCGAGAGACAGATATGATCAGAGAGAGAGAGAGAGAGAGAGAGAGAGAGAGAGAGAGAGAGAGAGAGAGAGAGAGAGACAGACAGACAGACAGACAGACAGACAGACAGACAGACAGACAGAGAGTCTTTGTGCGTTCGAGTAAGTGTTTGAGTATATCTGTAACAAGATGCTGCATAGGAACAAATCAACAATAAACGTATAAACACATTGTATGAAAACATCTTGTGGGTACTGGATAAATCAAAAACAGAGAGATCCAACACTATAGCAAAATATGCCAAAAGGATAGACAGACAAAGAATAGAGTGATTAATACTTAATAAGCAATAAGTAGGTAATGAATGGATTAACAAACAAAACAAAACAATAAATGAATGAATGAACATACGTGATATACAATAAGTAGGTAATGAATGGATTAACAAACAAAACAAAATAATACATGAATGAATAAAGAGATGAATAAAAAGAATAAATGAATGAATGAATAAACAAATAAATGAATGAATGAATAAACGCATACATAAGTAAATGGTTAAATGAATAAACGAGCATAGAATAGATGGAGAAATATATCAGCAAACAAACAACAACTCTACCACACCTGCAAACGCCCTCCTCCATGCTGTTGATGCAAACACCGTTGTTGCACACATTTTTCAGATTCTGACAGGCGGTGCAGTTTGATGCTGTCACTGCGGCTGCTGCTGCTGCTCTCGGTGGTTCTGGTGGTGATGGCATGGCCACACGTGCAGCAGCCGGTAGCAGCAAGATGCTGAGCAGTACACAGATAAAACTCTTCATCTTCGCGGGATGGCCAAGATGGCCAGCTTCGGTGAATCTGTCAGTTGAACGTGGGATGACCGGCACTGGCACCCGCAGTTGAAAAGAATGTATATCTCCTCCTCCTCCTTCTTCTTCGTATTCTTGCTCCTCCTCCTCAACTTTCTTGTGTCTTTTCCTTGTCAGGGATTTGCCCCTTCTCTTTGGATGGATGACCGAAGGTACTGTTTGAAATCTGTAAAACATTTCATCATCATCATCATCATCATCATCATCTTCATCATCATCATCATCATCATCATCATCATCATCATCATCATCATCATCATCATCATCATCGTGGTTGTCGTGGTGGTGGTGGTGTCGTCGTCGTCGTCACCATCATCGTTGTTATCATCTTTATCGTCGTTTTCAATGATATTGTTAATATTGTTAACTCAATACATCATTCTCATTCAATTTTTATTACTAAGTGGCCTATAGGGGTAATACAAATCTCCTTCTGAACCGCTGAAAAGTTTAACTTTTTAGCCCTTTGAGTTTGTCTTCGGTCTGAAAATCCTCCTCTTCCGGTTGAAAATTAACTTGTGATCTCTTAACTTGGCTGTGTGGAGTTTGCTTACCGTACTTTTCCACACCTGAACGAAACGGCGTAAGTGAGACACGCACCCGTCACGTCGAAATGCGATAGCCAGTAGTTCCCTTCCCCCCACCCCACCCCCATCCCCACTCACCTCCAGTAATTTAACGAAACATAGGGACTAAAGATTATTTAACCGATATCCATTTCCAGAATTTTTGATGACTCTTCCTATTTTACACGCTCGTTGTTTGATGCTGTTTTTGCTGAACATGTCAAAATGGTAAATTTGGACGACAGAGTTATGAGGGTTGGATGCGTACCAGACTGGCCCTCTATGTCAGTGGTCATAGCCTCATGTTTGTAACGTGGAGGTCGTTGGTTCTTACCCCACTAAGGTCAATTTTTTTTATATAGTTGTTATTTAATTGCAAGACAAAATCACATAATTTCCTCTTCATTTTTTTCTCATTACACTCTTAGTTTATACAATCCGATACACGATGTAACAATCACCATGTGACATGCGCTCGTGCAATTGCCATGTTATTTTACACTCTCAACAGAAAGGTCGGGGTGGAGGGCAATGGAAAGCGCTAGTGCTGTCCACCCAGCGGAAAGGAGTTTAAATTTTCCGATCTTAATTTTTGTTTCGCAGTCCTTTTGATTGTCCTTTCGTTGATTTTTCTCATATTTGTGATGTTTGTTTCATTTCTGCAACTTAATTCAAGGTCTTGTGCGATGTGTACTAGTGGAGGGATTCCGTGTTTTCCATATAGCACGTGGATGTAGGCCTACTGTGTCAGTATGACGTACGTGTCTGAGCAAACCCAGGGCACGGCGCTGGACAGCTGTGAGGAGAAGTTTTGTGTGCCAGCGTCTATACGGACAATACTGTTTGATATAGTCATGTTCCCGACATGAGACGTGAAAAAAAATGAGTCTCAGCAAGACGTTATCATGACTGATCAGGCGAAAGCGGCACTCGTCACCAACGGTTGAACGAAGTCTCCATTGTCAGTTCACTCAGCGAGGAGCTCGCTGAAGTTAGTGTCTTACAGCCCTTAGCACAATGACGCGAAATGTTGACAGAGTGGCTCACTCAGTGCAGTATAGGCCTTAAACTCAAGGAGCAGAGTGAGCTCGCTCAGTGCTCAGTGAGATGCAGGCCTTGGCATATTCAGACGGAGACTGTCTCGCCCGGTGTTGGACAGGGTTAACTACATTTAGGCAAAGCTCTGACAGACTGACTTGCCTCATGTGGAAAAACCCTTTGCACATTTGGGCAAAGCTCTGACAGACTGCCTTGCCTCATGTGGAAAAACCCTAAGCACATGTGGGCAAAAGCTCTGACATTCCGGCTTGCTTAATGTGGAAAAGGTCTGTGCACATTTAGGCAAAGCTCAGACAGACTGACTTGCTTGATGTAGTACAGCCTTAAACACATTTAAGGCGAATTTCTGACGGAGTGACTCATTGAGATACATGCCTTAGCACAGTCCGCCCAAGTCTGACACAGTTCTGACGGAAGAGCAGAGGGAGCGAAAGTCACTCTGGAGGTTTATAATGCTCAGGTTTCTCGCGCCTTCAGAGCCTGCTTTTAAGTCGCCTTCCGTTCCTTCTCCCCCATCCCCCACCCTCCTCCTCTGCCCCCACCCCACCCCCCAGTCCTTCCTTCTGAACTTCCCTCTCCCTTCCTTCCTCCCTGGCCTAGCTGTCAACAGGCTCTCTCTGTTGTCTGGGTGTGGCTATCTGCCTTCACAATTCTGTTGATGAATGACGGTGGCCATTCTACGGCGGTCCTCCATCCTTCTCCGCCCTCCCATCCTCCCCCCGCCCGTCCATCCCCTCCCCTCTCCCCCCTCCCCTCCCCCCATCCCTTTGCCCTGACATTACTTCACCATCCCCGTCCCTAAGTCTCTCTACCTTCTCCCTCACTTCAACTCCTGTTGTGTCATCAGAAGATTAGTAATCGCCTGTAATAGTTACGCATAAAAAGTAAGCCTTTGAAAAAGACAACTGGGGGAGGAAACAGGACACACACTACACGTAGAAATGAGGGAGTTGGGGGGTGGGGGGTGGGGGGGAGACGGGACAGGTAAAGACAACGTGGTA
>CM065726.1:20269265-20279265 GCA_033310375.1 Conus canariensis
TTATCAATATGTATAGCACATCAAAGTGTCCAGCACTTATGATCTATGCATAAGTGTGTCCAATATCAATATGTACAGTACATCAAAGTGTCCAGCATTTATGCTCTTTGCTTAAGGGTGTCCAATATCAATACGTATTGTACATCGGTGTGTCCATTATCAGCATGTGTAGTGCATCATTGTGTCCATTATTGGTGTGTACAGTACATCAGTGTGTCTATTATCATAATATATCATCTGTACATCAATGTGTCCGTAATTGAGATGAACCGCACATCAGTGTGTCCACGATCAGTATGTACCATACATCAGTGTGTTCGTTATCAATAAGTACTGTACATCAGTGTGTTCATTATGCATATGTCCTGTACAGCGTGTCCAATGTCAGTATCCAGTCCATCAGTTTGTCCATTATCAATGTATACAGTGCATCTATGTGTCTATTACCAGTGCGTTCCGAACATCAGTGTGTCCATAAACAATGTGTCCTGTAAATCAGTGTGCCCATTAACAATAATTATGTCCTGTAAATGAGTGTGCCCATTAACAACATGTCCTGTAAATCAGTGTGCCCATTAACAACATGTCCTGTAAATCAGTGTGTCCATTAACAACATGTCCTGTAAATCAGTGTGTCCATTAACAACATGTCCTGTAAATAAGTGTGCCCATTAACAACATGTCCTGTAAATCAGTGTATCCATTAACAACATGTCCTGTAAATCAGTGTGCCCATTAACAACATGTCCTGTAAATCAGTGTGCCCATTAACAACATGTCCTGTAAATCAGTGTGTCCATTAACAACATGTCCTGTAAATCAGTGTGTCCATTAACAACATGTCCTGTAAATCAGTGTGTCCATTAACGTATGTCCTGTAAATAAGTGTGGTCATTCTCAATATGCCCTGTACATCTGAGTGTCCATGATCAATATGTCCTGTACATCTGAGGGTCCATTAACAATATGTCCTGTAAATCAGTGTAGTCATTCTCAATATGTCCTGTACATCTGAGTGTCCATTATCAATATGTCCTGTACATCTGAGTGTTCATTATCAATATGATTGTACATAGGTTGCGTTTGGAGATCTGCACATAAGTCGACCTTGAGATCTGTACATAGGCTGACATCTGTGATCTGTACATAAGTCGACCTTGAGATCTGTACATAGGCTGACATCTGTGATCTGTACCGTAGGTGACCTTGGAGATCTGCGCATTGGTTGACCTTGACGATTTGTACGTAGGTTCGCTTGGAGAGCTGTACATAGTTTGACCTTCGGATCTGCGCTTAGGTTGACCTCGAAGATCTGCACATAGGTTCACCTTGGTGATCTCTACATAGCTGAACCCTGGAGAATTGTAAATAGGTTGATCTTGGTGATCAGTACATAGGTTGACCTTGGAGATCTGAACAGAGGTTGATCTTGGCGATCTGTACGGTATTGATCCTGGTGATTTGTATAGAGGTTCACCTTGGTGATCTCTACATAGTTTAACCTTGGAGATTTGTACATAGATTGATCTTGGTGATCAGTATATAAGTTGACGTTAGTGATCTCAACTGAGGTTGATCTTGGTGATCTGTGCATAGATGTTGACCTTGGAGATCTTTGTGGAGTTCGATGAAATCTGCTTGTTGCTGGCAGCCCTCTACGTTGGATACGCACCACTGGTATCCTCTTTTGTTAAATATTGAATCTCATATTTGTCAAATAAACTTTTCCATACAAATAATCGCGCGCACGTGTGTGTATGTGTGTGTGTGTGTGTGTGTGTGTGTGTGTGTGTGTGTGTGTGTGTGTGTGTGTGTGTGTGTGTGTGCTCCTATTTTCATTATGATATGTTTTAAGCAGTTATTTCTTCCGAAATATAAAGAATAACCTTTTGCCAAATTTCTTTCACCCATACTGTACGTCAGGAAAATTAGAGGCAATACTTTATAAGTGATAAATTTGAGGATATTCAGGATATTCTGCTGACATAATACTTCCGTGTTTATGAGAATATTTCACCAATTTCGTAACCCAGTAAGTTTAAATGCAAAAAAATGATGTCTGATCTTCGGTACAGCTATTTTTCCGTTGAGGATACTCCTCACGGTAGTTTGTATGTGTATTGTTAGGTGTATTTTATTCAAATGGGAACAGTGTCAATAATTTCGTTCTATGTCTATGTACATTGCGCTGGTGTGCCCTTATGTGTCGTGTATCGGGTGTTACGTAAGATTGTTAGTGTCTGCATATCCTGTGTATATCTGTGCTTCAAAGGCCTATGTTCTTTACGTAACTTCTAAAATCATAAGAAAACACCTTATGAACGTAACTGACATTAGTTGGGTTGATTTAATAATAACTGCTTACAAAAGCACAGCTGACGAGTGAAAAGAATAAGATGATCTGTTTTGCAGTCTGCATCTCCTGATAAAAGAGATTTTATTTCTTCAACGAGCTGAGTCAAAAAAAAAAAAAAAGAAAAAAAATAAAGAAAAGAAAAGGAAAAAAGGAAAAAAAAAAAAAAGAAGAAAAGAAAAGATAAAAAAAAAAAATGACATTATAGAAGAGGCACATGACCTACACAATTTTAAGTTTTGAACAACTGACCACAACGAAAATCAACTAGTAATTTGAAACGCAAAAGTGGTTTCTTTTCTGGGGGAGAAAATACTTGAACAATTTTACAGAATTGTCCTCCGGATGATGTTTTATTACTTTTTTATGTTATCAAGATGTTTTTTCCTATACATCTTATATCACCTTCCGACATATTTTCTTCTCTTTACATACTGCAGAATCCCTTTTGTTTTCCCCACACATCTTGTATTAGTTATACCACCACACCCACCCCGCGCCCGTTTTCCAACACAATTTGTATCGTGCAACAAGATTTCTCCAAACATTTTGTATTACCCCCTATCCCACCCTATGTGTTTTTCCATCCATCTTGTAATCAGCCCAGACCTCATCCGAAGTTTTCCTCACATCTTGTGTCATCACCACGTCAACCTTCCGCAAGTTTCCCCAGACAGTTTGCATCACACACGCTCCTCCCCCACCTCCCCCAAGTTTTTATCTTACACTTAGCATATCTTTGTTCCCATACATGTATGATTCCCCATGTTTGTCCCATACTTTTTGTATCACACCTATGTTTGAACCGTATATTTTTTTAATCGCCAACCATGTTTACCCCATACACTTTGTATCATCTTTCAGTTTGCCCCATATATTATATGTCATACCCCATGCCTGTCTCATATACTTTGAATCATTTCCCACATTTGCCCCACATATTTTGAATCGTGTGTGTCCCGTTTATGGTGTATCATTTCCTCTGTTTGCCATGTGCATTTTGTATCGTACTCCACGATTGCCCCGTATGTTTTAATTACCCCCCTTTGATAGCCCCGTGTATTCTGTATCATCCCCCATGTTTGCCTCGTGTAGTTCGCATGATCTCTTGTGTCTGCTCTATACATTTTGCACCATCCTAAATGTTTTGCCTCTATATCTTGTAAAGACTTCAATGTTTTCTCCACACATCTTATGTCATCCCCGTGTTTTCCTGATGCATTATGTTCTAACCCACCACCACCCCTTGCTTTTTGCGACATCATGTATGACCGTCAGTGTTTTCTTTATGCATCTTTTAACATTCCCCATATTTGCCTCGTATATTTTGTATCATCCCAAATGTCTGTCCCATAAATTTAGTGTATGCCCGATGTTCGCCACATGTATTTTGTACCGTCCCCTGTGTTTTCTCCTTTTGTTTTGTGTTATCCCCAGTATTGTTTTCCTGTATCTTGTGACATTTCCCATGTTTTCTTCATGTATTTTGCAACCCCCCCCCCCCCCCCCCGTCCCCGTGGTTAACCGACAGATTTGGTGGTATTGTCTTCCATGTTTTGCGAATGTATTTCCTATTATCGCCTATGTGTGCTCTCTATATTTTGTATCATTCTCCATATTTTGTGCATATATCTTGTCTCAACCTCCATGTTTTTTGTCCATATATTTGTATCATCCTACATGTTTTTCTCCATATATTTTGTTACATCCACCATATTTTCTCTATAAAATTTCTATTATCACTCATGCTTTCTCCATACATTTGTATCATCCTCCATGCACTTTCCATATATTTTTGTTTTATCAACCTCATGTTAGAGATATTTCACCCCCTTTTTTTTTACCTTTTTAGTTGTGACTGGCATGTTTGCTTTATTCAAAAAGGATTAAAGATATCCCAGCTTTTTACCCCTTTTTGGTTGTGACTGGCATGTTTGCTTTATTCAAAATGGATTAAAGATATTTCAGCAATTTGCCCCTTTTTAGTTGTGACTGGCATGTTTGCTTTATTCAAAATGGATTGAAGATATTTCAGCTTTTTGCCCCTTTTTAGCTGTGACTGGTTTCTTTGCTTAAATTCAAAAGTTCAAAGAAACGTTCTTTTTGCCGATTTGCAGGTGTGACCGACATATTTGCTTTATTCTTAAAGGTTCAAAGATAATTAATTTTTTTGCCCTCTTGTATACGTCACTGTTTCGTTTTCTTTATTTTAAAAGAGGTAAAGATATTTCATGTTTTGGCGGGGTTTTTTTGTGACTGGATGGTTTGCTTTTAATCCAAAACATTCCAAGATATCGAATCTCTTTGCCCGTTTGTATGTGACTGGTAGTTTTGATTTATTTCAAAGATTTAAAGATATTTTATGTCTGTGCCTTTTCTTTTTAGACGTTCAAAGATACTTCATCTGTTTACCTCTTTATAGGTGTTGAAGATTCACCATGCCAGACAAGTGCTCTACGGCAAAAATGAAATGAAATAAATAAAAAGTGAAATGAAATAAAGTAAAATAAGATTAAAGAAAATATAATGAAATGGAATAGAATAGAAGAAAATAAAATACCAAACGTTTCCAAAGTTAAATAAACATTAGTTTTAACAAATTGTGTGTGTGTGTGTGTGTGTGTGTGTGTGTGTGTGTGTGTGTGTGTGTGTGGGGTTGTGTGTGTGTGTATGTGTGTGTGTGTGTGTGTGTGTGTGTGTGTGTGTGTGTGTGTGTGTGTGTGTGTGTGTGTGTGTGTGTGAACCGCCGATGAATTAAAAGGATTAAGCATTGACCGATATAACGCACAGTTTTTTTCTTTTGATCAGTCTCTTCTTTTCAAATTGGGCGCCTATAGTATTTTCCGGATATAATAAAACAAAGTGACATTCATCTTTAGTAGTTCCAGCGTTTCGTCTCCTACTGATATCATATTCCTATTCTCGTCCGTTTTAAGCTGGAAGTTGTGAAGTATATTTTTCTTTGCAAACATTAAGTTTCGCTCTCTGCAGAACATCCAGGTGATGATTATTCCGAGTGTTTTCTAAACGACTGAACAAACATCCCATGAGTGAATGCTGGTAGTTATACCACCGAAGGCGCAGCTGTTTGAGTGCCAACGCCATAAAGACTTTTCCGGTGTTTCACCTGATTTCATTTTTCGATTTATTGAAAAGTGATCTATGCTTTTATGTCCATTCAGATGGCAAAGATGACCTCAACTGTTTCAGATCAGTTTTGTTCTAGTTTCATAATCTGAATCGGATTTGGATTTAAACCTTGAAGTTCCATTGCTGCACAGGTGTGCCAAACCCAGGCGTGGCCTTCGCGATCGGCAGGGCTATAAACAAGATGACTCAACTTGACCCGACCCAGGAAGTGTACAGAGGGAACGTAGTGAACTGTTCATGTTAGACAGAAAACATGGGGGATGAAAACGAAAGTTTAGTTTGAGAAGTCAATAGGTCGTCCAGTCTGTGCCACCGTCATTATACATGAAGGGAAGAAGAACAAGACCGTGGCTTACCTGTTGGAACGACTGCACACTGACGACCTCCTTAGAACACCCCTGCATCCAGTCAAGCATGCCAAATGCCGTGACGCCACGCACACAACACCTGTATAGACACACACACACACACACACACACTCACACGTATGTGACAGGAAAGAAAGAGACAAGCCGTGACGATCTCTGGTAAAACTGCCGCTCCACCCACGGCCCGACCAATAATCATCTCCCCCTGCCCCTGTGACGTCACCTGATGAATGACCTGCCCTTGTCTGGGCGTTCTTTCCGTGTGGAGGTTGTCATTCATCCTTGTCCTGAGCTTTGGCGTGACGACAGAAAGCCGACACGAGCAGGACAACCCGCGTCTAATTAGCGAAGATGACGTAAATAGCACCCATCGTGACACTGTATGCATGACGTCAGTGTGTATCCGTACATCATGTGGACGACGGCAGTGTGCTGAGTACAATACACAACACGCCAACACGTCCAAGAACACAATCAGAGCATGTCACATAACACAGATTGCGGTAATGTATTCAATACAGATCACCTTAAAGTACCCAATACAGATAATGCCAGTGTGTCCAAGAACCCAGTACAGTTATGTCAGTGTGTCCACGAACCCAGTACAGATCGTGTCCGTGTGTCTAAGAACCCAACATTGATCATGTCAGTGTGTCCAAGAACCCAGTACACATCATGTCAGCATGTCTAAGAACCCAGTACAGATCATGTCAATGTGTCTAAAACCCTGGACAGATCATGTCAATGTGTCCAATAACCCAGGACAGATCATGTCAATGTGTCCAATAACCCAGTACACATAATGTCAATGTGTCCAATAACTCAGAACAGATCATGTCAATGTGTCCGATAACTCAGTACACATCACGTCAATGTATCCGATAACACAGTACAGGTCATGTCAATGTGTCCAGAAAACCTAGAACAGATCATGTCAATGTGTCCAATAACCCAGTACACATCATGTCAATGTGTCCAGAAAACCCAGGACACATCATGTCAATGTGTCCAATAACCCAGTACAGATCATGTCCAGAAAACCCAGAACAGATCATATCAATGTGTCCAGAAAACCCAGAACACATCATGTCAATGTGTCCAAGAATCCAGGACAGATCATGTCAATGTGTCCACAAAACACAGTACAGATCATGTCAATGTGTCCAGGAAACATAGTACAGATCATGTCAATGTGTCTAGAAAACCCAGAACAGACCATGTCAATGCGTCCAGAAAACCTAGAACAGATCGTCTCAATATGTCCAAGAACCCAGAACAGATCATGTCCATGTGTCCAAGAATCCAGTACAGATCATGTCAATGTGTCCTTAAAACACAGAACAGATCATGTCAACGAGCACAAGAATACAGTACAGATCATGTCAATGTGTCCAGAAAACCCAGAACAGACCATGTCAATGTGTCCAAGAATCCAGTACAGATCATGTCAATGTGTCCTTAAAACACAGAACACATCATGTCAAAGAGCACAAGAATACAGTACAGATCATGTCAATGTGTCCAGAAAACTCAAAACAGATCATGTCAATGTGTCCAGAAAACCCAGAACACATCATGTCAATGTGTCCAGAAAACCCAGAACAGATCACGTCAATGTGTCCACCAGAACAGATCATGTCAATGTGTCCAGAAAACCCAGAACAGACCGTGCCAGTGTGTCCAGAAAACCCAGAACACATCATGTCAATGTGTCCAGAAAACCCAGAACACATCATGTCAATGTGTCCAGAAAACCCAGAACAGATCATGTCAATGTGTCCAGAAAACCCAGAACACATCATGTCAATGTGTCCAGAAAACCCAGAACACATCATGTCAATGTGTCCAGAAAACCCAGAACACATCATGTCAATGTGTCCAGAAAACCCAGAACAGGTCATGTCAATGTGTCCAGAAAACCCAGAACAGATCATGTCAATGTGTCCAGAAAACCCAAAACAGATCATGTCAATGCATTCAAGAACTCGATGCAGGTCATGTCAGTGCTCACAAGAACCAGTACAGATTATATCAATACGTCCAAGAACTGGTACAGATCAGGTCAGTATGTCCAAAATGCCAATATTGATCATATCGGTGTATCAGTTCCTTAAAAAAAAGCAGATAAGTTCATTGTGTCCAATCAGACTTCTTCAGATTATCTCAAAACGCATGATCACGTAGTACAGGTCATCTCAATGTGTGTGATAACACAATACAGATAATGTCAATGTATACGATCAGATATCACAACCCATCCTAGTCGTGAACGATCAGTTAACAGCGCTCTTCTCAAGATGCAAAATCACATATTATAGGTCAAGTCAATGTGTACGATAACGTAACATAGATTAACCCGTTGTGTACAATTAAGTAATGTAGACCATGTCAGTGTATTCTGATACATAATGACAGATCACATCAGAGTACTGACTACATGACAAATCACCCTAAGGTGTACATGATAAGGCCACCTTAGTTTGACACAGTTTATTAATAAATTTGAATGTAAGAAAATATCTAAGGTCATCCAATTCTTCCTGAATGCAGGACAGGGTCATCATTATGTAACCAAATATATGAAGAGGTCAGATTCAATATATGATGGGGTCTTCTTGATGTAAACCAGTATGTGACAAGGTCACCTTGATGCAACGTAATACTTGACAAGGTCACCTTGATGTAAATCAACACATGACAAGCCCACCTTGATGTAAGGTAATACTTGACAAGGTCACCTTGATGTAAATCAATACATGACAAGCCCACCTTGATGTAAGGTAATACTTGACAAGGTCACCTTGATGTAAATCAATACATGACAAGCCCACCTTGATGTAAGGTAATACGTGACAAGGTCACCTTGATGTAAATCAATACATGACAAGGTCACCTTGATGTAAGGTAATACGTGACAAGGTCACCTTGATGTAAATCAATACATGACAAGCTCACCTTGATGTAACGTGATACGTGACAAGGTCACCTTGATGTAAATCAATACATGACAAGCTCACCTTGATGTAACGTGATACGTGACAGGGTCACTTTGCTGTGACCCAGTTAATGACACAAACGAAGATGAGGTCACCTTGATGCGATCCGGAATATGACAAGATTATTTTAGTATCACTCAGTTTATGACAAGGTCACCTCGATGAAATCCAAGACGTGATGAGATGATCTGGGTGTAACCAAATGCGTAAGGTCACCTTGACGATAGTTAATACAGGATTAGGTCATCCTGGTGTAACCCGATATTTGACACGGTCACACTGATGTATCCCGATGCACGATTAAGTTGTTATATTATATTATTATATTGGGTATTTATATAGCGCCTATCCTCGGTCACAGACCAAGCTCTAAGCGCTTTACAATAAACACACAACCTCACTCACTCAACGGGCTGCCTACCCAGGTAGGGCCGGCCGAAGAGCAGCCTACTGGCGCTCATTCAGTCGTTTCCCGTACCATTCAAATATCAGTCACTCATTTTCATTTATCTCATTTATTCCTCCAGTTTCTCACATAGGATGCATGCGATGTTTATACGTGTCCTCCACTTCCACCGGTACACGATGGCACACGATAACAGTAGGCCCTAAGCGACAATTTTTGTGGCTTGGTAAGAAATACCAGGCGGCTATCTTCAATCTACATCAATTTTGCCAGGGCAGCGGGGAACCCCCCTGCTCTTTTCGATTTTCAACTGCCGTGGGTTCTTTAACGTGTGCAGGGGGCCAGGAAGGCACACGGGTCCGACTCGCTTATAGTCCCCATCCGATGGACTTGACGTTCAGTTCGATTTGTCATTCAAACTGGGAAAGAAAGGGCGAGAAAGGCAGGGTTCGAACCCACGCACTTCTCACACGTTGGATTGGCAGGCGAACGTCTTAACCACTCTGCCACCTTTCTTCCTTTATCTTGATAAACCCAATAGACGGGGACAAGGTGATCTTGATGTAACCCAACACACGATAAAGTTATGTTGATATAACCCAATACACACGAAGGTTATCGTGCTTTAACCCAAGACATGGTTAAGGTGATCTTGATGTCACCCAATGCACGACAAGGTTATATTGAGGTCACCCAATGCACAGCAAGATTCTCTTGCTGTAACCCA
>CM065726.1:20284265-20324265 GCA_033310375.1 Conus canariensis
AACAGCATAAGGCAAGAAAACTGAAGCAGCCATCCTTTGAAAAAAAAAAAAAGAAGAAGAAGAGAAGGAAAGAAAGAAAGAAAAAGGAAGAAAGAAATAAGCAAAAAGAAAAGAAAGAGAAAGTGAAAAAGAAAAGAAAAAAATCCGACAGACTATTCTGCATTCTTTGATCACCTTACCGGAAACAAAGCCCCCCCCCCCCCCCCCTCCCCGCCCCTTCCGCTTCCTCACCTTATTCAGAGGTATATTTTCATCTTGTGGAGAGAGCTGTCTTCTGTTTAGGATAGTTGCGTTCTTCCCCTGACAGACGAGTTCTAAAGTTTCCCTTTGTCCGAACAAACACCTGCGACCAGTGCTCTCTCTCTCTTTCTCTCTGTCTCTCTCTTATAAAGGTACGTCTGTTTGAAAAAGTCTTCTCTATTCTCTAAGACGTTCAACTTCTGTTCAGTCCTTTGAATGCGACCTAAAACACCATAGTTAATATCTTCATTACCCTTCCACTCCTCCTCCGCCGCCTTTCGTCGCCGTATTCATTTCTATTATAATCTTCGCATGTCTGACATGCTCGTCCATGCGCGTGCATACGTGCGCTAGTTGTGTGTGTGTGTGTGTGTGTGTGTGTGTGTGTGTGTGTGTGTGGGGGGAGGGGGGGGGGGGGGGTGACACGGCTGCGTGCACGCTTGCGGAAGTGTTTGTGTGCGTTGAATGGAAAGGGAGAACGGGGGTGGGAGGGGGAAGGGAGGGCGGCAGCGCGGAAGTGGGGGTGCGGGAGCGAGGGGTGGGGTTGTAACGGCGGGTCACATCACGTCAGGGAGGCCTGACCTATTTTGGCGTCTGTTGGTGTTGTGTCTGCGCTGTGTATTTTCCATTTGTTGCCTTACCTCTCATGCGTTTTCCCCTATAATGCTCTCTGGTATGTAATTGTGTCATAACCACCCCTCTGCTTGTCTTTTCGTTATGGTGCTTGTAAGCGCTTCGGGTTGTGTTAAGATTAAGCGCAGATAGATGCACATGGAAATGATGATGATCATGATCATATCATGATGCTTTCAGGGGCAGAGAAGGAAAGAGATGGGAAGGGGGAGGTGGGGAGGGGGTTGGTCTTGAACACGTCCCCCTCTCCAAACCCGTCCCTGCTTTATGTTTTTTACTCACAAGAAATTAATTCCTGGATCTTTGAATGACTAGGTTTCCCAAGATATCAACTTTCTCAGCAACTTAATGTGATTGATCTTTTAGCAAGCGATTGATTTTCATACAATCGATCTTTAACTACATGATTTATCTTTATGACTAGTCGTTTGCGGTCAGTTTCGCCCAATATTGTGAGTTTGTGACAATCTGGCGGCTGCCAATACAGACAGGCGCATGCGCAGGTTTTTAGGTTGTATTGTGAACGGTATTCATTGTGTGTTGCGAGTAGCTGCCAGAAGGGAAAAATATTACTGTTCCTCGTGAATTATTCACGACGTGTTTCCAACTTCATAGTTTGACGTTGATTCCGTCATGCCTGATTTGCTAAGGACTTTAAATACTTTTGCGACAGCAGCGATTTCGTCGCCCACCTTCATGCCAGAATCAAAATAGTAATAGTAGTAGTAATGGTAGTATTTTCGCAGATTAATCACGTGCTAGATTTTGCACTTTTCTGGTTTCAGGCAATTTTGTTTAGCAGCGCGTACCAGTCTCATAACCGCAACGTGCTTAGTTTTCTAAGGGCAAAAGCTGCCATAGTTGGGAAAGCTTTTGAAAGTCAGATCACTGGGGTTTTTTTCTTCTTTGTTATGTGACACGAATCCAGCCCTTCTCGGCGTCTTCTGTTTGCTTTTACCTATGAATTTAAGTAAATTTAAAGAAAAATTGCTAATCCTGTCATACTCAACCGACTTGATACATTACAATACCCTTGGATTTTTACTCTCCTCCACGAACTTTTTTTCACATATCAACCGATGGTCTTAATGCGTTGCCTTTTATTCTGACTAATCAGTGTCTCGCCTTCTTAGATCATCTCAATGATGAGTTTAAAAGTAATATTGAAGGCTTCCACTATGACTCTATCAGTCCGTGTTCCTCTTTTAGGCACGTTGGCAGGTAATGTACTTCATTTTTTTTTTTCGTTCGTCATTTGCATGTTTTCAAGATGCTGGGCTCAACTAGTCAAGATAGGTAACTCTGTATTCATACAAGTTATTCCCGTAGAAAGATAAATGCCCATGATCTGTCTTTCTTTCTTTCTTTCTTTCTTTGTGTGTGTGTGTGTGTGTGTGTGTGTGTGTGTGTGTGTGTGTGTGTGTGTGTGTATGCGTGCGTGCGTGCGTGCGTGCGTGCGTGCGTGCGTGCGTGCGTGCGTGCGTGCGTGCGTGTGTGTGTGTGTGTGTGTGTGTGTGTGTGTGTGTGTGTGTGTGTGTGTGTGTTTCATATATCATTCATGTAAGCAAGTGACATTTGCTTTTAGTAAATAGTGCTCGACTTACTGCTGGTTGGCTTTCACAGAATGCTGCTCCATTTATCTATGAGCAAATTATGGTCTTTATCCCATACCTCCACCTCTTGTCCCCCCCTCCCCGCCACTCCCTCTCTCTCTCTCTCTCTCTCTCTCTCTCTCTCTCTCTCTCTCTCTCTCTCTCTCCTCTCTCCAACATAGTTATTCGAGAAAAAGTAAAGGTAAGATGGGAACATAAAGCTTTGTTTTGTATGTTTGTTTGTTTTAAAGTTCGAACGGTTTCCAAAAGAGCTACCGATTGTCTTCCATTATTTTCCTTTTCGTTTCTCCCCTGAAATTTGTTTTGTCAAGTCAAACCCTAGACAGTCCTTGTGTCGTTTCTCTAGGTGTCTTCTCCTTCTGAGATCCTGAATAAATTCCTTGCACACGATCTGTTGCGGTATGCACGAGTTGTAGATACTAATCACATCTCAGCGAAACCTTCAATCATCACTTCAATTCGGAATCTCCAAGCCAATCACTCTGTCATGCTATCTGGCGCCCAAGAGTAAGCGTAAGTCTGTCATGTCGAAACGCTCAAGCTGATTGACGTATTTCCGGTGCAGCGTCCAGGACACCTGGCCATGAAGAAGACGTTTAAATAGCACTACTGCTCTTGCATACTTTGGCTGTGATTGAATAGTTAGGTTCAAAGTGACGCGATAGCAGGCGGAAACTGAAACAAAATTTCAAAGGAATTTCAATAGTTTCCGCCGGTTAACATGGAAAAACAAATTACATGATAAAACGCGATGCGTTTCGACCTCTTAAGTCTTCTTCAGCTAAGAGAAACAGCATTCAGGGTAATGAAAACAAGCAATGAGCGATCTTGTATCTTCTCGAATTCGGCTCAAGATGGGCGTTGAATTCAGAAGGCCTAAGAGGTCGAAAAGCGTCGTGTTTTGTCTTGTAATTTGTTTGTCCATCTTAACCGGCGGAGTTACTTAGAATTCCTTCTAAAATTTGTGATTGAACAAGTTGAGGTTATCGCGATCGTGATTCAACGTAGAAAAAAAAAGTGGGATAAGAGACGCGCATCTAACATCTTGTCCGGAGAACCATTAGGAGAGAGGATATTCCCCATATATTTGAAGCAATCAGCTATAGGCCTAGTGAACTTAGTGTCTTCAGTTTGAAGAGAAGTTTCTGAGCCCGGGGCAGTCGGCTTCCCTTTTATTGAGACCAAGAACGTCCCCTTCCCTCCACCCATTTCCCCCAACCCTCAAAACGTCGAGAGGTCCGGTAAGTCGATGAGCTGGAGGTCAGTGTCATGGTCTGTCCTGGGGATGTGGTGGGGATGTGCAGAAACGCAGATATAAATAATCATGTTACTAGATATAGGATCAACGAAGGCTACAGATGGCAATATTTTTCCAAATATAGCTAGGTAAGACAAAATTTGGTCATGATTTATGATGAATCGAACAAGTGTAGTCACATTTTAATACACATCTTCGTTTCAGCTACAACAAATCTTCACAAAATCTAGATTTCATCCTATTTTACGTTGTTGCCAAAATGTACCGTCTGTACAAAATGACAGAAAGTTGGTTCTACTCCTGCGAAAATCCGAAAACGACGCGTCAACTAAGATAAGACGCCATGTGTGTTATTTCTAAAAGACGTCACGTGTTCCAATGAGAAGCTGGGTAAAGTTGTAATAGAAGAGCAGGAATAAGCCACCATCATCAATATAAGTGAGTCTGCTACTTTAGTATTATGCTAACAGCGGCATATTCTTAACGGGTTGAGTGATCTGTGTCGATCAGCTGTCTAGCACTGAAGTTGCCAGATGAATCTAGCCAGAGGCGTTTACATATCAGTGAGCTCGTTCTTTTCATCATTCCTGAAATTAAGATATGTTTATTCAGCAACTTGTTCAGTAGTTCAGCTGAATGACCCAGGATTAGAAGAGGAAGCTAATCTTCCTGAGGAAGGGGGTGAAAATTTCATGAAAAAGGGGGGTGGGGGAGGGGGGGACACGTAAACATACGTCACTTGTCACAATTTTCACGTCATTGAGACATTTTAGGCTTCGAGTACTTAAAATGGTATAATGAAGCTAATACTACAGTAATAGTTAGACGTCAGATAATAGACTGACCTGAGAAGCAATAAAGTTCAACAAGGATGAAATCAGAAAAGAGGATGAAAAACAAGATCTGCATGGCTCTGTCTCTCCCAGTTCTCCCACCAAAACATTAACCTTCGTCTTTTATGTGGTGTTTAGTCACACTTTTGAGTCAGAGGCAGACGCTTCTTTTTTCATGTTTGCTGTTTTAGACGACTGAAACAGATACGCTTTAGGCTAATGTATTTGTCTATATTCATTGCAGATGATCAAACTTTCGAAGAAAATAACAATGTTGTACTATTGAAGCCATTGCTGAAAATGTTAATCACAGAACTACGGCCGTTATGATTCATTGACGTCGTCACGCAAGGAATGGCTAGAAAGAAAATGTTTCTCATTCAGCCAAGAGCAGCTGAGTGGTGCGGTGGTTGAATGACCCATGTAGTAAACAGCAGCTGAGTGGCATGGTAATTGAATGACCCATGTAGTAAAGAGCATTTGAGTGGCATGGTGGTTGAATGACCCATGCAGTAAAGAGCAGCTGAGTGGTGCGGTAGTTGAATGACCCATGTAATAAACAGCAGCTGAGTGGCATGGTAATTGAATGACCCATGTAGTAAAGAGCAGTTGAGTGGCATGGTGGTTGAATGACCCACGCAGTAAAGAGCAGCTGAGTGGCATGGTGGTTGAATGACCCATGCAGTGAAGAGCAGCTGAGCGGTGCGGTGGTTGAATGAGCCATGAAGTAAAGGGCAGCTGAGTGATATGGTGGTTGAATGACCCATGTAGTAAAGAGCAGCTGAGTGGTGCGGTGGTTGAATGACCCATGTGGTAAAGAGCAGCTGAGTGGTGCGGTGGTTGAATGACCCATGTAGTAAAGAGCAGCTGAGTGGTGCGGTGGTTGAATGACCCATGTGGTAAAGAGCAGCTGAGTAGCATGGTAATTGAATGACCCATGTAGTAAAGAGCAGTTGAGTGGTATGGTGGTTGAATGACCCATGTAGTAAAGAGCAGCTGAGTGGTATGGTGGTTGAATGACCCATGCAGTAAAGAGCAGCTGAGCGGTGCGGTGGTTGAATGACCCATGCAGTAAAGAGCAGCTGAGCGGTATGGTGGTTGAATGACCCATGTAGTAAAGAGCAGCTGAGTGGTATGGTGGTTGAATGACCCATGTAGTAAAGAGCAGCTGAGTGGTATGGTGGTTGAATGACCCATGTAGTAAAGAGCAGCTGAGTGGTGCGGTGGTTGAACGACCCATGTAGTAAAGAGCAGTTGAGTGGCATAGTGGGTGAATGAACCATGTCGTAAACAGCAGCTAAGTGGTATGGTGGTTGAATGACCCATGTAGTAAAGAGCAGCTGAGTGGTATGGTGGTTGAATAACCCATGTAGTAAAGAGCAGCTGAGCGGTGCGGTGGTTGAAAGACCCATGTAGTAAAGAGCACCTGAGTGGTATGGTGGTTGAATAACCCATGTAGTAAAGAGCAGCTGAGCGGCATGGTGGTTGAATGACCCATGCAGTAAAGTGCAGCTGAGTGGCTTGGTAGTTGAATGACCCATGTAATAAGGAGCAGCTGAGTGGTGTGATGGTGGAACGACCCATGTAGTAAAGAGCAGTTGAGTGACATGGTGGTTGGATGACCCATGTAATAAAGAGCAGCTGAATGGTGTGATGGTGGAACGACCCATGTGGTAAAGAGCAGTTGAGTGGCATGGTGGTTGAATGACCCAGTAGTGAAGAGCAGCTGAGTGGTGTGATGGTTGAATGACCCATGTAGTAAAGAGCAGTTGAGTGGCATAGTGGTTGAATGACCCATGTTGTAAGAGCAGCTGAGTGGTGTAATGGTGGAACAACCCATGTGGTAAAGAGCAGCTGAGTGGCATGGTGGTTGAATGTCCCATGCAGTAAAAAGCTGCAATGTAGTGTGATGGTAGAACGACCTATATAGGAAAGAACAGGAAATTGATGTGAATGCTTAATGACCCATGTAGTGAAGAGCAGCAATATACTGTGGCGGTGGAACGACCCATGTAGTAAAGAACAGGAAATTGATGTGATGGCTTAATGACCCATGTAACAAAGAGCAGCAATGTGGTATGATGGCCAAATGACCGTTATCTAAAAAGCAGAAAACTGACGGGGTGGGTGAGTGACCCATGCAGTAAAGAGCAGGAAACTGCTATGGGGCTGAACGACCTTTGTAGTCACGAGAAGGATACTGTGGTAGCTATATGGCCCATGTAATAAAGAGCGGGAAACTGCTATGGTGGATGAACGACCTTTGTAGTCTAGTAACGAGAAGGATACTGTGGAGCTATATGACCCATGTAATAAAGAATAGGAACTGCTATGGTGGATCAACGACCTTTGTAGTAACGAGAAGGATACTGTGGAGCTATATGACCCATGTAATAAAGAATAGGAAACTGCTATGGTGGATCAACGACCTTTGTGGTAACGATAAGGATACTGTGGTAGCTACATAACTCATGTAATAAAGAGCAGGAAACTGTTGTGGTGGATGAGTAACCTCTGTAGTAAGTAGCAGGAATCTGGTGTGATAACTGATTGACCTGTGCAATACAGAGCAGGAAATTGGTGCGGTGACTAAATGGCCATGGTTGTGGCCATTGTAATAAAGAGCAAAAAAACACTATTGTAGCTGAATGACCCCTATAGTAAAAGGTAAGAAACTATGGTGGCTGGATGACCCATGTAGTAAAGAGCAGTAAACTGTGGTAGCTGAATGACCCATGCAGTAAAGAGCAGTAAACTGTGGTAGCTGAATGACCCATGTAGTAGAGAGCAGTAAACTGTGGTAGCTAAATGACTCAGTAGTAAAGAGCAGGAAACTTATGGATTAACGACCCATGTATTAAGGAAAAGGAAACTGACGTGGGGCTGAAAATTACCCATGTAATATAGAACAGAAAACTGTAAAGGTGTCTGAACGACACAGGTAGTAAAGAGCAAGCAGCTGGCGTAGTGGTTGAGTGACTCATGTAATAATTGAAGAACAAGAAACTGATGTAATGGTTGAATGACCGTTGTAGCAAAGAAAAGCAAACCGTTGTTCACGTGATGAACAGCAGTAAACTGGTGTGCTGGCTAAATGACCCATCCAGTGAAAGACCAGGAAACACCAGCCGCCGTGGCGCAGTGGTCGCGGGTAGCGTCGCGGTTTTCCTACGGGAGGTCCTGGGTTCCATTTCCATCACAGCCACTTACAATGTGTGGGATTTGTCGGCCCATGACCGGCCATTACACAGAGCCGGGTTTGCTGTCAGCTTAGTTGGTAGAATTGGAATCACTGAGTTGAGTTTCATGAGTCACCCATCCCTCTCACGCTCGGATCCGGTATCCCCCTCCCCCCACCCACCCCACCCCCAAAAAGAAATCTGCTCCTAAGGCCCTTTCTCATGTCGCGTCACAGGTCTTTCGGCGCGTCTTCATTTTCTTCTTCTTCTTCTTCTTCTTCCAGGGAAGCTACTGCAATCAACCAGCTGATTATTCTGTCTCAGGTTTCATTCTCTGTGCTTTCTTTGGTGCGAATTTGCTGAATGGTTCGTTGGTCTCAGGGCGTCCCACCCCACCTCTGGCCCCACAGCAAAGCGGGTTCAGGGCCCTATGGCCGGAGAAGGGGACTCTTTGTGACATCTTGTCAGGTGAAGAGATGCCAGTGGGAAAAAAACTTTAACTTTTTGGGGTGTTTGGGGGGAAAACATCAATGGTGGTGTAAGTCCTTTTGAACAGCAATGTTCATCATGTTTGTATGGAAGATAAGAGCAATATTCATCATGTTTGTATGGATGATAGAGCAATATTCATCTTCATCATGTTTGTATGGATGATAAGAGCAATATTCATCATGTTTGTATGGATGATAAGAGCAATATTCATCATGTTTGTATGGATGATAAGAGCAATATTCATCATGTTTGTTTGGAAGATAACAGCAATATTCATCATGTTTGTTTGGAAGATAACAGCAATATTCATCATGTTTGTTTGGAAAATAACAGCAATATTCATCATGTTTGTATGGAAGATGAAAGCGAACTTTAAACGACAGAAGGCAATTTAGATGCAAGGTAGTTGAAAATATTGTCGTTGGTTTTCATCTCCATTTCTTTTATATATACGCGTATCTTGAACAAACTCAAAAAGGATTAACAAGTAAAGCAAACAAAAACAAACAAACAAACAAACAAAACAAAAAAACAAAAAAAACACACACACACACAAACGAACAAAGAAAAGGGAGAAGCGGTAACAGAAAGAGAACAAGGACGTAGAAATTTAATTATGAATCTTTCACTAGCAGCATATGCGGACCATCATAATTTATCCCGAAACCAGATCCATTCAAATTGCCTCTCAAGATGTCTTTCGTCTGCTGCTGATTCGGACTCAGGAGGGGGTGGGGGGGGCGGACACAGCTGATTGTGTTTGTCTTCCCTTGGTATCAAATGGAGAGGTGCCACATTGTATCATTCTATGGTATTCTCATCACCAAGGGATCAAAAATAGAATTCAACGGCACCCTAGAGCAGCCATTGAAGGGTAAAAGTAAAAATGAGGAGAAAACAACGCGAGGAAACAAGCTGCTTTAAAGTTAAAATCATTGTGTAAATTTTTTTTTAAATATACATAGGGGGGGTTTCTTTGAGCCTATGCTTGAGGATATATTTAAGAATACAGAGGAGGTCAAAAGTTGTCAACGGTTAGAGTGGTCAGCTTTACTGTGTAACGATCCAAGTGTTTCAGTCATTCCAGTGCTGACGCGTAGCTATGAATTGTGCAGAACAACGTTTATTGGATCGTACGCGCGCGCGCGCGCGCGCGCACACACACACACACACACACACACACACACACACACACCTCTCTCTCTCTCTCTCTCTCTCTCTCTCTCTCTCTCTCTGTATAGATAGATGGATAGATATAGATAGATAGATTGATATAGATGTGTGTGTGTGTGTGTGTGTGTGTGTGTGTGTGTGTGTGTGTGTGTGTGTGTGTGCGCGCGCGCGCGCGCGCGCGCTCGCGCTCGTGTGTGTGTGTACTCTGCTTTGCATGCTTCAGTTGTTCTCGGGTAAGCGTGACCTGATTTCACCTGGGTAAAACTCGCGTTATTTGATTAGTCATTTTACTTGGTATGAAGCTTTGATCTCTATGCCCTGACCTGAGGAGGGTGTATTATCAGCGAAATTTTGTTGAAAATAATATTCAAGCGTTAAGACATGAAGGGACTGTTGTGTGCGTATTCCATGGTGATGGGTTGGGCTTTGACCTGCACTATTCGTTTCGATTCAGTGCAATCATTTAATCATCTCTCTCCCTTTCTTTTGTCTGTGTGTGTGTGTGTGTGTGTCTGTCTGTCACTCTCTCTCTCTCTCTCTCTCTCTCTCTCTCTCTCTCTTTGGTGTGTGTGTGTGTGTGTGTGTGTGTGTGTGTGTGTGTGTGTGTGTGTGTGTGTGTGTGTGTTTGGTGCACTTGATTCAAGATTGTTAACCGGTGATTTTATTGTGAATCTATTGCTTTGTTTACGAATTAAACAACATATTTTGCTGAGATATGCATACATTATTTATGGCAAAGTCGTCATATTTCACATAAATGTAAGCAAAACTAGCTGAATTAAAAACATTTTTAAGGATTGTGTGGGCATTTATTCACCCACGGTGTACGGCCAAGATTAAACTACCCCGAAAAAGCGACAGATGCGAAAGATCGACAGACGATCCCCCCCCCCCCCCCCCCCCCCCCCCCGGCCTTTCCAGTGATTTTAGTACATGGTATAGAATGGCACAACGACAAACACGCGATTGTCACATTATTCACCATTGAGCAACATCCACGTGACAGCGTTTCACGGTAAAGCGGGGTACAACGCAACACTGGCAAGTGTCTGTACAGGTGTGATCGTGGCGACACGGGCAGTAGACCTGCACACACCGCTCGTTGGACTTATGAACCCTAGGAAGACATGTGGCTCATGTAAGTGGGAATGAACTTTGGGTGACTGGTGAATGTATAAAAGGGCCTTAACTCTGACTGTGGAGCTGATTTCCCGGGGAGACTACGCACTCGTATTCTTGGCTCTCATTCGGTGTGTATGCGTAAGCACAAGAATAATTAACACACTTTTTGATTTATTTTTTTCTTTACTCCTAGAATTATCTTGATTTGTCGAAGAATATATTAGTGATTTTTTTTTCTTTTGATTTATTTTCATCTATTGTTTTTGTCGTTATTGTATGCAATACGGTTTATGAAACGTTGATGTTTTCGGTTTACATTTTTACAAATGTGCTGAGTGAATGTTATTCTGCGTAATTTATCATAATACTTTCCCCAGCTACACCTGCAGTTGGGCATCGACAAATGATGGAAATAATAGAGTGTTACAGTTCTCTGGTGATGATTTTGTCCGAAAAAATGTGCACCAGTATCATGGAGACTGGAAGCATCTTTCTCTGTCCAGGTGCTGACATTAAACCTATTAATTTCTGACGCGTTTCTGTTGTTTCAAGATCCCAAATTTCCGACGCGGCGTTTTGATTGTTTAAAATGTGAAATTTCTGACACGTTTCCTGTTTATTAAGTCTGAAATTCCTTACGCATTTCTGTTGTTTTGAAGTCTGAAATTTCTTTTAAGGTCTGAAATTTCTTACGCATTTCTGTTGTTTTACAGTAGGAATTTTTTTTATGTGTTTCTGTTGTTTTAAGGTATGAAATTTCTTGTGCTTTTCTGTTGTTCTACGGTCTAAAATTTCTGACGGGTTTCTGTTTGAACAGTCTGAAATGTGAATATATTGTTCATCTAATACTAGAATAAGGAAATCAACTGAATGTAATAAGGAAACAGACTACACAGAAGCCAATAAAGAAGCAGAACGTGAACAGCAGCTGTAGGGATAACAATGTAATTAGAAGAGGTTAGATACGGCTTTGTCTACCAAGTTATCAATTCTTTGTTTTCCTTCATTTCTCGTCATTAAAATGATATTCTATTATATATTCTTGAAGCTATTCTTTCATTTGTATAAGTGTAATAAGGAGTACTCAATGCATTTGAACAAAAAGAAACTCATATATCACAAACCATCATGGACTGGTTTACCAGTCTGCCAAAATGTGTCTTACATACTTCAAACGCTCTCCATTGTTGTTTGCTGACTATTCAGAAGTGTGTTGAAACTTGTCCTGTGCACATCAAACTTTCTTCATTGTTGTTTACAGACGATCTAGCAGTCTGTTAACAGATGTCCTTCGTTATCAGTTTGTTGAAATCAAGCAGTCTGTTAAAAGCTGTCCTACATATTTCAAATGTTTTCTATCATTGTCTGCTGACCATCTAGCAGTCTGTTAAATGTTGTCCTCTGTTTTTCAAACTTTATTCGTTGTTGTGTGTTGACATCTAACAGGCTGATAAAAGTTGTAGTACGTACTTCAGACATTCATCATGGCCATCTGCTGCCCGTCTAGCAATCTGTCAAAAGTTGTTCTATGCACTTCAAATACTGGCATATTGTGCTGCGGTGGAATGCCATGGTCCTTGCAAGTCCAAGGCGCAAGCTAATTTTCTTCACGCTTTGGTGCACCACTCTACACAGCTAATGCCGACAAACAGAACCATTACAGGTTTCCCTACATCGTTCCAGCACCCGAAAGGAGGCAAACGGTGCGTGCTATATACTGTGATAGTGCTTTACTGTCAGACTCTCGCTCACGCAACGACAACGAACAACCAGTCAGACAACACAAAAGAGAGTTTCCCCATTTTAGTTAACAAGTAAACTCTTTACATTATTTACATACAAATCCTGGCTACCCTCAAGGACTGAGGAACATCTTTTCTTTCAAAGTTTGCACTTATAGTACCGCACACAAAAAATAATCCTTTATGATGCTGAACAATTAAGCAGTGGGGGAAAACAAGTGTAGGCTAACAATTCTTAAGTCATTATAGTAATGACTTGGCAAAGATCTGAACTTTTAGGGAAAAAAATGAAGATGAAGAAAATGGGGGAATATATAAATAATGAGAAACCCTTCACTAGCTGCCTGAGGGAACCATCGTAATCCTTCTCAAAGGCAGATCTATTTGTATTGCCTGCTCCTAGGCCTTTCGTGCGCTGGATCGGACTCATCAGGGAGACACGGCTGATTGTGTCTGCGCTCCTGGTGTCAAATAGAGACACACCATAGTCCATAATTCTGTGGTGTTCTCACCACCAAGGGTTTAAAAAAGAATCCAACAGCACCTCCAAAGCAGCCAGCGAAGGATAGTAAATGGAATAAAACGACGAAAGTGTGGAGAGGAAAAAAAGTTGCTAAAAAACTAAAAGCATTATGCAAACAGTATAAAATGTAGGGGACAATCTTTGAGCCTATGCTTGAGGATCCATTCAAGGATGCAAGGTAGATCAAAAGATATGGAACAGTCTGAGTGGTCAGCTCTGCTGTTCAATAACTCAAGCATTGTCAGTGGCTAAGAATTGTGCAGGACAACCTTTACTTGGATCTCCTAAGAGATGCAATCTCCTCTCCCACTGATTGACCAAACAATATAATGCTGAACAATTAAGTAGTGGGGGAAAACAAGCGTAGGCTAACAATTCTTAAGTTATTATAGTAATGACTTGGCAAAGATCTGAACTTTTAGGGGAAAAAAAAAGAAGATGAAGAAAATGGGGGGGAATATATAAATAATGAGAAACCCTTCACTAGCTGCCTGAGGGAACCATCGTAATCCTTCTCAAAGGCAGATCTATTTGTATTGCCTGCTCCTAGGCCTTTCGTGCGCTGGATGGGGCTCATCAGGGAGACACGGCTGATTGTGTCTGCGCTCCTGGTGTCAAATAGAGACACACCACAGTCCATAATTCCGTGGTGTTCTCACCACCAAGGGTTTAAAAAAGAATCCAACAGCACCCCAAAGCAGCCAGCTTTAATTAAAAAAAATAATCCTTTCCATAAACATAGTTTCCTTGTCCTCACAGACCTATTGCCATTATTTCCCAATTTCCAGTCAACACAACCTCTCGTTGACGTACAAAACAAACCACAAACTTTAACTCTATTCTGTCTGGGGAGAAAGTTCCTGATATTTTTTTTTACTATGGGCCAACATGGCCTTCAGTTTACAATTTCACAAGACACCACCTGTGTCTTTGACCAAAAACTATGAGGCATGCGTTCCTGCGGAGCCTCGCTGTCTCTACGGCGCCATCGACCGGTCTTCTCTCTCTCTCTGCATCAACTACTCATCATACAGGTCACATATTTCCCTGAGCTCTCTGTTCACGGCTCTGTGCCCGGTTTTCTTGAACAGGTGAGCGCACGTACAAGACTCTAAAATCTTTGCTTTCCCTTTCAATAGTCTGCACAAGTGATCCATGTTTTCCGTCAAAACACTCACCCAGTAGACGAACAAATGAACTCACCAGGAACTTGGGCACAATGCCTAACATTCCATATGATGGTGATATCATGTGATAGTGATTGTGATTTTTATGGTTATGGTTTAATGTGACTAATGATCCCATGCAATAGTGATTGTGACAACTAACCATAGAAGAATGGGTTGAATGCCTAAACTGCACATTTTATTGAATTTTGCGAGGTTACAGGCAAAGCTGCTATTTTACAAAAACTTTTTTTTTCCAAGTTGTTTTTTTGAAAAAAAAATTAGATCCTAAACTTCTGTGTGTTTGGGTACACTTTTTTTTTATATAGATAATAAGAACGAGCGGCAGGGGTGCGTGAGGGATGGGGTTTGGAGGGGGGGGGGGAGGGGGATAATAGCCCCAAACCAGATCAAAGCCATTTCCACTTCTTGTATGCATAATTTATCACGCAGTTCTTCGTGAATATGCCAGCACGAACCAGTTTTCGACCCCCCTCGCCCCCCCCCCCCCCCCCCCCAAAAAAAAAAAAAAAAAAAGAAAGAAAGAAGAAAATTCTAATTCTACAATTTGAAGTACTGTTTAATGGCATAAAAAGGAAAGGTGGAAATCGAATGAATCATGCATGTCTGAAGAGAGTTGCGTGTTCCTTTTCTTTTAGGGACAAGGCCGCCAACATTCCATCCGACGAAAAACCAGCAAATAATAATAAGTTAAAAAAAAAAAGTATCTACCAATTGATCAGAAAAATAGACTCTGACTTACACAGATAAATGGACGCCGAGAAAAGAATGTCCGGATCTACACCGGATGGACATGAAGCACAACAGAACGGGGTGGAAAGTGTCCACGTGACAGTGAGCGATGACGTCATCACAGAGAAACAGCAGGATGTCAATGCCATCATTTACCGTGTGCATGATGTGCCGCCAGCCTTCATGTGGCCTGTCTATGGTCTCCAGGTAAGGAGCTCTGTGTGTGTGTGTGTGTGTGTGTGTGTGTGTGTGTGTGTGTGTTGTATCGTTTTATGTCTTCTGCTAGAGAAAGACACTCTAGGGAGAGCTTACCAGCACACGTTCATTACAGAAGAACCTAACCCCACCCCCAATCCGCAGGCAAGTGTTTCGGTCCCTCTGATCTGCGGATCATCCGAACGTGACCATATTACCCGTCTTTTGTTTGAGTTGCACTGGTTGCCCCTATCTCCAAAGGTCGAGTACAAAATTGCTGCTATCTGTTTCAAAATCATTTCAAAGTTTGCTGCTTCAATTCTCAGTGGACTCCTATCTTGGCGCCTTTCTTCTTATTCTTCTCTGGCTGGCAAACGAGCATGTTGGTGCTAGGGCAAAGTCTGTTAGGGCCCAGTACCTTTTGGGTTCGTTCAAACAGGGCCCAGTACCTTTTGGGTTCGTTCAAATAGGGCCCAGTAGCTTTTGGGCTTGTTCCAATGGGGTCCAGTACTGTTAGCGCCTAGTACCATTAGCGCCCAGTACCATCAGGGCCCAGTACCATTAGGGCTCGTTTCAATAGAGCGCAGTACCATCAGAGCCCAGTACCATCAGGGCCCAGTACCATTAGGGCTCGTTTCAATAGAGCGCAGTACCATCAGAGCCCAGTACCATCAGGGCTCGTTTCAATAAAGCTCAGTACCATCAGAGCCCAGTACCATCAGGGCTCGTTTCAATAGAGCGCAGTACCATCAGGGCCCAGTACCGTTAGGGCCCAGTACCATCAGGGCCCAGTACCATCAGGACCCAGTACCATCAGGGCCCAGTACCATTAGGGCTCGTTTCAATAGAGCGCAGTACCATCAGGGCCCAGTACCATCAGGACCCAGTACCATCAGGGCCCAGTACCATTAGGGCTCGTTTCAATAGAGCGCAGTACCATCAGGGTTAGTTTCAATAGAGCGCAGTACCATTAGGGCTCGTTTCAATAGAGCGCAGTACCATTAGGGCTCGTTTCAATAGAGCGCAGTACCATTAGGGGCCAGTACCATCAGGGCCCAGTACCATTAGGGCTCGTTTCAATAGAGCGCAGTACCATCAGGGCCCAGTACCATCACGGGCTCGTTTCAATAGAGCGCAGTGCCATCAGGGCCCAGTACCATTAGGGCCCAGTACCATCAGGGCTCGTTTCAATAGAGCGCAGTACCATCAGGGCTCAGTACCATCAAAGCCCAGTACCATCAGGGCTCGTTTCAATAGAGCGCAGTACCATCAGGGCCCAGTGCCATCAGGGCCCAGTACTATTAGGGCTCGTTTCAATAGAGCGCAGTACCATCAGGGCCCAGTACCATCAGGGCTCGTTTCAATAGAGCGCAGTACCATCAGGGCCCAGTGCCATCAGGGCCCAGTACTATTAGGGCTCGTTTCAACAGAGCGCAGTACCATCAGGGCCCGGTACTATTAGGCCTCGTTTCAATAGAGCCCAGTACCATCAGGGCCCGGTACTATTAGGGTTCGTTTCAACAGAGCGCAGTACCATCAGGGCCCGGTACTATTAGGGCTCGTTTCAGTAGAGCGCAGTACCATCAGGGCCCAGTACCATCAGGGCCCGGTACTATTAGGGCTCGTTTCATAGAGCGCAGTACCATCAGGGCCCGGTACTATTAGGGCTCGTTTCAGTAGAGCGCAGTACCATCAGGGCCCAGTACCATCAGGGCCCGGTACTATTAGGGCTCGTTTCATAGAGCGCAGTACCATCAGGGTCCGGTACTATTAGGGCTCGTTTCAGTAGAGCGCAGTACCATCAGGGCCCGGTACTATTAGAGCTCGTTTCAATAGAGCGCAGTACCATCAGGGCCCAGTACCATCAGGGCCCGGTACTATTAGGGCTCGTTTCATAGAGCGCAGTACTATCAAGACCCAGTACCATCAGGGCCCGGTACTATTAGGGCTCGTTTCAGTAGAGCGCAGTACCATCAGGGCCCGGTACTATTAGGGCTCGTTTCAATAGAGCGCAGTACCATCAGGGCCCGGTACCATTAGGGTCCTGTACCTAATTCGGGCTTGTTCTACGAGGTCCAGTGCCATTAGGGCCCAGTACCTTTAGGGCTCGTTCCAAGAGAGACTAGTACCATTATGGCCCAGTACCTTTAGAGTTCTTTTAATAAGGCACAGTACCTTTAGGACTCGTTGCAATAGGGCCCAGTATCATTAGAGTCCGGTAACTTTAGCACTTGTTCCAGTAGGACCTGGTACCAATTAGGCCCAGAATCACTGGGGCTTGCTCCAAAAGGGCCCAATACCATTAGAGTTCAGTACCTTTGGGGGTTGTTCCAAATCGGCCCAGAACCATCGTGACCCACTCTCCGTTCTTCTGCTGACACAGGAATCTTCAGTGTCCTGATCCGTTCAAAAAAGTTCCATGGAGAGGTGTCTTATCAGTAGTATAGGAGGGACTTTTCAACTGCCATGACCCCGGACCCCGGACCCGGATCCCTCTAATCGATGAATCGAAGTCAATAATCAATCAATCAGATTGATACACGGTAATCGAAGTCATTAATAACCGATTAATTAGATAATAAAATCAGATTGATACACGGTAATCGAAGTCATTAATAACCGATTGATTAGATAATATCAATACCTAATCAGAGAGATTATATTAATATTGATTATAAAAGAAAAACTGGTCATAAGGGGTATTGATCGGTGACTTATAGGGAGTAAATAAGTGAAAATAAACAAAAGAATAAATTATCTTTAAAAACTGACCACCGCGGAGGCTGTACGCATAAAATTATTCGGTGGATTAAGCTGACCATGCGGACGACACGGTGATTATACAGACGAAGCGAAGACCACTGGACAGTGTACGTGTCTCTGCATATTCTCTCTCTCTCTCTCTCTCTCTCTCTCTCTCTCTCTCTCTCTCTCTCTCTCTCTCTCTATTTCTGTGTATGATATGCAGAAAATCTCTGTGTGTGTGACCAAAACAAACAATCAAATAAAACCAAAAGCGTAGTGTCCAACAGGCAAAACCATCAACCACATCTCAAAAATATTTGAAAAAAAAAATGTCACATCGACAGTCACTGAAAAAAAAATCGCCCAATAGGGGACTCGAACCCCTTGTCCTCAGAATAAAATTCTGATGCTCTACCTACTGAGCTAACTGGGCTGTGCGAATACAGTGACAGCGGGTGACCGTGTGCTACGTCAACAATGTTTTTAAATCACATGAACACGTGTACGCAAAAACAAGCTTAATCTGGGGTGTGATGCTTGTAATGTTTTTAAATCACACGTTCGATAGTTCTGGATAAAGTTTTGTTGAAGTAAATTTCATTCATAAACCATAAGTGTTTGATTTTTTTTTAATTGGTCTGCATCAATACCGTACGTTTGTAAGCGTGAGTGTCTGGTGAATGTTTATGATGGATGTAAGAAGTGTGTGTTCACAAAATCATACACACACATCATCATCATCATCATCATCATCATCATCATCATCATCTACGTAGCCTGATAAGCAACTGGTCATGATCATTCGAGACTGAACAAACGACTAACAATGACCGAGCAAGGTGTGTCACGACCACAAGAAGAAGAAGAAGAAGAAGAAGAAGAAGAAGAAGAAGAAGAAGAAGAAGAAGCAGAAGAAGAAGAAGAAGATACTGTATCAAAAATTACGTGTATTTTTAAAATCGAACAAGAGAGTTATTTCTAACATCAAACTCCATGTGGTAAAATTCTCACTGAATAATTTCAGATTTGTTGTGTTGAAAGCTGGTTATCCACATAACATAATGATAACGCTCTGGCCCTGATCTTATCGATAAACTTTATTAATGAGAAATTCATCATAATGATTATTTAAGTGACAGACATTTTTGCAGATGTGAGTTTTCCAACGATGTATTTCACTCTTGGGTCCATTGCAGACGCCAAGGAGACACGGACTGTCGAAAAGTTACATATATGTACGTGAATTTCTATTGTGGACATTTATCAGTCATTGATATTTTTATAAGTACCTTCAGCTATATATGTACTGCTAAGTCGCTTGCGAGACTGACCGCTAGTACTAAGTCGATCACCGAAACGAATGGGATTGGTAAAGCTGTCGTCTTGAATGTTGGTTAAAAAAAAAACTCTAAAAAAACCTCACTCACAGACTTTATAACGAAGACGGTGGCAGGATGGATAAGACGCTCACCTGCTGAATCACAATCTGCAGTGACAGTCTGGGCTTGCACTCAGCTCTCGTCCCCCTTTCTCCGCAGTTTTGACTGGAAAATGAGCGTCCAGTCCTTCGGATGAGACGATAAACCGTGTTGTTTTCGTCGAGAGAACATCGTCCGACATGAAACTCGAAACCTCGGATTAAAAGTCTGACGGTCTAAATCGCTGGGCTTTAGACATTGTCTGAAAAAAATGTAAAACGATTCTAATAGTAGTCGTTGTACAAGAAAGATAAAAAAAAAAACAAACAAACAAAAAAAAACGCGTTTTTTGTAAATTAGTGTGTGTGTTAAATAAATATTCAGTGTATGTAACCTTTTATGTTTTTCTATTTTATAATGTTTTTATAACTATGAGTGAGTGCGTGTGTTTAAGCGTGCTTGAGTGGGTGCGTGAGCATGTGTACGGTTTATTCGGCGCTGTGACCATTCATAACTGAGTACATACACGCTATCACAGTAGACAAGGGGTTTTAACCTTGATATGCGTGGTCAGGGTTTTATCACGGTATGTCCATAGCTGGCTAAATCGTTGACATGGTGTGTTAAACCCAGTGTGTACTTTTATTTTTTCACCCTCCAAAGATTTTTTTTTTTATTATGTAACCCACATAGATTCGGGGCTGTGTACTGACCAGCTTGCCCAAAAATGTATTTCAACCTTGACTGGTGCAAAAGATTAGTTTTTGATGGAGCAACTGGCGCCGTGTATGGCCGGGGTTATGGATTTTTCTTTCTGTGTGCGTTTCGGATTAGCTTGAAGAGAATAGAAATAACCCGAAAAGTGCTGGTATGTAACAACAAAACTACGTGTGTATGTTTGTTAGTTGGCTCGGAGGGATAGAATGCGCACAAGACTACAGCGATTTTTGTTGCATCTACCTGATGTCGTATAATCATTTATGTTAAAGACAAGGCGTCCATTTCGATCAGTTTATTTATTTCACTTTAAGTGTTATACTTTTTTTTACGAGTAAACACTAGATAAAAAAAATTGTTTGTAAAAAAAACAGTAATGAAATATTTAAAAAGAAAAACTGTCTTTATTTGCATTATAATTTCTACATGATGTAGTGGGATGTGGAAAAGCGGAATACTTTGATAGTTTTGGCCTGTCACCCGCACTATATTTGTATATATAAGTTGATGTATTATTAGTCAGGCTTAACACACCAAGGTTATCTTTGCACTCATACACGCATATGCACACTCATGCGCCCACCAAACATTCACCTCTCTCTGGGAATGAGATGTCACGCATTCGCTTCTCTCCTAACACGACTGAGAACAAGGATTACAATTTCTATGCTACGTATAATTATGCATGAACAATCTGATCACACAAAAATGCAATAATCAAACCATAAAAGATTGATACTTCCTAATCTCGGGTTATAATAAAATGGCTTCTTACCTGACCAGGTTTTCACACACACAACCACGCTTTCACACCACACCACAGTTCTTGAGCAAGTCTCTTCAAGTCTTCTTCAGTACTGCTTGATGGTGACGCCCTTGGTTGACTGGCTCCAGGTTTCAGGACTGGGTCTTCGTGGTCGTCTCTGGGATCTCGACGTAGAACTCTTCTTCGTCTCCTTCACCCACCTCTGGGTTCAAATTCAGTTTGCCTGTCTTCACCCACCTCTGGGCTTCAAACTTAGTTTTCTTCTCTTCCAGCTTGTCTTTAACCCTAAGACTTTGCTGTCTCTTCTATCTCCCAGACCACGTTTCTCTCGACCCCAATCTGTACTACCCACCCTTCTCTCTTCTCTCTCTCTCCTCTCTCTCTCTCTCTCTCCTTTCTCTCTCTCTCTCTCTCTCGTGGTGGTCTTCTCCTCTCTCTCTCCTCTGTCCTTCTCTCTCTCTCTCTCTCTCTCTCTCTCTCTCTCTCTCTCTCTCTCTCTCTCTCTCTCTCGTGGTGGTATGTTTTCGCTCGATGGTGACGCTCTTAACCACTGATGGAGAAGTTTCTTGGTGTCCAGAGTCTCAAACACTCGTTTCCAGATAAGCTCCGTATTTGTTGTTGTTAGTTCTTCTCCGTTTTCTTTTTCAGTCTCAAACAAAATCGATGCTTCCTCCACAAACAGCGCCAACACAGAATTCTGCAGATCAGTCTCTACCTCCACTATCGCGCATCCAACTTTTTCTAGATTCTGTTCCAGAGAGCACAAAGAGTTCTCCATGGCAACGTCAGTGTGAAATAATCCGCCCTTTTTTTATACCACGTTCCAAAAAGCACTGTCATCATCTTACACCACGGATACGCAATATTCCTGGATATGGTAGTTTGAACTTATCAAGCACGAAAAATGACGATATGTGCTATTTCAAGTAACATAAATTGCTATACAATCTAGTCACAGAAAATAATGATATCATCAAAGGTCACATCAGTGCACAAAAATGACAAACGGTAGAAAATGCAGTCACGCTAAAAGCGAGTTAACAATGTCACCGTAAACAAAATCAGACCCTTAACGTGACAAAGACTGATATTTCTATATAGTTACGCTGATCGTACAGCTTGCTTTGTCATTTGGGGTCAGCCGTTGACATTTTCTAGTCACACTTATTAACGTGAAGGGAATTCCAGCGCTACAGAACATTTTTTTTTTTTCGGTCAGGCCACCACCACTTTTCTTTTATTCATTTCCAGCTTGGCTGCAGACGTTTTTCACACAGGTTGTCCCACATCACTACAGTGTTGGATCAGGTAGGAAGAAGAGGGCATCTCCACGCGTGCAGCAGGACTGTAGGTGAGTAGAACGGAAGTCTCTCAGCAGGTGGCTCCAGGCTGTATGTAGTAGGGAGTTCCAGTCGTTTTTTTCTGCTCCGAGCTCTTCCCTTTTCTGACATCGTCAGCGTTTGTCGATGCATTTCATCCTCCAGCTTTTTTCCTACTTTCAGTAGTCGTTGCAATTGCTTCGACGTCAACGTTGCCACCTTTGAAGTGCAAATACGTCGACCCCCCTTGCAGTTATTGAGAGACTTGTAGTGACGTATATACAGCCTGACGCTGTTTTCCCAGGTTTTTAGGGAGGCAAAAACGTTTCTTCCCAAAGGATACATAATAGATTTTGTGCCATGTTTTCCACGAAGAGGAAGTCTTTTCTTTAAAGAAACCAATCATCATCTTATTTATATAGTTATTAGATAAAAAAAAACCGGCTCTATACGGGAATTTCATCATCTAGTGAAATTCCTAATTATCGACCTCGTGTGTATAGATCGAATAAATGAGATTACTTTTCTATCATTAGATCGTTGTTTATGGGGATGAAATACAGAGAGCAGTCGATAGAGACTATAGCCCCTACTCTTTCTTAAAATGAAATAAAAGACATCATAACCGCACGTGGAACTAGTAAAATCTTGTAAAAATCGTTGATTAAAACGACAAGTAGGAGTGTGTCTTTGAATGAGTTTTGAAATGTCCGAATATAGTGCGGGTGACAGGTCAAAACTATCAAAGTATTCCGCTTTTCCACATCCCACTACATCATATAGACATTATAATGCAAATAAAGACAATTTTTCTTTTTAGATATTTCATTACTGTTTTTTTACAAACGCATTTTTTTTATCTAGTGTTTACTCGTAAAAAAAAAAGTATAACACTTAAAGTGAAATAAATAAACTGATCGAAATTGTCGCCGCGTCTTTAACATAAATGATTATACGACATCAGGTAGATGCAACAAAAATCACTGTTGTCTTGGGCGCATTCTATCCCTCCAAGCCAACTAACAAACATACACACGTAGTTTTGTTGTTACATACCAGCACTTTTCGGGTTATTTCGATTCTCTTCAAGCTAATCCGAAACGCACACAGAAAGAAAAATCCATAACCCCGGCCATACACGGCGCCAGTTGCTCCATCAAAAACTAATCTTTTGCACCAGTCAAGGTTGAAACACATTTTTGGGCAAGCTGGTCAGTACACAGCCCCGAATCTATGTGGGTTACATGATAAAAAAAATATCTTTGGAGGGTGAAAAAATAAAAGTACACACTGGGTTTAACACATCATGTCAACGATTTAGCCAGCTATGGACATACCGTGATAAAACCCTGACCACGCAAATCAAGGTTAAAACCCCTTGTCTACTGTGATAGCGTGTATGTACTCAGTTATGAATGGTCACAGTGCCGAATAAACCGTACACATGCTCACGCACCCACTCAAGCACGCTTAAACACACGCACTCACTCATAGTTACAAAAACACTTTGAAATAGAAAAAAATAAAAGGTTACATACACTGAATATTTGTTTTAACACACACACTAATTAAAAAAAATAAAACACGATTTTTTTTATCTTTCTTTTACAACGACTACTATTAAAATCGTTTTACATTTTTTTCAGACAATGTCTAAAGCCCAGCGATTTAGACCGTCAGACTTTTAATCCGAGGTTTCGAGTTTCATGTCGGACGATGTTCTCTCGACGAAAACAACACGGTTTATCGTCTCATCCGAAGGACTGGACGCTCATTTTCCAGTCAAAACTGCGGAGAAAGGGGGACGAGAGCTGAGTGCAAGCCCAGACTGTCACTGCAGATTGTGATTCAGCAGGTGAGCGTCTTATCCATCCTGCCACCGTCTTCGTTATAAAGTCTGTGAGTGAGGTTTTTTTAGAGTTTTTTTTTTAACCAACATTCAAGACGACAGCTTTACCAATCCCATTCGTTTCGGTGATCGACTTAGTACTAGCGGTCAGTCTCGCAAGCGACTTAGCAGTACATATATAGCTGAAGGTACTTATAAAAATATCAATGACTGATAAATGTCCACAATAGAAATTCACGTACATATATGTAACTTTTCGACAGTCCGTGTCTCCTTGGCGTCTGCAATGGACCCAAGAGTGAAATACATCGTTGGAAAACTCACATCTGCAAAAATGTCTGTCACTTAAATAATCATTATGATGAATTTCTCATTAATAAAGTTTATCGATAAGATCAGGGCCAGAGCGTTATCATTATGTTATGTGGATAACCAGCTTTCAACACAACAAATCTGAAATTATTCAGTGAGAATTTTACCACATGGAGTTTGATGTTAGAAATAACTCTCTTGTTCGATTTTAAAAATACACGTAATTTTTGATACAGTATCTTCTTCTTCTTGTTCTTGTTCTTTTCTTTTCTTCTTCTTCTTCTTCTTCTTCTTCTTCTTCTTCTTGTGGTCGTGACACACCTTGCTCGGTCATTGTTAGTCGTTTGTTCAGTCTCGAATGACCTAGGCCATGACCAATTGCTTATCAGGCTACGTAGATGATGATGATGATGATGATGATGATGATGTGTATGATTTTGTGTACACACACTTCTTACATCCATCATAAACATTCACCAGACACTCACGCTTACAAACGTACGGTATTGATTCAGACCAATTAAAAAAAAAAATCAAACGTATGGTTTATAAATGAAATTTACTTCAACAAAACTTTATCCAGAACTATCAAACGTGTGATTTAAAAACATTACCAGCATCACACCCCAGATTAAGCTTGTTTTTGCGTACACGTGTTCATGTGATTTTAAAACATTGTTGACGCAGAACACGGTCACCCGCTGTCACTGTATTCGCACAGCCAAGTTAGCTCAGTAGGTAGAGCATCAGACTTTTAATCTGAGGGCAAGGGGTTCGAGTCCCCTATTGGGCGATTTTTTTTTCAGTGACTGTCGATGTGACATTTTTTTTTCCAAATATTTTTGAGATGTGGTTGATGGTTTTGCCTGTTGACACTACGCTTTTGGTTTTATTTGATTGTTTGTTTTGGTCACACACACAGATATGTTTTGCATATCATACACAGAAAGAGAGAGAGAGAGAGAGAGAGAGAGAGAGAGAGAGAGAGAGAGAGAGAGAGAGAGAGAATATGCAGAGACACGTACACTGTCCAGTGGTCTTCGCTTCGTCGGTATAATCACCGTGTCGTTCGCATGGTCAGCTTAATCCACCGAATAATTTTATGCGTACAGCCTCCGCGGTGGTCAGTTTTTAAAGATATTTATTCTTTTGTTTATTTTCACTTATTTACTTCCTATAAGTCATCGATCAATACCCCTTATGACCAGTTTTTCTTTTATAATCAATATTAATATGTTCTCTCTGATTAGGTATTGATATTATCTAATTAATCGGTTATTAATGACTTCGATTATCGTGTATCAATCTGATTGATTGATTATTGACTTCGATTCATCGATTAGAGGGGTCCGGGTCCGGGGTCCGGGGTCATGGCAGTTGAAAAGTCCCTCCTATACTACTCCTTTCAAACTCTAACCTGGGCTGGCTTGCCTTTCTCTGTCCACTATGTCCAAACTCTGTCTTCCTTTCAATCTAAGTTAAAGCACATCTCTTCTCTAGTACGTACAGTTAACCATCCTGGTCCAAATTGAGTCCATGTAAGCTAGTGTGTGTGTGTGTGTGTGTGTGTGTGTGTGTGTCTGTGTCTGTGTGCGTGCGTGCGTGCGTGCGTGCGTGCGTGCGTGCGCGTGCGTGCGTGCGTGCGTGCGTGCGTGCGGTGTGTGTGTGTGTGTGTGTGTGTGTGTGTGTGTGTGTGTGTGTTCTTTTCCCATCACGCCTTCAGATGTGTCTGATAATTGTGTATGTCATTGCTTTTCCCTACAACCCTTCAGATGTGTGTGAGGATGGTGGATGTTCTTTTTCCCAATAAACCTGCCAGGTGTGTATGATGATTGAGGATGTTTGGTTCGTGTCGGATGATCGTGGATATTGTCGGTCTTCCCAGCAAGCCTCCAGGTGTGTCCGATGATTGTAAAAGTTATTTTTCCCATTAGGCCTGTAGGTGTTTCTGGTGATTGTGGATGTTTATTTTCCCAACAAGCCTTCATGTGAATGTGTTGATTGTGGATGTTTGTTTTCCCATCAAGCCTTCAAATGTGTGTGATGAATATGGATGGTCTTTTTCTCAACAAGTTCTTCAGAGATTTGTGATGATTGTAGACGGTGTTTTTCTTAACAAGGCATCAGGTGTGTATGATGATCATGGATTTTTTTTTCCCAACAAGCCTTCAAGAGTTTCTGATAATTCTCGCGCGTGCGTATGATCATGGATATATTTTTTTTCTTTCCCAACAAGCCTTCAAGGGTGTCTGATAATTCTCGCGCGTGCGTATGTGTGTGTGTGTGTGTGTGTGTGTGTGTGTGTGTGTGTGTGTGTGTGTGTTGTGTGTGGTGGTGTGTTGTGTGTGTGTGTGTTGTGTGTGTGTGTGTGTGTGTGTGTGTGTGTGTGTGTGAGTGTGTGCGCGCGCGCGTGCGTGTGTATGCCCGTGTGTGTGTGTGTGTGTGGTGTGGTGTGTGTGTGTGTGTGTGTGTGTGTGTGTGTGTGTGTGTGTGTGTGTGTGTGTGTGTGTGTGTGTGTGTGTGTGTGTGTGTGTGTGTGTGTGTGTGTGTGTGTGTGTGTGTGTGTGTGTGACCATTGTGGATTCTTTTCTGTTTTTTTTTTTCTCAGCAAGCCTTCATGTGTGTGTCTGGGGCCCTGTCAATACCTTTCCTCACCTCCAGCTACATCTGTGCCGGTCACCTGCCCGAGGTTCGTGCCCAGCTTCTCAGCATCACCTTCTTCATGTGTGGTGTGGCCACCCTGCTCCAGACCATCGTTGGCGTCAGGTACACTCCCCTGTCTGTCTGTCTGTCTGTCTGTCTGTCATTCCTAAAATGTTTGCCTTTGTGTCCGTACCTGCAAAGTCTCTCTGTGTGTTAAGTAAACACTGTCTTACCGTATGTCTGTGTGTTGTGTGTCAAATATCTGACTGGCTGACTGTCTGTCTGTCTGTCTGTCGGTGCCTACTATGTCTGTCTGTATGTCTGTGCGGAAAAGATGTCTATCTCTATGTCTGTCTGTCTGTTTTTGCGTACTGTCGATGCGTCCGTGTCTCTGTGCCGTGTCTGACTACGTGTGTGTCTGTGTCCTAAAGGCCTGTATGTGTTTGTGAGTGTATTAATTTGTCTTTAATGTCTGCATGTATGTCTGTGCCTAAAATGTCTACGTCTATCTATACCTAAAGTGTCTGTATCTGTCTCTGCCTAGGATACCTTTATGTGTCTGTGCTGCCCCAAATTTCTGTATGTGTTTGAACCTAAAATGTCTAGATGTATGCCTGTGGCTAAAATGTGTATGTCTGTATGTGCCTAAAGTGTCTATATGTGTCTCTGCCTAGGATACCTTTATGTGTCTGTGCTGCCCCGAATTTCTGTATGTGTTTGAGCCTAAAATGTCTGGATGTGTGCCTGTGGCTAAAATGCCTATGTCTGTCTATACATAAAGTGTCTATATGTGTCTTTGCCTAGGATACCTTTATGTGTCTGTGCTGCCCCAAATTTCTGTATGTGTTTGAGCCTAAAATGTCTGGATGTGTCTATGTTTAAAACGTCAATATGTGTCGGTGCCTAGAATGGCTGTTTATGTTTGTGCTTTAAATGTCTGTATGTGTCTGAGAATTGAATGTCTGTATGTATCTGTGTCTCGAGTGTCTTCACGTGTGTCTGTGCCTAGCATGTCTGTATGTGTCTGTGCGTCAAATGTCTTCACGTATGACTGTACCTCGAATATCTATATGTGTTTGTGCCTCATATGTCTGTATGTGTCTAAACTTGGAAAATCTGTGTGTCTGTGCCTCGAATGCCTTCATGTGTGTCTATGTCTTTAATGTCTGTGTCTGTGCCTCGAATGTCTGTACGAATGTTTCTCCCTAGAATATCTGTATGCCTTTCTGCCTCGATTTTATGTGCCTAAAACGTTTGCATGTTCGTTGTGCATCGAATGTCTGTAAGTGTGTCTGTAGCTTGAATGTATGCATGTGCTTCCGTGCCTAGAATATCGGTTTGAATGTGTCTAGAATGTTTGTATGTTTATCTGTGCCTGGTATGTCTGTGTCTATATCTGGCATGTCATCTGTGTGTCTGTGCCTAAAGTGTCTGTGTGTTGTGACGTGACAATTGCCAGCCACACCATCCTCTACAACCCCTCCCCCCCCCCCTTCTACTCCCCTCTGTCCACCCTCTCATTTCTAACCTACGTTAGTTCCCCCCCCCCCCCCCCCACCCCCATTCTCGTCTCTCACCCTCCCTGCCATCGGTCGGGTTTGATGTTTGATGTTACCATGATAAGCACGCAGACAGAGAAGTGTGATGTGACTTTGGAGCGAGTTGCTCGCTTCGCGCTCCCATCTCGCTCCCTTCCTCCTTAACCGTGGTCACGGGAAAGACAGCCCACTCGTGTCTCACACAGGTGCAGACAATATAGTTTTGTCAATTAGCATGAAGGCTAAAGATAGCGCCCACATCTAAGAGACAGTGTTCTCGAATCTTCTACGTAATACCTTGCTCTGTAAGTGGCAGGGGAGGATCAACCCCCCACCTCGCTCCAACCTTGGCCTATTATCACCCAGCCCCCTCACCTTCCTATCATCCCCCCCTCCCCCCCCCCCCCCCCCCCCCCCCCCCACACACACACACACCACCCAGAACTTTTCCTGAGGCACTCTTGAGTATTTTTAATGGTCCTGAGAAAAAAAAAATCTTTCGATTACTAGTACCGAAAAGTTGCTCCATCCCTAGGTAAGAGAGAGGGTGGAGGTAAAATCTGAACATAACTCTATTAAAGAAAATATTCGAAGTCCTTCCCCTAGAGGACAACACCGACCCATCCCCAACTCTCGTCACATATGTATCTCTGCCTAGAATGTCTGTACGTGTCTGTGCCTAGAATATCTGTACGTGTTTGTGCCTAGAATGGCTTATGTGTGTCTGTTCCTAGAATGGCTGTTTGTGTATCTATTCCTAGAGTGTAGCTATGTGTGTCTGTGCCTTGAATATCTGGTTGTGTGTCTGTGCTAGAAAATATGTCTCTGTACCTAGAATGTCTATACGTTTGTCTGTGGTAGAAAGTCAATATGTTTGACTGTACTTTGAATGACTTCATGTGTGCCTGTACCTCATATGTCTGTGTCTGTGCCTAGAATGTCTGTGAGCTGCCTGCACCTTGAATATCTGTAAGTGCATCTAGTTATCAAATATTGAATGTCTGTTTATGTGTCTGTGCCTCGAATACCTGTATGTGTCTGTACCTAGAATGTCTGTATTTGTCTGTACCTAGAATGGCACATGTGCTGTGCCTTGATGATTTGTGTGTGTCTGTGCCTCGAATGCTTGTAGTTGAGCCTGAGCCTAGAATATCTGTACGTGTCCATACCTAACATGTCTGTATGTGTGTCTGAGCCCAGCTTCTTTGTATGTGTCTGTGCCTAGAATGTCCGTATGTGTCTGTGCCATCAGTGTTTGTACTTGTGTTCTTGCCCAGAATTTCTGTTTGCGTCTGTGCCTAGAATGTCCGTATGTGTGTCTGTGCCTAGAATGTCCGTATGTGTGTCTATGCCTAGATTGTCTGTATGTGTGTCTGTGCCTAGAATGTCCGTATGTGTGTCTATGCCTAGATTGTCTGTTTGCGTGTCTGTTTCTAGAATGTTTGTACGTGTGTCTGTGCCTCGAATATCTGCCTGTGTGTCCGTGCTAGAAAGCATGTGTCTTTGCTAAGAATGTCCATACAAGTGTCGGTGCTAGCATGTCTGTATATATGACTGCGTCTCGATTGTCTTTCTGTGTGTCAGTGCTTCGATTGTTTGTATGTGTCTGTGCATAGAATGCCTGTCTGGTCCGTGCCTAGAATATTATAAGTGCGTCTGTTCATCGAATATCGAATGTCTCTTCTGTGTCTACCTAAATGCCTGTTTGTGTATTTGTGCCTCGCATGTCTGTGTCTGTACCTAGAATGTCTGTATCTGTCTCTACCTAGAATACCTAGTATATGTCTGTGCCTTGAACATCTGCATGTGCATCTGTGCCTCGAATGTCTGTAATTATTATATATATATATATATATATATATATATTATATATATGAGCCTAGAATGTCTGCTTGTGTCTATGCCTAGAATGTCTGTATGTTCGTCTGTGCCTAGAATGTGTGTACCTGTGTCTGTGCCTAGAATGTCAATGTGTGTTTGTGCCTAGAATGGATGTGTTGGAGCCTAGAATGTCTGTATGTGTCTGTGCCTAGAGTGTCCGTGTCTGTGCCACGAATATCTAAATGTGTTTTTGCCTTGACTGCCTACATGTGTCTGTGCCTTGATTGTCTATATATGTTTCTGCTAGGAATGTTTGTCAGTGTGTCTGTGTGTTGAATGTCTGTACGTCTGTGCCTATAAAATCTGTGTATTTGTGCCTGGAATGTCAGTATGTGTCTGTGTCTATGTCCACTGAACAAATCTATCTGAAGTCTCTGTCTTTCTGTGTGTGTATATACGTCCCCCCTCCCCCCTTTGTTTTCCTTGTTTATGCCTTTTCTCCTTTTTAAGATTTATTTTCTTTGTTTGGTTCACTTTGTTTTCCCTTTGAACTCAAACACAAAGATACAGAGACACATACACACAAACAGAGAGAGAGAGAGAGAGAGAGAGAGAGAGAGAGAGAGAGAGAGAGAGAGATTAGAATGTGAGAACTGTACGTCGCTGGAAGAGATTAGTTTTGAACACCTAAATCAAAACTCAAACAACTCATGATCATTGAAACATTCATTGCTTTGTATTCTGTCGCGAAAAAAAAGGATTATTTTCTGAGCTTTCCCTCAACTAGGATGGCACTAACATCGTCATGTTTATTCCTGGAGAGATGGCCTAGTCGACCCTGAGAGGACCCATTGATTTATTTGGATTTTGTCGAGCTGAAAAAACTAGTCCAGAGTCCCCTGCATCCAGATTTTTCCCCCCAGATAGAAGTTATTCGGCCGTCCTCTATACTGCCCAGATCATCCTATGGCATTGAGACACTTATCCAAGCCTTTTCCTGCAGCTGCTGCCTCCCACCTGCTGAATCCAGAGTTCTGAAACTTAAAGCCTGCATCAGAGCAATTCAGTGACGATGGAGACAAGCATCAAGACTGAGGAAAAATGCTGTGCCAGTACCTCGGATGTTGGAACACGCTGACATTATTTCATATCGGGCAAGTTCCACAGGCCCAAGGACTGGAGGCGGTTTTTTTAACAGGCGTGTTCGGGATCTTACTAGTCCCCATGCCCTAGCTACACCAATAAACCCAAATAACAGTCACATGCTCCAAACAGATCACGCGGCCATCACACGTGTATCACATGTACTGAGGAACGAGAGACACAAGACAGAGAGAGAGAGAGAGAGAGAGGAGGGGGGTGGGGGGAGGGAGAAATCGTAAACCAAAGGTAAAAACCTGCCTGTGAAGGCCCACAAACACAGCTACGTATGTGAACAATCATCGACAGTGCTTTGCCAGGAGCTCAGGTATGTTTGACGGACGTCCTTACCCTACCTGTTCCTTCTTTGTTGGCCGGGGTTTTCTTTGCAGGCCGTACCCCTCACCAGGAGTTTACCGCTGGGATCCTCAAACATCGCCTTTGTTCAAAAGGGTTACCGAACACTCTCACTCCCCCACAAAGTCCACCAGGGGGAGACGGCAGGCCCTTAAGGATGTATGCCCCCTGTCTGCCGCCCTCTGATCTCCTACGTGGCACGACCTCGAGACTTGCGGCCTTCATGGCCACAGCACGTGGTCAGTGTTTACATGCCGCATGATGGGGTTGAAGAGCACGTTTTCATTGTGGGTGTAAAGGTCAATCGGATTTCATGGGTGTTTCAGCGATGTTTCGCGGATGGGACTTTAAATCTGCAAGGCTTACACTGACCGGAGAAGATTAATGTTAACAGTTCCTGTGACCAATCTGAGCACGTTACTATATTTGGCGCATGGAGAGGGGGAGGGGGAGATAATAGTCGAACTTCATCAAGAAAGCTTTCTTTTTTGACCGCTGGCAAGACAAAATTACCCTTGTTTGCATTGATGATAGAACAGATTTTAGACGGTGAAAAAAGCTGAATTAGAAACAAGGTTGTGTACATTTCTTTTCTGCTTTGTATTGTTTTGTTTTGTTTTTGTTTCATCTCTATCTCTTGCATTCATAAATTGTCACTCACTCACACACGCACACACATGCACACACACACACACACACACACACACACACACACACACACACACACACACACACACACACACACACAGAGGAGAGAGAGAGAGAGAGAGAGAGAGAGAGAGGAGAGAGAGAGAGAGAGAGAGAGAGAGAAACATTTACTGAATACACACGGGCCATTTAATACACCAAAACACTTCAAAATGCTGATCGATGAGAATGAGAATGATGACAACACTCAAACACACAAGCGCGCGCGCGCGCGCGCGCACACACACACACACACACACACACACACACACACACACACACACACACACACACTCATTTACTCACTCACACACACACACACACACACAACACATTCATTTTACTCACACACACACACACACACACACACACACACACACACACACACACACACACACATACACACACACACACAAACGCGCGCGCGCACTCTCTTTCTCTCTCTCTCTCTCTCTCTCTCTCTCAAAACACACACACACACACACACACACACACCACACACACACACACACACACACACACACACACACACACACACACAGAGTTAAGAAAAATACTGTAGGAAACAAAAATGCTGGCTGCACACTTGTTCCTCAATACATCAGAGCACTGGGGGGGAGAATACTCTCACACGGCCCTCCCCTCCTCATCCCCACCCCTCACCCCACCCCTTTTCCGGTCCACTCAGTGTTACGATGTCATCTATAATTAGACTCGCTTACCTGCAGGAGGCATCGCGTCCTTCCTCCCGACATGACCGCGACGTGACGTGGAGAGATATGTGAGGAGTTACAATGTGATGTTTTAAGTGCTGTTGTACACTACGACATGATATCATGCCATGGTTTGTAAAGGGTTGTATGTATTATGACGTGGTGTATTATGTTGTGATTTTTTGAGGTGTGATGTGTTAGGATGTGGGTGTGAGATGTGTGTTAGATTGGTGTGTGATGATGTGTGTAGGATGTGGTGTGTGATGATGTAACGGGTTACGGTGTGTTGTGTGGTCAAACTTTATCATACCGTGGGCAACGTACACCTTTCCCCCTTCCTGCTATGGCCGTGATGTAATGCGACGAGTTGTTATGTGTGGTATTATGATGTAATGCGACGAGTTGTTATGTGTGGTATTATGATGTAATGTGATGTGTTATCATGTGTGGTATTATGATGAAATGTGATGTGTTGTTATGTGTGATATGATGTATTGTGATGAGTTGTTATGTGTGATATTATGATGTAATGTGATGTGTTGTCATGTGTAGTACTATGATGTAATGTGATGTGTTGTCATGTGTGGTATTATGATGTATTGTGATGAGTTGTTATGTATGACATGATGTACTGTGATGAGTTATGTGTGATATTATGATGTAATGTGATGTGTTGTCATGCGTGGTATTATGATGTAATATGATGTGTTGGTACGTGTAGTATTATGATGTAATATGATGTGTTGTTATGTGTGATATGATATAATGTGATGTTATGTGTGATATTATGATGTAATGTGGTGTGTTGTCATGCGTGGTATTATGATGTAATGTGATGTGTTGTCACGTGTGGTATTATGATGTAATGTGATGTGTTGTTACGTGTGATATGATGTAGTGTGATGTGTTGTTATGTGCGACTCTATGATGTGATGTGGTTTGTGGTCAGACTGCCCATCATCCAGGGGCGTCCTACGCCTTTCTCCCTCCCATTGTGGCCATGATGAAACTGGACACCTGGAAATGTCCTCCACCAGATCAAGGTCAGCCACCGACACTTTCTTGACCCACGTGTGTGTGACAAGGTTTAGTTGTGTGTGTGTGTGTGTGTGTGTGTGTGTGTGTGTGTGTGTGTGTGTGTGTGTGTGTGCGTGCGTGTGTGCGTGTGTGTGTGTGTGTGCTTGTATTTGCGTGTGTGTGTGTGTGTGTGTGTGTGTGTGTGTGGAGAGAGAGAGAGAGAGAGAGAGAGAGAGAGAGAGAGAGAGTGAGAGAGAGAGTGCGTGTGCGTATGCATGACAACTTCGACCTTGACATTTCATGGCGATTTAAAAATTCCAGGAGAACCAAAATTGGCAGCACAATGAACATTAACAATTTGCTTTCCAGCCACCCCTTTACGCTAGGATAATTGTTTTGTTTACAACCATGTGCAAAGTATGTCGTTGTTTAAAAGAAATCCCAATGCATAACTGCCATGTCAGTTCACATTGCGGAAGTGACATTCTGTGGTAACTATTTTACAAAGGAGGACAACATATATTGTAAGGAGCAGGAAATACATACAGATGAATGAAAAATGAAGTATGTGGTGAATTCTGTTTTATGCTTGTCTTCACCAAACATACAGCCTTCCGTTATAAGGCTATCCCCAAACAATATATGATTGTACCGTCAATGTAATCTATGTAATTTGTTAAGGATTTCCTGTAAGGTGTTTTTAGTCACATCCGAGTCAAAAAAGAAATTACCATTCGTACTGTTTTCTGCTCTATTTTTCACTTTCATATCGTTCTCGGTATCAGTTTTGTTATCGCCGAAAGGCATCTGTTTCTGAGTTTTATGTTTCAGACATTCTAAATACTTTCTGCCTCAACTGGCTCCTATCCAGAGCTCAGTTTTCTATGGGCTTTACTGGGAAGACTTGGACCAAACAGTCGGGTTTTATCCACTTAATGGATGGATCACTGAGAGTTTTGTCAAATTTTCTTAACCAACACTGCAGGTGTCTGTATCTCTCGGGCTTAGCTGACGCCGGGATATAATTATTATGAAAGTAAGCGCGTAGAGTACAGCTCTGTCTCACGGTATCAGACTTGAACGGAAATAAGTGGCATTATCTTCATCATCTTCATTCTCATCGATCTGCATACAAAATAAAAAGTCTCCAGTTCTGTGGCCCTTCATGCCCTGCCCTCATGTGATTCAGTTTAGTCTGATTACCTCCCCACGCCTACGCCCTTGGTCTAGTTCTGTACGTTCATCGGTATCGGAAAATCCATGGGGACTGTTCTTGGACAAACGTGGTGGCGCCCTCCGAAGGAAGAGCTCACCCACCTTGGTTCCGTTGTAAGTCCAGTCATTGTCGTCAGTAAGAGGCTTGATATGTGTCCTGCGTGTAGGCGCCACTGAACACCACCGAAGTGACTCGACATCAGTGCAGTGTCTCCTCTGGTGTATTGCCTCATTGCGACCTAACATTGACCTTCTTGTGAATTGTTGGTGCCGGGACTGTGGCTTGGAAGGAGGGGGTAGGGGTGGGAGGGAAGGTGAAGGGGGGGGGGTGAACAATGTGAGCGGCGTGTGTGAAGTGCCACTGAGGTGGCACAGACAATAGAGACAGCGAATAAAAAAAGATAACACCTCCTCTGAACTCTGTAAGCATACATTGTGTTTGTCATGTAATAAATAATCCAGACAGAAGAGGGGGGAAAAGCTATTGGAGTAGAGTCTTTGCCTGCTTTTGTGATGGAAGCATTTTTCTGTCTGTTGTGGTTACGATCTTTTTTTTTCGTGTTCCCTTTGAAGTGATAGGCATGTGGCTGTATTGTGATCCCGATACATAACTTTATGTAAGTATGAATATATGGATTGTGCGTGACGTTCTACGTCACACACACACACACACACACACACACACACACACACACACACACACACACACACACACACACACATGCACACACATACAAATGCACACACCCACACCCACACGCACGCACGCACGCACGCACGCACGCACGACACACACACACCACGCACGCACGCACGCACGCATGTACACACGCATACACACACACACCACACGCACACACACACGCACACACACACACACCGCACACACATGCACGCACGCACGCACGCACGCACGCACGCATGCACACACGCATACACACACGCACACACACACACACACACACACGCACAAACACACACACACACACACACACACACACACACACACACACACACACACACACACACACACACTTTCCTCTGCTACACCAACACAGGTGTTTACCGAAGTTCCAGCCCAGTCCATTTGTTACAGAGCTAGGTCCCGATGAAGAGGAGCCGTGGAAACTCCGGATAAGAGAGGTGGGTTTTCTTGGGTTGGGAAGAATGTGGTACACATTAAGGTCCATTAAAGTCCTCCACGCTTTGGTGGGAGGCCTTCTGACTCCAGACGACTACGCCCCTGCATCATTAAATGAGCCAAATTTGCAGGAGGCTCGCCAACTGCTTGTCGTCAGCAGCCAAAGCTTTCGGAGTGACCATCAGCCTGCGGAAAACAGAAATGGTACTTTAACCTGCATCAAACTTGGCCCCTCCAAAGCCGTGCACTGAAATTGAAGAATCAGTGCTGAACTGCGTGGAGAGCTCCACCAACACGTGGAGTACTCTGACTTCAGCTTGCAGCATGGACAGGGAAGTATGGACTGGCGTGTGTTTCTTTCGGCAGGCTATGAAGACGAGTGATGTGGTGACAGCTAAATGAACTGTGCACCTAACTGGCCGTCTACAAGCAGGCAGTCATTACCTCACAGCTCCATGGCTGCGAAGCACAGACACTCTACAAAAAAAAGTTGAAAACACTTGATCAGTTCCACCGCAGATGCCTGCACAAGATCATGGATATCTTCTGAGAGAACGGGGTCTCCAGAACATAAGTTCTTCGCCGAGCAAACTTGACTGGCATCGAGACACTCACCATGATAGTCCAGCTCCGATGGGTTGGACATGTGGTCCGTATGTACGACACGCGACCTCCAATCCTGGCCTTCTTCTCAGAGCTGGCTTCTGGCAAAAGAAACGCTGGTTGGCCTTGCAAACGCTTCAAAGACTGCCTGAAAGCATTCCAAGGGGCAGGTTGGAAGGGAGACCCTTGCCAATGATCGCAGTGCCTGGCGCCTTGCTGTCGATGGCCACAAGGGAGTACAAGTCCTTGAAGAGTCGCATGGAAGTCCTGGACCAGTAGCGTCGATCCCGAAAGGAGAGGAAATCTGACCTAGCCTCTGCTGTCGCATGTCCATAGGGCGGACGCATTTTGAGTATCTGACTTTGAGCCACGTGCTCACCGATGATGTCACAGATGGTGTCATAGCTCGCAATGGTTCTCTGATGTATACAGGAAATGTTATCAGGAAGTGTGGGAAACTTCTTTGTCGTGCCTCTTTCAGTTCCAGTTTTGCTTCCATTAAACCAGCCTGTAAACTTAGTGGCCTGTAAAACCAGTAACATGAACCCGGATGAAAGTGTTATCACTTCTTCACTTCCGCTGTCACTGCTACTAGGTTACTACTGCTATTGCTACTGCTTCTGCTGCTGCTGCTGTGTTGCTGCTGCTGCTACAACTAATTCTAATGCTACTGTTGCTGCCGCTGCTACTAGTATCACCACTACTGCTGTTGCCGCTGCTGCTGCTATTACCACTACTGCCACCGCTGCTGCTTCAGGTGCTGCTTCTGTTACTATTGCTGCTACCACCACCACTGCTACTGCTGCTACCATACTACGTCTACCAGGACTACTGACACTACAACAGCTATCGTTACTGCTACCACCACCACTGTTACTGCTGCTACCATACTACGTCTACCAGGACTACTGACACTACAACAGCTATCGTTACTGCTACCACACCACTGCTACTGCTGCTACCATACTACGTCTACCAGGACTACTGACACTACAACAGCTATCGTTACTGCTACCACACCACTGCTACTGCTGCTGCCATACTACGTCTACCAGGACTACTGACACTACAACAGCTATCGTTACTGCTACCACACCACTGCTACTGCTGCTACCATACTACGTCTACCAGGACTACTGACACTACAACAGCTATCGTTACTGCTACCACACCACTGCTACTGCTGCTGCCATACTACGTCTACCAGGACTACTGACACTACAACAGCTATCGTTACTGCTACCACACCACTGCTACTGCTGCTGCCATACTACGTCTACCAGGACTACTGACACTACAACAGCTATCGTTACTGCTGCCACCACAGGATGTCCTGTGCATAACACTGTAATCTAATAAAGAGACTATTACTACTACCACTGCTCCTCCTGCTGCTGCTACTGCTACTACTACTTCTTCTGCTACTACTATTACTACTACTGCTGCTGCTGCTGCTTAATAGCTGTATATGATTATGATAATGCTGCGTATACTGATATCCCTAATGATAATGAGGATGACGATAATGATTATCACGTTAATGATGATGATGATGATGATGATGATGATGATGATGATGATGATGATGACGATAATGATGATGATGATGATGATGATGATGATGATGATGATGATCACGCTAACGATTATCAAGATGATGATGATGATGATGATGATGATAATGATGATGATGATGATAATTGATGATGATGACAGATTCAGGGCAACTTGTTGCTGGCCTCACTCACCCAAGTCGTCCTGGGGGGAACGGGTGCGGTAGGTTTCCTGCTACGTTTCATTGGTCCCGTCACCATCGCCCCCACCATCGCCCTCATCGGCATGGGGTTCACCTCCGCTGTCACCGACTTTTCCGAGAAGCACTGGGGCGTGGCCGCTTTGTGAGTCTTGTGACTGGGACATTCAGTCTGAAGGAGTGTATGGTGATATGGACGGTGTGATGGGTGAATGGTGATGGTAGTGGGGTGGTGTTTTGGGATGGTGACGGTGCTGTCTGGTAGGAGATGATAGTGGTGGTATGATGTATGAGGGGCGGAGAGGGAGTGGTGGGGTGGTGGTGGCGATGATAGTAATAATGGTGGTGTTGGTGGGTGATAGTACTGGTGGTGGTGGTATGCTATACAGTGGTGGAAGCTGATGGGGTGGGTGATGGTGATAGTGATGGTATGTGGCGGTGTCAGATGATAGTGGCGGGGAGGTGGTTAATGTGAAGGTGATAGAATGTACTGGTTGGAGATGACGGTGATGACAGATGACGGTGATGTCAGATGATGGTGATGACAGATGACGGTGATGACAGATGACGGTGATGACAGATGATGATGATGACAGATGACGGTGATGACAGATGATGGTGGTGACAGATGACGGTGATGACAGATGATGATGACGACAGATGACGGTGATGACAGATGACGGTGATGACAGATGATGGTCATGACAGATGACGGATATGACAGATGATGGTGATGACAGATGATAGTGATGACAGATGACGGTGATGACAGATGATGACAGATAATAGTGATGACAGATGACGGTGATGACAGATGATGGTGACGGTGATGACAGATGACGGTGATGACAGATGACGGTGATGACAGATGATAGTGACGGTGATGACAGATGACGATGATGACGTATGACGGTGATGAGAGATGATAGTGACGGGTGATGACAGATGACGGGTGATGACAGATGACGGTGATGACAGATGATAGTGATGACAGATGACGGTGATGACGGATGACGGTGATGACAGATGATAGTGATGACAGATGACGGTGATGACAGATGACGGTGATGACAGATGATGGTGATGACAGATGATAGTGATGACAGATGACGGTGATGACAAATGACGGTGATGACAGATGACGGTGATGACAGATGATAGTGACGGTAATGACAGGTGATGGTGATGACAGATGATGGTGATGATAGTGATGACAGATGACGGTGATGACAGATGACGGTGATGACAGATGATAGTGATGACAGATGACGGTGATGACAGATGACGGTGATGACAGATGATAGTGATGACAGATGACGGTGAT
>CM065726.1:20326765-20339265 GCA_033310375.1 Conus canariensis
GTTTGTGTGCGCGCATGCGCATGCGTGCGTGCGTGAGTGAGTGTGAACACATGTTCACGTGCACATTTTATTGTACTTCACTGGGCACTTCCGCATTATCTTTGCAGCTGTCTGGCTCAGCGCCGCCTTTCACATTGAGAACCTTCAATAATGATGATGAAGATGATGGTGATGATGATGATGATGATGATGATGGTGATGGTGATGATGATGAAGATGATGATGATGATGATGATGGTGATGATGGTGATGGTGGTGACGGTGGTGATGATGATGATGAATGACGACGATGATGATGATGATGATGATGATGATGATGATGATGATGATGATGATGATAACGGTGATTGGGACGTAAAACTAGAATTGGTGGTTGTCTAGGTGCTGCTGGCAGTGGGTCTGGGATGGTTGTTCTGCTACATCCTGACAGTGGCTGATGCGTTGCCTAGCAACAGCACAGAACCAGCCTACAGAGCGCGGACGGACATCAATTTAGGGGTGGTGGACACTGCACCTTGGTTTGAATTCCCCTACCCCCGTGAGTACCTCTACCCCACTTTGGGCAATTATACCCTGGTTTAAAGCCCCCTACCCGTGTGAGTACCTCTGCCCCACATTCCTTCTGACGCCAGTATACAAGTGGTGGACAATATACCCTTGTTTAAAGTCCCCTACCCGTGTGAGTACCTCTGCCCCACAATCCTTCTGACATCGGTATACAGGTTGTAGACAATGTGACCAGGTGTGAGTTCCCTTATCTCTGTGAGTACATCTACCCCACATTCCTTCTAACATTAGTGTACAGCTGTTGGACAATGTATCCAGGTGTGAATTCCCCTGCCCCTCTGAGTACCTCTGCCCCACGTTCCTTCTGACGTCAGTATACAGGTGGTAGACACGGTGTCACTTTGGCTGAGTCGGGCAGAGCCTACCACCACCACTCCCACAGCTAGGAATCTGGAAGACAATCACACAAACAACCCACCACTACCACTCCCACAGCTAGGAATCTGGAAGACAATCACACAAACAACCCACCACTACCACTCCCACAGCTAGGAATCTGGAAGACAATCACACAAACAAGCCACCACTTCCATTCCCACAGCTAGGAATCTGGAAGACAGTCACACAGACAACCCACAACTACCACTCCCACAGCTAGGAATCTGGAAGACAGTCACACAGACAACCCACCACTACCACTCCCACAGCTAGGAATCTGGAAGACAGTCACACAGACAACCCACCACTACCACTCCCACAGCTAGGAATCTGGAAGACAATCACACAAACAACCCACCACTACCACTCCCACAGCTAGGAATCTGGAAGAGTCACACAAACAACCCACCGCTACCACTCCCACAGCTAGGAATCTGAAAGACAATCACACAAACAACCCACCGCTACCACTCCCACAGCTAGGAATCTGGAAGACAATCACACAGACAACCCACCACTACCACTCCCACAGCTAGGAATCTGGAAGACAATCACACAAACAACCCACCACTACCACTCCCACAGCTAGGAATCTGAAAGACAATCACACAAACAACCCACAACTACCACTCCCACAGCTAGGAATCTGAAAGACAATTACACAAACAACCCACACTACCACTCCCACAGCTAGGAATCTGGAAGACAATCACACAAACAACCCACCGCTACCACTTCCACAGCTAGGAATCTGGAAGACAATCACACAAACAACCCACCACTACCACTCCCACAGCTAGGAATCTGGAAGATAATCACACAAACAAACACAAGAACAGGCAGATTAACACATAGACTCATTTATTCACACAAACGAGAAAACCCAATCACAAGGTTGCATAAAAACAACAACAATTAATTCTTTCCACAAAAAAGCGCTTCAGAATACTTGTCACTTTTGGTTACAATGGTCATTCAGGTCGAACTATAACAGTATGAAGTGTAAAGCATCAATGAAACATATCAATTCAAAAGAAAATTCTACACTGATTCACACAGAACGCACATGAACCAAAATTGATGTCTCTCACTTCTGTGAGATCTGCTACATCAGCTGGATGAGGGAGACGCTAACAAACATCCTCTTTTGATTCTCTGATTTTATAATGATGGTGAGTGAACAATATTGAACGATATTGACTGGATGACACGAGAAACGACCCAATGAAGCGCCAGCTGGCAACTCTTCAGTCGGCACTACCCGGGTAGGCAGCCCGTTGTGTAAATGAATCTGGATTGCAAAGCGCTTAGAGCTTGCTCTCTAGCCGAGGATAGGCGCTGTAGAAGTATTAAGAATAATGATGATAATAATAATAATGATACAATAATGATAATCACGATAATAACAATAATAATGATAACGATGATGGTAATAATAATAATGATAATAACAATAATAATAACGATAATGATAATAATAATAATAATAATCATGATAATGATGATAATAATAATGTGACAGTGAGGGAGTCTGGCACATCCCTCAAGAAGTGGCAGCAGGACTTGCGTCAGATGAACATACCAATTCATCAACAGGGAAAATAATTTCATTTAAATGTAGATTTTCCTAGAAAATTGTTTGTTTGCCGTTAGCACGTAAGAAGAAGTGAAGCAGGGATGAAGTCTTAAAACCTGTGGGCGTCGCTGTCATGTGACAAGGAGATGCCGACAGGGATCGAAGAAATTTACTAAAAATAAATAACTAACAAGTAGGGTAACTCTTGCTCCCATTGCTGTTTACTGTTCCCTGCCTCACTGAAGATTTCACTTCTTTACTGCTAATAAGTTTTTCATCAAAGGCTGACTCTATTGCTAGCCTTTATAATCCTCCATGGTTTGAAACCAGTGTGAGTTTAGCCTATGAATTGCCTCCCGTCGTAAAGGAGCACGGTTATAGCCGCTACTTAAGAAATAGGCCATAATTCAAATATATCTGTACGTTCCTTTTCCGGGAGCCAGCAAACCATTTACGAACATAGGAGAATTCACTGCTATTTACAAACGTAGGAAAATTCGCTACTATTTACGAACATAGGAGAATTCGCTACTATTTACGAACATAGGAGAATTTGTTACTGGTAAATGAAAAAAAGAACTGTTCTCCTGGATAACAAACAAGATCAGTTTAGTTTTTATCAATTTTTTCAAAATCATTCGCACTCTTTTAACGCGTTTAATTTAATTCACATTCACTCGTGAATCACACAAACACAGTTTTCAACAAATAAGTCAGCCACTTGTTGCTTGTGGATCGAACTGATGGAGACATGAACGGTGTTGACGAAGACGTAGACGAAGACAATATCGACGACAACGACGACACAGAGGAAGACAAGGACGACCACGACGACGACCACGACGACGAAGCGGACGAAGAGGAAGAACACCCGTATCTGCACACCAAAAATATAACTAAATGTTGAATAATAACAGTTTCAACCACGTCAACTCAACCAAATGTCGCCGGCATAACAGAGCAAATGATAAATAGAGAGAGGGGACTTCCAATGGCAAAAGTCTGAGTGGGTGTCTTGGTGGCAGCAAGACTGGCTATGTTTGTGGAGGGATCTTGTGAGAGGAGATCCCATTGAGGACCGGATGATGTGTCTTGGTGGCAGCAAGACCGGCAATGCTAATGGAATTTTTTTTTTTTTTTTTTTTTTTTTTTTTTTTTTTGAAACACTGAACGCTGACTGGTGGGCCCCTCTTCAATATAGCGACATAAGAATCAGAATGTTGATTGTGGTCGCTCTGTGGAAGAGGAAGAAGAAGACACAGTGCCCTCTTGTCAAGGGAAACAACTACTTGGGCCGAGACACAGTCCCACAGACCACAGAAGATGTAGATATGCACACGCCAACCGTCCCACTCAGCTCCTAGCTCATTTAAATACTAAACACAGAAGATAAAAAATTCCCCACCCTTCCATACCACCTACATTGCCTAACTCTTACCCGCCAAAGATTGCCGTTGGGACAGCCGTCGTCTCCACCATATTGTCATGATCTCTAAGCGAGACAGACCAGCTGCACCCCTCATCACTACCATCACCACCATCACCACTCCCACAGCTGTGAATCTTTGAAATGAATAAGAATAGGTATATCAAGAGTGCATTCAGTAAGTTTAGATTTAGTGTCTCTGACATTGCTTGCAATCGGTTTCGAGACAGTGTTCTGAAAGATAACGAATTGATGTGTCGCTTGTGTGATAAAGCCAAGGAAGATGAAACACACTTTTCACTTTGCTGTCCTGCACGCAGTGATCTTAGAGATAAATTTATTAAGGCTAAGTATTACTTTGACTCCTGTAATTTTAGAGTCAACTTATTAGCAACAAGAAATGAAAATGCCCTCTTCGCTCTTGCTATGTACATATATGAAGCTCAAAACGAATACGAACAGATATTCATAATAGTTTGTGTAGTGTATATATGTGTAATGGCTTTTTCTTTCCATTTTCTTTACTGAGTATCCTTCTTGTGTGTTGTATTGCGGGTGTCACCCCTTCAGTATGGACTATGGCCTCAACCTGCATAAATTAATCATTCGCATTTGCATTCTCCATCTTCTTCCCACCCCTCTCTGTCTGTCTGTCTTAGTCTTCATGATCAGCACAATTATAATTTACAATACAACAGTTGCAAAGTGAGACGACTGCAGGCGGAAATCTAAACAAATCTTAAATAAATGTTAGAGAACCGCCAAGAAAACGTGGACAAGCGAATCACAAGACAAAACATGGCACCTTTCGACCTCTTAGGTCTTCTTCTTCTTAGGTCTACAAAACAATTAGGACAACGAAATCAGCGACTATCTTGCGCTGAAGTGATTGAAGGTAAGTGATTGCTCGTTCATTTTCGTTGTCCTAATTGTTTTGTATCTTGCCTGAAGAAGACCTAAGAGGTCGAAACGCGTCGTGTTTCGTCTTGTGATTCGTTTGTCCACGTTTTCTTGGCGATTCGCTAACATCTATATAAGATTTCTTACAATATAACGACACAGAGTGGCGCCAAAATGGACGGACACACAACCAAATCGACTTCATCGTGGTATTCCAGTGGTCAAAGACCAGTCGTCAAAAACCGCAGACAGCACAGTCATGCTGACATTGACAGTGATCGTGACAAAGAGCTCTTTACAACAGGCTCAATAACAAATCCACAGACCAGCACAGTCATGCTGACATTGACAGTGATCGTGACAAAGAGCTCTTAACAACAGGCTCAATAACAAATCCACAGACCAGCACAGTCATGCTGACATTGAGAGTGATCATGACAAAGAGCTCTTAACAACAGGCTCAATAACAAATCCACAGACCAGCATAGTCATGCTGACATTGACAGTGATCGTGACAAAGAGCTCTTAACAACAGGCTCAATAACAAATCCACAGACCAGCACAGTCATTAGTATTGACACTGAAAGCGGTCTTGATGTGGTGCTCATAACATCAGGCTCCATTTAAAACAATCCAAGACCAGCACCTTCATTAGCGCTGACATGGAGGTGATCGTGACACGGTGCTCATGATATCAGGCTCAATAATCCAAGACCAGCACTTTCATCATTGCTGACATGGAGGTGATTATGACACGGTGCTCATGATATCAAGCTCAATAATCCAAGACCAGCACACTCATCATTGCTGACATGGAGGTGATCGTGACACGGTGCTCATAATAACAGGCTCAAGCCGAAGAACCAGGAGCAAAACACTCTACGTAAAAGACACGCATAAATCTTGAAGGACCCTCAGATTGCAGCCAACGCGGAGGCCACAGCAGACGATGGGTTTTATGCACTCAGCCTGCTGGATGATCATACACCCTTTGCCTGCCACGGAATTGGGCAACAGACAAAATTCTACCTTTGCCAGGAATTTCACAAAAATATATGGTAATTTAAAACTATTCTGGATTAAATTCTGAACGAACATAGGTAAAAGTGTGCGTTTCCTGAAAGAAAAATACATAGACAATACAAAAAACATGTTTTATCATAGTCGCTTTAAATGTGCTTCCAGTAACGTTTTTATTTTTTCCAAAGAGATATGTCACTGATGTTCCAAAACGACATTGAAAAGGACAGTAATCATTTGTCGTTTAGAGAGGCAAATTTGGCGATCTAAAGGTAACACAATCGCACTGATGGTATTGAGAGGAGCTCTATGAGGCAGTATAGCATAGGATCTAAAGGTAACACAATCACACTGATGGCATTGAGAGGAGCTCTGTGAGGCAGTATAGCATAGGAGGGCCTGAGATATACACGAAGGAGGACAAAAACATGGCTTACTGATGTATAACATTCTGGAACCAGATGATACAAGAAACGATCGAAAGAGCGAACAAAAAGCGGTTATCACCCCCCCCCCCCCCCCCCACCCCAAGCACATTCCTATCCCCCATCCCTGATGATTGACGAACTTGACCGTAACCAGAAAGTAACGGAGGCCACACAGAAAGAAGAACCACAGCCTAAAGCAGTCTTTGATATACTGAACAAGCTGAGAAGGTCAGTAATTTAGGATTGCAAGGACAAAGACTGGAACGATTACTTTTCTCACAGAACAAACAGGAGCAACTGGAAGACAGATCAAATACTGCAGGGAACTATACAACGCCGAGCTAAAATCGGACATCGGACAAACTGACAGTAGCGATGGCACCAGCGTGGACTTCAGCATGGGAAAGTCTGATTCTCCGACAAAAAGGGAGAAAATCACTAGGGGGTTGAAATGTGCAAGAAAAAAACAACAACTGAAGATTGAGGGGAGTAGGGAGGCCGTGGGGGTAGGAGACATCATGGTGCTGACGACTATCCTTCAGAGAACAGGAGAAACAAAATGGTGGCCAAAAGAAAGGACACATGCATTCCCTCATGATATCTCAGCCCAAGAAAGCGAACAGCGGTGTGATGGCTTAGATGTCGTGTACTTTATATGAGGTGTCATCTCTTTGATGAAACTGAAAGGAAACTGATTTTGAAAGAAGGAAGCCTGCCACCTGATCTAGCCATTAACCATTGATCTGTCCTGTTAAATATTCATACCTTGATAACCACTGATCTGCCTTGTTAATAACTAACTTACCCTATTCACCCGTGGTCTACTTTGTCAAACATTGATCTGCCTTGTTAACCCTTGATCTGCCTTGTTAACCACTTATCTGCCTTGCTTAATACTGATATACTTTGTCAATATCTGCTAATCCGCCTCGTTCACTATTGCTTTATCTTTCTTAAAACCTTATGTACTTGTTAACCACTGATCTGCCTTGTTAAATACCAGTCTACCTACCTGTCTGTGCTGTCTCAGTCATGTTCGGCACACCCACAGTCAGTCTGGCCGGCTTCTTCGGCATGTTCCTGGCCACGCTGTCTTCAGTGCTGGAGTCCATGGGAGACTACTACGCCTGCGCTCGTGTGTCTAGTGCACCCCCTCCTCCCCCACACGCCGTCAACCGTGGCATCGCCATCGAGGGCTTCAGTAGCATCCTTTCGGGTCTAGTGGGGTCGGGCCACGCCACTACTTCCTACAGCGGCAACGTCGCCGCCATTGCCGTCACACGGGTAGAACTGGGAAAGAGGGAGCTGCTATCATAGCGTGTCACAATACACACACACACACACACACACACACACACACACACACACACACACACACTCGCACACGTACGGGCGCGAGCGCGCACACAGACACACGCACGCACGCACGCACACACACAAACGCACACACACACACACACACACTCGCACACAGACGTAACACACACACACACACACACACACACACACACACACACACACACACACACACGCACACACACGCATACGTACAGTTACACACACACACACACACACACACACACACACACACACACACACACACACACACACGCACGCACGCACGCACACGCGTGTGCACGCACACACACACATATACGTGTGTGTGTGTGTGTGTGTGTGTGTGTGTGTGTGTGTGTGTGTGTGTGTGTGTGTGTGTGTACACTAGTCACAACAAGTTAAGGGCCATCTCACAACGCAGTACCAAAGACGGAAAAGGCACAGACGAGGCAATTCAGAATATGAAATTGTTAATTTCATCATTAACCAACGATTACACAGAGGTTGCGATCAAATTAAATAAAAAACAGAGAAACAGTACAAGTTCAAATCACCACACCCCTATTTTCAAAAGTCAGAAATCAGGTAAGCACATCTCAACAAAGTCAATACCGGGTGTGACCCCCGTTAGCCGCCAGATATTCAAGGCAGCGCCGGCGCATGGAATGCACAAAATTCCTGAGAGCGTTCTGGGGGATGTTCTGCCACTCCTGTTGCAGAAATTGTGCCAGGTGATTGACATCCGCAGGAGGGAGGTGATTGTTGGCCACCCTTTGTCCCAGACCGTCCTACAGGTGTTCAATTGGTGCCAAGTCAGGTGAACGAGCAGGCCAGTCCATTCTTGGGATCCTTTGATGATGCATGAAGTCAGTGACGACTCGTGCTCGTTGAGGAGGAACGTTATCGTCCTGCAAGGTTGCCGTCGGTCCCATGGTTTGCACAGCTGGCTGGATGAGAGGCTGAACAATCTCATTCCTGTAGTGCAGTCCGGTCACAGAACCCTGGATGACGTACAAAGATGTTCTGCTGTTGACATGGAAGCCACCCCACACCATCACTGAACCTCCTCCACAGCGGTCAACCTCACGAACAGCGCAGTCTACAAACCGCTCTCCTTGCCTGCGCCAGACCCGTCTTCTGCCTTCATTGAAGGCAACAGTGAAGCGGACTCGTCGGTGAACAAGACCTGGGACCATTGCTGCCTGGTCCAGTGCTGATGTTGCTGACACCAGGCCACACGGGCCTGACGATGAGCCGGTGTCAGGGGGATCCTGATAGCTGCACGTCTTGAGTGGAGGCCAGACTCGTGTAGCTGGTTGCGGATGGTGCTGGTGCTGATGTTCCTGTTGACAGTTGTCCTCAGTACATGTCTCAGAGTGCTGGCAGTAACAGTGCGATTGCGCAGCGTGGACAGCCGGAGGAAACGATTGTCCTGTCTGTTGGTGCTGCGTGAACGTCCGGAGCGGAGGCGTTCTTCTGTTGTGCCTGTGGCCTGGAAACGTTCCTGCAGCCTCTGGATTACAGAGTGGCTCACTCCCAGTCGTCTTTCAACTTCTCGTGATGACAGGCTTTCGTTCAGCCATGCCAGAGCGCGTCCGCGGTCCAGGGTGCAAAGTTTTGTTCTCGGAGGCATGCTTGTAGGAGCCCAGATTTTCCTGACTTTTATATCCATCCCTCGCTAGCTAATGCTGACAAGTGTTAACATTAACCTGAACGTTCATGTGCGTCATGCAGTAATTGTTTTCTAATCCTGCTTTTGCAGCTAAAGCAGCCGAAAGTTGACACAAAAATTCACGAATATCACTGATGTTCACAAGGCTTTCACTTAATGCATAAAGTGACTGCGAGTGAAAGCGTGATGCACGTGCTTTCATAGGTGGATAGACAACACTTGTAGCTTGGTCTACTGGTCCATTTGTCATAACATTTTTATACACGCATCTTTCTTGCAGTGGTCGAAATCGACCTGTGGCCCTTAACTTGTTGTGACTAGTATATATATATATATATATATATATATAGAGAGAGAGAGAGAGAGAGAGAGAGAGAGAGAGAGAGAGAGATGCACGTGTGCATACTTACACACACACACATTCCACACACACACACACACACACACACACACACACACACACACACACACACACACACACACCTTGCACTCACAAAGAGAGAGAGGAGGGGGGGGGGAGAAAAAAAGAGAGATAGAGATAATAACAGGTTACGCCTACCAGGTGGACGGCACGCAGTTCCCGGTAACAGCCTTTTATGTGAGCTACACAGAACACTGAGATAAGCAGTTTGCCTTTCTTGACTCACATGTAATGTGATCAAGTCACAAGTGTGAAGGTCAAAGAAAGGCTGACGAAATGGGAAGGGAAGATCATCTCTTTTTGCGTAATTACAGAGTGCAATCACGTGTGTTGTACACCATTCGAGGAAGAATCGAAAATCAGAGAGAGAGAACCAGCGAACATCCATGTACCAGGAAATTCGGGGGAGTGGGGGGGGGGAGGGATAGAAATGGGGTTGGAAGACTGAGTGGAGGGGGGTGGGTAAGAGAGAGAAAAGCATGATCAATTTTTAGAAATAGTAATTAAAGAAATTCAAACTTGTAAGAAACGGCATAGAAACGCAACCTCGTAAGAAACATAACAAAAAGTCAACCGTATCAGAAACATTAAAGAAAGTCACCTTGGAAGGAAATTCAAGGTCAATTTTCTGGGAACATGAAAAGAAATCAACGTCCTAAATATTAAGAGCGAAAACATAATTGCTGGGCCGCCAAACGAAGGAGTAAACACATTACAAACAAACTCAACGCGCGTCGACCTATTGGGTCTTCTTCAGGCAGGACAAATAGCATTCGAAAGAATGAAAAGAAAGGACGAACAGTCACATATCTCTGCGATCTGTGCGCGAAATTTGGTCTTGGGTGAATACATTAAACCACGGAATGGAACAGAGGTTGGAAAAAAACATACAGCTTAAAATGATAATGATAGTAATAAAAAAAAAAAAACCAATGAAATAACAATAGCAATTGTAGCAATGCTAATGATATTAGAAGAAGAAGAAGAAGAAGAAGTAGAAGAAGAAGCAGAAGAAGAAAGAGAAAAAATACAATATGTTTGTGATAGCGATGATAATGCCACCACCACCACCACCACCACTACTACTACTACTACTACTACTACTACTACTACTACTACTACTATACTAACAATATGGAAAATTGGAAGGTCAATAAGATAATTTCTTGGAAAATACAAATAATCATCATCATCATCATCATGATCAAAATAATGGTAAAGATAGTAATGATATAGAAAAGGGGACAGATGGTAAGACAGAATCGAAGAAATTTACCAATGTATCAAAGTTTAGAACACACAAATGTAATGAAGTTCATGATGATAATGATAACAATAATAACAATAATAATAATAATAATGATAATTATAACAATAATAATAATTGTAATAATAATAATAATTGTTATTGTTGTTATAATTATTATATTATTATTATTATCATTGTTGTTATAAACAGATGGAAAGAGAATAACAATTACCAATGAGTAAAAAGCTAACAGTGTTATTGAAACAGAAGCAGAAGAAAATATGTTTTTCCCATTACATCATTACTTGTAGTTGGTTTGTCTATCTGTTTGTCTGTTTGTTTTGTTTTGTTTAGTGTCCTGCATAACAAGGTCTGCAGGTCAAGGCCTGTTATTTCAATATTTGTGGTGGTCACCTGGTGGCTCACCATCTTGACCTTCAATGTGTTGACCTCCGTCTGCAGCCATTATGCTTGGTTGACCTTCAGTTCAAAATCCCTGCGATGAAAGGTACTCTGTCCACGCTCACCTAGCAACTGGTTTTACAAAGAAGACGGTAACATAGAATCTGCACTGTCCTCCCCTAGCGTTAAGACTCACCTGTGTTCGGCAGGTGGCCAGCCGACGAGTGTTCCAGGCGGCGGGGGTCATACTGCTGTTGCTGGGAGTGCTGACCAAGATCGGAGCGGTGATGACCTTGATCCCTGACCCCGTGATCGGTGGCCTCAACGCCGTGCTTCTGGGCACGCTGATCGCGGTGGGCACGTCCACCCTGCAGTTCGTCCGCATGGACTCTCCGCGCAACATCACGGTGTTGGGCTTGACCTTCATGCTGGGCCTGGCCATCCCTCAGTGGGTCAACGCTGTGCCGGACAGGATCAACACAGGTGAGGAGCACAAAACAGCACGACTCTTAATGACGTCAGTGTAACTTACTGTGCCCCCCACAGAGCCGTACGTCATGGAATTTACCAGTTGTGCTGAATCTTAAATAAATGTTAGCGAACCGCCAAGAGAAACGTGGACAAACGAGTCACAAGACAAAACACGACGCGTTTCGACCTTTAAGTGACAAACTCATTCATTTTCATTGTCCTATTTGTGTCTTGCCTGAAGAAGACCTAAAAGGTCGAAACGCGTCGTGTTTTGTCTTGTGACTCGTTTGTCCACGTTTCTCTTGGCGGTTCGCTAACATTTATTTAAGATTTGTTCAGATTTCCGCCTGCAGTCGTCTCACTTTGCAACTCGATCAGTTGTGCTGAATCTTCCATCTAATTCTTTGATAAAGGTAGGACTGCCTGTTTATTGCTTGAGTTTATTAGAAAGAAAAAAAAGCAAACTAAAAAACAACATACTGGGCTGCTACGACAATCTCCTTCAGCCTGGGGGCCGGAGCAGCTTTGGTTGGTGGTGCGCTAGAATCGTGATCCTAGGATGGGAGTTCGAATCTCCACTGGCCGTTTCGGTATAGACGGGCTTTTCACTCAGAGGCGAGATTGGTTCTGACGTCATGTCCCGAAGAGTCCT
>CM065726.1:20346765-20386765 GCA_033310375.1 Conus canariensis
GTGTTGGCATTAATATGATTCTGTTGGTTGAGAAGAGATAGAAATGATCAATGAGAAACGGGGTATCATGTGTAAGAAGTAACACACACACACACACACACACACACACACACACACACACACACACAAAAGGGGGGGGGGGTTGTGGGTAAATTATGATCATAAAGAGACTAACTGTGGGAAGCGAAATTGTGCTGGTATTAGGATAATAGTATAGTAATACTGGTTGGAAATGAAATGAATGGAAATGATTAATGGAAAAAGTGTTGACATGCCAATAACAACATCACGCACATGTACACACACATACACACACTCATACACACACACGCATGCACGCACGCACGCAACACACACACACACACACACACACACACACACACACACACACACACACACACACACGCACGCACGCACGCACGCACACGCACAAAACACACACACACACACACACACACACACACACACACACACACATCGTCACACACACATATACACACAAAAAAGATGAAGAAAAAAGAAGAAGAAGAAAAACCTGATGGGTGATGATCATTTGATAACAACAGTGCTATCGGATGATAATCATTGTTGTAACTGAAATAATGCAGCGGCATTGGTACAATAATGCCTGTATAAAGGAAACGGTCAATGACTGAAGGATGATGATCATTGTCATAACTGAGATCAAAGGTACTGTGAGATGCTGATCATTGTCATAGGTGAAATGATGTGGTGGCATTAGTATAATACCGCCGGTTGAGGGGGGGGGGGGGGGATTAAAAAAAATCAATGACTGATGAGTGATAATCATTTTTAGATCAACAGTACTATAGGATGGTCTTCTTCTTCGTTCACTCAGGCAGGAATCCTGGACGCAGAAGATCATGAAGAGTGAGGGCGGAGGTTGGGTGGAGATTATTCGTGCCTGCGCCCGCGAGGTGCATACACACACACACACACACACACACACACACACACACACACACACACACACACACACGCACGCACGCACGCACGCACGCACACACACACACACACACACACACAACACACGCACTCACGCACGCACGCCACACACGCACGCACGCCACACACGCACGCACGCATGCACACACACACGCACACGCGCGCAAAGAAAAAAAAGAAGAACTAAATCAAATAAATAGATAATTGAAATAAAGTAAGATGAAGTAAAAACAGCAAAAATAAATAAATAGATTAAAATATAAGAAGAAGAAAGGCGTTTGGGCCGACAAGTATATTTTTATACAGCTTTGCGGACTGAGCGCAGGAGCTTTGTTCTAGACGCTATGTTTGTGGGTTCGTTGAGAATCACATTCTTACAATCGAAAGAACTTGAACACAACCAAACGTTGTTTCAGTAGTTTTATTATAACATGTGATGAGGCGACAGAGTAATAATCTTACAATTGAGTAACTCGAACACCCAATTGTCCAGTTGCTTTATTGACACATCTTGTAATGGAGTGACACAGAATAACACTGTCTCCATGGGCAGATGATGATCAGTTTCCCCTTTTCACTGATCATCTGTCTCCATGGGCAGATGATGATCGATTCCCCCTTGTTACTGATCATCTGTATCCACGGGCAGATGATGATCAGTTCCCCCTTGTTACTGATCATCTGTCTCCATGGGCAGATGATGATCAGTTCCCCCTATATACTGATCATCCGTATCCATGGGCAGATGATGATCAGTTCCCTCCATGTACTGATCATCTGTATCCATGGGCAGATGATGATCAGTTCCCCTTATATACTGATCATCTGTATCCATGGGCAATTGTTGATCAGGCATCCTGGAGAGCAGGGAAGGGTTTATTTTGTTATTAATCTGCTAATCAGCAAATCATTCTGTTACTGAGAATAAAGCATTGAATAGCTTGATAAAACAAACAATAAATTTCTTCAGCTGTTAGTGATACGATGATCAGCTGCATTTGAACTTTTCCTGAATGGAATGGCAAAATGACGCGTGCTCTGAGGAGTCTGAACATCCATCCACTATATTGGTACTTACTTATTAAGCAAGACAGCACCTACGCACCTAATCACAAAGAAGTCATGCGTGTGTGTGTGTGTGTGTGTGTGTGTGTGTGTGTGTGTGTGTGTGTGTTCTAATGCTAAAGATTTGCTTAGCCTACTCTTCTTCCTGAACCAGATAAAATCATTTCCACACAAAATTTTACTGAACAGGGTGTATTTGATGAATAAGCCAGATTAAACATTGCAAAATCTACAAGTCCTTATGACATTCATCCTAGCCTTCGGAAGTAATTGCAAGAATATTTGGCATCCCTTTAAAAATCCATTAAATAAAACAGTGACAGTCTCTACAGTTGGAAACAAACTGAAGTCAATTCAATACTTGAAAAAGTGATGTAAATGAATCTTGAAAACATTGTTCTGATAGCCTCACATTAGTAGTTTGTGAGGTTTGCGGAAGACTGACGGCTTAATCTGCTTTCAAACAAATTATCATATTGCCAGTCTGGATTCACATTAAGCAGATCCCGTAAAACAAATCTGTTAAGTACAACAAATGATTGGATGATGATGGCAAATGATGCTATACATACTGACGTAGTTGTGCTTAAATCCTGAAAAGGCATTTTCAAAGTCCCACAGAAGAAACTGCCACAGGAACTGAAGGATTGCAGCATTCAGGACAAACTTTTTAATGGTTTTAAAGAATTCCTTTCCAATAGAACCTTGTACATTAGTATTAGACAAGCAAAATCAGAGAGCACATGGATCAACAGTGGCCTTCCTCATTGCAGTGTTTTGGGGCCCAGTTTTTTCCCCCGTATTTGCTTTCTTACTGATAGTATGCTAGATCATCGCCAAATGCTTCCTGAAATACTTGTAGACGACTAAAGCATACTACGATGTTTTTTTTGTTGTAATTGATACTTGAAATAAACTACAGCATCGTATCAATAACTTATGCGTCGTACCAAGGACTGGCATGTAAGTTCAGTGGTAAGAAAATGTAAGATTATTCATCTTGGTAAACATACAGGAATTGAGTAGCCACCATTATAGGAAGAGGGTAAGAGTTAAAGTAGGAAGAAAGGCAGAAAACAAAAAGAGACAGAAAGCAACACAGGTAGAGGGGCAGGAGGGGGGGGGGGGAGAGAGACAGAACGCAATACAGGAAGAGGGACGGGGGGGGGGGGGGGGGGGGGGGGGGGGGGGAGACAGAAAGCAATACAGGAAGAGGGGCAGGGGGGAAAAGAGACGGAAAGCAATACAGGAAGAGGGGCAGGGGGGAAAAGAGACAGAAAGCAATACAGGAAGAGGGGCAGGGGGAAAAGAGACAGAAAGCAATACAGGAAGAGGGGCAGGGGGAAAAGAGACAGAAAGCAATACAGGAAGAGGGGCAGGGGGAAAAGAGACAGAAAGCAATACAGGAAGAGGGGCAGGGGGAAAAAGAGACAGAAAGCAATACAGGAAGAGGGGCAGGGGGAAAAAGAGACGGAAAGCAATACAGGAAGAGGGGCAGGGGAAAAAAGAGACAGAAAGCAATACAGGAAGAGGGGCAGGGGGAAAAGAGACAGAAAGCAATACAGGAAGAGGGGCAGGGGGAAAAAGAGACGGAAAGCAATACAGGAAGAGGGGCAGGGGAAAAAAGAGACAGAAAGCAATACAGGAAGAGGGGCAGGGGAAAAAAAGAGACAGAAAGCAATACAGGAAGAGGGGCAGGGGGAAAAAAAGAGACAGAAAGCAATACAGGAAGAGGGGCAGGGGGGAAAAAGAGACGGAAAGCAATACAGGAAGAGGGGCAGGGGGAAAAAGAGACGGAAAGCAATACAGGAAGAGGGGAGGGGGGAAAAAGAGACGGAAAGCAATACAGGAAGAGGGGCAGGAGGGGGGGAGGGGGGGAGAGAGACAGAAAGCAATACAGGAAGAGGGGCAGGGGGGAAAAAGAGACGGAAAGCAATACAGGAAGAGGGGCAGGAGGGGGGGAGGGGGGGAAGAGAGACAGAAAGCAATACAGGAAGAGGGGCAGGGGGGAAAAAGAGACGGAAAGCAATACAGGAAGAGGGGCAGGAGGGGGGGAGGGGGGGAGAGAGACAGAAAGCAATACAGGAAGAGGGGCAGGGGGGAAAAAGAGACGGAAAGCAATACAGGAAGAGGGGCAGGGGGAAAAAAAGAGACAGAAAGCAATACAGGAAGAGGGGCAGGAGGGGGGGAGGGGGGGAGAGAGACAGAAAGCAATACAGAAAGAGGGGCAGGGGGAAAAAGAGACAGAAAGCAATACAGGAAGAGGGGCAGGAGGGGGGGAGGGGGGGAGAGAGACAGAAAGCAATACAGAAAGAGGGTAGGGGAAAAAAGACAGAAAGTAATGCAGGAAGAGGGGCAGGGGGAAAAGAGACAGAAAGCAATACAGGAAGAGGGGCAGGGGGGTGGGGAAAGAGACAGAAAGCAATACAGGAAGAGGGGCAGGGGGGTGGGGGAAAGACAGAAAGCAATACAGGAACAGGGGGAGGTTGGAAAAGAGACAAAAAGCAATACAGGAAGAGGGGCAGGGAGAAAAAACAGACAGAAAGCAATACAGGAAGAGGGGCAGGGGGTGGGGGGAAAGACAGAAAGCAATACAGGAACAGGGGGAGGTTGGAAAAGAGACAAAAAGCAATACAGGAAGAGGGGCAGGGAGAAAAAACAGACAGAAAGCAATACAGGAAGAGGGGCAGGGGGGAAAAGAGACAGAAAGCAATACAGGAAGAGGGGCAGGTGGGGGGAGACAGAAAGCAATACAGGAAGAGGGCAGGGGGGGGAGACAGAAAGCAATGCAGAAAGAGGGGCGGGTGGGGGGGGAGAGACAGAAAGCAATACAGGAAGAGGGGCAGGGGGGGGGAGACAGAAAGCAATGCAGAAAGAGGGGGGGGGGAGAGACAGAAAGCAATACAGGAAGAGGGGCAGGGGGGGAAGGGGGGGAGAGAGACAGAAAGCAATACAGAAAGAGGGCAGGGGGGAAAAAAGACAGAAACCAATACAGGAAGAGGGGCAGGGGGGGAAGGGGGGGAAAAAGACAGAAAGCAATACAGAAAGAGGGCAGGGGGAAAAGAGACAGAAAGCAATACAGGAAGAGGGGCAGGGGGGGGGGGGAAAGAGACAGAAAGCAATACAGGAAGGGAGGGGGCATGGGGGGAAAAAGAGACAGAAAGCAATACAGGAAGAGGGGCAGGGGGGGGAGACAGAAAGCAATCAGGAAGAGGGGCAGGGGGGAAAGAGACAGAAAGCAATACAGGAAGAGGGGCAGGGGGAGAGAAGAATAAGAAAAGCAGGAAAGAGACAGCAATAGAAGGGCAGGAAGGCAGGGGGGCAGGGGGGAAAAGAGACAGAAAGCAATACAGGAAGAGGGGCAGGGGGAAAAAGAAGACAGAAAAAAGAAAACAATACAGGAAGAGGGGCAGGGGGGAAAAGAGACAGAAAAGCAATACAGGAAGAGGGGCTAGAGGGAAAAAAAGAGACAGAAAGCAATACAGGAAGAGGGGCAGGGGGGAAAAGAAAGAAGGACAGAAAGCAATACAGGAAGAGGGGCAGGGGGAAAAAGAGACAGAAAGCAATACAGGAAGAGGGGCAGGGGGAAAAGAGAGACAGAAAGCAATACAGGAAGAGGGGCAGGGGGAAAAAAGAGAGGAAAGAACAATACAGGAAGAGGGGCAGGGGAAGGGAGAAAGAGACAGAAAGCATACAGAAAGAGGGGCAGGGGGGAAAAAAGAGACAGAAAGCAATACAGGAAGAGGGGCAGGGGAGGGAAAAAGAACGGAAAGCAATACAGAAGAGGGCAGGGGAAAAAAAGATACAGAAGCAACAGGAGGGGGGCAGGGGGAAAAAAAGAGACAGAAAGCAATACAGGAAGAGGGGGCAGGGGGAAAAAAAGAGACAGAAAGCAATACAGGAATTGGGGCAGGGGGAAAAGAGACGGAAAGCAATACAGGAAGAGGGGCGGGGGGGAAAAAAGAGACGGAGAAAGCAATACAGGAAGAGGGGCGGAGGGGGGAAAAAGAGACGGAAAGCAATACAGGAAGAGGGGCAGGAGGGGGGGAGGGGGGGAGAGAGACAGAAAGCAATACAGGAAGAGGGGCAGGGGGGGAAAAAGAGACGAAAGCAATACAGAAGAGGGGCAGGAGGGGGGGGGGGGGGAGAGAGACAGAAAGCAATACAGGAAGAGGGGCAGGGGGGAAGAGACGGAAAGCAATACAGGAAGAGGGGCGGAGGGGGGGAGGGGGGGAGAGGACAGAAGCAATACAGGAAGAGGGGCAGGGGGGAAAGAGACGGAAAGCAATACAGGAAGAGGGGCAGGGGGAAAAAAAGAGACAGAAAGCAATACAGGAAGAGGGGCAGGGGGGGGGGAGGGGGGGGGAAGAGACAGAAAGCAATACAGAAAGGGGTAGGGGAAAAAAAAAAGCAAGAAAGAAAGCAGGAGAGAGGGGCAGGGGGGAAAAAGAGACAGAAAGCAATACAGGAAGAGGGGCAGGGGGTGGAAAGAGACAGAAAGCAATACAGGAAGAGGGGCAGGGGGGGGGAAAGACAGAAAGCAATACAGGAAAGGGGGAGGTGGAAAAGGACAAAAAGCAATACAGGAAGAGGGGCAGGGGAAAAAAAGACAGAAAGCAATACAGGAAGAGGGGCAGGGGGGGGAAAGACAGAAAGCAATACAGGAAGGGGGAGGTGGAAAAGAGACAAAAAGCAATACAGGAAGAGGGGCAGGGAGAAAAAACAGACAGAAAGCAATACAGGAAGAGGGGCAGGGGGGAAAAGAGACAGAAAGCAATACAGGAAGAGGGGCAGGTGGGGGAAAGAAAGCAATACAGGAAGAGGGGCAGGGGGGGAGACAGAAAGCAATGCAGAAAGAGGGGCTGGGGGGGGAGAGACAGAAAGCAATACAGGAAGAGGGGCAGGGGGGGGGGGAGACAGAAAGCAATGCAGAAAGGGGGGGGGGGAGAGACGAAAGCAATACAGGAAGAGGGGCAGGGGGGAAGGGGAGAGAGACGAAAGCAATACAGGAAGAGGGCAGGGGGGAAAAAAGACAGAAACCAATACAGGAAGAGGGGCAGGGGGGGAAGGGGGGGAGAAAAGACAGAAAGCAATACAGAAGAGGGCAGGGGGGAAAAAAAGACAGAAACCAATACAGGAAGAGGGGCGGGGGGGGGGGGGGGGGTGAGAGCAGAGAAAGCAATAAGGAAGGGGGCAGGGGGGAAAAGAGACGAAAGCAATAAGGAAGAGGGGCAGGGGGAGAGAAGAAAGCATACAGAAGAGGGGCGGGGGGGGGGGGAGGAGAGACGAAAGCAATATAGGAAGCGGGGCAGTGGGGAGAGACAGAAAGCAATACAGGAAGAGGGGCGGGGGGGGGGGGGGGGAGAGAGACAGAAAGCAATACAGAAAGAGGGGCGGGTTGGGGGGGGGGGGGGAGAGACAGAAAGCAATACAGGAAGAGGGGCGGGGGGGGGGGGAGAGAGAGACAGAAAGCAATGCAGAAGAGGGGGGGGGGGGGGGGAAGACAGGAAGCAATACAGGAAGAGGGGAGGGGGGGGGAGACAAAAGCAATGCAGAAGAGGGGGCGGGGGGGGGGGGAGAGACAGAAAGCAATACAGGAAGAGGGGCGGGGGGGGGGGGAAGACAGAAAGCAATACAGAAAGAGGGGAGGGGAAAAGAGACAAAAACAATACAGGAAGAGGGGCGGGGGGGAGACAGAAAGCAAAACAGGAAGAAGGGGCAGGGGGGGGAAAAGAAAGACAGAAAACAATACAGGAAGAGGGGCGGGGGGAAAGAGACAGAAAGCAATACAGGAAGAGGGGCAGGGGAAAAAAAAAAAGGAAGAGAAACAATACAGGAAGAGGGGCAGGGGGAAAAGAGACAGAAACAATACAGAAGAGGGCAGGGGGGAAAAAAGACAGAAAGCAATACAGGAAGAGGGGCAGGGGGGAAAAGAGACAGAAAGCAATACAGGAAGAGGGGCAGGGGGAAAAAGAGACAGAAAGCAATACAGGAAGAGGGGCGGGGGGGGAAAGAGACAGAAAGCAATACAGGAAGAGGGGCAGGGGGAAAAGAGACAGAAAGCAATACAGGAAGAGGGGCAGGGGGAAAAGAGACAGAAAGCAATACAGGAGGGGGCAGGGGGAAAAGAGACAGAAAGCAATATAGGAAGAGGGGCAGGGGGAAGAGACAGAAAGCAATACAGGAAGAGGGGCGGGGGGGGGGAAAGAGACAGAAAGCAATGCAGGAAGAGGGGCGGGTGGGGGGGGGGGGGAGAGACAGAAAGCAATACAGGAAGAGGGGCCGGGGGGGGGGGGGGGAGAGAGAGACAGAAAGCAATGCAGAAAGAGGGGCGGGTGGGGGGGGGAGAGACAGAAGCAATACAGGAAGAGGGGCAGGGGGGGGGAGACAGAAAGCAATGCAGAAAGAGGGGCGGGGGGGGGGGGGGGAGAGACAGAAAGCAATACAGGAAGAGGGGCGGGGGGGGGGGGAGACAGAAAGCAATACAGAAAGAGGGGCATGGGGAAAAAGAGACAGAAAAGAATACAGGAAGAGGGGCAGGGGGAAAGGAAGAAAACAATACAGGAAGAGGGGCAGGGGGAAAAAGAGACAGAAAACAATACAGGAAGAGGGGAGGGGGAAAAGAGACAGAAAGCAATATCAGGAAGAGGGGCAGGGGAAAAAGAGACAGAAACAATACAGGAAGAGGGGCAGGGGAAAAAGAGACAGAAAACAATACAGGAAGAGGGGCATGGGGAAAAAGAGACAGAAACAATACAGGAAGAGGGGCAGGGGGAAAAGAGACAGAAAACAATACAGGAAGAGGGGCAGGGGGAAAAAGAGACAGAAAGCAATACAGGAAGAGGGGCAGGGGGAAAAGAGACAGAAACAATACAGGAAGAGGGGCAGGGGAAAAAGAGACAGAAAGCAATACAGGAAGAGGGGCAGGGGAAAAAGAGACAGAAACAATACAGGAAGAGGGGCAGGGGGAAAAAGAGACAGAAAGCAATATAGGAAGAGGGGCAGGGGGGAAAAGAGACAGAAAGCAATACAGGAAGAGGGGCAGGGGGAAAGAGACAGAAACAATACAGGAAGAGGGGCAGGGGGGAAAAAGAGACAGAAACAATACAGGAAGAGGGGCAGGGGGAAAAGAGACAGAAAGCAATAGGAAGAGGGGCAGGGGGAAGAGACAGAAGCAATACAGGAAGAGGGGCGGGGGGAAGGGGGAGAGAGACAGAAACAATACAGGAAGAGGGGCATGGGGAAAGAGACAGAAACAATACAGGAAGAGGGGCAGGGGGAAAGAGACAGAAAACAATACAGGAAGAGGGGCAGGGGGAAAAGAGACAGAAAGCAATACAGGAAGAGGGGCAGGGGGGAAAAGAGACAGAAAACAATACAGGAAGAGGGGCAGGGGGAAAAAGAGACAGAAAGCAATACAGGAAGAGGGGCAGGGGGGAAAAAGAGACAGAAAGCAATACAGGAAGAGGGGGCAGGGGGAAAAAGAGACAGAAAGCAATACAGGAAGAGGGGCAGGGGGAAAAAGAGACAGAAAAGCAATACAGGAAGAGGGGCAGGGGGGGAAAAGAGACAGAAAGCAATACAGGAAGAGGGGCAGGGGGAAAAAGAGACAGAAAGCAATACAGGAAGAGGGGCAGGGGGAAAAAGAGACAGAAAGCAATACAGGAAGAGGGGCAGGGGGAAAAAGAGACAGAAAGCAATAAGGAAGAGGGGCAGGGGGGAAAAGAGACAGAAAGCAATACAGGAAGAGGGGCAGGGGGGAAAAGAGACAGAAAAGCAATGCAGGAAGAGGGGCAGGGGGGGGGGGAAAGAGACAGAAAGCAATGCAAAGGAAGAGGGGCAGGGGGAAAAGAGACAGAAAGCAATGCAGGAAGAGGGGCAGGGGGGGGGGGAAAGAGACAGAAAGCAATGCAGGAAGAGGGGCAGGGGGAAAAGAGACAGAAAGCAATGCAGGAAGAGGGGCAGGGGGAAAAGAGACAGAAAGCAATGCAGGAAGAGGCGGGGGGGGGGGGGGGGTAAAAGAGACAGAAAGCAATACAGGAAGAGTGGCGGGGGGGGGGGGGGGAGACAGAAAGCAATACAGAAGAGGGGCAGGGGGAAAAAAGAGACAGAAAACAATACAGAAAGAGGGGCAGGGGGGAAAAAGAGACAGAAAGCAATATAGGAAGAGGGGCAGGGGGGAAAAGAGACAGAAAGCAATACAGAAAGAGGGGAAGGGGGAAAAAGAGACAGAAAGCAATACAGAAAGAGGGGCAGGGGGAAAAGAGACAGAAAGCAATACAGGAAGAGGGGCAGGGGGAAAAGAGACAGAAAGCAATACAGGAAGAGGGGCAGGGGGAAAAAGAGACAGAAAGCAATATAGGAAGAGGGGCAGGGGGGAAAAGAGACAGAAAGCAATACAGGAAGAGGGGCAGGGGGAAAAAGAGACAGAAAGCAATACAGGAAGAGGGGCAGGGGGGAAAAGAGACAGAAAGCAATATAGGAAGAGGGGCAGGGGGGAAAAAGAAGAAAGAATAGGAAGCAGAAAAAGCAGAAGCAAAGGAAGAGGGGCAGGGGAAAAAAGAGACAGAAAGCAATACAGGAAGAGGGGCAGGGGGAAAAAAGAGACAGAAAGCAATACAGGAAGAGGGGCAGGGGGGAAAAAGAGACAGAAAGCAATACAGGAAGAAGGGCAGGGGGGAAAAGAGACAGAAAGCAATGCAGAAAGAGGGCCGGGGGAGGGGGGGGGGGGACAGAAAGCAATACAGAAAGAGGGGCGGGATGCAATAAGGATTAGCACATACCAGTGCAGTATGAGAGGCAGAAAGACAGGACGAGGGCTGAAAACCAAAAATATACACACACGCACGCACGCACGCGCGCGCGGACACACACACACACACACACACACACACACACACCACACACACACACACACACACAGAGAGAGAGAAAAGGGACACATAGTCGAAATGCCTCTCTAACAGGTATGGATCTGTAAGACCCACGGAGCACGAATCGGTGAATAAATGACGAAGCAATGTGACCGTTAAAAAGCTATGAGTGCTTACCTGCATTCTGCCTCAGTTGTGTCAGGTGGGTGATATCAGTCACCTCTACACTGAAACTGATCAGTCAGACTTTTATGCGGACGATCTTTAGAGTGTGTCTCTAGCAAGCCCGTCAATAATGAAGAAGGAGAAGAAGAAGAAGAAGAAGAGAAGAAGAAGAAGAAGAAGAAGAAGAAGAAGAAAGAAGAAAGAAAGAAAGAGAAGAAGAAGAAGAACACAGTGTCTGCCTGTGTATAAAACAACGAAATAAAAGCTAACCAGACTTCACATTCACAGTTCCGGAGTAATTATGTACATATACATACCTGACAATGTTTCTGATATTTGAACTTCACCTTTATTTCACTATGCACAGCCTTGCTTGTCCTTCTCTACTGTTTTCGCTCGGTAGAGTGTTGTGGAGGAAGAACAAGGGGCAAACCGTTTCTAGATGCTCACTCAGGTGACATGGCATGACGTCATCATCACGTGACTGATGTAGACAAGACGGCGAGTTCCTGAGAATCGGGAGTGAGCTTAATTACATGCAAGGCGGCATGTTCAGGTGTATGCCGTCATTGGCGATATGGTGTCAAGTTTCAATTCCACCCCAGCACTCTACCCCAGTTCGTAGGGCATATTCCAAGTTCTGTGACACTAAAGATCACACGTCAGTATTTGGTTTTGGCTGTTATTAAAAGAATAGTCAACTTCAAAGGAAATAACAATCATAACAAAATGATAACAATGATAATCCTGCTCCTCCTCCTCCTCCTCCTCCTCCTCATCATCATCATCATCATCGTCATCGTCGTCGTCATCATCATCATAATGATCACTGTGCCTTTTTCTGTGGTTATGAAAAAGAAAAACTTCTAGATAGGCCTATTATTAGTGTTATTATTAAAATTATTATCATTATTATGAATACTTATATAGCGCCTATCCTCGGCTAGAAACCAAGCTCTAAGCGCTTTACAATCCACACTCGTTTACACAACGGGCTGCCTACCTGGGTAGTGCCGACTGAAGAGCTGCCAGCTGGCGCTTCATTCAGTCGTTTCCCCGTGTCATCCAGTCAACATTGTTCAGTGTTGTTCACTCAATATCCTTACTTCCTTCATTCTTTCCATTTCTCACCCAGGGTGCATGCTATGTGTAACGTGTCATCCACACCAACGGCCAAACTGGCCTTCCCTTCCAAAAGTTGGTGATGGGATTTTACCTGTGTGCAATATGTTATGCGTGCGTTCACATACGGAACCTCGGTTTATGGTCTCATTCGAAGGACTGTATGGGAAATGGGGTCAGAACCAATGTTAAATCCGTGGGGAAAATCCTCTGTACCGAAACGGCCCGGCGGAGATTCGAACCCGTAACCCCAGGATGACTAAGATTAGGAGTACGGCGCTCTGCCACCGAGCTATTCCGGTCCCTATTCATTCATTGCTCTCACTCACGCCTTGTATTGCCTAACTTAATGTTCAACTTATTGTGACATAGATATATGGGAAACAGAATGGTTTACACACAAAAAAACACCTGAAAAACAATAAATAAACAACATTTCAGTTGTGTTTTAGAGGCAGACAATGTGACAATTTTCACAAAATGGGAAGCAGTGAGTTCCAAGCTATCAGAGCAGCAAAGCCCATACCTTGTGGATATTCTACAGTAACAGTGGGCTGGTGGGGTGCTCACACCTCTGAGGGCACATCCGTGCAGATCTCACAACACCCTCATCAGATTTATTAAAAGCCTTGGGTGTAATACCAGTTACCCCCCCCCCCTCCCCCCCCCCCCCCCCCACACACACATTCGCGCACGTACAAACACACACGCACGTACGAACGCACATACACGCATACGCATGTACGCTCGCACACACATTCATGCACACACACACACACACACACACACACACACGCACGCACGCACGCACGCACGCACGCTCGCACGCACGCACGCACGCACACACACACACACAACACCCCACACACACACGCATACAAAAAATACACACCTAAAGAAGTATCACACGCACGAAGTGACTTTAGAAGAAACCGAAAGTTAAAATCAAACCTTCCGAGAATTGAGAAGACTGCGTTCCTCCACCACCACTTGTCCCCTCACACTTCCTCGTGTACATACTAGCTATTTCCTCGGAAAGAGAGAGAGAGGGGAGAGAGAGAGGAGAGAGAGAGAGAGAGAGAGAGAGAGAGAGAGAGAGAGAGAGAGAGAGGGAGTTCAGTCGACCAAGATAGCACTTGACGTCAAGTAAAATTCTGGTGTAGAAGGTGGAATTAACTGTCATCTGAGCCTGCAAGTCAAAGGCCAGGACTGAAAACTGTGCGTGCGTGCGTGCGTGCGTGCGTGGTGTGTGTGTGTGTGTGTGTGTGTGTGTGTGTGTGTGTGTGTGTGTGTGTGTGTGTGTGTGTTAGCGTCATGGAAAAATCCCAAGCAATGTGGGTTCGACACATCGATTCTGGGTTTTGCTGTTAGCCACTTTGTTCAAACATGACTTGATAATAGATATTACTGTATTACATGTGATTGAATCAGGTGTCCCCTGTGGCGGCTGACACACAATAATTACCAACAATAATTACCTACTCTGTCCCTAGCCACATTTCAGTTCCCCCACCCTCTTTCGCCCATCCCCCCTCCTTCCCCTAAACCCCTTCTCCCTCCCTCCCTACGTTCTACGGGTTATGTTTTGGTGAGGTAACAAAAGCAAACTTTTCAAACAGGTTGTTGCTATTGTTGTTGTTTTTGTCACCATTCAAAAAATTCGGCACAAACATTGTTTCCGGGCCGTGTTGGAGTGAATGGGTATTGTGATCCTACCCTCAGACAGTAAAACGGGGTATAGATGGTAGAAGTCGGGTGGGATGAGGGGAATGTGGGAAGACTTGAAGCCCTGGGTGTCAGGTAGGCTATGCGTAGGTCCACTCACATCCTGGTCGACAGATGATTTTTTGTTCTTCCAGAGACTGCTACAAAGAAGAACCAGAAGACAACTTTCGTTTTGTCATGAACTGCCCCAAATACGCCGTGTATATATTGCTGCTGTATTCTTTGAAAATATGATTATGTCTTTGCCATTTTTTACGCCGAAAGATTTGGTTTAAGCCCGAGTACACGTATAAAGCTAAATAAAGTTTGTCAAATTTTGTGCATTTTACCATTTTGAAAATTGTGGTATTGAAAACCTTGGTCCATTTTACCAGTGTAAAAACTGAATTCTTTCAAACAACTCACACAAACAAAATATATATTTTTTATTTAGCACTTCTGTTTATTTATCTGGTTTCAATTTTTTTGTTGTTGCTGAGCTATGTCTTCAATTAGAAAGGAGACAGTATATGAAAATTCTGGGGTGTGTGTGTGTGTGTGTGTGTGTGTGTGTGTTCCCACTCTTGCACCGCATTTCTACCCCTCCCATCCTCAGTTCTTCCCCTCCCCATCTCCCCTTTCCAGCTAACCTTATTCCCATTCTCTCTCCCTCCCTCTCTCTCTCTCTCTCTCTCTTTCCCTTACTTTGTTAACAGATTAGCGATGACATATTCAACAAACCTTTCAAACTTTAAGACCAACTCAGGTTTGCTGAATGATTTGAAAGTTCCCCATTTACAGAAACTATATTCAGAAAATAATCTTCTTCCAAAGCATGAGAAGAAAAAGAACATCTTGTTAGTCAACTGAAATCTGTATCTAATGACTCCAAACATGATGAGACAGCCAACGACAACGAGACCATAGGACATATCGAGTTTTCCTCCTCACTGTCTCCATCGTCCTCAGCAACAGCAAAGTCATCACCAACATCGCCATGTGTCAGAGAGACCAAATTTTCAACACTCCCATGTCTCAGAATCTGAAGAAATTGACTTCCTCTCATTTTCCAGTTATTTTAGAAGGCACCAAAAAGGGCTCTGCTACTTTGGGTGGAACTGAAATTCTCAGCGGAAAGCTGTGGACCATTATCATCGGTCCCGTCATTGAACAGAAACAGCTGTCATCAGGGACGTGGCTGGACGATTGTACCTAAGCCGATTAGCACTCTCTAAACAAACGAGCTGGCATAACTCGATCCCTCAAGTGTGTACTGAAGCGGTAATTAAACCAGCTTCTCTCGAGATTTCTCTTGATCATATCAGGAGAAAGATACCAACTTCGAAAGTGTCCAGAAGACTGGAGAATAAAGATGGCAGTAACTCTAGGGCTGTGAAAATTACCTTCACAGTACCAAATCTTCCCCAAGGAAATCTTACGGGAGAAACGACACGTGGCTAAAGATCGTAGCTTTGTCGCACGTGCGGAAGTCTTTGAATCGCCATGAAAATAATCCATCAAAACTCAACAATATTTTTTCCTCGGTGACTAGTGTAGTATAAACAAAAGCCAAATCAATGTTGTCATATATGTATCATGTACTATTTTGTATCAAGCTTCTAATGTTTCTATTCCACAATCATGTTGCGCCAAATTTGTGGGACAAGCGATTGTATGTTCGTCTGTTGGGCTGATGGGTAGGTCAGACATCTGCCAAGTTGTAGCAATGAGAACCTCGTCTTAAATTCTCTCGTCTTAGTCATTAATTCGTTCATCCACCATCTTTAAATCGTGCGCAGAGTGGTCTCGAAACTTAGCAGATGTCATCAGCAAAATGATGTTGGTCGTACAAAGGAAGAAGGAGATGTGGTGTAGCGTATATGGACAAGTCCGCGTTCTGTGACACTTCCATGATGAAACTGAAACCTCTTTTCCATTGTTTTGAATATTATTCGTTTTGCATGAAGAAGACCAATGAGGTCGAGTCGCGCAGTGTTTGTTTTGTCATCTGTTAGTTCTTTCGTCTGGCGGAACAACAGTTTTTTTCTTTTACTGTTGTTTCTATGTCCGCTGCACTCACCTCCCTTTGAAACCTGTATAAAGTGGACGATTTGATGACCAGATAGTGAGGCGCTGAACATCATTGGAGTATGGAACAGACTGACGAATAACTCGTAATAGTCGAACACATTGTGTGTGTGTGTGTGTGTGTGTGTGTGTGTGTGTGTGTAGGGGAGGAAGGGGCGTGTGAAGGCGGGAGGAGGAAAATTAGACGCTGACTATATTGAAACGAGAAACTCGGGGTAAAAATATTAAAGGCTTATAGAATAAAAAGTGCGTGCATGCGTGCTTGTGTGTGAAGAGGGGGAAGACAGGGTGAGTAAAAATATCTTCCGAACTGGAGAACTTTGATAAGATAAACATCAAACAGTGCCAGGCTCCACCGGTCTCATAACTGGGATTGAACACACAAGACACTGTCAGTGAAAGATTAAAAGACTTGACCTTATCTTAAGTTCTTGTAATACTGCCGCCACGCTCTCAAAGACTAGTGGTCGCCATTCTACTGAAGTCCCCACTGCAGCTGAAAAGGGAGCAAAAGAGTTATCATCTTCCTCTCCCTCTGATTCCGCTTTTTCTTGATCTTAGTCATGTCCTATTAGCTTTAATAGAGCTTGTGACATGCCCTCCATGTCCAAGTCAGATTTCTCTGGTAGTGCCAGGTTTTCTGTTTAGTTTTTTTGTTGTTGTTGTTTTTGTTTTGGGTTTGTTTGTTTGTTTTTTTGTTTTTTTTTCCTTATTTCATTTCCACTTCATGTCGTTTTCTGTCTTTTTCTTCATGTTCTCTTTTTGAAGCTCCAAGACAGTAACTTTCATATGCCCTATTTACCCTGCGGTTTTGTTGAAGAGTTCTACCTATAGATTCTCAATCATCTACAGAGAGGCCATCTTGTTTTGGGGAGGTGGGGGCGGGGGGGGATTTCAACACCAGTGGGAGAGGAGGGTGATGATCAGACATGACTAACACTGGGTTGAAAGACTCACAGTTGAAAAGTAAATATAAACCACAAAGATGGGGTGGGTAATCCTTCAAGCAAGGAAACCACAGCATAGAAAGTAACATACCCAAACCATAAGCACTCTTCTGGAGTGAACAAACTGGTGGGTGGAAGCAAAATGGCAGTGTGTGTTCATCTTGTAGGCACTCCTAGTGCCAGTATCATCAAAAAATGAGTCAGAATTTACCTCAATTTTATGTTGTTAACATTATTTACCCTTATTCAATTATAAAATGTGCATATTTCACAAATAAGTTCGCTGCCAGACAAACAATCAATCTGTAGAGCTGATCTGTATTTGGAACACACACACAACTGCACACACACACACACACACACACACACACACACACACACACACACACATACACACACATACACACACCATATAAGATTGTCAACACACATCAGTTTTAGCACTGCAGATAAATGTATTTCAAAAGGCTAGCTTCTGAAATTAAGCACATGATAGAACAGATTCATGTCATATAACTCTGTCAAAAAACTGCATAATTTCAAAGTACATCACTTAGGCAGCAGAATCTATGTGGGTATGAAAGAGGAAAAGAGCACATAAATAACGTTTCTTAAGGAAGAAACAACACAAAAGCATACAAACAAATTATATAATAAATATGGCAATTTAGAAAAACACAAAAAGTCATTACCTTCTACTACATACAACTATGTTGTCCACAAAAAAAAATCATCCAATCGCATTACATAAACAAACAGGAACAATCTTGTCACAAATTAAGATGATAGAGGCACACACACAATCTGAAATGCAAGTCAATACGCACATACTCATCCACACACCACACCAAACCACGCACAAATACCTTCATCACAATTGTGGTAATAATTTCATGAATATGAAAATGTCTGTTTACATATCTCTCACTATTGCAAACTAATTTGATTCTAAATGTACCAGTATGTGGAACAAACCACCTGATACAAATTCACTAAAAAAAATAAAAAAAAAAAAAAAAAAAAAGACATTCACAACACAATGCTAGCATCAACAATATGTACACCTGCCACTGAATTAAAAAGAGAAAAAAAAAATACAAATGATTAATGAGTATGAACACACATGAAATCAACCTATCATACAATATAATCTTCACAGATCAGCACAGGAACTCTAAAGAGAAAAGGAGACAAAAAAGCACCAACCCAAGACAACACACACACACACACACACACACACACACACACAACACACTCACACACACACACACACACACACACACACACACACACACACACACACACAAACACACACACACACACACACTACCTCAACCACCACAACTAACTTGATAAAAAATATACCTGAGAATGTTGAAGTTGACATTTTTAAAATTGCTAATTAACTTGTGCATACTAACTTATGAAATCAACTACCTGAAACTGGCTATAGAGATATGCATGTAACTATCGCAACATCAGTGTATCTCTTTCTCTCTCTCTCTCTCCGAGTCTCTCTTTCCCCCTCTCTCACACACACATGCACACACACACACACACACACACACACACACACACACACACACACACACACACACACATGTTCTCAGAAACAAGTGACATGGATACCAACACATCAGGTTAAAAAAAAAGAGAGAAAAAAGTTCAAGAAACACCAGAAATTCTTGTTTGCATGATGTGGCAATACTCTCTTTACAGCAATTGCTTGTCGTGAAATATTTACAGAATAGTTACATACATTAACCCTGTCCGAAGCAGATGTCAACATTGTGCCATCATCAAAATGAGTGGTGGACAAAACACAGAATTCTGGACGGTGCTCCTGGATAGGACAGCACAGCATGAAAACACCTATGTGCAAAAAGGTACCCTGGACCAGGCTAATTGCCTGCGTCCAGATTGTGTCTATTGGTTCTAACAGAGTTTACACTTGCGTCAGTGTTCACCTGTTATTACAGAAAAGAGAGAGAGAGAGAGAGAAAAAGAGGATGATAATGTGTCAGCTAGCTGTTATTTTACAAGAACCAAAGTACATATGCCTAAATTGTTTCCAATGCTGTGGTGTGCTTTCAAGTTCAATATGAGTCTGTATTGTGCTTTCAAGTTCAATACATGCAGAATAGCGTTCCAAAGAATATTCATTTGATTGTACATGGTGCAATAGAGATTGGAAACAGAAATAGTAACCAATAGCCGCAATTGTTACAGATACCTAAGAATAGTATTCGTAGTAATGGATTTTCATGGTGCTAAATCTGTTAACAGCCCTAGACTTTACAAAGTTCATAGCACTCGCACTCGCACACACACACACACACACACACACACACACACACATACACACATACACACACACACACACACACAACACATCACAGGCATATAAACACAGATTGCAGAGTATGTGCGTGCACACACACACACATGCACACACAGACACACACACACACACACACACTACACAATCTATATAAGGTAAAAAGGAACAAGAACATGAATCATTGAAAAGTGTAGTCTTGAGCAGTGACTTGGAGGAAGAGAGAGGATCAGAGGTCTGGAGAGAGAAAGGAAGTACGTTCCAAGCAGAGGCTGCTTGAAAACAATGAAAGCACACTCTCCAAAGATCTTGGAGTGGAAACGAAAGAACTGGAGGAGATGAGTATCAGCAGAAGAACGCCAGGAACAGGCGGGGGTATGCGGCTGGAGAAGACCCAAAAAATAATCAGGAGCTTGATCTTTTATAGACATGGAACTGAACAATGGCGATCAATCATTGATACATTCTTGAGCAGGAAAGCAGTGAAGACAATTAAGCAAAAGAGCAGTGTAAGAGGATTTAGACATCTGAAAATCAGTCTGGCTGCATTACTCTGTACTTTCTATGAACAAGATGCTTAGGACAGCCAGCCAGAAGAAAATTACAGTGATCTAGCCCTGAAGAACACAAGCACAGATTAGGGTTTTGACCGCATCCTCTGAAAGTTGACGATGAGCAGAACTAATGCGGAGGACTTCCAGGTAACACAACAGATGGAGGAGATGTTCTGCTGATATGACAATGTCTCGTCCAGTGTAAGAACAAGATTACGAACATACTTAGACGAGAAGAATGAAGCAGTTGTCGAGTTGAATTGATGTTGGCACAAACTCCCAGGAAAAGCACCTTTTTGACTGCGATGAAAATAATGTCTGTTTCGTTAGTATTCAACTGAAACATTACATGTCATCCTAGGTTCAATACCAGAGATACATGCTTGTGCACTCTGAATGATTAATGGTAGCTGTGACAATTCACCACACTTATAGAGTTGGTTATCATCAGAGATACTATGGTGGAACCATGTCTGCTGAAAGACAATGTCAGACATGGGTTGAGTATAAAGAACAAAGAGAACAGAGCCTAGAACAGATCCCTGTGGAACTCCAAACTGTACGTCTACAGGAGGTCGACCATTGATGGAAAACATTATATAATACCCTGAACTTCATTAACATTGATGCCACTTGTATTCTGTTTAGTGCAAATATACCAAGGGACTCTTACAACTGTTTCATTTTGCTTCTGCTCACATTAACCATTTTAAAGGGTCATCCGAACAACCTATCTACTGTATCTCCATGTCACAAATCCATCCTGTTTTTTGTTTACTATTATTTTCATATTAACACTTGATTTGTGGCACACACACAAATCGACTAATCCTTAAAATTTTATCAGCGCAAACAATTCCTTATGTAGCATTAATGACAATTATATCTTAATTACAAAAAAATGCAAGCCTTTAAGTGAGTGACCTGAACACCACACAAGTTTCTGGGAACAACCTATATAATTCTTTCATAACTCTGCAGAGTTCCAGAGGGATATAATTTAGATAGTTGCGAGTTAAAGTAAGAAATAATAACACTAACAAATGTAATTCATCTCTCAAGAAGTTATACATCTGCACCAGACATAATGTTAACGATATCTCCAGTTCAATGAACTCATTCATTACAGTCGTACTCAGAGTTACTGTCACTCACGAAAATTACTAACACATCACAGAGGACAGAGAATTACCTCATAAAATGTACAAACTAATTAAGTAACTGACAGGCAAGTATTTGAAAAAAACAACAACTTTTAAACAAAAAATGGAAGACTAGTCAGAGTACATGATAAGTAATGAGTAAAAATTAATGAAAACCATTTGAATACCACAAAAACTATGTAAAATGCTATAAGGCAAAACAGACAGTGCATAGTGGAGAGTTGCTGTCCATTCTGGACACTGTACGGCTTTACTGCCTTGTCACCAGACTATCACAACAAAACTGGCAAACTATAAATTCTTCAAGAAAAAATGAGTAAATGTTTTCCCAGAACAAAGACAGGTGCTTGGGTTACAAAGACGGCAGACAGTAACAAAGCGAAACAAAATACCAACCAAACAAAACAAAACAAAAAAAAAGGTCAGAGTTAAAGATAGTGATAGAGAACAGGAAACTGTTAGTACAGAATATCCAGAAGAATGGCAAATAATTTCCACTGGAAAAAGACCCAAGCATTCCTATGAGAATGCTCTTCTATCAGTCTAAGCAGTTCACACCTGACCTCAGAAAAAAAAGCGAAATACGTATGAACACAGAAAAACAGGTGCAAAATAAGGCAGTTTTAATACATACTACAAAACAGACAGGTTAATTTTCAGAAATATGTCTGCTTCAGAAATTACAAACACCAGACAAAAAAAAATGCACCAAATATTCCCTTGCACTTCTTTTTTCTTTGGGGGGGGGGGGGGGGGGGGGGCATGTTCATTTGTATTTCGCTCTGTTTTCCATTACACTACAGTCTACAGCAATACTATAGTCTATGCCATTTTCCTTTCACGAAAGACTATGCTGTTTACATTAAATCAGTATCATGTTTACGTAACCGTAAGAAAATATACCCTCCTCTCCTATTCCCCCTCCCCCTGGAGTTATTTTTCCTACTGGCACAACGACCAACAGCGACTTTTGCCCACAGTAAATTAAGTCTTCTACGAACAAGTAGTAGCAGCCATACTTGTTGTCTCGGTCCTCTCTATCAGCATTCTTGGTTTCGGCCAACCACTGAAGGTTGAAAAAACAAATTTCCCGAGACACCGTTGACAAAACGTTGCATACCAGTTATGACTGCCAAAGAAACATTGCTGTGTCCACACCTAAAGGGGAGAGAATTGTGAATCATATCACATATCCCTTTTGTAGCTGCCAGATGACATGATTTTTCCATGGCTTTACCAAAGTCAGACATTTCAATCTATTTTCATTTCATATTAAAAAAGAAAAGAGTGAAAATGTGATGCTGTATGCAAAAAAACATGGATATGGGTAACATTTGACAAAAATTTCATACAGAAATTAAGCTGAATTTGACATCTTTGTTCAGGCTGTGTACAGCGACAAACACAAGCACATGAAGGCTTACATTTTACTCAACTTAGTCGACAGGGAGGCCATTGAAAAAGAACAGACCTTCACGTACACTGCAAAGGTGAGAAATGAAGCTGGTGATGTCATCCAGGCTGCGGAGAGTCATGAGAATCTTGCAGTGCTGAAAGCCAAGTTCAGACAACTCTGCAGTCCACTGACTAATGTCATCACTGAACGGCATAAATTCAATACCAGAGTTCAGCACCCATCAGAGCCTGTGCAGAACCACATCACGTCACTCAAGATTCTGGCCAATCATTGTAAATATGGACATTTGACAGACTCACTCATTAATGATCAAATTGTCTGTGGAGTGTCGTCAGGTATTCCAGCCTTTACTATGACTAATTGCACCTTCTTCAATTAAGTCCACAAGGGCATGCTTTAAAAGCTAGATCTAGCCCAATCTAACAGCTCTGATATGGCCTCCTGAGATCAGCTGAGCCAAAAACATAATAAAATTAGCCCTTAATCTAAAACTTCAACAATAACCACGCATGGAAGCAGCAATATATTGTTCCTTTTCTTTATTTTTTTGGGTAACTGTTTTCTCATCTTACCTATTTACACAATATTCCTTTGGGATTCAAGATTCTGCTCTCTACCGGTTTAAGTCTTCGACTTACTGCACCAACACTGTCTGTGAAGGGCAGGTACTCAGAGCCTTCTGCTCTTTTACATGGTGTTCCTCAGGGCTTTGTGCTGGGAGCCATTCTTTTAATACTGTATGCTTCTGTGAACAATATTACCAGCAGGCAAGTATTCTCACACAAAAAACTATGCTCATAAAACACAGCTTGTTCAATCCACCTCTCTTGCTGACGTTGACATGCTGGGATCTTAGACAGGGGAATGCATCGCAGACCTTAACATCTGGATGACCCATACTAAACTGCATGTCGATGATGCATGTCAAAGAAATATCTAAAATTAACCATCTTTCTTCACCAGACTCTGTAACAATCAACAATACTTATGTTTCCCTCTTCACTTAAGTCTAGAGTCATGGCATTACGCCAGATCAAAACCTTTCTTTTGAACATGTTTTTATTATCTGTAGATCTGCCTATCTCTAGCAGCAAAAAGTTAATTCCATTCCATTGTGATTTATGCCTTTCAGGTAACTAAGACCATTTCTTTTCGCTCTCTTCTTGCCGATCTTCTCAAATGCTTTCTCAATGAATTTCAAATGATGCAAATCAATGCTGCTAGACTTGTCACATCTGGTTCTGCACCCAACTATCTATGTAAACTACTTCACATAGCACACCTTGTCAGCTCCACTCATCCTCCGATACCCCATCTACTGCAACTCCCCACATGAAAAAAAAAAGGTCCAAGGTAAAAGGTCTTTTTCTTTCCCTGCCAACATGGAAAAAATCTATCCTGTCTCTTTCCACATTCAAGATAAAACTATATAATGCTGGTCTGATGATACATAGAGTATGTGTGGATTGGTGTAGGATTGTGTCTTACTGTATCAGTGTACGCCAATGTACATGTGAACCATGAGCCCATGAATGTGGGCAAGTCATCAAATTTTGTAATGGGCTGTGAGTAGGTATACAGAACAGGTGCTCTTTAATTGTCCAATAGTAGTAGTAGTATTTAAGTGACTTTTCAGTGATAAATCAAAAAAACAAAAAAAGCACAGGCAAACAGGTCTGCTCGGTTAAGGTAATGTACATGACACTTTCACCAATTCTGATTACAACCGAGGAAAAACAATCAATAGGAAAACAGAATCAGTTCATAATTCCAAGTTTTGAAGTAAATCCACATATTTCTGGCATGCATAGTTTCATGAACATTTTCATCAGTTTTGAAAACAAAGCAGAAATAACAGGGATAACATCAAATTGCTGCACTGATTGGACATTTCACATCACAGGTGTGAAGCGTGCCACGCTCATACAGTTCAAACCTCTACTATACTTAACACTGCACTAATAAGGCATTTTATCCCACAGTTCACAGAAAAGTGCACTTACATGACATTTCCTACCGCCACATCATACAGAGCAGCATAGTAACATTAATCTACTTCATACCACAATGGTGCACAAGGCCATCTTATCTCTCCAGGGTCTGACAGACTCTTCAGAGATGCGCCTCTCTGTCAGAACCAAAGAGAGGGTCCTCAGGCCTTGGCAGCAGGACAGAGCTGGCAGAGCGTTCACCGTCACATTGTCACAGTCGTCCAGCCTGAGGTACTTCAGATGGGGCAGACCCTCCGCCAGCCCTGGCAGGGAGGACTCTGTCAGCAACTTGGAGCCAGACAGGTCAAGGTCCTCGAGGGCCGTGAGATGTCGACTGATGTGATGGACAACCAGGTCAGAAGTGTGACAGCCCCGCAGACTGAGAGAGGTCAGCTTGGTCAAGCGCTGTGCAATGTCCTCCAAGCTCTGTACACCCAAGCGATAGAGGTTGTCCAGCTTCAGCGTCTGCAGGTTGGTGAATTTTGACACGTCCTGCAACAAGGTCAGGACATCACTGACGTCTTCGAAACAGGACATCACTGGCTTCATGCAAACAGGAGATCACTGACTTCATGGAAACAAGACATCACTGACTTCATGGAAACAGGACATCACTGACGCCATGCAAACAGGACATCACTGACTCCATGGAAACAGGACATAACTCACTACATGCAAACAGGACATCACTGACTTCATGGAAACAGGACATAACTAACTTCATGGAAACAGGACATCACTGACTTCATGCAAACAGGACATCACTGGCTTCATGGAAACAGGACATAACTCACTACATGCAAACAGGACATCACTGACTTCATGGAAACAGGACATAACTAACTTCATGGAAACAGGACATCACTGACTTCATGCAAACAGGACATCACTGGCTTCATGGAAACAGGACACCACTGACTTCATGGAAACAGGACACCACTGACTTCATGGAAACAGGACATAACTCACTACATGCAAACAGGACATCACTGACTTCATGCAAACAGGACATCACTGGCTTCATGCACACAGGACACCACTGACTTCATGGAAACAGGACATAACTCACTACATGCAAACAGGACATCACTGACTTCATGCAAACAGGACATCACTGACTTCATGCAAACAGGACACCACTGACTTCATGGAAACAGGACATAACTCACTACATGCAAACAGGACATCACTGACTTCATGGAAACAGGACATAACTGACTTCATGGAAACAGGACATCACTGGCTTCATGCAAATAGGACATCACTGACTTCTTGGAAACAGGACATCATTCACTTCTTGGAAATAGGACATCATGGCTTCATGGAAACAGGACATCACTGACGTCATGCAAACAGCACACCACTGACTTCATGCAAACAGGACACCACTGACTTCATGCAAACAGGACATCACTGACTTCATAGAAACAGGACATCACTGACTTCTTGGAAACAGGACATCACTGACTTCTTGGAAACAGGACATTGCTGACTTCATCACTGACTTCATAGGAACAGGACATCACTGACTTCATGAAAACAGGACATCATTGACTTCATAGAAACAGGATATCGCTGACTGACTTCATGGAAACAGGACATCACTGACTTCAGGCAAACAGGAAACCACTGACTTCATAGAAACAGGACATCGCTGACTGACTTCATGGAAACAGGACATCGCTGACTTCATGAAAACAGGACATCACTGACTTCAAGGAACAAGGACATCACTGACTTCATGAAAACAGGACATCACTGATTACATAGAAACAGGACATCTCGACTTCATGCAAAGAGAGATCACTGACTTCATGGAAACAGGACATCACTGACTTTATGGAAACAGGACATCACTGACTTCATGAAAACAGGACATCGCTGACTTCATGGAAACAGGACATCACTGACTGCATGAAAACAGGACATCACTGACTTCATAGAAACAGGACATCACTGACTCCATGGAAACATGACATCACTTACTTCATGAAAACAGGACATCGCTGACTTCATGGAAACAGGACATCACTGACTGCATGAAAACAGGACATCACTGACTGCATGAAAACAGTACATCACTGACTTCATAGAAACAGGACATCACTGACTCCATGCAAACAGGACATCACTTACTTCATGAAAACAGGACATCGCTGACTTCATGGAAACAGGACATCACTGACTCCATGCAAACAGGACATCACTGACTTCATGCAAACAGGACATCACTGACTTCATAGAAGCAGGACATCACTGACTCCATGGAAACAGGACATCACTGACTTCATGAAAACAGGACATAACTGACTTCATGAAAACAGGACATCACTGACTCCATGGAAACAGGACATCACTGACTTCATGAAAACAGGACATCACTGGCTTCATAGAAGCAGGACATCACTGACTCCATGGAAACAAAACATCACTGACTTCATGAAAGCACGGCATAACCAGACGGCAGAACAACCGACTTCAAATTTTTTTTTAAAAAGCCGGGGTCCAGGGGCTGCCTGGCCACTGGGGGGAAAGGGAATTTAAGCAGTTCTGAAGACTGTTTCATGGTCTCTCATGAAAGCCAAATTACTATGCAGGGAGCAAATAAACCAAAAGAAAATAACAGAACACAGACACAGACACAACACACACACACACACACACACACACACACACCACACACACAGACACACAGGTATGCACACTTACATTTCAAAAAATTTTCTAGAAAACAAAATGAAACAAAACACACACAAAAAGAAAAGAATTCTTTTTAACTGGTGTTTGTGTCAGCATCATGCATATAACCTGGTCCTGAATGAACAATTTCCCTTATTGGGGACATGATCACTGTCACAATGTGCATCTCATTTCTTGTTGATCATAACCTAGCCCACCACAGGGGGTACATATGACATATTACTTATTTGGGCTGTCACACCGTGAAAACGAAAATTACAATGCATGTCCCTATATTTTGGAGAAAAAAAAGGGGTGTGGGGGGATGGATGGGGGTAAAACATTAATCCAATCAAGAAATCCAGTCTGCTCTGATTGCAGTCCAGCGCTCTTGAAGCATCAACATACTTCTTGCAGTGCACATGTCCAAAGAATGCTGTTAAATCCAAGACTGACTGGCACAGTTCAGCTCTTTTTAACAAAGTGAAAAAGTAACAACTAGCTAGTTCACTTTCCGATAACGAGTCGTATACCGCAAACTGAAACTGCTCACTGCTGTAATCTTTTCAGTCCGATCAAATCTCCAACAGCTGACAACTGTGCCTTCCTCAAATGTCTTGCCTTGACTTACCATTCATAAAATATACAACATTGTATATTCCCTTCAAAACAGGAAGCCTCTGCATGACCCACAACCAGAAAAATAGCTGAGCGAATTAGGTTCACCTACACATTTGCCTGCCACTGAAACGCCTTGATTGATGCAAGCAGATGTGCTGATATCATAACGACTGTGGGCGGCAGTGCGCTGAATGTAGAATAACAGAAACCCAGACTGGAAAAACTGGATATGGTAAAAGACTCGAGGTACTAAAGCATTTAGCAATTTCTTTTCAACACTGTTTTTCTTTTTTGCTTTTTCTCAGGTGTTCACTTTTCCTGTCTAAAAAAAGTGAGGTGCTTTCCCAGAAATCCTTGGATCCAAGGAAAGTTCTCCAGGCTGTATAATATCCACAGGACAACCTTTCATTCCACATCAAAATACAACACCCACATGACTCCACTATAAAATATTATATCTGCAGGACAACTCTTCATTCCACAAACTTTTTTTTAAAGTTTTTGTAATGACTCCATCGAACAACATGGACAAACGGATCACAAGACAAAACATGAGGCGATTCTACATCTTAGGTCTTCTTCAGGCAAGATAAACAACACTCAGGACAACGAAAATGAAGAATGAGCAATCACTTATCTTTGTCGAATTCAGCGCCAGATGGGTGTTAATTAAGACAAGTGATTGCTCATTCTTCAGTTTTGTTGTCCTGATTGTCGTTCATCTTGCCTGAGAAACACCTAAGAGGTTGAAGTGTGCTGTGTTTTGTCTTGTGATGCGTTTGTCCACGTGGTTCGGTGGAGACATTACAAACACTTCAAATTTTGTTCAGATCTCCGCTTACAGTTGCCACACTTTGTAACTAATCTTGACAAACCACATGACTCCACATCAAAATATATAAGACCCACATGACACATATGATCCCACAATAAAACACAATACTCACAGCAAAACGTATTGTCCATGTCAAAGTGACTCAACATCAGATTACAACACCTATAGGTTAAGCACATGATTCTACATCATAATACAAAATCCAACTGACTCCACATCAAAATACAACACTCACAGAATAAAACATGAATCTACGTTGAAATACAACATCCACATGACTCAATATTAACATACGAAACACTCAGGACAACGCATGATTCCACATAAATTCCAACAGGATAACACATGACAGCACATCAAAACACAACACCCACAGGACTCCACATCAAAATACAACACTAATCTCACTCCATAATAAAATGGAAGATCCAAAGGACAACGCATGATTTCAAATAAAATGCAATACCAACAGCAAAACCAATGGGATCATGTTAAAATGCAATACCCACACGACTTAACATCAAATTTTTACTCCTAAAAGTGAACACATGACTGCGTCACAAATACAACACCCACACAAGGCATGGCTCCACATATACACGCCCACAAGACAACGCATGATTCCACATCAAAATACAACACCCACAGGGTAACACATGATTCCACATCAAAATACAACACCCACAGGGTAACACATCAAAATACAACACCCACAGGGTAACACTCAAAATGCAATGCCCACAGGGTAACACATCAAATAAATGCCCACAGGTAACACATCAAAATACAATGCCCACAGGGTAAACATCAAAATGCAATGCCACAGGGTAACACATTCAAATGCAATGCCACAGGGTAACACATCAAAATGCAATGCCACAGGGTAACACATCAAAATGCAATGCCACAGGGTAACACATCAAAATGCAATGCCCACAGGGTTAACACATCAAAATGCAATGCCCACAGGGTAACACATTCAAAATGCAATGCCACAGGTAACACATTCAAAATACAAATGCCACAGGGTAACATCAAATACAATGCCCACAAGGCAACATGATTCCACATCAAATACAACACCCACAGGGTAACACATCAAAATGCAATGCCCACAAGACAACGCATGATTCCACATCAAAATACAACACCCACAGGGTAACACATCAAAATGCAATGCCCACAGGGTAACACATCAAAATACAACGCCCACAAGACAACGCATGATTCCACATCAAAATACAACACCCACAGGGTAACACATCAAATGCAATGCCCACAGGGTAACACATCAAATGTAATGCCCACAAGACAACGCATGATTCCACATCAAAATACAACACCCACAGGGTAACACATCAAAATGCAATGCCCACAGGGTAACATATCAAAATACAACGCCCACAAGACAACGCATGATTCCACATCAAAATACAACACCCACAGGGTAACACATCAAAATACAACACCCACAGGGTAACACATCAAAATACAACACCCACAGGGTAACACATCAAAATACAACACCCACAGGGTAACACATCAAAATACAACACCCACAGGGTAACACATCAAATACAACACCCACAGGGTAACACATCAAAATACAACACCACAGGGTAACACATCAAAATACAACACCCACAGGGTAACACATCAAATACAATGCCACAGGGTAACACATCAAAATACAATGCCCACAGGGTAACACATCAAATACAACACCACAGGGTAACACATCAAAATACAACACCCACAGGGTAACACATCAAAATACAACCCCACAGGGTAACACATCAAAATACAACACCCACAGGGTAACACATCAAAATACAATGCCCACAAGACAACACATGATTCCACATCAAAATACAACACCCACAGGTTAACCCATAACTTCTCATAAAAACATGTTAACACATAACGGTACATAAATATAGAATACCCACAAGACGACACATCAGTCCACATCAAAGTATAAGACTATAACACCTATCTGACTCCACATGAAACCACAACACAAGACAATGCTTGATACCACAGTTAAACAGGACATCCACTGCAAACCACATGTGTCCTTGTCAAAATCCAATACCCACATAACTTGGCATCAAATTATAATGCCTACAAGTTACCACATGACAGCATATCTAAATAAAAAAATTCAACACACCCACAAGACAACACCTGACTCAACATCATAAACACCCAGAGGACAGTGTATGAATCTACCATCAAAATACAACACACACAGAATTGCCCATGATCCCGCATCAAAATACAACTATGCAACTCCACATCAAAACACAACTTCGACAGAACAGCACATGAGTAAACATCAAAATACAACATGATGCCACCTAATAATACAACACCCACATAACTCTACTTCAAAATACAACACCCACCGGACAACACAAGACTCCATATTGGAATACACCACCTATCTGCAAACACATGATTCTACATCAGAACACATTACCAACATGACTCAAAATCACATGGAACACCATTTGACTCAACATCAAGCTACAACACTCTTAGGAAAACATTCCATATCAAAACACCAATGAGAATATGTCTGACTCTACATCAAGATACCACACCCTCATGACTCATCCCATCAAAATCTATCACCTGAGCTGCCAACCTCTGAAGAGACATGAGGGGAATATTTTTTTAAAACTGAGAGGAATTTCTGACAGTTGAGAGGAATACCTATGCTATTGCACCCAAAATAAAAGAATGACATTCGAGACACTTCATTTTCTTTCCTTTTGTCAAGCGCTTTCATGGAATCACTGTCTCAGCCAATACGCTGTTGCTCTTACATTTTTTGAAGCACGCCATCTCTAAATTTCATCTTACGACTTGGGTCATTTTTTGCACCTCAGAATCATCAGTGCCTCTGTAGTGTCTTGACCCAAGGACGGACGGAAATCGGTAAGGTTCTTCCTGAAAAGACTGAACACTTTCGCAGGCCGAATTGCTGACAGGGATCAGCAGCACTCCTATCATGACAGTACCTGAATCTGCACTTTTGTTCTAAGTTCTTTTTCTTCTTTTCTGCCTCAGGGTTAATCAGTCCAGTAGGTCGTTTCAACATGATGGAGGCGAAAGAAACCGAACCAGAGCTAAGTCTCCAAAGAGCTCTTTGTCTATACGAATGGCAGAAGTGCAAATGAACAAATGAATAAACATATTTTTGTTTTTTTGCAAGCAGAATTTTTTTACAAGTGGAACAGTGGAATGATGTGTGTGTGAGCATAATAAATTCTACCCAAAGCGGGATGGTTGGCAGCTCTGTATTACCCACAGAACAATGCATCACTCCACATCAAAATATGACGGACACAAAAACTGCTTGGAAAGGTGCATATGTGTGTTTTTGTTTTTTCTTTCAACATACCCCACTTTGTCTCAATGTAAAAGCTACTATCAGACAGTACGTCTGAGATCATAAGTAATTATCTTCAGGCTTTCACTCAAGGCAAAGAACTAACACAGTATGTCTCTCTCTTTCCCTTTTTACTGCATGGACAGTCATTAACTCTTTCATTCCTACTTTTCTATGAACCATTACTTCCTCTTGTTCCTAGATTCTTGTAATACGAGTATTCCCTTCATTCCTGGATTTAGAGAAAACAAAGTGCAAAGTGAGAACTGCCACGTATGCAGTAGCAAACCGGCCAGAATAGAGTGGCGACCACTTTCCCATGCTGCAGGGGCCATCGGGCATCCATTCCATTCATAAACACTGCCCCGCAAGCGACCCAGACATGACGTGTACCGATGACACGACTCGCGCAAAGTTCAAAGCGCTTACCGCGAGAACCGATTTTCCGGGCTGCAGGAAGGAAAGGAGGGATTTTGTGCTGCCGGGTTTTCCGGACTGCAGGACGGAAGGGTATGATTTCTGCAAACTAGAAAACCAGGTTGTAGGGATGAAAGAGTTAAGATTCTACACTGACAACGGTCCACCAGTTTCCTCCATTTCTATCAGTTGTGCTCTAAGGTTTGAGTTTTCTCATACGGTTTCCTTGCCATTCTACACTGTTATCAGTGACCTTTTTCTTTTTAGTCTTTTACTCCACCTACCTCCTTTAACAGTTCCCCCCAAGTACTGTTTAACAAGAACACTGGATTTTGTTACATGACTAATATTAGTAGCAAATATTGATAATGAGTATACACCCAGTGATAATTATTTCCTAAAAAAAAATAGGGAGTCAGACTAAGTACGAAAAACTCACTTCCAAATTTTCAGTGAGTCACAAAAATATTTAGGGGGTCACCATTAATAACTGCTAGAAAATGTAGTGAAACACACACACACACACACACACACACACACACACACACACACACACACACACACACGTGCTCTCGCTGGCTCACACACATATATGCACAGAGAAAGGGATAGAAATACATAAGAAAAGAGGTGTTTATGAGATAGAAATACATTAGAAAAGAGGTGTTTATAATAAAGTTGATAAAACGTTCTAGACAGTGCTAAATATTATCGATTCATATTCGTGTTCCTGTGTTTTCAAAGTGTTATCAACTAACATAAGTAAATGTGAGCACCTACACTATCAGGATTTTAACAGTGAAACTTGATTTGTAGGATGTCCTCTTCGATTATCATCACAGAATTTCCACTAAGCGAGCCATTTCCTTCAAATGTTAAAATATTTTATTGTATGACCAAATTCCAATCGCCATGCAATGATCATCGGAAGCTGGATGGAACCTACGACGAAACTTTAGACTGGCCATTCTTGCTCTGTGAGCAACACATTCATACGTCCAGAACGGAGCCATTTTAATTATCCGAAATGATCATGTTGCATAGATCGTTCGACTTGTTCCATTCGCTGGATTATCACCCACGAGCCACAGCTGAACTGACGGATTTTGATTCTGAAAAGCCGAAATTCCTACAGTTTTCCATGCTTTTCCCACTCAGCTGAATCATGTGATCTTGTAGTCCAATCATAGACTGGATAGGCCTCGTCTATTTTGATGACTCTTGTTGGTTTTCAGTAGAGAAGAGTTCTCAAACGGAAGTGTTCATCGATTCAGAATGTTCTAAATTGCTAAGGAAATTTACGTTTTTAACTTTGATCGTGGTGGATAAGACGAAAGCCCTTTTGCGTGATGCGCTGCTCAGAGTTGTAATGCATACATGAGAAAATCAGTGCATCACGGTAAACTTTGGTACATTTCTGTGATGCACTGGCCTGAATTCCAGTGCGTCAGATGGGAAGTTTATGCGTCAGAGACGCATATTTGTGCGTAAGAATTATCACTGACACCTTTACATCATGGCAAAGAACCAATTCACATCAGCCTATTGATCACTGGTACACACCTTGATACCAAGGCAAAGAACAATCAATCATTACCATCAAACACACACATCGATCTCATGACAAAGAACTATAGGTCAATTATTGCCCTCACTACGCACCCTGATGTCATGGTGATCGAAACGCACAGTGTCAGACAGGTCCAGGTAGACCAGGTTAGACAGGTGGTGATGGGCGCCGTTCAGCCAGCGAGAGGTCCAAGCACACCTTCTGAGGGTGAGGTGGGTGAGGGAGGTGGGCAGGCGCGCGGGGGATTGGAAGTTGGTGATGCTGCCAGGCTCCATGTGCAGCCACCACAGCTTGGGGCAGCGGCTACACACCTCCTCCAGCATGCTCTCCGACAGAGGGGGCTTGACCTCCTGCGTCTCTGCCCACCCCATACATTTCAGACAATCAGCCATCATGGCGTCAGTCACGCCGAAAACTCTTGACTTAAAGCAGTAAGTCACACACCCCTCCATCCCATCCCCTCTCCTCTTCCCCAAAGTCCCAGCTATGTTAGAAAAAGTTTGAGTGAGAGAATGTGAGTCCACATATTCGCATGTTGTTCTTGTAATATGTACTGTAAACTGAAGGCAGACTGACTCATGCTCTTTGTTTCTAATCATCCCTACAACAAATCTTTCTATAACATTCCTTCAGCTACATCCCTACAACAAATCTTTCTGTAACATTCCTTCAACTACCAAATTACTTTTTATCCATCAAACATATAGATTTAATTTTTGTAACTCAGGTATTTTTTTTAAATCACCAAACATATATATTTTAGACCTAAAGCTTTACAAATTTGAATAGATATCTAACAACAACAAAGGATACTGACATTGCACACCATCCAGAAAACTGTTCTAGGTGTGTTACCAAAAAATAATACTATCACAATTCACACAATACCCTACATAACCCATTACATCAATGTTAAACATATACACACACCTCACAAACTACACAGATAAAAACAAATACTTGCATAAAAAAAAATTACGCATATGAAAACAAACAAGCGTTACCAATATCAACATTTCCTTAACATAGTGCATTCATATATGCACACTTACATGATGAAACATGTAACACAAGTGCACAAGTATACACTGTTTAAATGAACATGTAACACAAGTGCACAAGTATACACTGTTTAAATGAACATGTAACACAGGTGCACAAGTATACACTGTTTAAATGAACAAGCCACAACCTGGCCTATCACAGAGAAAAGAGATGAGTTTTACGGTCAGACTAAAAAGAGGTGAGAGAGTCAAGAGTGCCACTTTGGTGGCCACTGCTGTCCTCAAAAGGGCATGTCTTAATTCTCAAAGCTTCCTAAATACCCTGCATCATAGTGCATGGGAATGAAATGCTCAGTTGCCTTTGATGATTGGAACAAAAACAAATTGGTTAAGTCGGTATAGTAACCATGCATGTGATAAAAGGGTGGAACAGCAGTTAAAAAGTAAACAAAACTAGACATATGTGATTGTTAAATGTACTTTTGCATGAGGAAAAACAATACCTAAAACCCAAACCAACCAAGCAGCAACAAAAAAACAGCCACATCTAACAGTCCGAGCACCCCATCAAAACTCTGCACTATGGACTCACTGGTGTCCAGCACTCCTCGGACACGCAAGATGCGCAGTCGATCTGACAAATGGGCCCTCACCAGCTTCCACAGTTTGCGTAATTCCACTTGGTAAGGTAGCAAATTAACATGGCGCCACAGCGAGTTGTCCTGCACTATCTTACGCCACCTTCGACAAACCCTGTAATTGTAAAATCGCTTTACAAAAACACAGGTTAAAGAAAACAGAACAAAACCATTAAAAAATATAAAGTACAGAAGTTGCTGAAGCTTGCAACAGTCCAATGTGTTTCCACCATTTACAGTGTTTCCCATCAATTGACTTAATACTGCATTTAAACCCAACTGACCATGGGAGCCGTATCAGTGCTATTACATTGTTAAAATAAATGACACCTGAGTACTCGATTTAAATAAAAAAAGAAGAAGAAAAAGATGAAGGAATTAATTTGTTTAATACAAACATTTTAAAAATGTTTAAAAAATGGATCCATTTTCCACAAAATCTTAATAAATCAAACAAATGTATTTCTTCCAGAAAATAAAAAAGAACATCTCTGAATATGATTTTCGTGGAGTCTGCTATGAAGTATTATGTTGTATGTCTGAAGTCTGCAATGAAGTGTTATGTTTAATAACATGTAAATCCCATACATTTCATAGTTAAATCTCTTTCAGAAATACAAAAGTCAGTAGGTCATTCCAACAAGACATTCAGTTATTCACTATGCATGAACAGGATAATAATTAAGTCAGTCGGTCCAACAGGCTGCCTAATTATTCACAGCACACAGAGGGGCGTTAATACCAAATTTGAATTAATGTCTTTCAGTTCTGTTCAGGTGTACTTCCAGTCTAGTGATGGAGAGTAAAGAGAGCTTACCAGGCTAACGGCGACAGTACATACTTCTTTCAGAGACAGGGCGACAGTACATACTCCTTTCAGAGACAGGGCGACAGTACATACTTCTTTCAGAGACAGCTGGCAGTGGAAGAGGGTGGTGAGAAGCACAAGAGGAGGAGGATGACTCACCTGCCGCTGACACAGCGATCTTTCACTGGCAGGTAACTGAGGATCTCCAACAGGATGTTGTCGGGCAGTCTGTCTATGACAGTGCTACACTTCTCCATTACCTTGTAACACCTCTGCCACTGTGCACACACACACACACACACACACACACACACACATACACACACACACACACACACTTACACACATACACACACACGCATGCACGCACGCACGCACACACGCACGCACGTACACACACACAACCATTTTCAGTCTTCATTTGAGATAATCTTGAATAAATTCATGCTGTTTATAGCTCAGCTGACCATATGGAGTATCATCAGGGCTATATCACCTCACGAACGTTGGTTCCCTACCAGTAAAACATTGCCTTCTATCATCGTTTAACTCATGAAAGAGAGAGAGAGAGAGATAATGTTGCTTGTAGCCACATTATCATCACCAACAAAGCAACAACAAAGGGTCAAATCAGAGCTGTCACCTCACTGAAACAACAACATGTTAAAAAAAGCACCACATAAGCACATCACTCATTAAAACAAAAAAATTTTTCTAAACACACAAGATTTTCCTTATAATCTTTCCTCCATAAAATTTTAGATTAGAAATATTGAACTGTTTCAGAAATTCTAAAATCACATCACAAGAGTGAGAGATGATGTTGCTTATAGCCCAGGGCCATATCAGGGCTGCCATCTTGTTGAAGTCAACTCTCAAAATAATTAAAACCAAAACAAAACAAAACAAAAACCAAATACACACACTATTCACTAAAACAATTTTTTCTACAAACATGCTAGAATTTTATTAATTAAACCTTTCTTCTGTAAAACCTTAGATCTGACAAGAAAAAATGTTGATCCCTTTCAGAAACTTAAAAATCGCATCAGGTGGGACATCTCTGATCAAGATTTTCATGGGGTCTCCTGGAAAGTGTTTATATCTGATATCATTTGTCCAAACACTCTGTAAGAACATGTTTGATAATGAGTGGTTTATCACATGGAATGCATCACAAAGCTTCTTCACCTTTTAAAATATATGAGTGGGTGTAAAAGGAGTGGCCTGTGTGCAAATGGCACAATACTGTTTCTTCTTTTGGCTGCCAGCAGCACACCGTAAAACCTCTTTCAGGTGTGGATGGATCTGGAAGAGTTTGTTATCCATCTGCAAGTTCCATTCCTCTCGCCAGATGTTTTTGACATAAGCTTGAACTTTGGATTTCAACTTTCACATCAGTATAAGGGATAGAGAATCCACCCAGTTCTTTACTCTTGGCAAGCTGATCAACCATATAACTGCCTTGAATGAAGATGATATAGTCTTGTAGTTTTCAAATTAAATTCTGCAGTAATGTGTGGTTGGGGTATGCTACAGAAAGTATGACAGGTTGGAGGGGGTGAGAGTGGAGAGGGTATACTGTCATACACCAGGCTATGTTTTTCAAAGACAGACCTATTTGACTATAATTCCTTGTTTGTGGTATCTGATGTTAACAAGTTGAATGACTGCATGTGGAAACAAGGGTGGGGGAGATAGTAGTAATACAATTTAGAAAAACGGATTGTCTGTGAAGGAGGACCAGGGCAATATACCAGACAATTAATTATTTCTTCTTCATTTTGACAGCATCAAGAAACACTGAATGAACAGCTGCGAAAGTGTAAATCATGTTCTGAACCAAACTGTCTCATGGAAATCCCTGAAACTCGTGGAACTAGTGGAAAAGCTCCAAGGTGTTGCAAAGCACAGTTCTACAAGGTCCAGCCAGGACTTCTTGGCATGGGGAAATCGTCATAAGTCTGAGACAAATCATAGCACTTCATAAGAAGTGACCTCAACTGGAAAGATCATGTAACAAGAGTCACCAACAAGACCAACAGCATGGTAGGCTTCCTGAAAAGAAATCTGAAGACGTCCAACAAAACCACCCAAACCAATGCTTACCTAACCCTTGTGCGCCCACACTGGAGTATTGCTTATCAGTTTGGAGCCTGTACAAAGTAGGCCAAAAGAAAAAGATTGAAATGTAGCAAAGAAGAGCAGAACTTAATTATGCAATGACTATGGTTGGTCCAGCAGTGTAACATCCATGCTGCAAGAACTAGGATGGGAACCCCTTGAATCATGGCGAAACAGGCAGAGGCTAACCTTCATGTACAAGATCGTTCATGCCACTGTGAACATACCTCCAGACAAATTCCTCAAGAAAGGATCCACCAAAACCAGATCAAATCACCGACACAAATTTGCTCACCTCAGCACCTCCTCTGACCCATACAAGTTCAGTTTCTTCCCATCAACCATTCCCGCCTGGAACTCCCTGCCTGCAACAGCAGCAGAGGCTCCCTCCTTAGTATCATTCAAGAGGGAGCTCAACAAAATCCTAGCTTAGATCCCTCCCCAACTAACCTTGCGGTAAATGAAGGATAGGTTGGGCCGGGCCAGGTCTTGACCTGGAGGTCGCTACGATTCTGGATAAGCCTCTCCAGATATCAGGTTTGGCTAGTTGGGTCCCCTATTATTTTTTGCTTTTCTTTTTATGCCTGCCGCAACACGCTGCCCCTGAGCTAAACTCTGGGGTATGCGGTTGGGGTGCTGTGGTTACTTTTGATTCTCTGCTATCTTTTTGTTGTCTCTCAAAGACCTATTTTCTTTTATCTTACACCTCTGCACACACAGGTCAATAATAGTCAATAATGACGGCTGACCTTCAAAATTGAAGAAATGAAAAAAAAAGAAAGAAAGAAAGAGACAGTGAGACATTAAAGAGGTTCCGCAGAAAATTGATACCCTGGGTTAGGTCATCTGTCATTTTGCAAGTCACTTTCATTTCCTTTGAATATATATGCTAGAGAAACACCAATCGTACAAACATTAATAAAATTTATGAACGTTAAGAGTGACAATCAATGTACATACGGTGTGTCTACGATCTACGACTTCATCGACACATGACCGCACAATTTCGGTCTAACTTGCTACGTTATGAATTTCGACTCATCAATCATCATTATCATCGCTGATGACGATCATACACTGTAGCTGACCGATCTTCAGTTCGTCTTCTTCCAGGTTACAACTACGATCAATCTCGATCTTTACTGTTGCGGCAGGAGGGAAGAGAGGTCAGAGGAAAGAACGAGAGGTAGTGTGGGTGGTGGTTTATCTAGGAAGACAAGAAGACAGGGACCGATCAGCGGCTCCAGCATGATGCCGATTCGTTCCTGCTTTTACGCACATTTGTAAAATAATTCTTGCTTCTGTATTCATACAAGTCTTAACAAAAGCTGGACAGTTATTTTCCTATCATGTTGTTTGTTTTTTTTTCTGCACAAAACGTAGCGGTTTCTCACCCTGTCGTTCTAAGTTGTGTTCTTTAGAAAACCACGGCACCGTGTTTTTCATTGCGACAGTCACTTCCTGTTGTAGTCTTGGCTTGCACACCATATCGTCTGCTAGCGACGAACCTGGTC
>CM065726.1:20391765-20394265 GCA_033310375.1 Conus canariensis
ATCAAGCTGTATGCCTGCGCTCACAGACCACCTGAAAACTGCAAAACATCGTTCCAACTTCAAAATACGGAAGTGGAAAGACGGAAACCTCACAGGTTAAAAAATGTTTCAGTTGTCTTCAGTTATCAGTATTGCGTGAGACTGACAGTCAGTTTTGTGTGCGAGAGAGAGAGAGAGAGAGAGAGAGAGAGAGAGAGAGAGAGAGAGAGAGAGAGAGAGAGAGAGGTGGAGGCTTCAAGAGGGGCTTACAGCTGCTGCCCAGCATCTCTCGGTGGGGGAAACACACATTGGCTTTCAAGAAACAGGGATACCAGCGAGTCACTTACTCTGGCTGTTACTCCTTAGGACCACCGTTGTTTTCCTCGATCAGTACAGTCTCTCATAGCAGACGCCTTCTAGAAACCACCTGCCTCTCCACAAGACAATGACCAGCGACCCAGTGACCTACTTACCGAAGACAATGGCATAACGGCCAGTCAAACGCCCATTCTTGTGTGGACATCACGCCACTGTCACCGGTAAGTAGGTCACTGGGTGGCTGGTCACTGTGATGGGGTGAAGCAGGTGGTCCACAAGGGAGTGGAGTCACTGGGTGGTCACTGTCTTGGGGTGAAGCAGGTGGTCCACAAGGGGGTGGAGTCACTGGGTGGTCACTGTCTTGGGGTGAAGCAGGTGGTCCACAAGGGGATGGAGTCACTGGGTGGTCACTGTCTTGGGGTGAAGCAGGTGGTCCACAAGGGGATGGAGTCAATGGGTGGTCACTGTCTTGGGGTGAAGAAGGTGGTCCACAAGGGGGTGGAGTCACTGGGTGATCACTGTCTTGGGGTGAAGAAGGTGGTCCACAACCGGGTGGAGTCACTGGCTGATCACTGTCTTGGGGTGAAGCAGGTGGTCCACAATGGGGTGGAGTCACTGGGTGGTCACTATCTTGGGGTGAAGCAGGTGGTCCACAAAGGGGTGCAGTCACTGGGTGGTCACTGTCTTGGGGTGAAGCAGGTGGTCCACAAGGGGGTGGAGTCACTGGGTGGCTGATCACTGTCTTGGGGTGAAGCAGGTGGTCCAAAAGGGGATGGAGTCACTGGGTGGTCACTGTCTTGGGGTGAACCATGTGGTTCACAAGGGGGTGGAGTCACTGGGTGGTCACTGTCTTGGGGTGAAGCAGGTGATCCACAAGGGGATGGAGTCACTGGGTGGTCACTGTCTTGGGGTGAAGCAGGTGGTCCACAAGGGGGTGGAGTCACTGGCTGATCACCGTCTTGGGGTAAAGCAGGTGGTCCACAACCGGGTGGAGTCACTGTGTGGTCACTGTCTTGGGGTGAAAGCAGGTAGTCCACAAGGGGGTGGAGTCACTGTGTGGTCACTGTCTTGGGGTGAAGCAGGTGGTTCACAAGGGGGTGGAGTCACTGGGTGGTCACTGTCTTGGGGTGAAGCAGGTGGTTCACAAGGGGGTGGAGTCACTGGGTGGTCACTGTCTTGGGGTGAAGCAGGTGGTCCACAAGGGAGTGGAGTCACTGGGTGGTCACTGTCTTGGGGTGAAGCAGGTGGTCCACAAGGGGGTGGAGTCACTGGCTGATCACCGTCTTGGGGTAAAGCAGGTGGTCCACAACCGGGTGGAGTCACTGTGTGGTCACTGTCTTGGGGTGAAAGCAGGTAGTCCACAAGGGGGTGGAGTCACTGTGTGGTCACTGTCTTGGGGTGAAGCAGGTGGTTCACAAGGGGGTGGAGTCACTGGGTGGTCACTGTCTTGGGGTGAAGCAGGTGGTTCACAAGGGGGTGAAGTCACTGGGTGGTCACTGTCTTGGGGTGAAGCAGGTGGTCCACAAGGGAGTGGAGTCACTGGGTGGTCACTGTCTTGGGGTGAAGCAGGTGGTCCACAAGGGGGTGGAGTCACTGGCTGATCACTGTCTTGGGGTGAAGCAGGTAGTCCACAAGGGGGTGGAGTCACTGGGTGGTCACTGTCTTGGGGTGAAGCAGGTGGTCCACAAGGGAGTGGAGTCACTGGGTGGTCACTGTCTTGGGGTGAAGCAGGTAGTCCACAAGGGGGTGGAGTCACTGGGTGGTCACTGTCTTGGGGTGAAGCAGGTGGTCCACAAGGGGGTGGAGTCACTGGGTGGTCACCGTCTTGGGCTGAAGCAGGTAGTCCACAAGGGGGTGGAGTCACTGGATGATCACTGTCTTGGGGTGAAGCAGGTAGTCCACAAGGGGGTGGAGTCAATGTCAGAGGCTTCTTGCGGGACGCTAACGCCAGGGTGGGTCTGATCGGTCACGTGACGAACTGCGCCTGCGCCAGCTGAGTCCTGTTTCCGACATTTATTCCCCAGCAGCAGAGGAGACAGGTCACAGCCACTTTCCCAGCAGAAGAGAAGAGATCAACTCGGGGCCGACTGTATCCACCACCCCACACAGGGTGAAATACTCGCATCGGATTCAGAGATCATCTCAAAGATGCTGAGTTATTTCTCTGCTTGGATCGAATCAGAGACTGATCAGTGGATCCGTT
>CM065726.1:20396765-20406765 GCA_033310375.1 Conus canariensis
CTTTAATAATATCCTTTACTCTTTCAATTCCTATTCTTTTCCAGGAAGGAAAGAATAGAGTGCGACATTTATATTTTATAAGCGAATTGTTCCACAGCAGCTGTTTGTGAAAGTTTTGTCGTGATACATCAGTTTGTTTGGTTATTGTTTTGTTATCTAAATGTGTGTGTAGAACTTCTTGCCAAAATGGGTTATTGATCTGACAATGGGGGGACAGCATTCTCGATGTACAGTTTATATCAAAGGCACCCATGTTACTTGTTAGTTTATCCAAATGCCATTTGGGGATATAGCTCCAGTTATCGTTTGTGGCTGTAAATAATCTTCCTACCCACTGTAGATAGAAACTATCTTGCATCTTAAAAAGGTTTACCATCTTGACTCCTCCTTGACTAATACCTGCTTCCATTATTTTTCTTTTTATCTTTTCAAACGCTTTTTTGTTTGAATTCTTCTTCTGCCATAAGAATTTATATAGGGTTCTGTTAATTGTGGTCAAAACGTGCTTTGGCAGACCTATTGACTGCATTACAAACACAAACTGACTCAACAAAAAACACTTTATTATAACTATTTTCCCATAAATTCCTAAATCTCTCTTACTCCATGTTCTAATCAATTTATTCATTGTTACAATTCGTTTTAACCAATTTTCTTCTATGTTTATTGCTGCTTGGTTATTTTTAAAGTAAATCCCTAGTATTTTAATTTGTTCAGTTAACATAAATGGCATATTGTATTCATACCTCTGCATCCCTAATCTCATTGCTTTTGTTTTCTGCACATTTAATTTGAGACCAGAAAAAACAGAGAAATCATTTATTATGTCATGTGCTTTTATCATGTCATCTCTGTTATTTAGAAACAAAGTTGTGTCGTCTGCTAGCTGTTTTATTTTAAGCTTTACCAATTCATTATTGAAAGTGGGAAGATCAATTCCTGATATATTACTGTTCCGAATCTTTATTGCGAGTAATTCAACACCTAAAATGAAAGCCAGAGGTGAAAAAGGACAGCCCTGCCTGATGCCACACTTCACAGGGAAAGATTCCGAGATCCAGCCACCATGATTTATGCTGCTGACGGTGTTCGTTGTAATCACACTTACCCATCTTTTGAACTGGTTCCCAAACCCAAATATATCGAAAGTTTGCAACATGAATTCTTTATAAACAGAGTCAAACGCTTTTTGATAATCTAGTGCTAATAGATATCCGCACTTTTTCGTTACCTTTAGATAGTTGATGACATCATCTATAGTTCGTATTACTGTCGAAATATTTCGTCCCTTCAGATAACCTACTTGATCATGGCTAACTAATTTATCAATAACTTTATTCAGTCTCAACGCCAATGCCTTTGCTAGTATTTTATAATCTGTATTAGTTAGTGTAATTGGTCTCCAATTATTTACTTTGTCTCTTGGAAGGTCAAGGCTCTTGTGAAGAAGTATAATAATGCCTTGTTTCTGACTGTATGACATTTCACCCTCTCTGAAAGATTCGTTGAATGATTCAGTTACAACATCGCTTATAGTTATCCAGAAAAACTTCATAAATTCAGTTGTAAGACCATCACTACCTGGTGCTGATCCGTTTTGTATATGCTTTAAAGCTAGACTTGTCTCTTGTACACTCATTAGACCTTCACATGTGAAAGACTCTTCTTCTAATTTTGTAAATGGTTCATTTTGAATAAAATCTTTCAATTTTCCTTTCATATTCCCCTCTTCCTCTGGCGATTTAGAATATAACGCTGAGTAGAAATCTTTAATTTCTTTCAAGACTTCCGATTGATTTGTAATTATTTCACCATTATCCTTTTGCACTTGTGTCATTGCATTTTGGTTACCACGAACCTTTTCCAAGCCTAAGAAATATTTTGTATTTTTTTCTCCTTCTTCTACCCACTTTGTTCTTGCCCTTGTTTGGGCTCCCCTAGCTTTTTCAAGTGATAATATTTCAAGTTTTTTCTTTATTTCCATAACTTCTTTTTGGTTTTGTTCATTATCAGGATCATTTGCACATAGTTGATCCATCTTCTGGAGTTTACTTTTCAAATCTAAAAGTTCATTCCGTTTGTTTTGTGCTCTAAATTTGCCATACTCTAAACAAAAATGTTTTATCTTTGATTTACACCAGTCCCATTGATCCCCTGTTTTCTCAAACATTTCTTTACTTTCACCTATCCATTTTTTTAATACAACATTCATTCTGCCAACGAAAACGGCATCTTTCAGATAACTGTTATTAAAACGCCAGTAGCCAGGCCCTCTGACGAATTCATTTTCATTTATTTCAGTAATTATTGCTCTATGATCCGTATTGGCGACAGACATAATGTCACATGAAACACACTTATCAGCCAGTTCTTGGCTGGCAAAGCAAAAATCAAGCCTCCGTGCAATAAACGGATTTTGCCTGCACCAAGTGTACTCCTTTTCTTCCTCATGAAACACTCTCCAAAGATCTGTCAAACCAGTGTTTGTAACCATTTTGTTTAATTTTGTAACTTCTTTTTCACAGTGTGGTTCACCGGATATTATGTCCAAACTATTACACATAACAGTGTTGAAGTCTCCCATGCACAGTAAGTTTTTCGATTTGCAATTTAATAATATGTCTTGTAAATTTTTGAAAAGTCTAATTTTTTCCTGCGTTTCATTAGGAGCATACACATTAACCAGTGTGACTTCCCTATTCTCCGTCTTAATTGAGATAGCAACTATTCTATCGCTGCAGTTTTGAAGTTCAACATTTCCTTGGAAATGTTTAGATATTAATATTACTTGCCCTTTGCTATGAGCTGTCCCACTATGATAGAATAATTTCCCTCCCCATTGTTTCTCCCAGTAGTTTGCTTCGCTTTCAGTTATATGTGTTTCCTGAAGACAAATTATGTCAATCTTCTGTTGTTTGAACAATGAAAACATTGCAGTTCTTTTCAATCTATTTTTCAGTCCTCGTGTGTTTAAAGAAAGAACGCGTAATGGATTCATTTTCCTAGAAAGGATAAAGTAATCTGTTCATTTTCCCCATTAAAAAAATGCGGAACACACACACACACACACACACACACACACACACACACACACACACGCACGCACGCACGCACGCACGCACGCACGCACGCACGCACGCACACACACACACACACACACACACACGTGAATATAGCCATAACCATTGTCCATTAAACGTCTGCCTGGTCCGTAACCGATGTAAACCAATGAAAAGAATAAACCGCAAAGAATATAGCCAACCATCACATCACTGTAAACATCATCGCCGTCAGATTCGGAATTGTCCCTAGTCTGCTGTCGACGTTGTTTGTCAATGTGCTGCGGTGGTGTAGAGTCCGCGGGAAGAGGACGTTTTGTCGAGGCTGAGCGTGAGGACTCTGCCCGGAATTTCAGCACTGTCTGCGATCTATCCCCTTTCTTTGAGAGAGCTCCCTGCATTTTTACAGTTCTGCCCCTGCTGGATCTCCTCAACTGGGTTGTAGCGCTTGGAGAAGTCGAGCTATTTGATGATTTTTTTGATCGAGTACAGCTAGTAGTCCTACCGGCTGAGTCGGGGGTGGGGCTTCTTTTGACCCTGTAACCCGTAGGACTAACACTGGCCCTGTCACGATCGGAAATTGATCCGGCTCGATCACTGCCAGCACTACAACTGGCCCTGTCACGAACGGAAGTCTTCCCTCGGCAATCACTGTTCTCCCCCTGGACCACAGGGGTCATGTCACACACAGGGTCACCCGCCTTGTGACCATCTTTGTAGCACTGGCGACACTTTACAGGTTTGTCACACACTGATGCTCGGTGCCCTTTACCTAAGCATCTGTTGCACTGAGAGTCCTTTTCTCTCCTGGCCGACTTCTGCTCTTTATGATAGAGAGAGGCTCTAAATGGCCCTATCTCTATGAATGATGGGAGGGGAACGGGTGGGATATCAATGTACACAAACCTTCTGCCTGTTTTCCACCTAGTTAACTTTCCATTAGCATCCCTGTCTCTCTCGGCGATAAGTCTTGATCGTACATTGGTTTTCAGGTTTTTAATGGCATTCAAGATATCATCATCGGAGAAAGACAGAGGAACATTACTCACGGTAAGTTTCGTCGCTGGGATTTCTCGCTCTTCCCCATCAGGAGAAGTGACAACAAAAGGATTTTTTTCTTTCACTTCCACCTGTACCCCTCTAATAACAAAGCCCTGTATCAAGATCTTGTGTCTCGCTTCCGACGTGCGAGGATAAATCCTCCAAAGACCCCCTATTCTCTGTGCTCCTTCCACCGATTCAAAGCCAGCGGTTTTTTCCACAGAAGAACAGATTTCCGCCGTAGTGAAAGGCCTTTGGTCAAAACCGGGTAGCTGATTGTTCAGAATAAAAACGGCCAAGATTCTGGTGTTTGTATCCGCCATTTTTTTTTTTTTTTTTTTTTTTTTTTTTTTTTTTTTTTGTTAACAAGTGATAGGAGAACAAATCCCGATCTAATGTCAATCACTACAGTATCTCACAGCACCAAATGAAAGTCAACACTTCAAAGGATACTACTTGCCTTTGTCTCCCAGCAAGGTCCGTCAGGATGAAAAAAAACAAAACAAACAAACACTTTCTGTTCTTAACAGCTCACTCCCAAACAAAAAAGACGAGAAAACGATAGGAAAGAAGAAGCAATCATGGTGCAGAAAACTGGGCCGGCCAACACAGCGGACGGATGAACATGTTTAGAACAAATACCAACAGCAGAAAAAAAGGGGGAAAAAAACTGAGTCAGAAAAAGAATCAAGCGCGTGGAAAACCAGAGCGATGAAAAATGCGGCCACTCGTCGCGAACTTCGCTCGCAATCTCCACATTTCGACGATTGTTGGTTTCATGCTTCTTGTTTTTCATGGCAATCCCGGTGACTTTGTTTCTAGGGGTGATTTGAGGTAACCCTGTCTGAAGTAGAGGTAGGACCCCATTTGAGCAATTTGGTTTCTGTCTGTTGTCTGTGTCTTTTTCTGTACGTCCTGCGTCAGTGTCTCCGTCTTCTTCTCATTGTTTTTTCGTACATTTCTTTAGCTGTTTTAATTGTCTAGGCCTATTTATTTTTCTGATTACACATTTTGTCATGTTGTACATTTGTTTATTGGTTTGTTTGTGTTCTGTCAGCTTATCTCTCTCATTTCTTTATCTGTTTCTTTGTCCATCTGTTCGTTTTTCTATCCGTCTGTTCCTCTGTTGGGTTTTTCTTTCGCCTCTTTCTTCGATTATATGTCTATGTTTCATCTACGACTGTTTCTGTTTGTTTTTGTTTTTTTCCCCAGCATTGTCTGTCAGCCTGTTTCTCCATCGGTCTCCTGTGTTTCTCTGCATTTTACATCACTGTTAGTGTGTGTGTGTGTGTGTGTGTGTGTGTGTGTGTGTGTGTGTGTGTGTGTGTGTGTGTACGGTTCGAACAGTTCGAAGTGAGGTCCAGATAAAAAATAGCGTGCAGAGGGGGGGTGGATGAAGGGTGTGACGTGGGTGGGGGTATTCGGTAGGCCCACCACGTCAAGTCCTTCATCCGCGTCCCCTCTGCCCCGATACGACACCCATGACATTCCCTTCATCCACATCCCCATTGCCCCAATACGCCCACCAGGTCACGACCTTCATCTGCACCATCTGCCCTAATAAGACACCCAGATCACGCCCTTCATCTGCCCCCTCTGCCCTAATAAGACACTTATGTCACGCCCTTCATCTGCCCTAATAAGACACCTATGTCACGACCTTCATCTGTCCCCTCTGCCCAAACAAGACACTTATGTCACGCCCTATATCTGCCCCCTCTGCCCTAATAGGACACCCATGTCACGCCCTTCATCTGCCCCCTCAGCCCTAATAAGACACCTATGTCACGCCCTTCATCTGCCCTAATAAGACACCCAGGTCACGCCCTTTATCTGCCCTGATATGACACCCAGGTCACGCCCTTTATCTGCCCTAATAAGACACCCAGGTCACGCCCTTTATCTGCCCCCTCTGCCCTAATAAGACACCCATGTCAAGCCCTTCATCTGCCCCCTCTGCCCTAATAAGACACCCAGGTCATGCCCTTCATCTGCCCCCTCTGCCCTAATAAGACACCCATGTCACGCCCTTCATCTGTACGTCCCCTCTGCCCTAATAAGACACCCATGTCACGCCCTTCATCTGCCCCCTCTGCCCTAATAAGACACCCATGTCAAGCCCTTCATCTGCCCCCTCTGCCCTAATAAGACACCCAGTCACGCCCTTCATCTGCCCCCTCTGCCCTAATAAGACACCCATGTCACGCCCTTCATCTGCCCCCTCTGCCCTAATAAGACACCCATGTCAAGCCCTTCATCTGCCCCCTCTGCCCTAATAAGACACCCATGTCACGCCCTTCATCTGTCCCCTCTGCCCTAATAAGACACCCATGTCACGCCCTTCATCTGCCCCCTCTGCCCTAATAAGACACCCATGTCACGCCCTTCATCTGCCCCCTCTGCCCTAATAAGACACCCAGGTCATGCCCTTCATCTGCCCCCTCTGCCCTAAAAGACACCCAGGTCATGCCCTTCATCTTCCCCCTCTGCCCTAATAAGACACCCAGGTCACGCCCTTCATCTGCCCCCTCTGCCCTAATAAGACACCCAGGTCACGCCCTTCATCTGCCCCTCTGCCCTAATAAGACACCCATGTCATGCCCTTCATTTGTCCCCTCTGCCCTATTAAGACATCCATGTCATGCCCTTCATCTGTCCCCTCTGCCCTATTAAGACACCCAGGTCATGCCCTTCATCTGCCCCCTTGCCCTATTAAGACACCCATGTCATGCCCTTCATCTGTCCCCTCTGCCCTAATAAGACACCCAGGTCGGCCTTCATCTGCCCCTCTGCCCTAATAAGACACCCAGGTCATGCCCTTCATCTTCCCCTTCTGCCCTAATAAGACACCCAGGTCACGCCCTTCATCTGCCCCCTCTGCCCTAATAGGACACCCAGGTCATGCCCTTCATCTTCCCCCCTCTGCCCTAATAAGACACCAATGTCACGCCCTTCTTCTGCCCCCTCTGCCCTAATAAGAAACCCACGTCATGCCCTTTATCTGCCCTAATAAGACACCCAGGTCACGCCCTTAATCTGCCCCTTCTGCCCTAATAAGACACCCAGGTCATGCCCTTCATCTTCCCCCTCTGCCCTAATAAGACACCCAGGTCACGCCCTTCATCTGTCCCCTCTGCCCTAATAAGACACCCAGGCCATGCCCTTCATCTGCCCCCTCTGCCCTAATAAGACACCCAGGTCATGCCCTTCATCTGCCCCCTCTGCCCTAATAAGACACCCAGGTCATGCCCTTCATCTGCCCCCTCTGCCCTATTAAGACACCCAGGTCACGCCCTTCATCTGCCCCCTCTGCCCTAATAAGACACCCAGGTCATGCCCTTCATCTGCCCCCTCTGCCCTATTGACACCCAGGTCACGCCCTTCATCTGCCCCCTCTGCCCAATAAGACACCCAGGTCACGGCCTTCATCTGCTCCCTCTGCCCTATTAAGACACCAAGGTCACGCCCTTCATCTGCCGCCTGTGCCCTATTAAGACACCCAGGTCACGCCCTTCATCTTCCCCCTCTGCCCAGTAAGACACCCAGGTCATGCCCTTCATCTGCCCCCTCTGCCCTAATAAGACACCCAGGTCATGCCCTTCATCTTCCCCCTCTGCCCTAATAAGACACCCAGGTCACACCCTTCATCCGCGCCCCCTCTACCTAAGACACCCACTTCACACCCATCAACTGCCGTTTGCCCCCAATACGCCCATTATATCACGCCCTTCATCTGCACCCCCTCTACCTCAATAAGATGTCCATGTAACACCCTTCATGTGCACCCCCTTTCCCCCAATACGTCTACCATGTCACGCCCTTCATCCACGCTCCCTCTGCCAATATATTCCCACTCACGTCACGCCCTTCGTCCGCAGACCCTCTGCACCAATACGCCTACCCATGTCACGCCCTGTACTTGTACCCTCTCTGCTCCAACACGCCCACGCCCTGCATCATCACCCTTCTGCCCCAATACATCCACACGTGTCACGTCCTGTATCCATGCCATATCTGCCCCAATGTGCTCACCTGCGTCACACCCTACATCGATGCCTCCCATACGCCAACCCTGTCCTGCCCTGAAATCTTCACTCCCTGTTCCCCCACTCATGTCACGCCCTGAAATCTTCACTCCCTGTTCCCCCAACTCATGTCACGTCCTGAAATCTTCACTCCCTGTTCCCCCAACTCATGTCACGTCCTGAAATCTTCACTCCCTGTTCCCCCCACTCATGTCACGTCCTGAAATCTTCACTCCCTGTTCCCCAACTCATGTCACGCCCTGAAATCTTCACTCCCTGTTCCCCCCACTCATGTCACGCCCTGAAATCTTCACTCCCTGTTCCCCAACTCATGTCACGCCCTGAAATCTTCACTCCCTGTTCCCCCAACTCATGTCACGTCCTGAAATCTTCACTCCCTGTTCCCCAACTCATGTCACGACCTGAATTTGGGCCCCCTTTACCTTAACCCATGTCAGACCCTGAAATCTGTGCACCCTGTATGCCCACCCATGTTGCGCTCTTCCCTACCCCACCCCCAACTGTATCATATCTGAAACCCGTGATTCCCGTATCCAGACCCATGTCATGCCCTGAAATCCGCAAACCTCCATTATCTCCTGCCCCCCCCCCCCCCCCCCCCATTCCCAAGCGTGTTACGCCATGAATTCTACCCCCCCCCCCCCCCCACCCAAACCTATGTCATGATCTGAAATCCGCGCCCCCTACCACCATCCATGTCAAGCTCTGCACTCCCTGTACTTCCACCCATGCACCCTGTGTCCACACCCCTGTGCTCCAACCCATGTTACACCCTGTATCCACACCCCCTGTGCTCCCACACATGTTACACCCTGTATCCACACCCCCTGTGCTCCCACACGTTACACCCTGTATCCACACCCCCTGCGCTCCCACACATGTTACACCCTGTATCCACACCCCCCTGCGCTCCCACACATGTTACACCCTGTATCCACTCCCCCTGTGCTCCCACACATGTTACACCCTGTATCCACACCCCCTGTACCCTCTCCCACCCATGTTACACCCTGCATTCAGACCCCCTGTACTCCCACCCATGTTACACCTTGCATCTTCATCACCCCCCCCCCCCCCCCACCAATGTCAAGCCCTGAAATCTGCGCTCCGTGTACCCCCACCCACGTCACGCCCTGTATCTGCACCTCCTCCTCCTCACTCCACCCATGTCACGCCCTGTATCTGCACCTCCTCCCCCTCACTCCACCCATGTCACGCCCTGTATCTGCACCTCTCCTCACTCCACCCATCACTCCCTGTATCGCATCCTCGTCACCACTGTACGCCCTGTATCTGCACCTCCTCCTCCTCACTCCACCCATGTCACGCCCTGTATCTGCACCTCCTCCTCCTCACTCCACCCATGTCACGCCCTGTATCTGCACCTCCTCCTCCTCACCCACCCATGTCACGCCCTGTATCTGCACCTCCTCCTCCTCACTCCACCCATGTCACGCCCTGTATCTGCACCTCCTTCCTCCTCACTCCACCCATGTCACGCCCTGTATCTGCACCTCCTCCCTCACTCCACCCATGTCACGCCCTGTATCTGCACCTCCTCCTCACTCCACCCATGTCACGCCCTGTATCTGCACCTCCTCCTCACTCCACCCATGTCACGCCCTGTATCTGCACCTCCTCCCCTCACTCCACCCATGTCACGCCCTGTATCTGCACCTCCTCCCCTCACTCCACCACGTCCCCTGTATCTGCACCTCCTCCTCACTCACCCATGTCACGATCGCCCTGCTACCTGTCACCTGATCTGCACCTCCTCCCTACTCCACCCATGTCACGCCCTGTATCTGCACCTCCTCCTCCCTCACTCTACCCATGTCACGCCCTGTATCTGCA
>CM065726.1:20411765-20416765 GCA_033310375.1 Conus canariensis
TCAGTTATTATATCTGTTTCTTTGGAGCCAGGAAGTTTTTTTCCCCTGGCCCTTTTTTCTTGTGGAGGATGCAGAGACAGAGGCCCATCAACCTCTATCACCTCCACATTTTCCCCCCAGGAGCTTTTGGACAGGCTCCAGGACCTTTGGGGGGGGGGGAGGGGTGACAGCCGGTTTTCCGTTCCAATCCTTCCCAGGGGGGCGAGGCTGGGAGGATAGGGAGGGGTCTGTTTCCATGCCTGATCACCAGCAGACTTTTGGGTCTTCTGGAGAGACTGGGGGTAGCGGGTTTAACACCTCCGCTGAGGGTGCTGGTTTTATACGAAGGTATTGCTGGTTTTCGTGCAGGTTTACCTGATCCACCTGTTGATGTCTCCTGTGTACATTTACAAAAATGAAAGGCTTCTGTCTGACAGGAAACAGACACTGGACATTTCTAACCAGCGGCAGAGTAGCACAAAGCTGGTTGAGACTGACTGCTGAGCACCGACTTCTTGGCCTCATGAAATCGAATCTTTCTTTCTGTCTTGACCTGCTGGATGTTTTTCTCAACCTTCCATTTGGGGCAGTCCTGCGAGAAAGAGGGGTGGCTGCCACCACAGTTGGCACAAAGGGCTGGTCCCTGGCAAGGCCCTTCATGGACTGCTTTGCAGCACCGACCACAGGTCTCTCTCCCCGAGCACCTGTCACGGACATGGCCAAATTGTTGACAGCCGAAACACCTCATCGGAGAAGGAATGTAGAGGTCAACTTCTACAATCAGGTAGCCTACGTTGATTCTTTGGAAGACTGGGTGAACAAAACGTCAGGAAGAGTGTGTTCGTGGTTATTCTCTCTGACCCGTTCCGAATTGTCGCCCTGTGGGCATCAATCACCCCTTAAGGCTCCAACTCTCTCCCTATTTCTGCCTCCGATACTCCTCTCTGATCAAGACATCGCTTAAAAGCCGTTCTGCTTGGCGCTTGGTTCTGCATTGCACCAGGGAAGATCGTTCATTAGCCTTTTAATTGATTGAGGGTTACCTGCAATTCCCTGGAACCCTTTCTGAACTGCAAAAGGACTCGGGGCCGTAACTGCATGGTTTCTCCTGTTCAGCTCCCGCAACCACAAGCCGGGAAGTCCAGAATCCTGTCCTCCTCCTTGTCTCTGTGTCAGAGTCGCTGTACACATCCGAACCAACTGTTACTGGAGATGCAACTCTCCTTTACTTTAGGGGTGGAATTTTGTGTGAAAAAGCCCTTTTTTTGTCCTTAATTTAATCTCTGCCTTACACCCACCACAGAGTCCAACAAGGAGCCAGGGCCAAGAGTCACTGTCTTGACCCCTTCTGCGCTTCGGAGGAGATATACGACAACATAACATAATGAAGCATAGGAGAAATGACGGAATAGAAGGATGAGGGAAGAACGTATGGATGGAATGTGATGAACGACGACGGATAGAAAAGGCAAAGATGAATGTTTGACAGATGAAATAGGAGTGTGAAATCTGATGAAACGATAGCACGAACTCGAAACCAATAAGGAGAGGAAATAAGCATCACTAGAAGACTAATGTCTATACAGGATAGAAATAAAATGAGTGCTTGAACAACTACGGAGAAAAAAACCAAATATGCTAACGACAGACATCAAAAGAACCAATTTATGATTAGTAAAGAAGTCGACCACGGCAATAAAAGGTCAGCACCACTAGGCTGACAAAAGACTTTAATGTCTCAACACAGGAAGAGCTTCATACTAAGACTCAGAGGAATCCTACATGCTGAAACATCACAACAAACGGATATCACAATAAAAATATTCAAATCATTTATCGCATAACAGTTCAGGATCATCAAAATGGAGTTACTTCCCAACACTCGTCAAGAAGTCGAGTTTACATGTAATGTCGCTGAAACATGCAAGGGCTTGCAAGCCTCTGAGGTCAACACATGCAGAACCTTGATATGGCTGAAAGGCAAAACATGATATAGTTAACTGCCACTGCCACAACCACTAATGGCAATGAGATTCGATCACTAACCGTCACACTTTCAAGAGAGAAATCCTCACACTGCCAAACAATCACACGATCAGTATACATCAAGTAAGCAAAGTGAGTTCAAGAATCATTTACCTTCACTTTACAGATAACTTCGATGGCCTGGTGGGCACTGAACAATAACTCACTAAACTTGTTAGAACACTGGATGAAACATCGACCAGACATAGTATGGATATCAACACCGACACGAAGCTAATGGCCAGCCACAACACCATCAGTACTGACATAACCATGGACAGAAGGAACTATTAAACATTCATATATCTGGGATTTATTTTCTGCGATTGGAGATTTACATCAAATATCCTCTCAAGAGCAGGAAAGACATCAGTTCTGTGCAGACTGGACCCTGTATGGAAAGACAATGACAACTCAGTCAAATACAAATCTGGTTCCTGCATACATGTGTGTATTCATTTTCCTATATATACAGATGCGACATGGACGTGGAAGGAAAAACCCAACTGTAGAAATGAAGTGGCACTGCAAGATACTGCACATCAGATACACTGATTATATCACCATTGACCAAGTGCGCCAGACCACCAAACAGCACATTGGCCATACGAAGATTTGCTGACACCAGCAAAGCAAAGAAAATAAGTTGGCATTGTCATGAGGATCCAACGGCCACGCTAATATGATCATCCAGGAAAGTGTTGAAGGAGCGAGACCAAGGAAAGACTGTGAAAAAAAATTGACTGACAACACTGTAGAATGGACAGGGAAACATCTGTAGAGCCCAAGGCCTCAGGATACAACCGACAGAACCGGAGGAATCTGGTGAACAGTTCTTCAGTGCGATGCCCCAGTGACTTCACACGGACCTAGGAAAAATAAGTGGATATTAGTGATATCAGGACAAAATTATTTTTGTATTTCTAAATTTCTGTTTAATCCAAAACGTGTGCGTGATTCTAGGGCTGAGCCATCTGTTAACATTCTTGAAAAATAATTTAGAAATTCTGTTTTTATGTGTTCTTGTGTCTCAGAAAATAAAATGTTTACGTTATCATCTTTCTCAGATCATAAAATATTAATGTTTTCCTCCGTCTCCTGTAAGATATGATCATCATCAAATTTGACCTGTCGGTTCTCTTAGTGAGGCATGTCAGGCACTGTTGGACCGATGAAACAGATGAAAGAACAAAATGGCGTCGTTGTATAATTCAGTTCTGTAATTTGTAACTAGCTGGTGAGCGTGTGTCAAGCTCTTTTCAGGTACTCGTTACCACCTGAGTCTAGGAGTACTTTGTTTCTGATTTCATGGGAAAAGAAAACGATTATCAGAATCTATGAATACTTCCTTTTTTCTGAATTCAAGATGAAAGGCTTCGAATAAAAAGGATTAGCTTTTGAAAACTTACCTTATTCTGAAAAAGACAGTAAGCCAGTTTCAGGGTATGAATTCAATCATTTGTATGTACCAGATTACCAAGACGTAACTTAATAGCTCTGCTGTCTGTAGATTGTATTTTATTCAACAAGCTGTGCAAGGTTGAAAAATAAACTTCTTACTCATAAATCAGTTTTGATCTGACGAGGCTGGTGACTGTGGTAAAGGAGGTTTATTGTTGTTCTTATTGTTGTATCTTTAACCCATGGACAGGCATCAATTGCTGTCATAAATTTTGACATTTTCCTAGCTGTCATCATCAAATTCTCACTATGAAATTGCCAATGTAATTACTAGTCAAGTGAGCGTCCAAACACTTCGTCTTGTGAACGTTGCAAAGTTTTGTCATGTGATACTTGATGTTGTAGCAATGGTGTCGGATTATCCCCGTTAAAAAATCATTATTAGTATTTTTTTCCTCCTAAATGTGCAAGCCCGTATCATTCCATGTACAAGCTTAATGTATTCATCTCCAACTGATAATTGTGCATGATTTATCACCCTCACCTTCCTAGACTTGCATTTGTCCCGACGGAAATATCGTCTGAATACTATACAGTATGTTTGTCTTTTGATGGTACCTTAGGTAGGTCATAAGTTGGTGTAGTACACACAACAGAAGCAATAATGACTCATTATAGGGTATGGATATTTTGAAAAGGTGACTAGACGTTGCCGACTCTTACATATTCAGATTCTCCAGATTCGAAAAAAAAGAATGCTGATACAAAACTTCGCTTATTCTACTAACATTCACATTTTAGAGTAATTTTGCAAGTTATTTGTTATTGTAAGCTTTAAATGATAAAATACGACAATTCATTTTTATGACACAATTTAAAAAAGATAGTAAAAGCAAGGTTTATGACCGTCACAGTCAACGCCACAAAACATCAAAGCATCAATCAGGAAGAATAGTAAACACAAGAAAAAAGGGTATAAGTACAGAGAGAGAGAGAGAGAGAGAGAAGAGAGAGAGAGAGAGAGAGAGAGAGAAACACCGCGACTAACACCAAGTGAAGCCGCATTTCCAGCATCATGCCAAAAACAAAAACAAAAAAAAAAACGAGAAAAAAAAAGTAACTGAGACATGTTTGGCAAAGTCAATCAAAAACAGTACAATTGGTTAAAACAACACAAACAGATATAATGCGACACATCTCCATACCCATCTTTTCCACCGTTCTCTCGTTCCTCCACAAACACATCACTTTACATGGTCGCGCGTAATCAATCCCCCGACTCCATGCCCCCCCCCCCCCTCCCACGCACACAAGCACAAAAAACTGACTGACTGAAACCATTTACTGTCAGATTAACATAGTGTTGTACTGACAAAAAAAAAAAAACACACACACACACACACGAGCGCGCGCGCGCCACACACACACACACACACACACACACACACACCAACCACACACAACGCATGCGGGCTCACAAACACAGACACGCACGCGCGCGCGCGCACACACACACACACACACACATACATACATACATAGAGAGAGAGAGAGAGAGAGAGAGTAGGGTGAGAGGAGAGGGGAAGTGAGAGGGG
>CM065726.1:20421765-20426765 GCA_033310375.1 Conus canariensis
GCTTCCCTGCACCGGGTCTATACTGAATCAGCTTTAATACTAGTTCGGCGGATGCGCAAGAAATCTCAGCAACGAAATATTGTTGGATACCACCAGCGGTATCGCAAAAGAAATCGAGCGGTTTCACAAGCAAAGTGTTTCACAGAACGGCAACGAAATAACGTTGAGCTGTACCTTGGTTACACTCAGAAAGAGTGAACAGCATAAAGCCTGGAAAACTCAGAAAAAAGGCTAGCTCAACCAGATGCAGAAACCTGGTCACTGTAAAAGAAAAGAAAAGTATACGGTGTTGACTAACTCCAGACAGGAAGCGGTGAATCAGGGTGCACTTATGTGGCAGCCTGTTCGTTGACCTATAGTACCGGGAGCTAAACGGAGGTTAACCCTTAAGCAAAAATGTCTCGCAAGAAGTGAAGATAGCACGTAGAACGTACAACGGAGAAAATGGTCAGGCCACTGTTGTGTGTGTGTGTGTGTGTGTGTGTGTGTGTGTGTGTTGTGTGTGTGTAGTGGTATGAGAGAGTTCTTTAGTTTAACGTCTCTTCGCCCTCAAGCGGTATTAGACGTGTGTGTGTGTGTGTGTGTGTGTGTGTGTGTGTGTGTGTGTGTGTGTGTGTGTGTGTGTGTGTTTGAATTTCAGTTTAAGAGGAAAGTGACTTTTACAAACGTTAATGAACAACTCCAAACGTCATCGGACTTTGGACGGCTGGACACAAACGAAGAAGGGTCTTGCCAGATCCAGTTCGTCTGGATATGTAGTGAAAAACAACAAAGTCTTGGCGCACCGGCTCCACAATCACCAAGAGACGAATGTTCGTGAGGAGAAATAAATCACTCAAAGCTGAAAGCTTTATCAGAAACAAAACTGAAATGGCAATATCGGAGATGGGCATGGACAATGTCTGTTTCAGTACAGCTCGAACAGACCACAGAGAGCATTTCCAGGGCTGTCAACGCCTACCCCAAAAGGCAAGCAAATAAAAGGCAAGCAAAGAAACAAGTAAAACGCAAACAAACAATAAAACTGAGAAGTCACTCCCGTCGAGGGAAAACTCAGATTTACGCACGGTTCACAGGTAAACTTTTTTTTAGACATTTTTTTCTTGATCAATAATGAGTACATAAACAGAATTAATTAATATTAAACTGAAGCAGCAGCAACAAGCAATAGCTTATGGGCTACATACCTCTTCATAACATTGTCATGTTGCAGTCCTTCAGTCGGTTAAAACAGCCATGTTAAGTGCACCGACGATTCTGATCATTTTGCTCATATTTTTTTCTTTAAAAACCGATTTAAAAATCCCTTCAAGATAATTCTAGTGCAAGAAAGATATTCCTAATTGGTGAACAGCACCGCAGAATAGACAGCAAGTGCCTGCCCCAGTCGTGAAGCTCTCACTGTCTAGTAACCAGCCAGATTACAAGAAAGAACTTGTACTTTACAAAGTTTATCAAGAAAAAAAGAAGAAAATGCTTTGCTCTCCAGACCCCAGGCAGATGAACAGATCACAAATACAGAAAAGCGGTTGACAACAGTACAGAGAAAACACCATTAAACCCAAATTCAAACAGAAAGCAACGTCAAACAGATTAATGCAGAAGAAGAAATTATGAGCACCGGATTTCTAGAAGACAAGGGGCACTAGTTCCATTGAAAGATCCTCACTCACACGTACCCACCCCCTCCCTCCCCTGCATTCCTGTGGGGCGAATTAAAACAGCCAGCAAAGCGTTCAACGCACAGATCAAAGAACGAACTCACCCCCCCCCCCCCCCCCCTCTCCCCTGCACTCCTGTGGGGCGAATTAAAACAGTCAGCAAAGCGTTCAATACACAGATCAAAGAACGTACCCACCCGCGCTCTCCCCTGCATTCCTGTGGGGCGAATTGAAACACTAAGCAGAGCGGTCAACAAACAGATCAAAGAACAGGCCACAGAGGCAGAAAAAAGAGAGAGTGAAGAAACGGAGACAAAGAAGTTTTTTTCAAGTTAAAGAAAAAAACAGAAGAAAACTACGAGCATAGTAATGCAAGAAGACTGGAACACAATTTATACTAAAAGAGCCCTGTTCCCCCCCCCCCCCCCCCCCCAGTCTTCTTCTGGCGTGGGCTTTCCACTGTACAAGGAGAGTTCTAGGGGAGAGGTGTGCTGCAGACTGGCTCACAGGATGACCAAAATGACTGAGGTGAAAAACAAACACATTCAAGGGACGGTCAAGCAGGTTTAGAAAAGTATCATACAGAAAATCCTTATAGAGAAACTGTGTTCACATGTAGGCAACATCAGAAAGTTGTTTCAGGATACTCAGCGAGTGTAAGCTACTGCAGGAATGAGCTTCGTGAGACCTCTAACGTCCTTTCATCTAGGATGTTGTGAACTTCCGTTTCACTCACAGAAAGAAAGGAAGCGGAGGTGCATCACTGAATGAGAAGCCATGAAGGCACTGAGGGGAAAGAGTGTATGTGTGGGGAGGGAGGGGGGGGGGAGGGGCAGACGTTCGGAAGGGGCTAAGTGGGCTCTTAGATAACGAGAGACAAACGCCAGTAGCAATAGGTAGGACGAAGACGAAAGACCAAAGACGTTCGACATGAAAAAACAAAGTGATCAGGAAGAAATGCTATAACATGCAGATTTATAAGACTTGAGAAACAGCTCGCTTCGTAGAAACAAAATCGGCAATCCTATTCATGCGCTTTACAGCATAACTGCTTGCAGATTGGATACTGACCGCCATTGCCGCATGCGTTGTCAAACAAGAGAGTGCCCGCGCGCGCGTGTGTGTAAGCGCGCGCGTGCGCGCATGCGTGTGTGTGTGTGAGGAGTTGGGGGTGGAGATAATGCGGGGGGGGGGGGGGGGGGGGGGGGACACGAAAGGAGTAGAAAGCCACCTGACATCTCCAATTTCTAAACAGGCAAGGCGGGTGGAAGGGAAAGAGGGTGGGGTGGAAACATAAGGAAGTAGCAGTAAGGGGTGGGAGAGGTGTTGGTAGATGTCTCCAATGAAATGTCGTAACAGATAACAGTGTGGTTCTTAATCCCATGGGCTACTGGCACTACGGACACAAGTTCCTTATCACTATTATCATCATCATTAAAATAGGCCTAATCACTACTGAGATTATCATCAACAACAGCAGCAGTAGTAGAGAGTAGAGTAGAGTAGCAGTCGTATTTTCTTATAGTTATGTTTGTCTTCTGGTGTCATCCTAAGCTGGTTCTTTTTTCTCCATCGACTGGGCAAAAGTTAAATAGAATGTGCTGAGGAAGGGGGGTATTCACTTTTAAAAAATAACAAAAATTCGAACCCGATGGATCAATCCGATGTAGGGCACATGGTTGTGAGATCGCCTTGACGTGGCTTTCGTAGTCTGATGGAAATGATGCAACAGCGATCAACAAGTTTTGACTTATCACCCTGCGCTCTACATACTTTTACACCTTGTGAAAGAAACTTTTGAATCACTATCTCAAATTATCTCCCATCCCACCCAACGCACCACGCCACCCCTACCCCCAGCCTCGCCCCCTCCCATCCTCGGTGAACGCGGAAAACCGTTCGTCGCCAATACCGACCTTTTGTCAAGCAGCGGACAAGGACTTCAGTTGAAAGAAAAATGTTGAAAAAAAAAAGAAGAAAAACCAGAGTTTTGGCCACTCGTGCATAAAGAGTTCGAGTTGATCAAACTTCAAAGACATCTGAAGCAGGGACGGGGAGGGGAAGGGGGAGGTTGGAGGATGGGAGGTTGAAGACGGGGTCGCTTTATAGCTGAAATTACGAGTAATATACAGATTAAAGGAAACGGAGCGTGGGCAGAAGCAAGCTAGCGAAGAAAAGGAACGTTTCGCCTGATTCACCATCGCAAATAAGGTCCTGCATTTTTGTCACTCTGTGTGTGTGTGCGTGCGTGCGTGCGTGCGTGCGCGTGCGTGCGTGTGTGTGTGCGTGCGTGCGTGTGTAGCGGACGGGAAGGGAGAGGATGGAGGGGTTGTGTGTGTAGGGTGAGGGGAAACAGGGGAAGGGGAAGGGGAAAGAGCCTGTACGGCTGTTGCGGTGTAGGTGCGGTCTGTCCGTCTCTCTGTCACGGTCTGTCCATCGCTCTCTCTCTCTCTCTCTCCTACATACTCTGTATACGGGGTGTATGCAGAAGTGGTGTGGTGTGTGTGTGTGTGTGTGGTGTGTGGTGTGTGTGTGTGTGTGTGTGTGAGTGTTTGCGCGTGTGTGCATGTGTGTGTTTGCGGTGTTGTGTGTGTGTGTGTGTGTGTGTGTGTGTGTGTGTGTGTGTGTGTGAAAATGTGTGCACGTGTGTCCGCATGCGTGCATGTGTTTGTGTTTGTGTGTTTGTGTGTGTGTGTTGTGTGTGTGTGTGTGTGTGTGTGTGTGTGTGTGTGTGTGTGTGTGTGTGTGTAAGTAGTAAGTGCGTGTGAGTGCATGCGTGCGTGCATGTGTGTGTGTGTGTGTGTGTGTGTGTGTGTGTGTGTGTGTGTGTGTGTGTGTGTGAGTGTATGAATGTGTGTGTGTGTGGGTGGGAGAGAGAGGAGAGAGAGAGAGAGAGAGAGAGAGAGAGCGAGAGAGAGACAGAGAAAAAACATGTGTGCGAGTGCATGTGTGCGTGCATGTGTGTGTGTGTGTGTGTGTGTGTGTGTGTGTGTGTGTGTGTGTGTGTGTGGTGGAGTGGAGTGTGTGTGTGTGTGTGTGTGTGTGTGTGTGTGTGTGTGTGTGTGTGTGTGTGTGTGCCTGCCTGCCTGCCTGCCTGCGCGTGTGTTGTGTGTGTGTGTGTGTGTGTGTGTGTGTGTGTGTGTGTGTGTGTGTGTGTGTGTGTGTGTGCGTGCGTGCACCTACGTACATACACTCACAGATTCTATTTCAGACCCACCAGACTCTCTCCCCAGTTATTCTCCGATCCATCTTCAACACGCTCATCCTTCCCTTTGAGACAGATTCCAACAAAACAACCCCCCTTGACAGACGACCCCCGAGCCCCAGCACCAAAGATCA
>CM065726.1:20431765-20434265 GCA_033310375.1 Conus canariensis
AAAGGGGGGGGGGGGGGGGAAGAGAAAACAATCGTCAGGCCAATACTGAAATTCGTGTTTGCTTATGGCAGATCCAATGGGTGACGCACTCAGCATGGCTTAGTTTTATATGTCCTAAGATGCCAGTCGTCCAGCTCGCATAACATGCACTGATTTACATCACTGTATGTATGTATGCCATTTTTAGGACCCCCCCCCCCCTTCTGTGTGGTGTGTGTGGTGTGTGTGTGTGTGTGTGTGTGTGTGTGTGGGGTGTGTGTGTGTGTGTGTGTGTGTGTGTGTGGTGTGTGTGCGCGTGTGCGTGTGTGTATGTGTGCCGACAGCCCTGAAATGGCTCCGGCGGTCTGCTGGACTGCAACAAAATGCCAAGTGACTGAATCAACATCACAGACAGCTGAACCGGGTGCTTTATTTCCCCAAGGTATTCCAAGGTTCTGAGCTGACGAAGAAAACAGATGCTGTCACATTTTGGTTGCCTACAACATCAGAGAGGACATGTTGCTGGTGCCAGGTGTGCAAAGATATTTTACACCTTACACAGTAGGTAGCATAATGCCAGGCGTGCACCGGGTATTCTGCAATTTACGGCGAAATTAACATAGTGTCAGGCGTGCACCGGGTATCCTACACTTTACGGCGAAATTAACATAGTGTCAGGCGTGCACCGGGTATCCTACACTTTACGGCGAAATTAACATAGTGTCAGGCGTGCACCGGGTATCCTACACTTTACGGCGAAATTAACATGGTGTCAGGTGTGCACCGGGTATCCTACACTTTACGGCGAAATTAACATGGTGTCAGGTGTGTACCGGGTATCCTACACTTTACGGCGAAATTAACATGTCAGGTGTGCACCAGGTATTCCTACACTTTACGGCGAAATTAACATAGTGTCAGGCGTGCACCGTGTATCCTACACTTTACGGCGAAAGTAACTTATTGTCAGGTGTGCACCGGGTATCTACACTTTACGGCGAAATTAACATGGTGTCAGGCGTGCACTTTGTATCCTAAGCTTTACGGCAAAATTAACATGGTGTCAGGTGTGCACCGGGTATCCCACACTTTACGGCGAAATTAAGTGTCAGGCGTGCACTGAGTATCCTACACTTTACGGCGAATGTACCAGTGCCAGGCGTGCCCCGTGTGTCCTACACTTTACGGCGAAAGTAGTATAACGTCGGGCGTGCTTCCGGTTTCAACATCTTACAGAGAAAGTGACAATGCCAGGCGTGCACCGGGTATCCTACATCTTACGGAGAAAGTACCATGATGCCACGTGCGCACGAATATCCTACACATCACGGATTAAGTAACATGCTGCAAGGAGCGCACGGATATCTTTCATTTTACGGTTTAAGTACCATGGATACCAGTACGCACTTTATGGCAAAAGAAACATGGTGCTCGGTTTGCACGGATAGCCTACATGTTACGCAGAAAGTAACATGGTGCCAGGCGTGCACGGATATCCTACACTTTACAGAGAAAGTAACATGGTGCCAGTTATGAACGGAAATCCTACACCGAAAATAACATGTTGCCAGATATGAACGGATATCCTATACCGAAAATAACATTGTGCCAGATATGAACGGATATCCTATACCGAAAATAACATGGAGCCAGATATGAACGGACATTCTGCACTGAAAATAACATGGTGCCAGATATGAACGGATATCCTACACTGAAAATAACATAGTGCCAGATATGAACGGATATCCTGCACCGAAAATACCATGGCGTCTGGTTGACCCAAAGTGACGCATCCACATAAAAACAGTCATTTCCACTGCCCATCTTAAGTGCTGTTCTCCTGCTTTCCCGTGCTCCACCATCCCCGACCAAACACATGCATTCTGAAATGGTTATTCTGTCACGTTAAGTTGTGGTGCATGTGAACACCACGCCTGAATGTACCTATCCAAACAACTATAATAAGCAGACAGTCATAATATAGCCAATGTACCAATCTCGACAATTTTTTGTTTTAAAAGTAGACAGGCCAGTATAGGCCAGTGCAACTATCCAAACAAGTATACACAGTGGACAGGCCTGATATCGCCAGCTGTTTGGAAGATAAATGACAATATCTTGGGGCACGCAAAAACAAACTGCAACATCAAGATTTTAAACAAAAATAGGGAGGAGAAGGACATCACAATAAAGATAGGGTAGGTGTGGCCATGGGGAGAAACGAAAGATCGATAAGAAAACCCCAAACAAGGAAAAATGGATGATGAAACCATAACAAAAGGAAAGACGGCTGTGGTTATCACGGTAATGGAAAGATAGATGATGACATAATGAGAAAGAAAAAAAAAAAGATACACCAGAATGTGCCTCTTAAGAGAATGTAACATACTGGGGATCGGTGTGGGCATCATGACAAGCAAAGATGGATGTGGACATCACGAGAATGTAAAGATGGATGAGGACACATTGAGAAAGGAAACATGGTTGTGGACATAATCACTGAGGAAAGATGTTATTT
>CM065726.1:20439265-20464265 GCA_033310375.1 Conus canariensis
TAAATGGCAGTTTCGCCTACAGACCCAAGAAATGAAGAACTCGCATTTTGAACTGTTATAAACAGTACGTACATGTTGCTTAGACATAGACGTGTACAGGACTGCCCTTTCGTGTATGTGTATTTAAAGACATCCGCTCGGATAAAGAATATCACATTTATGTTGTCCATTAGTAACAGGTGCCCGGTTAGCTCAGTCGGTAGAGCATGGGACTCTTAATCCCAGGGTCGTGGGTTCGAGCCCCACATTGGGCGATTTTTTTTCTTTTCTTTTTTTCCCTCTTTCAACCGACGTGTTGCATTAAACATTCCCCCCCCCCCCCCCCCCCCCCCCCCCCCCCCACGGCCTTCAGAGATCAGTGTTTGGTTCTGGATGAATTATCGAAAATGATCTAAACTGGTCATATCGACGAAAATCGATGGAAAGATAGCACCTGCGCGCGCTCGCGCATGCACGCACGCACGCATCCCCCCCCCCCCCCCCACACCACACACACACACACAAACACATTTAAGAATGACGCACAATATTCCCTTAAAAATCATACGCCAGGCATAGTCAACCATTTCACTTGAATTCCACGGTGCGGCCGATCAACGTTAGCTGCACGAGCCTGTTATTTAGCCAGTGGATCTGTGTCAAGTCGAGAGAGATGCTATATATTTCTTGACACTGCCGACCATGGACCGCCCTGTGCTTGGTGTAGGCTAAATTCCAGTTGTCTCGGAACCGGGGAAGGGGGCGGGAAATGGAGGGGGGGGGGGGGGGGGGAGGGCGGTAGGGGGAGGGGCTCATGGGAGCACCAACCCATTCACAGGCCTTCACACAACTCCCCTTTCCTTCCCCACTGAAACACATACACACACACAAAACACACACGAGCGCGCGCTCGCACGCGTGTACGCACGCACGCGTGCGTCTCTCTCTCTCTCTCTCTCTCTCTCTCTCTCTCTCTCTCTCTCATCCACACACCACACACACACACACACACACACACACACACACACACACACACACACACACACACACACACACAGAGGCATATACGGACTCCGCACATAAACAAACCCTTCACTTATCAAACACACACACGCACACATAAGCCTTTCCTCGGTGTAAATTAAAAAGCAAACTTGAAGATGAACCCAAATGATAGTTAATGTGTTTGTGCGCTGTGACTTTTGCTGGTGCACAAAAAAGAGGGGTTCAGTCTGATTCATGTAAAGCGAACATGTATATGACAGCTTTGGTGTTCCTGCTTCGATCGATCTAGTCTGTTGTTTGTTTGTCACTTAAATATGCACGCGCGCGCGTTCGCGCGTGAATATGTGTGTGTGTGTGTGTGTGTGTGTGTGTGTGTGTGTGTGTGTGTGTGTGTGTGTGTGTGTGCGTGGTGCGTGTGTGCGTGCGTGCGTGCGCACGCGCTCGCGTGTGTGTGTGTGTGTGTCTTTCTGTCTGTATATCTGTCCTGTGTGTGTGCGCACGAGCGTAAGTACCTGGCCCCAAGGGTTCAGGGTCAAGACACTCAGTTGAGGTGGCCTTTTCTCCGAAGACCTTCTGCTGTCAAGTTCTCCTTACTTACTTCCTCCTCATACAAATCGTAATACTCGATAACGCTGAATTTGCTCTGTCTACTGGTTTACATGCGGTCTGAATCACGGAGCCTCTTCATGTTTGAAAAGATCACTATGTGTAGGAAAGATTATCCATCGTGGTGAAGCGGTTATTGTCGAGGTTTCGGACTGAGAGATAGTGGGGTCGAGTCCCATTAAGAGTGAAATATTTGCGGGATTTTTTTTTTCTTCAAACTATCCAGTCGGCTCCAACGCACAAACTTTTGAGAGTGCTAGGGTCTTAAATGAAACGAGCGGAACAATGCGGATGAATCTATCTCTTCAACGGATACTTCTACTGTCCTAACACTACAAGGTCTGTATCTCTCGGGCATGGTTAACGCTGGATACATAACGCAAGGAAGCGATAAGCACTGCCCTGTCATTAAGTCTCAGACCAGACTCTGTGGTATTGTCTTCATTGTCGTCAGTGGTCCTGACAAACAAGTCTCCAGTTCTGTGTCCCTACATGCCTGCCGTCACGTGACCTCAGAGTCGGTGCCCTTTCCACACACCAGTGTCTGTGGTACCTTTGTTTTAAACTTTCGGTGTAGGCATATCCATGGGAACGCTGCTCATAACGAATGAAGCAAACTCATGTATAGATCGCACACGACAAATGAAAGAATAAATGAAAACAAGAGGAATGGAACTCACAGACGGATAACAAACTGTTCAAAATCCGTCCAAACCTGAAAGAGTTTTTACCATGTTCCGAAGATGGCCGTAAAGACGAAACAGTCTTGTGCCGTTTGCATACAGGCCACTCGTTACACCCATTCTTGTCTTTTAAAAGGTGAAGAAGCTCCGTGGTGCATTCCATGTCATGTTCCACTCACAGTGCAACATATTCTTTTAGAGTTTGGAACTTGCATGATGTGAGACTTAAACTCATTACAGCATACTCTATGAAAACTTTGTTCAGAGATGTCCCACCTGACGTGATCTTTGAATTTCTTAAAGCGATTAACATTTTTCATCTGATTTGAGATTTTACGGAAGAAAGATTTCTAACAAAGGTCCTGGTGCGTTTTTAGAAGGTGTATTTTAAAGAGATGTGTGAATGGTGGTGGTGGTGGTGGTGGTTGGTGTGTGTGTGGTGGTGGTGTGTGTGTGTGCGTGCGTGCGTGCGTGCGTGAGTGTTCTTCTTCTTCAGTTTAACGTCCTTCCACTAAGAGTGATATCAGACGATGTGTTGAAGTATATGAAATGTGTGTATTAACTGTGTGATTGTTTCTTGAAAATGTGTTGTGTGAGTAAACATTTCTTATGATATGAGTTGAGATTGGAGATGGCCAGATAGAGGGACAAAGTGTGGATGTGAGTTTGTGTGTGAGCGTGTGTGTGTGTGTGTGTGTGTGTGTGTGTGTGTGTGTGTGTGTGTGTGTGTGTGCGCGCCGCGCGCGCGTTGTATGTAAATGTGTCAATTTATCCGGAATTAGGCAAGTACGCTTCAAACTGACTGTAGCATAGGAGCAAGAGTACTGTAAGTAATGCTAAGTAATTAACAATCTAATATTAAAGGATAGAACATCAAAGGTAATTGTGTGTGTGTGTGTGTGTGTGTGTGTGTGTGTGGTGTGTGTGTGTGTGTGTGTGTGTGTGTAGTTTTTTTTGATGACTTGTGAGTTGACTTCAGCGTGGTGACAGCCCTGATTTGGCCCTTTGCGGTCGGCTGGGCTATAAGCAACATTACCTTACCTTACCGAATGAATGCACACCTCAGCATAAAGTGACGGTGGGGCTTAAAGCCATTTCAGATCATTATGTATCAATACCAGCTATGTACATATTAAAATGACACGTCATCCTGAAACTGTCTTCGGACTGACTGACACGCATAGGTGTCAACCCAATTTTCCTCATTTTACAACTTCCCATATTGAAAAGTACTTTTTCCCTTATTCCGAGCCCAAAAACCTCACACATTACGGAAAACGTAAAAAAAAAAAAAAAAAAAAAAAAAAAATTGCTGTGAATACAATGTAATACTCAGTATCAGGCAGAACTTCTTGAAACAAATGGCAGTTTAAGACAGTTTATGAATAACAATAACACTTACCCATCCAACAGAATCTCCTCTTTCTTTACAGCAGAATGCATCACTTGAGACAGTTTGTAGATCAAATCATACACCCTATAGTGAAACACTGACAATGATGCAGAATTAAAACTGTTTATAAACCCATTGTTTACACACTCTTCCACTTTACCAACATCATGAGTCCATCAAAGTCACAAACCAATTTGTTCCATGTACTTTCCACTCCTACCAACATCATTGAAGTCAGGAGTACGTCATTAGTTACTGTGATCCCCAAAATTTCTATTCCCAATCATACCAATTTATCTTTCACAAAATCGGCGAAGTTATCAGAAAGTAGAACTGGCAGAACTTCACTTCAAGAGAAAATAACCGGGGTCTTCTTCTTCTTTTCTGTCTTCATTGCGCACAGGAAAATGTTCATTAACGTTTCAGTGCTAAGAATCCGTGTCGTCTGCTATGAAACTTTGTTCACCTCGCAGTTTGCCTCCGTGATTTAAGATTTGCCCATATAGATCAGTTTTTTTCCCGTATTGAAACTTGTATACGGCCGTACAGACCCGAAATCGTAGGTTTCCCGTACAGCAATACGGGAAAACCGTACAGGTTGACACCTATGGTGTGGACGCTCTCTCGGAGAGCGGGGACTGATTGACGCTTGCTCATTGAGGCGTTGGTTATTGAAGTCGTTTGGAACTTACTACATAGTGTCCTGCTTATATGTCTATTTGAACAGGCAGTACTAAATACCAGCGAAGTAAGTCGGCAGTAGTGTACTTTCTCTTCTAGTGGGTTGCCTTTGGGCGACCTAATATTCATGGCTCCCCGGATACTGCATCTGTGCTGAGGTAACCACAAGACAAAGCTGCATGTGGCTGTACTGGGTGAGGCCGGAATGAGTGATGGGGTAATAATGCCGCGCAAGTAATGAGAGAAAAGAGAGGGAGAGAGAGAGAGAGAGAGAGAGAGAGAGAGAGAGAGAGAGAGAGAAGAGAGAGAGAGAGAGAGAGACTGTGTAAGAAAGGTGCGGCCAAGAGGGCTAAAGACAGCATAACACTGTTTCTTTTTTTTTACCCCATTTCCAGAGACAGACTGGAAGAATTCCTTGAAATTGGGGTAAATGTCAGAAAGTTTCCGTTGTTATCAAGTTATATGTTCTGTTCCTCTTGCCAGAGGTCTTTGATATATGCCCTGTATGGTTGTGACTATAATGTTGGTAAGCATTCACGTAGCCAACATAAAGTAGAATGCAAGCGGTAGCAATGTTGTAGCCGTCATTTTCGAGACTGGTTTATCATAGATGTGTTTGAGACTGGTTTATCATGGATGTGTTTGAGACTGGTTTATCATGGATGAATTTGAGACCGGTTTATCATGGATGTTTGAGACTGGTTTATCATGGATGTGTTTGAGACTGGTTTATCATGGATGTGTTTGAGACTGGTTTATCATGATGTGTTTGAGACTGGTTTATCATGGATGTTTGAGACTGGTTTGTCATGGATGTGTTTGAGACTGGTTTATCATGGATGTGTTTGAGACTGGTTTATCATAGATGTGTTTAAGACTGGTTTATCGTGGAAATGTTTGAGACTGGTTTATCATGGACGGATTAAACTGTGATGCACCGTGGCACTGTATCAAGAAAACAATCAAAACATTACAAGGACATTAGTATAGTTGGAGGGGCCTCGTAATCAAATAGTTGGAGCGTTTGCCTGCATCTAATGGTCGTGGGTTCGAACCACTCATGAGGCCAGATGTTTACGGCTTGAAAACTGTCCGGGTTCACTCAACAGGAAATGGGTACCTGACTCAGGCCAGGGAAGGTTCATGGCGGGGGAAGGAGAGGGATGGGCTCCGCAGTCCATTATGCCGTGCCCCAGACATGAAGAGCCTCAAGCAGTTCGTTGCCCGTCGGCCATAAGCTATGAGGCTTTAACCTTTTTTTCTAACATGGACCTACAATAGCTTTTTGCTTGTTAGACAACACATTTTGGGCATTCTGTTTGTATATGGACATCAGTATATTTTAGAGTATTTATCAACAGAGAATGTATGCAATCCACATGTTGATACACAGATTTCGTTAATCAGACTACTTCTCTGTAGACAATATTTCTGAACGATCAGTTTGTACACAGACATTGAACAGAACACCCGTAGCAGTTCGGACTATTTTTATTGTCGCAGAATGTATTTTGTCCAGTCACATTGCACGTGAACATCAGAATGAACAGTTTGAACAAGTTCTGATTGCTTAACATCACAAAACACATTTTCTGCAATCAGTCGGCACATAGACATCCAAGACAAAACACATTTTCTGCAATCAGTCGGCACATAGACATCGAAGACAAAACACATTTTCTGCAATCAGTCGGCACACAGACATCCAAGACAAAACACATTTTCTGCAATCAGTCGGCACACAGACATCCAAGACAAAACACATTTTCTGCAATCAGTCGGCACATAGACATCCAAGACAAAACACATTTTCTGCAATCAGTCGGCACATAGACATCGAAGACAAAACACATTTTCTGCAATCAGTCGGCACACAGACATCCAAGACAAAACACATTTTCTGCAATCAGTCGGCACACAGACATCCAAGACAAAACACATTTTCTGCAATCAGTCGGCACACAGACATCGAAGACAAAACACATTTTCTGCAATCAGTCGGCACATAGACATCCAAGACAAAACACATTTTCTGCAATCAGTCGGCACATAGACATCGAAGACAAAACACATTTTCTGCAATCAGTCGGCACATAGACATCGAAGACAAAACACATTTTCTGCAATCAGTCGGCACATAGACATCCAAGACAAAACACATTTTCTGCAATCAGTCGGCACATAGACATCCAAGACAAAACACATTTTCTGCAATCAGTCGGCACATAGACATCCAAGACAAAACACATTTTCTGCAATCAGTCGGCACATAGACATCCAAGACAAAACACATTTTCTGCAATCAGTCGGCACATAGACATCCAAGACAAAACACATTTTCTGCAATCAGTCGGCACATAGACATCCAAGACAAAACACATTTTCTGCAATCAGTCGGCACATAGACATCCAAGACAAAACACATTTTCTGCAATCAGTCGGCACATAGACATCCAAGACAAAACACATTTTCTGCAATCAGTCGGCACATAGACATCGAAGACAAAACACATTTTCTGCAATCAGTCGGCACATAGACATCGAAGACAAAACACATTTTCTGCAATCAGTCGGCACATAGACATCCAAGACAAAACACATTTTCTGCAATCAGTCGGCACATAGACATCCAAGACAAAACACATTTTCTGCAATCAGTCGGCACATAGACATCCAAGACAAAACACATTTTCTGCAATCAGTCGGCACATAGACATCGAAGACAAAAGCGTTAGCTTCTCGAGTTCCTTATTGCCATAGAATGTATTTTGCTGTTTCGGTCATGGTGGCGTGTATGGGCCAAGTCTTTTATTTGTATGTCACTTATGAGCGCACGCGTGTGTGTGTGTGTGTGTGTGTGTGTGTGTGTGTGTGTGTGTGTGTGTGTGGGTCTGTCTGTCTGTGTGTCAGTGTGTGTGTGTGCGCGCGTGAGTACGTGCGTGGGTATGTGCGTGTGCGCGTGCGTGCGTGCGTGCGCGCGCGCGCGCGCGCGTGTGTGTGTGTGTGTGTTTGTGTTGTGTGTGCGTGCGTGCGAGCAATCGTGCGTTTGTGTGTGCGTGCATGCGTACGTGCGTGCGTGCGTGCGTGCGTGCGTGCGTGTGTGCGTGCGTACATGTGTGAGAGACCGCGCGCACATGAGACACTGATGGACAGACAGCCTATTCCTTGGAAAGTTGGTCAGATGTGTTTCTCCTCACGCCTTTTTCAGATTCAGGACCATCCTTTCCAACATGCGTCTGATCTTTAGAATTCGATCAAAGGTTTTCCTGTCGCCGCTGGGCTGGTGAGAGGAAGTGACGCCATGAGAAGAAAGTGACGGCGGCTCACGTGACTGGCTCAGAGCGCCACTTCCGCCAGACCCAAGCAAGCGACGCACAGCTGGTCGGTCTGACTGATGGTCCGCGTCTGAAAAATAGCATCAATTTGAAGAAATACAGTCTGAAAAATAGCATCCATTTTGAAGAAATACAGTCTGAAAAATAGCATCCATTTTGAAGAAATACAGTCTGAAAAGTAACATCCATTTTGAAGAAATACAGTCTGAAAAGTAGCATCCATTTTGAAAAAATACAGTCTGAAAAATAGCATCCATTTTGAAGAAATACAGTCTGAAAAATAGCATCCATTTTGAAAAAATACAGTCTAAAAAATAGCATCCATTTTGAAGAAATACAGTCTGAAAAGTAGCATCCATTTTGAAGAAATACAGTCTAAAAAAATAGCATCCATTTTGAAGAAATACAGTCTGAAAAGTAGCATCCATTTTGAAGAAATACAGTCTGAAAAATAGCATCAATATTGAAGAAATACAGTCTGAAAAATAGAATCAATTTTGAAGAAATACACTCTGAAAAATAGCATCAATTTTGAAGAAATATAGTCTGAAAAACCTTAGCAGCTATTCACAAAACAAACAAACAAATAAAAAATAAATAAATAAATAAATAAATAAATAAATAAATAGATAAATATGATTTAATGAGTAAATAAATATATAATTGAGATTTCATGAATAAACAAACGAATAAGAAATGTGATGCCGACTATTCAAAGCAATAAAATGATCAAAACACCACATCGGTTATCTGAGAAGAAGAAACCATCTGAATAGCAACATCAACTATCGAAGAAATGCAAGCGATGCGAAAAGTAGGGTAACCAATTGAACAAGTGCAAATGACCTGTGATGGGACGGGAATAAAAGAAAGAAAGAAAAAAAAAAAAACACCAGCATCAGCTATTAGAAACAAGGGCAACAACAACAACAATAACAAGAAGAACAATTATAACAACAAAGATACGGCATGAAATCCACATAAGCTAAACTGGAATAAAGCAAACAGTCGTTTTTGTTTTTGTTTTCTTTTTACACCTTTTACCTGCCCAGTCACAGCTATCACACTACCCCGCTTTAAACACAGTCACACGACCTCTTACCAACATATATAAATATATCTAATTTCACAGATTAAATTCTCAATTAAGCCTGTACCGTGCCACAACAAAACGTTATCAACAGGTATTGTTGAATGAAATGAACATTAAAAGAAGTCGAACGTCTTTTTCGTCCATTTTGTGTGTGTGGAAAGGGAGAGGGGGGTTAGCGGGGGGACTGCAAAACAGTTTTTGAAAGGTGCCACGTCTTTATCATCTAGGAAAATGATAAAACCATCATCCCTGAATCTAGACCAGTCAAGGAACCTGTAACAGTCCCTCAAATCTTCTGGCAACTGTATAGATAAAAGGGGTAATGGGCCTTCTGAGAGTAACTTATTGTCAAACTCAGACATAAAAACATCCACCTAATTGTATGCATGATTGCGTCCCATTGCCGTACCCCTGTTCGGGTGTGCGTACATGGTTTCTTCTCCGTCTGATTACTGACAAATATTATTGCCTAGGGCAATGGTCAGAATTTCTGTAATGCAGTTCAAACTAGCATTGTGCGGCGCTTGTATATATACATTACGTGTGTGTATGTGTGTGTGTGTGTGTGTGTGTGTGTGTGTGTGTGTGTGTGTGTGTGTGTGTGTGTGTGCAAAGAACGGTAATTATTCAGATTTCTTTCATTCCTGCCTCTTTTATTCAGAAATATGATATAATGTGATGTAACATAATTTGATATAGTATAACATAATGTAAAAAAACAACAACAAAAAAACAGTACAGTACAATACAATAAGACGCGATACCATATAATATAGTATAATATAGCATTCTATAACATAACAGAATATAACATAAGATGATATATTATATTGTAACATAGTATAATATAATATGGTATAAAATGATATATTATAATATAATACGATATACTATGATATGATATATGATATGATATAATCTAATATATAAATGGCAAATTCTGTCTGTGTGTGTGTGTGTGTCTGTGTACGCTATAGACTCAAAAACGGCTCAACCGATTGTAATGAAATTTGGCAGGTACGTCCGTTGTGACCCGAGGATGGTTTTGGGCTAATCTCTAAAAAAAATAAAACCGTTAAAAACCGTTAAAAAGCTGTTATAACGGTTTCAAAGTCATCTTTTTCCTCTGCTTTTCTTCAACTAGCCGTTGTGACATTGCACAGGTACAGGACTACTTCTCTAACATTAGAACCGTTATTTGGCAGTTAAAAAACGTTATTTATAACAGTTAAAAACCGTTAAAAACACCAAACCCTATAAAAAGAAACTGTTTAAAACCCGATCATCTTGAAATTTAGCAGGTACGTCTGTTGTGACCCGAGGATGGTTTTGGGTTAATCTCTAAAAAAATAAAACCGTTAAAAACCGTCAAAAAATGTTATAACGGTTTCAAAGACATCTTTTTCCTCTGCTTTTCATCAAATGGCCATTGTGACACTGCACAGGTACGGGGCTACTTCTCGAAAATTAGAACCGTTATTTGGCAGTTAAGAAACGTTATTTATAACAGTTAAAAACCGTTAAAAGCACCAAACCCTATGAAAACTGTTTAAAACCCGATCTTCTGAGGTTGGCGGCCACGAGAGTGATCGGATCGCCACCAAACTTGACATAAGCCTACAGGAACATCCAGCGGGTAACATTGGGTCATTAGATAGTCATTATGACCATTAAATTTGACCGTTAAAAACCGTTATTTTCAAAATTTAGGCTGTTCTTGATGAAATTCGGTATACATGTGCAGTTTTAAATGCCGAAAAATGATATACAACTTTTACGAACCAAAATTTAAAATTGACCGTTAAAAAACGTTATTTTATAAATTTAGAGTATTCTTGAAGAAATTCGATATACATGTGCAGTTTTGAACGCTAAACAATGATATACAATTTTCAAGATCTGAAACTTAACATTGACCATTAAAAACCGTTATTTTTGAATTTCGAAATTTTCACCCTTCTTGATAACATTCCGTATGCACGTACAGTTTTAAGCGCTGAACAATGTTATGCAAATTTTACGAACCAAAACTTAACACTGACCGTTAAAAACCGTTATTTTCTACATTTACACCGCTATTGATAAAATTCGGTATGCGTATGTCCAGTAACGGTAAGTAATTTTGCAACATGGATGGTTTAGCAGGTACGTCTGTTGTGACCCGAGGATGGTTTGGGGCTAATCTCTAAAACAATAAAACCGTTAAAAACCGTTAAAAAAACTGTTATAACGGTTTCAAAGTTATCTTTTTCCTCTGCTTTTCATCAAATGGCCGTTGTGACATTGCACAGGTACAGGGCTACTTCTCGAAAATTAGAACCGTTATTTGGCAGTTATAAAACGTTATTTATAACAGTTAAAAACCGTAAAAAACACCAAACCCTATAAAAACTGTTTAAAACCCGATCTTCTGAGGTTGGCGGCCACGAGAGTCATCGGATCGCCACCAAACTTGACATAAGCCTACAGGAACATCCAGCAGGCAATATAAGGTCATTAGATAGTCATTTTGACCATTAAATTTGACCGTTAAAAACCGTTATTTTTAAAATTTAGGCTGTTCTTGATGAAATTCGGTATACATGTGCAGTTTTAAATGCCGAAAAATGATATACAACTTTTATGAACCAAAATTTAAAATTGACCGTTAAAAAACGTTATTTTATAAATTTAGAGTATTCTTGAAGAAATTCGATATACATGTGCAGTTTTGAACGCTAAACGATGATATACAATTTTCAAGATCCGAAACTTAACATTGACCGTTAAAAACCGTTATTTTCTGAATTTCGAAATTTTCACCCTTCTTGATAACATTCCGTATGCACGTACAGTTTTAAGCGCTGAACAATGTTATGCAAATTTTACGAACCAAAACTTAACATTGACCGTTAAAAACCGTTATTTTCTAAATTTACACCGTTATTGATAAAATTCGGTATGCGTATGTCCAGTAACGGTAAGTAATTTTGCAACATGGATGGGACAGGGTAGGGGGATGAAAAGGGAGGAATGAGAGCGGCCAGAAAAATGATTGTACAGTGCAAAGCCTGATACACTATTTTTACATTAGACACAGACCCGTTGAAATAAACTACTTCTGCACAAAGTCTGTTCCTACAAAATTAAGGGCAATGAGAAGAATGGGAATGGGAACAGTGAGTGCAGGCGGAAAATCGAGCGAGAAAAGCATCTCGACGTGCTAGGGAAGATCCAGAGGAAAGGGGCCAGAGGCAGGCGGAAAACAATAGAATGTATAAGAGAGAGAGAGAGAGAGAGAGAGAGAGAGAGAGAGAGAGAGAGAGAGAGAGAGAATGTGTATTTGTGTGGGGGGAGGGGTGGGAAGATGTTGGGGGGGGGGGATTGATTGTAAATCAAAACAATTAATACATGTTTGCCGTCACGTGAGTATCGCAAAGAATGTTCATATCCCGGGCAACGCCGGGTGCCCCTGCTAGTCTAATATATAAATGGCAAATTCTGTCTGTGTGTGTGTGTGTGTCTGTGTACGCTATAGACTCAAAAACGGCTCAACCGATTGTAATGAAATTTGGCAGGTACGTCTGTTGTGACCCGAGGATGGTTTTGGGCTAATCACTAAAAAAATAAAACCGTTAAAAACCGTTAAAAAACTGTTATAACGGTTTCAAAGACATCTTTTTCCTCTGCTTTCTTCAAATAGCCGTTGTGACATTGCGCAGGTACAGGACTACTTCTCTAAAATTAGAACCGTTGTTTGGAAGTTAAAAAACGTTATTTATAACAGTTAAAAACCGTTAAGAAAACCAAACCCTATAAAAGAAACTGTTTAAAACCCGATCTTCTTGAAATTTAGCAGGCACGTCTGTTGTGAACCGAGGATGGTTTGGGGCTAATCTCTCAAAAAAAAACCCCGTTAAAAACCGTTAAAAAAAACTGTTATAAACGGTTTCAAAGACATCTTTTTCCTCTGCTTTTCTTCAAATGGCCGTTGTGACATTGCACAGGTACAGGGCTACTTCTCGAAAATTAGAACCGTTATTTGGCAGTTAAGAAACGTTATTTGTAACAGCTAAAAACCGTTAAAAACACCAAACCCTATAAAAACTGTTTAAAACCCGATCTTCTGAGGTTGGCGGCCACGAGAGTGATCGGATCGCCACCAAACTTGACATAAGCCTACAGGAACATCCCGCGGTAACATTGGGTCATTAGATAGTCATTATGACCATTAAAGTTGACCGTTAAAAACGTTATTTTCAAAATTTAGGCTGTTCTTGATGAAATTCGGTATACATGTGCAGTTTTAAATGCCGAAAAATGATATACAACTTTTACGAACCGAAATTTAAAATTGACCGTTAAAAACCGTTATTTTATAAATTTAGAGTATTCTTGAAGAAATTTGATATACATGTGCAGCTTTGAACCCTAAACAATGATATACAATTTTCAAGATCCGAAACTTAACATTGACCGTTAAAAAACCGTTATTTTCTGAATTTCGAAATTTTCACCCTTCTTGATAACATTCCGTATGCACGTACAGTTTTAAGCGCTGAACAATGTTATGCAAATTTTACGAACCAAAACTTAACATTGACCGTTAAAAACCGTTATTTTCTAAATTTACACCGCTATTGATAAAATTCGGTATGCGTATGTCCAGTAACGGTAAGTAATTTTGCAACATGGATGGGACAGGGTAGGGGGATGAAAAGGGAGGAATGAGAGCGGCCAGAAAAATGATTGTACAGTGCAAAGCCTGATACACTATTTTTACATTAGACACAGACCCGTTGAAATAAACTACTCCTGCACAAAGTCTGTTCCTACAAAATTAAGGGCAATGAGAAGAATGGGAATGGGAACAATGAGTGCAGGCGGAAAAACGAGCGAGAAAAGCATCTCGACGTGCTAGGGAAGATCCAGAGGAAAGGGGCCAGAGGCAGGCGGAAAACAATAGAATGTGTAAGAGAGAGACAGACAGACAGACAGACAGACAGACAGAATGTGTATTTGTGTGGGGGGAGGGGGTGGGAAGATGTTGGGGGGGGGGATTGATTGTAAATCAAAACAATTAATACATGTTTGCCGTCACGTGAGTATCGCAAAGAATGTTCATATCCCGGGCAACGCCGGGTGCCCCTGCTAGTCTAATATATAAATGGCAAATTCTGTCTGTGTGTGTGTGTGTCTGTGTACGCTATAGACTCAAAAACGGCTCAACCGATTGTCATGAAATTTGGCAGGTACGTCCGTTGTGACCCGAGGATGGTTTTGGGCTAATCTCTAAAAAAATAAAACCGTTAAAAACCGTTAAAAAGCTGTTATAACTGTTTCAAAGTCATCTTTTTCCTCTGCTTTCTTCAAATAGCCGTTGTGACATTGCACAGGTACAGGACTACTTCTCTAAAATTAGAACCGTTATTTGGCAGTTAAAAAACGTTATTTATAACAGTTAAAAACCGTTAAAAACACCAAAACCTATAAAAGAAACTGTTTAAAACCCGATCTTCTTGAAATTTAGCAGGCACGTCTGTTGTGACCTGAGGATGGTTTTGGGCTAATCTCTAAAAAAATAAAACCGTTAAAAACCGTTAAAAAACTGTTATAATGGTTTCAAAGACATCTTTTTCCTCTGCTTTTCATCAAATGGCCGTTGTGACATTGCACAGGTACGGGGCTACTTCTCGAAAATTAGAACCGTTATTTGGCAGTTAAGAAACGTTATTTATAACAGCTAAAAACCGTTAAAAACACCAAACCATATGAAAACTGTTTAAAACCCGATCTTCTGAGGTTGGCGGCCACGAGAGTGATCGGATCGCCACCAAACTTGACATAAGCCTACAGGAACATCCAGCGGGTAACATAGGGTCATTAGATAGTCATTATGACCATTAAAGTTGACCGTTAAAAACTGTTATTTTCAAAATTTAGGCTGTTCTTGATGAAATTCAGTATACATGTGCAGTTTTAAATGCCGAAAAATGATATACAACTTTTACGAACCAAAATTTAAAATTGACCGTTAAAAACCGTTATTTTATAAATTTAGAGTATTCTTGAAGAAATTCGATATACATGTGCAGTTTTGAACGCTAAACAATGATATACAATTTTCAAGATCCGAAACTTAACATTGACCGTTAAAAACCGTTATTTTCTGAATTTCGAAATTTTCACCCTTCTTGATAACATTATGTATGCACGTACAGTTTTAAGCGCTGAACAATGTTATGCAAATTTTACGAACCAAAACTTAACACTGACCGTTAAAAACCGTTATTTTCTAAATTTACACCGCTATTGATAAAATTCGGTATGCGTATGTCCAGTAACGGTAAGTAACTTTGCAACATGGATGGTTTAGCAGGTACGTCTGTTGTGACCCGAGGATGGTTTTGGGCTAATCTCTAAAAAAATAAAACCGTTAAAAACCGTTAAAAAAAACTGTTATATAACGGTTTCAAAGACATCTTTTTCCTCTGCTTTTCATCAAATGGCCATTGTGACATTGCACAGGTACGGGGCTACTTCTCGAAAATTAGAACCGTTATTTGGCAGTTAAGAAACGTTATTTATAACAGTTTAAAAAAAAAACCGTAAAAAACACCAAACCCTATGAAAACTGTTTAAAACCCGATCTTCTGAGGTTGGCGGCCACGAGAGTGATCGGATCGCCACCAAACTTGACATAAGCCTACAGGAACATCCAGCGGGTAAATAGGGTCATTAGATAGTCATTATGACCATTAAAGTTGACCGTTAAAAACCGTTATTTTCAAAATTTAGGCTGTTCTTGATGAAATTCAGTATACATGTGCAGTTTTAAATGCCGAAAAATGATATACAACTTTTACGAACCGAAATTTAAAATTGACCGTTAAAAAACGTTATTTTATAAATTTAGAGTATTCTTGAAGAAATTCGATATACATGTGCAGTTTTGAACGCTAAACAATGATATACAATTTTCAAGATCCGAAACTTAACATTGACCGTTAAAAACCGTTATTTTCTGAATTTCGAAATGTTCACCCTTCTTGATAACATTCCGTATGCACGTACAGTTTTAAGCGCTGAACAATGTTATGCAAATTTTACGAACCAAAACTTAACATTGACCGTTAAAAACCGTTATTTTCTAAATTTACACCGCTATTGATAAAATTCGGTATGCGTATGTCCAGTAACGGTAAGTAATTTTGCAACATGGATGGGACAGGGTAGGGGGATGAAAAGGGAGGAATGAGAGCGGCCAGAAAAATGATTGTACAGTGCAAAGCCTGATACACTATTTTTACATTAGACACAGACCCGTTGAAATAAACTACTCCTGCACAAAGTCTATTCCTACAAAATTAAGGGCAATGAGAAGAATGGGAATGGGAACAGTGAGTGCAGGCGGAAAATCGAGCGAGAAAAGCATCTCGACATACTAGGGAAGATCCAGAGGAAAGGGGCCAGAGGCAGGCGGAAAACAATAGAATGTATAAGAGAGAGAGAGAGAGAGAGAGAGAGAGAGAGAGAGAGAGAGAGAGAGAGAGAGAGAGAGAATGTGTATTTGTGTGGGGGGAGGGGTGGGAAGATGTTGGGGGGGGGGGGGTTGATTGTAAATCAAAACAATTAATACATGTTTGCCGTCACGTGAGTATCGCAAAGAATGTTCATATCCCGGGCAACGCCGGGTGCCCCTGCTAGTAATATAATATAATATAATATAATATAATATAATATGATATAATATAATATTAATATAATATAATATAATATAATATAATATAATATAATATAATATAATATAATATAATATAATATATATAATATAATGCGTTTGTTTTTCATTCCTGTATCTTTTATTCACACACACACACACACACACACACACACACACACACACACACACCACACACACACACACACACACACACACACACACACACACGCACGCACGCACGCACGCACGCACGTACGCACGCACGCATGCACGTACACAGAGAGAGAGAGAGAGAGAGAGAGAGAGAGAGAGAGAGAGAGAGAGAGAGAGAGAGAGATACATACTTGTGTAGACAACTCTTGCAGGGCTGTCGGTCTTGGAACGATAATTAAATGTCGGTAACCAGAATCGGAACTGGGGATGAATCGACAGAGTCAAATTCATCGTCGCCAGAACCAGAATTAGGACGGTGATAGTACGTGCCATGTCACAGTCTGAAAGACAACACATCCAAGAAATCAAACTGCTAATCAACTAATCTATCAGTGAATCAAAAAATCATTCACACAATTACTCCTTGAAAAATAACCAGTCTATCAACGAAGCAGATAATCATTCAGTCACACACACTGAACTGAACTGAACTGAAACCATTTATTGTCAGATTAACCATAGGTTGTACTGACATTTTAAACAAAATAAATAACACAAATTCAGAAAAGTGAATGGAAAAGAAATAAGTTATAGATAGACATATAACACACAGTCAATTTTTTTTTCAGAGATGAGAAAATTGTAAAGAAATGATTTACACACACACACACACACACACACACACACACACACACACACACACACACATCACACACTCACACACGCACGTACGCACGCACGCACGCACGCACGCAAGCACGCATGCACGCACGCACGCGCGCACACACACACAGGCGCGCGCACGCGCGCGCGCGCATGTACAGCAATGTACGCCGACTTTCACTTGCCGTTATCAGTGAATGAATTGAAATCGTTCTTTAAACAACATAATTAGGCCTATGTCCAATGTCCTTCAAGAAACGCATTAATAAAAGTCTTTTTTGTCTGTTTTCAAATCTTTGCTTGCTATTTATTCTCCACACGCTGTTTTCAAACAGATCCCCTCTCAGCCCCTTCCCCCAACCCCCACTGCAACACACACACGCACGCAAAATTGCATTTTATTCCCCTTTTATACGCTTTTCAAGAACACTGTATACATGGCAAACATCTACACAATAATCATGTAAGCAAGCTAGACACAAACTCCGTCAACAGCCTCATAAAAGCAAAGGAGCAAGCAAACTGACAAACAAACAAAAATAAGCAATAGTAGTCAGTTTGTATATCTGCAATTCTCTGTCAATTAAGGTTTGACAATACTAAGTGAGCACATGCAACAAAAGTTATAACATGTTGTTATTTTTAGATTTTGTTGCTATGACATTGATTTTTTAGCCACTGCCGACCTGTTTTTGAAGTATGTAACTCTTAAAGTTGTTTTCATCTTCTTTTTTTTTTCCAAAATAATATGTCAAAAATAGTACACAATGGCACTTCTATTTTCTAGCAGTTTGCAATTACAAAAAAATGGTGGTGTGAGCATGTCATATGTGCTCATTCTAGGTTTAAAAAGTTCCTGTTCATCTGAATTCAGTATCAGGGAATTCCAATGAATCAACAACGATGTTTGCTTCCAAACTAAATTCAAACTCATTTTTCATCAAGCGGAATCGAAAATCGTAACTTTTGTCTTTGACATCTTAACTTCAAGTCTGTTATTTAAAATTCATTTTTATCATTTATATATTTTAATGATATATTCTAACTTTCACAGCTCGCTGTATTTGTTTTTCCTTTAAATGCTTGCTTATTGAACAAACTGTTAATTTTATGGTCAGCTCGCCTGAATAAACATTAAATGGTCAAGCACATCATATGATTACTATCTTCACGTGAATCTATAATGAGAGACAATCTCCCACTGGTTAAACATATAATTCTATTGAGCGTAACTCAACACAGGCAGGAATACATCGGACAAACATATGATAGAAGAAAACGAATGCAGTTAAACACAACCTGTCGTCAGTATGAAAATGATTTAGCAAAGCTGAAAAGTACGAAAACCAAACGAAAAAAAAACAAAAACGTCAGTTGAAAATGTTAACTCCTTCACTGGCTGCCCCCTGGAATCTTTTTACTTATCTCATATGGAGAACCCAATTTGTTACCCATGGTTCCATGAGAGTTTTCGCTCCTGTGAGAGTGTGATCAGAACCCCCCTGCAAAACAGCGTGAAGCAGTTCGTACAGGACCTGCGTACTAAGGAAATACTGCGTAAAACGTCACCTGCCTTTCTCGGTCCTTGTCTGGCCCCTGAACTTCTCTGAGGGACTGACTGACGCACCTGCACGTCCTCAGGTGTGTGGGGGACCATTTACATACCCCTGGCATGCCAAAACAGGAAATGCACGTTACGTCGTCCACCTCGTCTTCATCCTTATTGGACAGAATACAAAGTCTGCTTCCTCCCCTCCCCCTCCCTTTCACACCTCCCCTTTCCTCCTCCCCAATCCCTCTCTCTCTCTCTCTCTCTCTCTCTCTCTCTCCTCTGGGGTGGGTGGTGGGTGGAGGGTGCGCGCGCGCGTGTGCAAAGAAGTGGATATGGAGATGATGGTGGTGATGGTGATGATGCAGTGACCATTTCTGTGGGAACTAAAGGGGAAAGACCGGCAGTAGCCAGAGAAATCAGGTGATGAAACCACATTCTCATGCGCGCAAACGTCCGGTGGAAAATAAAGCATTTCATCACGATGTGTTTGTTTATCCGTCAGAGAGAGAGAGAGAGAGAGAGAGAGAGAGGAGAGAGAGAGAGAGAGAGAGAGAGAGAGAGAGAGACAGACAGACAGACAGACAGACAGACAGACAGACAGAGTAACGTTTTTCATTCTTTTGAGTTCAGCCCTTTGATCCCGTCGGAAACGACGGATAAGACATATTCTTCGTGCTGACTCAAAGGAACAACAGCAACGCTTTTAGCTCTACCTTAAATATTCCGCTGAAACCCGTAATTAGGCTAGAACCCACCGGACATTATTCTGTCTAAGGATCAAGGTACAAAGCTGCTGGTTCCCCTGGAGAAGGCGAAGAAACTGCCATGTAGACGGGTAAGTGACTTCCCGCGCAGCAACATACGCTAATACATGAACACAAACATGTGTTGATTAGCAGCCGCAGAATCTGACAGCAGCATGTATTGATTACCACCAGCTGCTCAACAGGCTACTGAGGGCAGTGTTGCTGAATCGTGCTGGAAGCCTGAATAGGCTCACAAATGTTGTATTGGAAGAGGAGGTGAATGACAAAGCATGGAATAATTAACATCTCAGACCACCAATGGCCATACCTCTCAACTCCCTGGCTGGTCCCGCCCGGAAAAACACCGTACTTCCGTAAACAGGACATTTGTCATTCCTGCAACATGTACGATGTACGTGGGGTGCGATGTATGAAACATGACAAAGGTGATTAGTACATGAGAAGATAACAATACCCGTAGGGGGGAAGTGCGTTCAACTTATCAAACTAAAATGTTGGAAAAAATGTTCGGATAACATAGTTTAAAGATACATCTACAACATCGTTAATCACTAAAATAACCCCTTACCATTTTACCAAGTATCAGCTGTGTGAGAAAGGTATTGTGTGCTGGGTAACCTCCTGGCGACCTGGCACCTACAGTTCCTGCAGCCCTCTAGTACGTGGACTCGATAACAACAGAAGGCCCGGGTGCAGGGCACTTTAAGGTTAGCCCTATTGGAGAACACCATGTCGAGGAGGTAGACAACCATAGTCCATCAGAGGGTCACCATAATGAAGAAAAGTTCACACTCCACCAGAGAACCACCATGACATTGAAAAGTCAAAGTACATTTAAGGACCACTGTGATACGGAAAAGTCCACAGTCCATGAAAGGACCAACATAATATTTTTTTAAGTCCACAGACCATGAGAGGACCAACATAATATTTTTTTTAAAGTCCACAGAATGTCAGAAGATTATCATAATGGGGTCCACGGTCCATCAGAAAAGTGTTGTAATAGGGAAAAGTTCACAGTCCATCACAAAAGTGCCGTAACAGGAAACAGTCTACAGTCCATCAGAGGACCGCCATGATAGGGAAAAGTCCAAAGTCCATCAGAGGATCACCAGAATAGAGAAGGTCCAAAGTCCATCAGAGGACCGCCATAATAGGGAAAAGTCCACGGTCCATCAGAGGACCGCCATGATAGGGAAATGTCAGGAGTCCATCAGATGACCACAAGGACATGGAAAAGTCCATAGTCCATCAGAGGACCGCAATAATACGGAAATGTCAACAGTCCACCAGAGGACCACAATGACATGGAAAAGTCCACAGTCCTTCAGAGGATCACCACAATATGGAAAAGTCCACAGTCCATCAGAGGATCACCATGACAGGGGATATGTTGATCCCATTCTCTATGGAGCTCGGAGCGCTTACCGACAGACGTGTAGAATTAGCACACAGACAAGGAAACGCTGAAGAATAGTTATTTTGAATCACTCAGTGAATTCTCTCTCTCTCTCTCTCTCTCTCTCTCTCTCTCTCTCTTTCTGTCACACACACACACACACACACACACACACACACACACACACACACACACACACACAAGCGCGCGCATGGCACGCACGCATGCACAGACACACACACACACACACACACACACACACAACACACACACACACACACACACACACACACACACACACACACACACACACACACACACACACACACACACACACACAAGCGCGCGCGCGCACACACACACACACACACACACACACACAAACACACACACACACACACACACACACACACACACACACAACACACACACACACACACACCACACACACACACACACACACACACACACACACACACACACACACAGAAAGAGTCAAGATGGTCAAATCGAGCACTGTTTCAATCATTTTTTAATGCCACTTACTTTAAGATGACCACAAGGATAAATCAAACAATAACAAAACTGAAAAAAAGCATCACTCACGTCAAGCCATAATGCGTTACAGAAACAAAGAAAGGATCACAAAGTGTGGTGTGGGTGTGGCGTAAGACTGACGAGGTGGGGTGGTAGGTGGATGGTGGGGTGAAAGTGGCGAGAAGGTAGGAGTGGGGGGGGGGGGGGGTCGGCGGAAATATGGAAAGGAAGGAGGGATGGGAGAGGAAATACCACTAGGTATGCCCAGTGACCTGAACTGCAAGTTTCTGCAGTAAGCGCGATCTAGAATAGGAATTTCATATCTTAAGATAAAATTTTAGAATTCACTTTAAGGAACTGCTTCATGGATGAAACTTAAAAAGTCTTTTCCTGGTCATTAGAAACCATCTGACCATCAACTGTAGAACACATTTGATATGATAAATGCCAGGAACTTCTGAAAGTTAGAAGCATTTCCTGTGGACGATGGACGGACCAGACTCATCGTATTCCTGCTTGGAGATCCACATCTGCTGGAAGGTGGACAGAGACGCCAGGATGGAGCCGCCGATCCACACCGAGTACTTGCGTTCTGGAGGAGCGATGATCTTGATCTTCATGGTGGAAGGAGCCAGGCTAGTGATCTCCTTCTGCATCCTGTCGGCAATGCCGGGGTACATGCTACTGACCCCTGACATCACCGTGTTGGCGTACAGGTCTTTACGGATGTCCACGTCGCACTTCATGATGGAGTTGTAGGTAGTCTCATGGATTCCAGCGGATTCCATGCCCATGAAAGACGGCTGGAACAAGGCTTCAGGACAACGGAACCTCTCGTTGCCAATGGTGATGACCTGCCCGTCAGGAAGCTCGTAGCTCTTCTCCATGGAGGTGGATTGTACCGCAGTCTGCATTTCCTGCTCAAAGTCCAGAGCCACGTAGCATAGTTTCTCTTTGAATGTCACGCACGATCTCGCGCTCAGCGGTGGTGGTGAAGCTGTAGCCACGTTCCGTCAAGATCTTCATTAGGTAGTCAGTCAGGTCACGGCCGGCCAGATCCAGTCTCATGATGGCGTGGGGCAGGGCATAGCCTTCGTAGATAGGGACGGTGTGGGTCACTCCATCACCGGAATCCAGGACAATACCTGTGGTGCGACCAGAGGCGTACAGGGACAGCACGGCCTGAATGGCCACGTACATGGCTGGGGAGCTAAAGGTTTCAAAGATGATCTGGGTCATCTTCTCACGGTTGGACTTGGGGTTAAGAGGGGCCTCTGATAACAGGGTAGGGTGCTCCTCGGGGGCCACACGCAGCTCGTTGTAGAAGGTGTGGTGCCAGATCTTCTCCATGTCGTCCCAGTTGGTGACGATGCCGTGCTCGATGGGGTACTTGAGGGTCAGGATACCACGCTTGCTCTGGGCCTCGTCTCCGACATAGTTGTCCTTCTGGCCCATACCCACCATCACTCCCTGCCAACAGACCATTATGTAACTTTTATTCACGGCACGAGGACATTATGGCGCAACGATATGCTTTTTTAAAATCCTGGGCTATACAATGAGTTACTTTACTCATTGAAAGTAAATGTTTGGAGCTTGTCCCCCTATCTCTTTTGATTTCTGGTGTTTCCTACATGTAATACAATTTAAAAAAGATGCCAGCATTTCTGCTTTAGTCTCTTGCTAAAGAAAACCGTGGTTTCCAGAGGCCATGGACGACTAGCAGTCTGACATCATAGACCCAAGCCAAATCGTGATAATGGAGACAGGAAACGCATCATACACCCAAGCCAAATCCTGATAATGGAGACAGGGAAGGCATCATAGATCCAAGCCAAATCTTGATCATGGAGACAGGGAAGGCATCATAGATCCAAGCCAAATCCTGATAATAGAGACAGGGAAGGCATCATAGATCCAAGCCAAATCCTGACAGTACAGGTAGGGAATGCATCTTTGAACCAAGCCAAAACGTGATAACACAGACAGGAGAACCGTCACAATCCATGCCAAATCAAGACAGCACAGACAGGATAGGCACCCACCTTCCCCAGCTTTTTCTCATTCTACATGACAGTAATACGACGAAGAATCTACCTCATGGTCTTCATGACCTGTTGACAAAAATAGACTAACCCCGAGGTAGGCAAAGGGGTGTGGAGCCATCTAGTCGTTGTGGTTGGACGAGTTGGGCAAGCGCTTAGCATATCTTTCACCTGAGGTGGAGCAGTGCACTTCCTGCAGAGTCTGATCGCCATGTGGTTTGAGGGATCACATTTCCCACAGAGTGAAGGTCACCGTGAGGTCTGAAGAATACTGCATTTCCTACAGAGTAAGGTCACCGTGAGGTCTGAAGGATACTGCACTTTCTACAGAGTAAGGTCACCGTGAGGCCTGAAGGATACTGCACTTTCTACAGAGTAAGGTCACCGTGAGGCCTGAAGGATACTGCACTTTCTACAGAGTAAGGTCACTGTGAGGTCTGAAGGATACTGCACTTTCTACAGAGTAAGGTCACCGTGAGGTCTGAAGGATACTGCACTTTCTACAGAGTAAGGTCACCGTGAGGTCTGAAGGATACTGCACTTTCTACAGAGTAAGGTCACCCTATCGCTTGAGGGATTTGTTTCCTACAGAGTAAGTTCATTATATGGCTTGAAGGAGTACCACATTTCCTACAGAACAAGTCACCATATGGCCTGAGGAGAACCACATTTCCTACAGTAAAGTCACCATATGGCCTGAGGAGTACCACATTTCCTACAGTAAAGTCACCATTGGCCTGAGGAGTACCACATTTCCTACAGTAAAGTCACCATATGGCCTGAGGAGTACCACATTTCCTACAGTAAAGTCACCATTTGGCCTGAGGAGAACCACATTTCCTACAGTAAAGTCACCATTTGGCCTGAGGAGTACCACATTTCCTACAGAGTAAAGTCACCATATGGCCTGAAAAGACCCACATTTCCTACAGTAAAGTCCCATAAGCCTGAGGAGTACCATTTTTACAATAAAGTCACCATATGCCTGAGGATTTCTAATGGGATTTAATGGTAGCCACATTTCCTGCAGAGTAAGCTCACCATGTGGCATGAGGAGTACCACGTCTCCTAGAGAGTATAGTCACCATGTGGAATGATGGGTACCACATTTCCTACACAGTATATTCACCATGCGGCATGAGGGGTACCACATTTCCTACACAGTATATTTACCATGTGACATGATGGGTACCACATTTCCTACAGAGTAAGTTCACCATGTGGCCTTCAAGGCACCACTTTTTCCGCAGTGCAAGGTCATCATATGAACTTCAGTACACCATTTTTTTCTCCAGTGTAAGGTCACCATATGACCTTAGGGGCACCACTACTTTTATAGTGGAATGTCACCGTATGACCAGGAACACAAAAACAGGCAAATGTACCAAAACATCTCAAAGAGCAAAA
>CM065726.1:20469265-20471765 GCA_033310375.1 Conus canariensis
ATGGCCTGGTTTTGCCTTGATCCTCTACTGTCTTTCACGACTTACAGTGCGGGAGGCCCTTGTCAGGTCCACGACCTTTGTGTAGAGGTACCTGTTTTGTTCTGGGCATTTCTCCTAAAGCAGGCCTGCCACAAACACCTTACCAACTGTGCCACGACCCTTTCTGGCTGATGCTCGTCTTCCATGTACTGAATTAGGCGGTTGAGGAGGACTCTTGAGAAAATCTTGCCGGCAATGACCAGCAAATATTCCTCTGTGGTTTCAGCAAGAGTGCTTGTTTCCGCTTTTCTTGTGTAGAATGGCAAAGGAGGCATCCTCAAGCTCCTGAGGATCTACTTCCTGATTCCTTAAGTAACTCGTGGAACTCTGTATAAGGACTGGTCCGCCAGTCTAGGTAGATTTGTGCCATGGGTGGCGTCAGAGCGTGGTACCTTTCTTTTTTTTCTGTTTTCTTTTTCTTTTTTTGACCCATCGTCTGTGCCACATCATTGCACCCACGCCGCTCATTCCGAGCCCCCGTCCATAGTTACAGCCCAGTCCGGTAATCCACAGGGAGCAGTCAATGTCAAGAGGCAACCCGCCGGATGAGACACTGCATTATAGCCGTGTCACTTCGGTGGTGTTCAGTGGCGCCTGTTCTGATCTAACATACGCAGGACACCACCTACTAAGCCCCCTACAGACGACAATAACTGCTTAGTCGCTGAGCCGGCGAGATTGAGCTCTCCCTCCGGAGGGTGCCACCACGTCCAACGACAGCCCTCGTGAATTTGCTGATACCGGTGACCCCGACGGAATCTAACCAAGGCCATAGACGTGGAGAGGACTTCCAAAACTGAGGTCACCATGACAACAGGACATGAAGGGACACAGAATTGGGATTTTTTTTTTTTAGTGCTGATCGATGAGAATGGGGATGATAAAGATGATGCTACGGATTTTCGTTCCGGTCTGAGACTACATGGCAGGGCTGTACTCTACACTTACTTTAATGATATCTCCTGGCGTCAACCAGGCCCGAGAGATACAGACACCTGCAGTGTTGGCCAGGAAATTTGAGTAACACTGTCAGAGACGCATCTATTTAGCGGATGAAACTCGTCTTGTGGTCCCAGTCTTCCCAACTGAGCCCGTAGCAAAATCAACTCTGGGTAGGAGCCGGTCAGGGCAGAAAAATCCCACATGCATCTAATGGGAATCGAGCCCACGACCTCCCAGCCGGGAGTCTGCGACGCTAACCACTTCTCTACGGCGGCTGGTGAGCGTGGTGCCTTGCCCTTAGAAAGAAGCTTGTAGCTTTCTTTTTACCTGGAGGTTTGACTGAGCTTGACTTCAACTATGAGTATAAATGCGAGAGCTTCAGCGTCAGAAAAAGCGGGGCATGCTCAAAAAGTTGTTCAAATGTCCATCTGTCCAGTTCTTGTCAGTGAGCAGAGTTGTTGTCCCATTAGCACTGAGCAACATCCCAGAGCCCCAAAATTGTCCATCTGTCCAGTTCTTGTCAGTGAGCAGAGTTGTTGTCCCATTAGCACTGAGCAACATCCCAGAGGACAAATGTCCATCTGTCCTTTCTTGTCAGTGAGCAGAGTTGTTGTCCATTAGCACTGAGCAACATCCCAGAGGACTGAGACTTTAAAGGGTGTCCAGGTTATGGTAGAAACGGTTGGAGTTGTCGTCTGCACGGCGCTGTGTCTGCTCTGTCTCAAAGGGCAGAATCTGGTCATGAGCGGCACCAAGTTTTAGCACAGACTCCGAGAGATGAATGACAGCACTGGTCAAAGGGAGCAGTTCTTTTCGGAAGGAATTAAAGTAATGCATGGGACTGTCACCATCGCTGTCTTCTCTCTCTCTCTCTCTCTCTCTCTCTCTCTCTCTCTCTCTCTCTCTCTCTCTCTCTCTCTCACACACACACACACACACACACACACACTCTCTCTCTCTCTCTCTCTCTCTCTCTCTCTCTCTCACTCACACACACATACAAACACACAGAGAGGAGAGAGAGAGAGAGAGAGAGAGAGAGAGAGAGAGAGCAAGGGGTTGGGGGATAATACACATTTCACTGTTACACCTTGCTCACTCACCGGTATACACGCAGATGCAGTGAACAAAACAGGGTATTGTGAGAGATCCCACATGCAATAAAGAGAAAAAGATTCTATTATCCTTGTTGTCGTGTGTACGGTCGTTTGCATCCGCAACTGGAAAGGCCCACTGTGAGTCTACCACCTGTTCCAGAAGTCCTCGCAGTGTCGGTGTGAGGTGGTGCTAATATCTGGATAGTGAAGGATCCGACTTTTCCTTAAAGTGTTGAAATGACCGTCTTTTTGTAACCGTGTTTAATTAAAAGAATGGATAGTGATAGGTCTGTTTGGCTAGCTTAGTAAATGTTCGAGGAGCAATGGTCATTGACTGCTCCGAGGTTGTCTCGGCAACTAGGTCACGCATGTGGTCTTTGCTTTTCTGAATTAGCAGATTGGTGTGTTTGAAGCGCGCGTGC
>CM065726.1:20476765-20479265 GCA_033310375.1 Conus canariensis
GCTCGTAGCTCTTCTCCATGGAGGTGGATTGTACCGCAGTCTGCATTTCCTGCTCAAAGTCCAGAGCCACGTAGCACATCTTCTCTTTAATGTCACGCACGATCTCGCGCTCAGCGGTGGTGGTGAAGCTGTAGCCACGTTCCGTCAAGATCTTCATTAGGTAGTCAGTCAGGTCACGGCCGGCCAGATCCAGTCTCATGATGGCGTGGGGCAGGGCATAGCCTTCGTAGATAGGGACGGTGTGGGTCACTCCATCACCGGAATCCAGGACAATACCTGTGGTGCGACCAGAGGCGTACAGGGACAGCACGGCCTGAATGGCCACGTACATGGCTGGGGAGCTAAAGGTTTCAAAGATGATCTGGGTCATCTTCTCACGGTTGGACTTGGGGTTAAGAGGGGCCTCTGATAACAGGGTAGGGTGCTCCTCGGGGGCCACACGCAGCTCGTTGTAGAAGGTGTGGTGCCAGATCTTCTCCATGTCGTCCCAGTTGGTGACGATGCCGTGCTCGATGGGGTACTTGAGGGTCAGGATACCACGCTTGCTCTGGGCCTCGTCTCCGACATAGTTGTCCTTCTGGCCCATACCCACCATCACTCCCTGCCAACAGACCATTATGTAACTTTTATTCACGGCACGAGGACATTATGGCGCAACGATATGCTTTTTTAAAATCCTGGGCTATACAATGAGTTACTTTACTCATTGAAAGTAAATGTTTGGAGCTTGTCCCCCTATCTCTTTTGATTTCTGGTGTTTCCTACATGTAATACAATTTAAAAAAGATGCCAGCATTTCTGCTTTAGTCTCTTGCTAAAGAAAACCGTGGTTTCCAGAGGCCATGGACGACTAGCAGTCTGACATCATAGACCCAAGCCAAATCGTGATAATGGAGACAGGAAACGCATCATACACCCAAGCCAAATCCTGATAATGGAGACAGGGAAGGCATCATAGATCCAAGCCAAATCTTGATCATGGAGACAGGGAAGGCATCATAGATCCAAGCCAAATCCTGATAATAGAGACAGGGAAGGCATCATAGATCCAAGCCAAATCCTGACAGTACAGGTAGGGAATGCATCTTTGAACCAAGCCAAAACGTGATAACACAGACAGGAGAACCGTCACAATCCATGCCAAATCAAGAGAGCACAGACAGGATAGGCACCCACCTTCCCCAGCTTTTTCTCATTCTACATGACAGTAATACGACGAAGAATCTACCTCATGGTCTTCATGACCTGTTGACAAAAATAGACTAACCCCGAGGTAGGCAAAGGGGTGTGGAGCCATCTAGTCGTTGTGGTTGGACGAGTTGGGCAGCGCTTAGTACATCTTTCACCTGAGGTGGAGCATGCACTTCCTGCAGAGTCTGATCGCCAGTGGTTTGAGGATCACATTTCCCACAGAGTGAAGGTCACCGTGAGGTCTGAAGAATACTGCATTTCTACAGAGTAAGGTCACCGTGAGGTCTGAAGGATACTGCACTTTCTACAGAGTAAGGTCACCGTGAGGCCTGAAGGATACTGCACTTTCTACAGAGTAAGGTCACCGTGAGGCTGAAGGATATGCACTTTCTACAGAGTAAGGTCACGTGAGGTCTGAAGGATACTGCACTTTCTACAGAGTAAGGTCACCGTGAGGTCTGAAGGATACTGCACTTTCTACAGAGTAAGGTCACCGTGAGGTCTGAAGGATACTGCACTTTCTACAGAGTAAGGTCACCTATGTCTTGAGGGATTTTGTCTCTACAGAGTAAGGTCATGATGAGGTCTGAAGGAGTACTCACATTTCTACAGATAAAAGTCACATTGGTCTGAAGAACGCACTTTCTACAGTAAGTCACCTATCGCTTGAGGATTCATTTCCTACAGAGAAGTCACATATGGCCTTGAGGAGTACCACATTTCCTACAGATAAAGTCACCATATGGCCTGAGGAGACCACATTTCCTACAGTAAAGTCACCATTTGGCCTGAGGAGTACCACATTTCCTACAGTAAAGTCACCATTTGGCCTGAGGAGTACCACATTTCCTACAGAGTAAAGTCACCATATGGCCTGAAAAGACCCACATTTCCTACAGTAAAGTCCCCATAAGCCTGAGGAGTACCACATTTTCTACAATAAAGTCACCATATGGCCTGAGGGATTTCTAATGGATTATAATGGATGCCACATTTCCTGCAGAGTAAGCTCACCATGTGGCATGAGGAGTACCACGTCTCCTAGAGAGTATAGTCACCAGTGGAATGATGGGTACCACATTTCCTACACAGTATATTCACCATGCGGCATGAGGGGTACCACATTTCCTACACAGTATATTCACCATGTGACATGATGGGTACCACATTTCCTACAGAGTAAGTTCACCATGTGGGTCCTTCAAAGTACACACATACCCATTTCTCGCCATGTGGCTCAAGGCATTCATAAGTATATGAACTTCAGTACACCATTTTTTTCTCCAGTGTAAGGTCACCATATGACCTT
>CM065726.1:20484265-20494265 GCA_033310375.1 Conus canariensis
GGACAATGGTGATGACATTGTGTGGATGGCCTGGTTTTGCCTTGATCCTCTACTGTCTTTCACGACTTACAGTGCGGGAGGCCCTTGTCAGGTCCACGACCTTTGTGTAGAGGTACCTGTTTTGTTCTGGGCATTTCTCCTAAAGCAGGCCTGCCACAAACACCTTACCAACTGTGCCACGACCCTTTCTGGCTGATGCTCGTCTTCCATGTACTGAATTAGGCGGTTGAGGAGGACTCTTGAGAAAATCTTGCCGGCAATGACCAGCAAATATTCCTCTGTGGTTTCAGCAAGAGTGCTTGTTTCCGCTTTTCTTGTGTAGAATGGCAAAGGAGGCATCCTCAAGCTCCTGAGGATCTACTTCCTGATTCCTTAAGTAACTCGTGGAACTCTGTATAAGGACTGGTCCGCCAGTCTAGGTAGATTTGTGCCATGGGTGGCGTCAGAGCGTGGTACCTTTCTTTTTTTTCTGTTTTCTTTTTCTTTATTTGACCCATCGTCTGTGCCACATCATTGCACCCACGCCGCTCATTCCGAGCCCCCGTCCATAGTTACAGCCCAGTCCGGTAATCCACAGGGAGCAGTCAATGTCAAGAGGCAACCCGCCGGATGAGACACTGCATTATAGCCGTGTCACTTCGGTGGTGTTCAGTGGCGCCTGTTCTGATCTAACATACGCAGGACACCACCTACTAAGCCCCCTACAGACGACAATAACTGCTTAGTCGCTGAGCCGGCGAGATTGAGCTCTCCCTCCGGAGGGTGCCACCACGTCCAACGACAGCCCTCGTGAATTTGCTGATACCGGTGACCCCGACGGAATCTAACCAAGGCCATAGACGTGGAGAGGACTTCCAAAACTGAGGTCACCATGACAACAGGACATGAAGGGACACAGAATTTGGGATTTTTTTTTTTTAGTGCTGATCGATGAGAATGGGGATGATAAAGATGATGCTACGGATTTTCGTTCCGGTCTGAGACTACATGGCAGGGCTGTACTCTACACTTACTTTAATGATATCTCCTGGCGTCAACCAGGCCCGAGAGATACAGACACCTGCAGTGTTGGCCAGGAAATTTGAGTAACACTGTCAGAGACGCATCTATTTAGCGGATGAAACTCGTCTTGTGGTCCCAGTCTTCCCAACTGAGCCCGTAGCAAAATCAACTCTGGGTAGGAGCCGGTCAGGGCAGAAAAATCCCACATGCATCTAATGGGAATCGAGCCCACGACCTCCCAGCCGGGAGTCTGCGACGCTAACCACTTCTCTACGGCGGCTGGTGAGCGTGGTGCCTTGCCCTTAGAAAGAAGCTTGTAGCTTTCTTTTTACCTGGAGGTTTTGACTGAGCTTGACTTCAACTATGAGTATAAATGCGAGAGCTTCAGCGTCAGAAAAAGCGGGGCATGCTCAAAAAGTTGTTCAAATGTCCATCTGTCCAGTTCTTGTCAGTGAGCAGAGTTGTTGTCCCATTAGCACTGAGCAACATCCCAGAGGACAAATGTCCATCTGTCCAGTTCTTGTCAGTGAGCAGAGTTGTTGTCCCATTAGCACTGAGCAACATCCCAGAGGACAAATGTCCATCTGTCCAGTTCTTGTCAGTGAGCAGAGTTGTTGTCCCATTAGCACTGAGCAACATCCCAGAGGACTGAGACTTTAAAGGGTGTCCAGGTTATGGTAGAAACGGTTGGAGTTGTCGTCTGCACGGCGCTGTGTCTGCTCTGTCTCAAAGGGCAGAATCTGGTCATGAGCGGCACCAAGTTTTAGCACAGACTCCGAGAGATGAATGACAGCACTGGTCAAAGGGAGCAGTTCTTTTCGGAAGGAATTAAAGTAATGCATGGGACTGTCACCATCGCTGTCTTCTCTCTCTCTCTCTCTCTCTCTCTCTCTCTCTCTCTCTCTCTCTCTCACACACACACACACACACACACACACACACTCTCTCTCTCTCTCTCTCTCTCTCTCTCTCACTCACACACACATACAAACACACAGAGAGAGAGAGAGAGAGAGAGAGAGAGAGAGAGAGAGAGAGCAAGGGGTTGGGGGATAATACACATTTCACTGTTACACCTTGCTCACTCACCGGTATACACGCAGATGCAGTGAACAAAACAGGGTATTGTGAGAGATCCCACATGCAATAAAGAGAAAAAGATTCTATTATCCTTGTTGTCGTGTGTACGGTCGTTTGCATCCGCAACTGGAAAGGCCCACTGTGAGTCTACCACCTGTTCCAGAAGTCCTCGCAGTGTCGGTGTGAGGTGGTGCTAATATCTGGATAGTGAAGGATCCGACTTTTCCTTAAAGTGTTGAAATGACCGTCTTTTTGTAACCGTGTTTAATTAAAAGAATGGATAGTGATAGGTCTGTTTGGCTAGCTTAGTAAATGTTCGAGGAGCAATGGTCATTGACTGCTCCGAGGTTGTATCGGCAACTAGGTCACGCATGTGGTCTTTGCTTTTCTGAATTAGCAGTTTGGCGTCATATACTTTACCATGTCAGACCATAGCATTCAACGGCAGTTAGCCAGCTCTGTCAGGCCGAATTTTTTCCGTGGCCAATGCAGTCATAAGACAGTCACGTGATGTCACCCCACTTCCGGCCCCGGAAGAAGCCAGTGTCAACTTCCTATACGTCATTCATCTTCGGCCTGCCGTCAAAGCAAGATAAGTCTTGTGCTCTGTCTCGCCTATACTTGCCTTTGTGTTAAGATTGCTGTGTTTTGTTTCTACACTTGATTCAGTTGTGGCTTGCACTAGACCCTGAGTATTTTGCCGTGTGAGGCTCTTGGTGGGAGCGTATTTATTAAAAGAATTATCTTTTTTACCGGCACTCTCGGGAGCGTATTTATTAAAAGATTTGTCTCTTTTACCGGCACTCTCGCGACTTTGTTACTCGCGATCGTCGGCACCGCTCGCCGGTCGTGTTCCCCCACCATATTGCCGAGCCTCGGGTTCAACACGCATTTTGTGCTGGTTCCACTTATTAAGGTTTAGTGCTCAATAATACCCTTCACAGGTAGAACGTGTTCGAGTAAGGGTGCGTGACACTGATCTGCTTATTAAGATTTAGTGCCCAAAAAGAGATTGCTATTAATAGCCATACCAGTCACCCGACCGGTGGCGTGTACGGGTAGTTCGAGTTTCAGTCGATCTCTCGAGCACTTTGCACGACACCACACGGACGATCGAGATTAATTGATTTTCTCGATCGGCCACCTTGTCTCCTCTTTGCGGTCGTGTGTTCCGGGTTTGCTCTATCCACCTGTGCCCAACATGGTGAAGGACACCGCCGGGTCGAGCCACTCCACTGCTCGGAGTTCGCTCAATTTCCCGGAGAACCCGCGGGTCGATTCCATCTCGGAGCAATCCGTTCACACCGATGAACGTACGGTTCAGGTAGACAGAGACGACTCCTCCGCGGAAGGGACGCGTGATCTTTCCTCGTCTACCAAACCGACGGACGCACGACCGCGGCGTCCCAAGGCTGATAGGCAAGCGGCCACCATTTCAAAATGCCTTTCATTTGATCTGCCTGCAAAGTCTAAGGGCAAAGCTCCCCTCAAGGTGCTGCCCAAAAAGTCTAAGGGCAAGGCTCCCCTCAAGGGGCCCTGCCGAACAAAGACTAGCCAACGGAATTCGCCCTCCCCCACCCCTTCTCCATCGGCCAGCTTGCCCTCTAGCCTACGGACTCGCTCGGAGACTTCTAACTATCATGCTGAGTCACGCGAATCTCGGCCCCCGGGGCACCTTGCCGAGCCGCGGACCAGCACGGGTGACGGATCTGGGATGGAATCACCATCCGTCACTCGCCTTGATGAGTCACGTATCTCCTTTTCCCCCCAAGTTGATACGTCCACTCATAGCGCTCGGCCCCACCGGCACGGGTGCAGCCAACACCTGAGCTCGATGAGCGCTTCGACTCCGGAAGCAGCCTTATGGTCACCCCGACGCACGACCTCGGTGGTGTCCATAATCCTGGGCGTGCGGGCACGCCGCGCCATGGGCCCGGCCGTGCCCATGCACAAGGACGGTCGACCTACCCCGATCGAACGTCACCTTCTTCCCTAGGGGTATTGGACGTTGGGGAACCGACCTTTTCGGATCCCCATTTGGGCAACGTCCGCGGTCCCGCTCCTCCGGGGGAGGATCTACCAGCGGGACCAAGGGTAACCTGACATATTCCTCCAGGGGGAGGAACACGGGACCGCATCCTGACCAATCCGCACTTTCGCGGGTTGGGGGCTCGACTTCCGCATCCTCCTCCATACCATTATGGCCCTCCCAGGCCCATTCCAAGGACGTGTATGGTACAGTGCACGGACCTGGACGGGGACGACAGGCCACGGCCTCTCAAGACCCCCCCAACAGTGATTCAGGTTACCCGGGTCCCCGGGGATTTTCTGCCTACACCCCAGGGCCGCCACAGCCCGTTTACCTCCCCGGGGACCGGTGGCTCTATGCCCCCGAGAGAGACCAGTGGCTTAACGCCAACACCCAGTACGACCAGCTATATGGTCGAATGTGGCACCCGGCCTCACTTGCCTGGGTCGACCTTGGTCTCCCTCCTCGGGAGCTGTCCGATCGGCAGGACGATGTCCCGGCCGCCGATTATAGGGCCACCGGGGACTCACTACAGGCACCCCTCGACTTACCTCCTGATGACGGGTGCTATGAACCCTCTCAGGACCAGTACCTCCCTGAGGCGGACGATGAGGAAGAACTAGCCTCCACCTCATTGTACGATGTCCGCACGATAGAACGGTGGCGACCAGACCTCGTTAGGAGGGAGGCCGCACCCGCTGAAGAAGTTCTCTCCCTCTCCCATTTCGCCGGTCCCCCCCCGGCCCAGAGATCTAGACCAAAGATCGTTGCCCCCCAATCCCTCGCCTCAATTTGGGAAGGCCCAGCAACTCGCGCCAGGGGTGCGCACGCCATCCCTCCACCAGGACAGGGACCCCTCTCGGCCCCACATGCAGCCCAGGTCGGTTTCCTCCTCGGGGACCGCAAGAACCCCTCAGTCTCCTCCTTGTTTACGGACAATCCCGTGACCAGGGAGATGGGCATTTCCCAGTCGGACCGTCGGTTGATCCCCCACCTGCCCCCCCCTACTTCCGGCACCATCTCATTTAAGAACCTGAAGGAATGGGACCGAGTAGCCAGGATGGGCATCCTCCACACCACGGCGGGACACACCTACTTGGGCATGCTCCTTCAGCGAGCGGAGGCTCTATGGCCGGAGGATGATGGTGCCATCCCAGTACCGGGGGACTCGGGCTCTGAGGAGCACCAAGAGCCTGACCCTCGCTTGTTCAGCGATCCTTTCATGCGACACTTAGTTAACAGGATTTCGCATCACCTTTCGGCTGCGGCGGACAGCGCAGCCAGAAGCCACTTCAACTGCTTGTTGGTCGCGAGAGATGCCGTGCTGGCGCGGACCTCTCTCTCCCCGACGCTTAAGGCAGCCCTGCGATGCATCCCGGGCCAGGACCAGTCGCTCTTTGGCGACTACTCGGCTGACGTCATAGCCCAAGCAGTTGAGGAACGCAAGCAGGCTGTGTCCTTTGCGCCCAGGCCACCGCCACGCCCTGCTAGACCCCCACTTCGTTCCTTCCCCAGGCACAGACCCTATCCCAGGCAATCGCCTTCCCGCACCGCACGGCCCGCCAAGCGACCTAATCTTCTCCCAAGGCCTAAGCCAAAACCCCATCAGCAAAATTTTCGGTTCGGCCAACAGTCACGCTCCCGGAGCTGACTAGGGAGACAGCCCGAGGTGGACTTAGATCAGGTAGCACCCCCCCTCGCCCTATCCCCCTCCCACCAGCCCAGACCCTCGCCCCCCCGGGCGGGCAGCCTCTCCCGGCATGCCCACCAGTGGAGACGTATGCGCCTCAACCCCTGGATAGTGGCGGTGCTACAGGAAGGGTTTCGCCTTCCTTGGGCCCACGAGCGTCCCCCCCTCATGCTATCTCCCCCTCCCTCCCCCAACGAACCCTCCCCCGCCAAAGCAGAAGCTCTTCGCACGGAAGTCCAAGAGCTCCTCAAGAAAGGGGCCATCGCGGAGGTTTCCTACCCAAACCCCGGCTTCTACTCTCACCTCTTTGTGATCCCAAAAGCCTCGGGAGGATGGAGGCCCATTCTAGATCTTTCGCCCCTCAACAAGTTCCTCAGGCCCACCAAGTTCAAGATGGAGACCCCCACCCAGATCCGAGACTCCATCCATCATCTCGACTGGGCCACATCCATAGACCTGAAGGACGCCTACTTTCAGATCCTGATTCACCCGGTCCACAGACGATTCCTACGGTTCGTCTGGCAGGGCCGAGTGTTCCAGTTCAGGGCCCTCCCTTTCGGCCTATCACTGGCACCCTTCCTCTTCACGAAGGTTGTCAAGGAGATGGCCTCCCTAGCCAGGCAGGAAGACATCCGCCTCCTAGTGTATCTGGACGACTGGCTCATCTTGGCCCCCTCCCGGGCCCAGTGCCAAGCCCACACCACCCGCCTCCTGAGTCTGTGCTCCACACTGGGGTTTGTCACAAACCCCAACAAGTGCGAACTCACTCCCAGCCAGAGGTTCTCCTTCCTGGGAATGAGTTTCGACACAATCTCCATGATAGTCTCCCCGACCCCGGAGAGGTCTGCACGCATAGTGGACCTCATCTCCCGCCTGTCACAGACACCCCACACCTCGGCCAGAACCCTGTCCTCCCTCCTAGGAATGATGGAGTCCCTGTCTCCCCTCATTCCCCTGGGGCGGGTCCCCAAACGCCAACTTCAGAGGGAGTTCCGCCGACGTTGGTCACAGACCTCCGACCGCTGGGACCAGGTCATTCCCCTCGGACACTGGTTCATTTCGGCGACGGAGGAGTGGCTCACTCCAGCCACTCTCTCCACCGGGGTCCCCATCTCCCTCCCAACCCAACCACTGGAACTTTATACAGACGCCTCCAACTTGGGCTGGGGGGCCCACGTGGAGGAGAGTCACGCCTCGGGGGAGTGGGACTCACAAACTGCACGCCTCCACATCAACATCTTGGAGCTGGAAGCGGTCAGGCTAGCCCTTCTCCAATTCCAACACAAGGTCGCGCACCGACTTGTTCTCCTCCTCACGGACAATACGTCGGTAGCTTGCTATGTCAACAAAGGGGGAGGGGCCCGCTCCATAGGCCTCTCCCTCAGGACAGAGGCCCTCCTTCGCTGGTGTCACGCGCGGGGAATCACCCTCCGCGCGAGACACATAGCAGGGAAACGCAACATCCTGGCGGATTCCCTCAGCAGGTCGAAGTCTCTCCTCCACACGGAGTGGACCCTCAACAGACATACCCTGTCGGGGGTATGGGAGCATTGGTTTGTGCCCATGATCGACCTGTTTGCCACCAGGTTCAACCATCGCCTGCCCCTGTACGTCTCCCCCGTTCCAGATCCCCAGGCGTATGCAGTCGACGCACTATCCCTCCCCTGGACGGGCCTACTGGCATATGCCTTTCCCCCCTTCCCCATCCTACACAAGGTGATCAGGAAGGCGAGGCTGGAAAGACCCAGGCTGATCCTCGTAACGCCATGGTGGCCGACCCAGTCTTGGTTCCCGGACCTCAAGTCCCTCACCCACGTTCCCCCCCTCCGGCTCAGCCCTCGCTGGGACATGCTGAGACAACCCCGGTCAGGTCTTCCTCACTCCAATCCCAACATGCTTCGCCTACACGCGTGGCTTCTATGCCAGCCCAACTGCGAACATCTGCAGCTACCCCCCACTCGGACAGACCCCAGTCCGTCCTAGACACACTAGCCGGGGCAGGGGCCTCTCAGGGATTACGGGACTTAACCTCGGCATCTCGCAGAGCCAGCACCGAGTCCCTCTACAACTACCGTTGGGAGAGATGGATAGCCTGGTGCTCAGATAACTCTGTTCCCCATGACTGCCCCTCCAACATCCAAATAGGAAATTTCCTCTCCCACCTATCCTCTTCCCTTAAGCTGTCGGCTAGCTCCATTCGGGGCTACAGATCAGCTATCTGCACCACCATTCGTCAACTCGGGGGCCCTTCTTTTGACAATGACTTTCTGCTCAGAGAGGTGTCTAGAGGAGTTGCTCTACGGGAAGCCCAGTCCCCTAGGCGCATCCCCCTCTGGGACCTTTTTACGGTCCTCGATGCCCTCAGAAAACCCCCTTTTGAACCCATTGCTTCTATTCCTTTTGACCTCCTCTCCCTTAAGACCACCTTTCTCCTCGCCCTGGCCTCGGCCAGAAGACGAAGTGAGATTCACGCCCTCAGCGGTGACCCCAGAGATATCGCCTTCCACAGGGACGGCTCAGTCTCTCTCAAGTTCCTTCCGGAGTTCTTGGCAAAGAATCAAGAACCGGGCACCCCCTCTCCCTTCCTCGTCATCCGTTCCCTGACGGACATCTTGGGAAAGGGAGAAAAAGATGGAGACATGGACCTTTGCCCCTCCAGGTGTCTCAGGTACTACTGGGAACGCACACGCCCCAGGCGCTCCTCCCAGAGACGACTCCTTATCTCCCTCAACCCCAACAATACTAGAGATATCTCGGCGGGAACTATCTCCAGGTGGCTCTCCAAGACGGTGAGATCTACCTACGCTCAGGCGTACAAGGATCTCCCTGTCCTATCACCCAGGGCCCACGAGGTCAGAGCACTGGCCACTTCCACAGCGTTCCAGTACTCTGTCCCCGTGCGCCACCTGCTGGAGGCAGCCTACTGGCGTTCGGAAAATCCCTTCATTAATTTTTACCTGAGGGATATCCGCATGACCAGAGCTGATGGGTCTAAGGGGATTTCCTTTGTGGCGGCCAATGCAGCCATATCGGTCAACCCCAAGAACCACTAGGGCGCTCGCCCTCCTCCGATTCCTTTAAATTCTGCTATGGTCTGACATGGTAAAGTATATGACGCCAAAATGGGGAGTTTGTGTTATACTCCCTGTTTGGCTAGTATACTTACCATGTCAGACTCTAATTCCCTCCCTACCTTCCCCTCTGGCGCCAAGGTTCTCGGGGTTACCATACACCAGGCCTCGCTGAATGACGTATAGGAAGTTGACACTGGCTTCTTCCGGGGCCGGAAGTGGGGTGACATCACGTGACTGTCTTATGACTGCATTGGCCACGGAAAAAATTCGGCCTGACAGAGCTGGCTAACTGCCGTTGAATGCTATGGTCTGACATGGTAAGTATACTAGCCAAACAGGGAGTATAACACAAACTCCCCATATTGGTGTGTTTGAAGCGCGCGTGCACACACACACGCACACACACGTGCGCGCGCGCGCACACACACACAGGCGCACGCGCACACACACGCACACACACACACACACACACCACAGACACGCACACACACACACACCACAGACACACACACACACACACACACACACACACACACACACACACACACACACACACACACACACACATTCGATTCGTGGCATTCGTATGCAAACGGCGGAAGTCGATTTTTCTTTTAATTTTTTGTTTGTTTGTTACAATGGACAAAATAAAAACTGTATCTGACCATTTGCCTTTCTGTTTTCTAAAGCTTACAAACAAAACAAAACAATTACATTTTTTTCGCCCTCAGTTACCTCGTTTTCAAAAAAAAAAAAATATATATATATATATATATATATATATATATATATATATATATATACACAACCAAGCATACAAAACAACGGAATGGCAACTTTAAATATTCAGCAGCAGTTTCATCAGAAAGAATCTAATGAAATCTTTTCCAAGCAGTAGAAATCATTAAAGGAAAGAATCCACTATAAGTTTTTAAAGCAGCGGAAAGCATGAATAGAAAACAACCGATAATATTTTTAGAGCAGTAGAAATCATGAGGAGCAAGAACCCATTGAAAATTTGTGTTTGTTTTTTAGCAACGGAAATCACTGAGAGGAAAAATCCGTTAAAAGTCTTTCAAGCAGTAGAAGCATGAAGACTTTCGCTGTGCAAGTGCATTTTTAGAA
>CM065726.1:20499265-20501765 GCA_033310375.1 Conus canariensis
CTTGTCCCCCTATCTCTTTTGATTTCTGGTGTTTCCTACATGTAATACAATTTAAAAAAGATGCCAGCATTTCTGCTTTAGTCTCTTGCTAAAGAAAACCGTGGTTTCCAGAGGCCATGGACGACTAGCAGTCTGACATCATAGACCCAAGCCAAATCGTGATAATGGAGACAGGAAACGCATCATACACCCAAGCCAAATCCTGATAATGGAGACAGGGAAGGCATCATAGATCCAAGCCAAATCTTGATCATGGAGACAGGGAAGGCATCATAGATCCAAGCCAAATCCTGATAATAGAGACAGGGAAGGCATCATAGATCCAAGCCAAATCCTGACAGTACAGGTAGGGAATGCATCTTTGAACCAAGCCAAAACGTGATAACACAGACAGGAGAACCGTCACAATCCATGCCAAATCAAGACAGCACAGACAGGATAGGCACCCACCTTCCCCAGCTTTTTCTCATTCTACATGACAGTAATACGACGAAGAATCTACCTCATGGTCTTCATGACCTGTTGACAAAAATAGACTAACCCCGAGGTAGGCAAAGGGGTGTGGAGCCATCTAGTCGTTGTGGTTGGACGAGTTGGGCAAGCGCTTAGCATATCTTTCACCTGAGGTGGAGCAGTGCACTTCCTGCAGAGTCTGATCGCCATGTGGTTTGAGGGATCACATTTCCCACAGAGTGAAGGTCACCGTGAGGTCTGAAGAATACTGCATTTCCTACAGAGTAAGGTCACCGTGAGGTCTGAAGGATACTGCACTTTCTACAGAGTAAGGTCACCGTGAGGCCTGAAGGATACTGCACTTTCTACAGAGTAAGGTCACCGTGAGGCCTGAAGGATACTGCACTTTCTACAGAGTAAGGTCACCGTGAGGTCTGAAGGATACTGCACTTTCTACAGAGTAAGGTCACCGTGAGGTCTGAAGGATACTGCACTTTCTACAGAGTAAGGTCACCGTGAGGTCTGAAGGATACTGCACTTTCTACAGAGTAAGGTCACCGTGAGGCCTGAAGGATACTGCACTTTCTACAGAGTAAAGTCACCGTGAGGCCTGAAGGATACTGCACTTTCTACAGAGTAAGGTCACCGTGAGGTCTGAAGGATACTGCACTTTCTACAGGGTAAGGTCACCGTGAGGCCTGAAGGATACTGCACTTTCTACAGAGTATGGTCACCGTGAGGCCTGAAGGATACTGCACTTTCTACAGAGTAAGGTCACCGTGAGGCCTGAAGGATACTGCACTTTCTACAGAGTAAGGTCACCGTGAGGCCTGAAGGATACTGCACTTTCTACAGAGTAAGGTCACCGTGAGGCCTGAAGGATACTGCACTTTCTACAGAGTAAGGTCACCGTGAGGTCTGAAGGATACTGCACTTTCTACAGAGTAAGGTCACCGTGAGGCCTGAAGGATACTGCACTTTCTACAGAGTAAGGTCACCGTGAGGCCTGAAGGATACTGCACTTTCTACAGAGTAAGGTCACTGTGAGGTCTGAAGGATACTGCACTTTCTACAGAGTAAGGTCACCGTGATGTCTGAAGGATACTGCACTTTCTACAGAGTAAGGTCACCGTGAGGTCTGAAGGATACTGCACTTTCTACAGAGTAAGGTCACTGTGAGGTCTGAAGGATACTGCACTTTCTACAGAGTAAGGTCACCCTATCGCTTGAGTGATTTGTTTCCTACACAGTAAGTTCACTATATGGCTTGAAGGAGTACCGCATTTCCTGCAGAACAAAGTCACCATATGGCCTGAGGAGAACCACATTTCCTACAGTAAAGTCACCATATGACCTGAGGAGTACCACATTTCCTACAGTAAAGTCACCATTTGGCCTGAGGAGTACCACATTTCCTACAGAGTAAAGTCACCATATGGCCTGAAAAGACCCACATTTCCTACAGTAAAGTCCCCATATAGCCTGAGGAGTACCACATTTTCTACAATAAAGTCACCATATGGCCTGAGGGATTTCTAATGGATTATAATGGATGCCACATTTCCTGCAGAGTAAGCTCACCATGTGGCATGAGGAGTACCACGTCTCCTAGAGAGTATAGTCACCATGTGGAATGATGGGTACCACATTTCCTACACAGTATATTCACCATACAGCATGAGGGGTACCACATTTCCTACACAGTATATTCACCATGTGGAATGATGGGTACCACATTTCTACAGAGTAAGTTCACCATGTGACATGAGAGGTAGCACATTTCCTACACAGTATAATCACCATGTGACATGAGAGGTACCACATTTCCTACAGAGTAAGTTCACCATGTGGCCTTCAAGGCACCACTTTTTCCGCAGTGCAAGGTCATCATATGAACTTCAGTACACCATTTTTTTCTCCAGTGTAAGGTCACCATATGACCTTAGGGGCACCACTACTTTTATAGTGGAATGTCACCGTATGACCAGGAACACAAAAACAGGCAAATGTACCAAAACATCTCAAAGAGCAAAACAACAAACAAACA
>CM065726.1:20506765-20529265 GCA_033310375.1 Conus canariensis
GTCTTCCATGTACTGAATTAGGCGGTTGAGGGGGACTCTTGAGAAAATCTTGCCGGCAATGACCAGCAAATATTCCTCTGTGGTTTCAGCAAGAGTGCTTGTTTCCGCTTTTCTTGTGTAGAATGGCAAAGGAGGCATCCTCAAGCTCCTGAGGATCTACTTCCTGATTCCTTAAGTAACTCGTGGAACTCTGTATAAGGACTGGTCCGCCAGTCTAGGTAGATTTGTGCCATGGGTGGCGTCAGAGCGTGGTACCTTTCTTTTTTTTCTGTTTTCTTTTTCTTTTTTTGACCCATCGTCTGTGCCACATCATTGCACCCACGCCGCTCATTCCGAGCCCCCGTCCATAGTTACAGCCCAGTCCAGTAATCCACAGGGAGCAGTCAATGTCAAGAGGCAACCCGCCGGATGAGACACTGCATTATAGCCGTGTCACTTCGGTGGTGTTCAGTGGCGCCTGTTCTGATCTAACATACGCAGGACACCACCTACTAAGCCCCCTACAGAGGACAATAACTGCTTAGTCGCTGAGCCGGCGAGATTGAGCTCTCCCTCCGGAGGGTGCCACCACGTCCAACGACAGCCCTCGTGAATTTGCTGATACCGGTGACCCCGACGGAATCTAACCAAGGCCATAGACGTGGAGAGGACTTCCAAAACTGAGGTCACCATGACAACAGGACATGAAGGGACACAGAATTTGGGATTTTTTTTTTTAGTGCTGATCGATGAGAATGGGGATGATAAAGATGATGCTACGGATTTTCGTTCCGGTCTGAGACTACATGGCAGGGCTGTACTCTACACTTACTTTCATGATATCTCCTGGCGTCAACCAGGCCCGAGAGATACAGACACCTGCAGTGTTGGTCAGGAAATTTGAGTAACACTGTCAGAGACGCATCCATTTAGCGGATGAAACTCGTCTTGTGGTCCCAGTCTTCCCAACTGAGCCCGTAGCAAAATCAACTCTGGGTAGGAGCCGGTCAGGGCAGAAAAATCCCACATGCATCTAATGGGAATCGAGCCCACGACCTCCCAGCCGGGAGTCTGCGACGCTAACCACTTCTCTACGGCGGCTGGTGAGCGTGGTGCCTTGCCCTTAGAAAGAAGCTTGTAGCTTTCTTTTTACCTGGAGGCTTTGACTGAGCTTGACTTCAACTATGAGTATAAGTGCGAGAGCTTCAGCGTCAGAAAAAGCGGGGCATGCTCAAAAAGTTGTTCAAATGTCCATCTGTCCAGTTCTTGTCAGTGAGCAGAGTTGTTGTCCCATTAGCACTGAGCAACATCCCAGAGGACAAATGTCCATCTGTCCAGTTCTTGTCAGTGAGCAGAGTTGTTGTCCCATTAGCACTGAGCAACATCCCAGAGGACAAATGTCCATCTGTCCAGTTCTTGTCAGTGAGCAGAGTTGTTGTCCCATTAGCACTGAGCAACATCCCAGAGGACAAATGTCCATCTGTCCAGTTCTTGTCAGTGAGCAGAGTTGTTGTCCCATTAGCACTGAGCAACATCCCAGAGGACAAATGTCCATCTGTCCAGTTCTTGTCAGTGAGCAGAGTTGTTGTCCCATTAGCACTGAGCAACATCCCAGAGGACTGAGACTTTAAAGGGTGTCCAGGTTATGGTAGAAACGGTTGGAGTTGTTGTCGTCTGCACGGCGCTGTGTCTGCTCTGTCTCAAATGGCAGAATCTGGTCATGAGCGGCACCAAGTTTTAGCACAGACTCCGAGAGATGAATGACAGCACTGGTCAAAGGGAGCAGTTCTTTTCGGAAGGAATTAAAGTAATGCATGGGACTGTCACCATCGCTGTCTTCTCTCTCTCTCTCTCTCTCTCTCTCTCTCTCTCTCTCTCTCCTCTCTCTCTCTCTCTCTCTCTCTCCTCCACACACACACACACACACTCTCTCTCTCTCTCTCTCTCTCTCTCACTCACACACACATACAAACACAGAGAGAGAGAGAGAGAGAGAGAGAGAGAGAGAGAGAGAGCAAGGGGTTGGGGGATAATACACATTTCACTGTTACACCTTGCTCACTCACCAGTATACACGCAGATGCAGTGAACAAAAGAGGGTATTGTGAGAGATCCCACATGCAATAAAGAGAAAAAGATTCTATTATCCTTGTTGTCGTGTGTACGGTCATTTGCATCCGCAACTGGAAAGGCCCACTGTGAGTCTACCACCTGTTCCAGAAGTCCTCGCAGTGTCGGTGTGAGGTGGTGCTAATATCTGGATAGTGAAGGATCCGACTTTTCCTTAAAGTGTTGAAATGACCGTCTTTTTGTAACCGTGTTTAATTAAAAGAATGGATTGTGATAGGTCTGTTTGGCTAGCTTAGTAAATGTTCGAGGAGCAATGGTCATTGACTGCTCCGAGGTTGTCTCGGCAACTAGGTCACGCATGTGGTCTTTGCTTTTCTGAATTAGCAGATTGGTGTGTTTGAAGCGCGCGTGCACACACACACGCACACACACGTGCGCGCGCGCACACACACACAGCCACGCGCCCACACGCACACACACCACCACACACGCCCACACACACACACACACCACAGACACACACACACACACACCACACACACACACACACACACACACACACACACACACACACATTCGATTCGTGGCATTCGTATGCAAACGGCGGAAGTCGATTTTTCTTTTAATTTTTTGTTTGTTTGTTACAATGGACAAAACAAAAACTGTATCTGACCATTTGCCTTTCTGTTTTCTAAAGCTTACAAACAAAACAAAACAATTACATTTTTTTCGCCCTCAGTTACCTCGTTTTCAAAAAAAAAAAATATATATATATATATATATACACAACCAAGCATACAAAACAACGGAATGGCAACTTTAAATATTCAGCAGCAGTTTCATCAGAAAGAATCTAATGAAATCTTTTCCAAGCAGTAGAAATCATTAAAGGAAAGAATCCACTATAAGTTTTTAAAGCAGCGGAAAGCATGAATAGAAAACAACCGATAATATTTTTAGAGCAGTAGAAATCATGAGGAGCAAGAACCCATTGAAAATTTGTGTTTGTTTTTTAGCAACGGAAATCACTGAGAGGAAAAATCCGTTAAAAGTCTTTCAAGCAGTAGAAGCATGAAGACTTTCGCTGTGCAAGTGCATTTTTAGAAGCATTTCTTGTGAACGAAGGACGGACCGTATTCGTCGTATTCGAACTTGGAGAGACACATACTGTGGAATGTGGAGAGACCGGCCAGGATGGAGCCGCCGATCCACGCCGAGTACCTGCGTTCTGGAGGAGCGATGATCTTGATCTTCATGGTGGGAGGAGCCAGGGCGGTGATCTCCTTCTGCATCCTGTTGGCAATGCCGGGGTACATGGTGGAACCTCCAGACAGCACAGTGTTGGCGTACATTTCTCTTCGGATGTCAATTTCGCATTTCTGGATGGCATTGAAAGTGCTTTCGTGTATACCGGCAGATTCTATGCCTATGACAGAAGGATGGAACAATATTTCCGGACAACGGAACCTCTCGTTGCCAATGGTGATGACCTTTCCATCGGGAAGTTCGTAGCTCTTCTCCAGAGAAGTCGAAGACTCCGAGGTCCGCGTTTCCTGCTCAAAGTCCAAAGCCACGTAACACATCTTCTCTTTGATGTCACGCACGATCTCGCGCTCAGCGGCGGTAGTGAAGATGTAGCCACGTTCCGTCAAGATCTTCATCAGGTAGTCAGTCAGGTCACGGCCGGCCAGATCCAGTCTCATGATGGCGTGGGGCAGGGGGTAGCCCTCGTAGATGGGGACAGTGTAGGTCACCCCGTCACCGGAATCCAGGACAATACCTGTGGTGCGACCAGAGGCGTACAGGGACAGCACGGCTTGAACGCTCAGATGCATGGCTTGGAACCCGTAGGTCTCGAACATGATCTGGGTCGTCTTCTCACGGTGGGCCTTGGGGTTGAGAGGGGCCTCTGTCAGAAGAACAGTGTGCTCTTCAGGGGCTATACGCAGCTCGTTGTAGAAGGTGTGGTGCCAGATCTTCTCCATGTCGTCCCAGTTGGTGACGATGCCATGCTCAATGGGGTAGTTGCGGTTCAGGATGCCGTGTTTGCTCTGAGCCTCGTCTCCTACGTACTCCTTCTTCTGAGCCGTGCCCGCCATCACGTCCTGTCCACAGACATGTAAAAGTAACGGCATGTGTACAATTACAATCACTATGACCCTTTCGTACATGTAGGGTGTGAACAGTTCTGTCCATACCCCCTGCAGCCCTGTGTAAGATAATCCTATATCGATGAGGAGGGAGAACACCAGATTGCCACGTCACAGTGACGGACCAGCCGAAAAGTCCCAAAGAACAGAGAATTGCACTGGCCATGTCTGGTCACGTCTTTGATTTCAAGATGGACGTCCCACAGGCTGACTGCAGCCCACGTAAAACAAAGCATGTTTCCAGATAAAACTACCCCATTTAACAACAACAGTAATAATAACAGTAGTGTGGTAGTAGTAGTAGTAGTAGTAGTAGTAGTAGTAGTAGTAGTAGTAGTAGTAGTAGTAGTAGAGGAGGAGGAGGAGGAGGAGGAGGAGCAGGGGAGAAGGAGGAGGAGGAGTTGTAGTAGTAGTGGTAGTAAAAAAAAGAAGAAGAAGATGATGATGATGATGATGATGATGATGATGATGATGATGATGATGATGATGATGATGAAATAAGAATGATGATAAAGTTAACAACAACAACAATCATCATCATCATCAACAACAACATCATAGTGATAATAATAACATGAACACAATAACATCATCAGCATGTGCACTGCTATGACACACCCCAAACACCGATATCAAAACAATCTGATTCTGGACACGTACACATTCATACAATGCAGCCACATTGATTTATTACACAATCACCCTCCCTCCCTCCCTCCCTCCTCCCCTGCATCACCACACACAGCCACAATCACCATCCGACACAGCCCTTTTTACCACCACATGTCAATCCGAAAGCAATGTTGTTTCTATCCGACCATCGCACGCACACACACACACACACACACACACACACACACAACACACACACACACACACACACACACACATACGTACACACACACGCGCGCACACACACACACACATACACACACACGCACGCACGCACGCACGCACATACACGTACACACACACGCATGCACCACACACACACACACACACACACACACACACACACACACTACACACACACACACACACACACACACACACTACACACTACACACACACACACACACACACACCACACACACAGGGTTACATTTGAAGACTGGCGGTGTGCACGATGCCTGACCTAAGTTTGAAGAGGTGAGATCTTAACAGACACTATGAAGAAGGTGGAGGAAGAGGAGAGCCGAAGAGGTGAGATCTTAACAGACACTATGAAGAAGGTGGAGGAAGAGGAGAGCCGAAGAGGTGAGATCTTAACAGACACTATGAAGAAGGTGGAGGAAGAGGAGAGCCGAAGAGGTGAGATCTTAACAGACACTATGAAGAAGGTGGAGGAAGAGGAGAGCCGAAGAGGTGAGATCTTAACAGACACTATGAACAAGGTGGAGGAAGAGGAGAGCCGAAGAGGTGAGATCTTAACAGACACTATGAACAAGGTGGAGGAAGAGGAGAGCCGAAGAGGTGAGATCTTAACAGACACTATGAAGAAGGTGGAGGAAGAGGAGAGCCGAAGAGGTGAGATCTTAACAGACACTATGAAGAAGGTGGAGGAAGAGGAGAGCCGAAGAGGTGAGATCTTAACAGACACTGTGAACAAGGTGGAGGAAGAGGAGAGCCGAAGAGGTGAGATCTTAACAGACACTATGAAGAAGGTGGAGGAAGAGGAGAGCCGAAGAGGTGAGATCTTAACAGACACTATGAACAAGGTGGAGGAAGAGGAGAGCCGAAGAGGTGAGATCTTAACAGACACTGTGAAGAAGGTGGAGGAAGAGGAGAGCCGAAGAGGTGAGATCTTAACAGACACTATGAACAAGGTGGAGGAAGAGGAGAGCCGAAGAGGTGAGATCTTAACAGACACTGTGAAGAAGGTGGAGGAAGAGGAGAGCCGAAGAGGTGAGATCTTAACAGACACTATGAAGAAGGTGGAGGAAGAGGAGAGCCGAAGAGGTGAGATCTTAACAGACACTGTGAAGAAGGTGGAGGAAGAGGAGAGCCGAAGAGGTGAGATCTTAACAGACACTATGAAGAAGGTGGAGGAAGAGGAGAGCCGAAGAGGTGAGATCTTAACAGACACTATGAACAAGGTGGAGGAAGAGGAGAGCCGAAGAGGTGAGATCTTAACAGACACTATGAACAAGGTGGAGGAAGAGGAGAGCCGAAGAGGTGAGATCTTAACAGACACTATGAAGAAGGTGGAGGAAGAGGAGAGCCCAATACTCACAGGGAGTTTGTTCCAGGCAGCAGATGGTCCCTGCAAGACGAAAGTATGCTGGCTCAATTAAAGGAGTTCGTTTGTACTTGAATTGCTTGCAGTGCCTCATCTTTCCTGCCATCTCAGTGCTACACGCGCCTACGCACGGACATTTCGTTTAAATATTCAGTGTCTTACACACACACACACACACACACACACACACACACACACACACACACACACACACACACACACACCGGAAATATGGGTCCGTTTAAGAGACTGGAATGTTTACAGATCGAGAACACGAACTGTTTGGCTAGTTTCCGTCAAACCAGTGTACGTTTGGACTTCTGAATACACACCTCCATCTGTCAGAAGAGGCTAGCAGCCTGCACAAACACGCCATGTTGGCTGTTTTCGATTGTCGATGATTGTGTTAGTTTTCTTTTTTGTTTTGTTTTGTGATGTTTTGTTTTGTTTTGTTTTTAGCAAATATGATAAACGTCATTGCCATTTCCAGTGTAGTCGACTTAAACCCGTCTTATGATGTTGTTTTTGTGGAAACCTTGGAACGAACAAAAACCGAGTACCTTACGCACAGAAGCTATGTCAGCAACTGTGACAATGTGAAGCAGAATGTTACCAAAATCAGCCTATAAAACACCAGTAGATGTCTCTTTGGTTTACTAATCATGACATAGTAACTCCATTCTCAAGTAATACACTCTCTCCCTGTAAATGGAAAGAAATGTAAAATTTAACCAAGAAAGAAACAAACACAAAAAGTCGTTTGGCCTTCTTTTCATTTATGACATTTCTGAATACAATCTGATCTGACATCAACCGTAATAACATTGCTTATGACTATTTCACTCTGTGTGTTTTAACTGACGACGTTGAATCTCTAAAGGTTCCGCCAGTGTTGAATCAGTGTTGACTTACGTTTGTAGTTACTGCTTCGGCTGTAGTTTGAGTGTGCATGTGTCAACTGTAGGGTACATGGGCAAAACTTGGAACTTCTAATTTCCGTTTCCCATCTTCTTCTTTTTTCTGTAGGCCTCTTGTCTAAATGGGTGCCAGGTGAAAATGTAAGCTACCTCGAGGAGCAATAGTTTTGAGTTATCTAAATGACTGGATGATCGTGGGAGGAAAGGCTGTCTTCCTTGTTTATTATTTACTGCTAACCTCCCCCTCCCCCCACCCCACCCTCCATCCCCCTTCACTTTGACATTACCTCATTATAAAGGCGTTTGTGAAGAGAGTTAATTTACCAAGAACTGAATAGTGGGTAGGTAACTGTAGTGGTAGTCAAATCAACAGCCGATCCCCGTTATAACATTCACAATAACAGTAAACTGCGCGCACTGATAATAAACAAACCATTTCCCGACGAACGTTCCCTTGTATAAACTTCGTAATAAAGACATAATAATACCTGTGATGATTCAAAGCTCACATCTCCGGTATTTCTGAACGCAGCGTCTCAATCACCAAAACACAAGAATTGTGAAAAATATGTGTTATCCTTGAGTTACTGCGTTCTTGTGGGAGGAAAAAAAAAGCGGTTGTGACGTGGTTTCGGTCGTAATTTGGTTAAAAAGATGCCATTTTTCTTCATTCTTTGCAGTGTACGTGGCTTTCAGCATCTATCAGTTGATCTCTCCCTATAGTGTTGATGGCTCTCTCCATCTGTCCTTTGACTTCTCTCTGTACAATGTAGTTGGCTCTCCCCATCTGTCCGTTGATTTCTCCCTGTGCAATGTGGTCGGTTTTCCCCATCTTTACATAGACTTGCCCATGTGCATGCAATGTGGTCAGCTCTTCCATCTGTCCGTTGACTTCTCTCTGTGAAATGTGGTCGGCTCTCCCCATGTGTCCTTTGACTTCTCCATGTGAAATGTGGTCGGCTCTCCCCATCTGTCCTTTGACTTCTACCTGAGCAATGTGATTGGCTCTACCCATCTGTCCCTTGATCTCTGTCTCTGCAATGTGGTCGGCTCTCCCCATCTGTCCTTTGATTTCTCCCTGTGAAATGTGGTCGGCTCTCCCCATCTGTCCTTTGATTTCTCCCTGAGCAATGTGATCGGCTCTCCCCCATCTGTCCCTTGATCTCTGTCTCTGCAATGTGGTCAGCTCTCCCATCTGTCCTTTGATTTCTCCCTGAGCAATGTTATCGGCTCTCCCCATCTGTCCCTTGATCTCTGTCTCTGCAATGTGGTCAGTTCTCCCATCTGTCTTTTGACTTCTCCCCTGTGCAATGTGGTCAGCTCTCCCCGTCTGTCCTTTGACTTCTTCCTGTGAAATGGTGTCGGCTCTCCCCATCTGTCTTTGGACTTGTCTCTACAAAATGTGGTCGGCTCTCCCCATCTGTCTTTGGACTTGTCTCTATGAAATGCGGTCGGCTCTCCCCATCTGTCTTTGGACTTGTCCCAGTGAAATGTGGTCGGCTCTCCCCATCTGTCCGTTGATTTCTCCCTGTGCAATGTGGTTGGCTCTCCCCATCTGTCCATAGACTCGCCCATGTGCATGCAATGTGGTCGGCTCTCCCATCTGTCCTTTGACTTTTCCCTGTGAAATGTGGTCGGCTCTCCCCATCTGTCTTTTGACTTCTCCCTGTGCAATGTGGTTGGCTCTCCCCATCTGTCCATCGCCTTCTCCCTGTGCAATGTGGTTGGCTCTCCACATCTGTCTTTTGACTTCTCCCTGTGCAATGTGGTTGGCTCTCCCCACCTGTCCTTTGCCTTCTTTTAGAGCAATGTGGTCGGCTTTCCCCGTCTGTCTTTTGCCTTCTTCCAGAGCAATGTGGTTGGCTCTCCCCATCTATCTTTTGCCTTCTCCCTGTGCAATGTGGTTGACTTTCCACATCTGTCCATTGCCTTCTCCCTGGGTACTGTGGTCGTTTTCTCCGGGGAGAGCTGTGACAGCTTTTCAACGGCATCATCTTTTTATGTGTTTGTTTGCATCTGTCTGTGTTTTGTTTGCCTTTTACAGTGGACTATTTATTTCCCAGCCAACGGCCTGCTTGCCAAGAATTCTTTTACCTCCACTAAGTGTTTGCTTCCTGTGGATCCTTGTCTTATCGTCTCACGGAAAGACTGGGACACTGATCTCAACTTACACTACGTGTGTGCATCTGGTATATAAACATTCTCGACACCCTAAGCTTGCAGTGAAAAGGCTTTTTGTTGTTTGTTTGTTATTGTTTGTTTTGTTGTCGTGGTTGTTGTTCTTGTTGTTGTTACTGTTGTTTGCAGGTGAGGGATAGGGGCGGACGGGAGAGGGGAGAACTGTGTTCAAGAACTGATCCACTAACCCCAGTGGACATGATTCCAAAATGGTGAAGATAGTTTCTGGCATGATTGTCTGTTGATTATGTGTGTATGTGCAAGGTCAGAGTCTTTCCATGTTGTCAGTATGCCCCCCCCCCCCCTACCCCCACCCCTCTCCTGCGGTGTGAAACATGTGCGCATAAATTATTGAAAGCGACATTTTGTGATGAGCGCCACCTAACGACTGCTGTGAAAAGAATCGTGGCAGGTCACGCAGTGAGTAACCGCCATCAGATAATGGCCGTCAGCCTTGAAGAAGAAGACTGTTCAGGCAAGATATTACGGAGCAAGTAAAGGTAGAGGCCATCTTTGTTCAAAGTCCATAGCAACCGAATCTAAAATGTGTCTTTTTGCGGATGCTTTTTCCTGAAGCTAATGTCAAATATTTATATGTCGTATTGCAACCAGTTCAACGGTTGTTCTTTTTCTGTTTTTTTGTTTTGTTTTGTTTTGTTTTTTGTAGCATGAAAATGTTGCATTTAAATAGTAGAAGTCTGCTTTGTTGTTCAAAAGGTCAGTGTTTAGGGGCTACAGTAGAGCTCAAGTTCAGCTTCACCTATCCCTGGACATCGTCTGTTGTCGTTAGGGCACCGCTGATGATCTGGCCACCACTCTCCTCCATCCGTCCCTGTCCTCCACCGCTCGCTGAGATTCTGCTAGGCTCATTCCAGTCCACTCTTGTATATTGTCCTCCCACCTCTTCCTTTGTTTTCCTCTATTGTGGCTTCCTCTGACTGTTCCTTGCAGGACTGTCTTTGCAAGGGCTGCTGAACGGGACACATGTCCGTACCACTTCATTTTCCGCTTCTTGACGATGGGTCCAACTGCTTGTTGAATTATTCTACGGACTTTTTTTTATTTGTCACGTGATCTGTGTAACAGATGCTCAAGATCTTTCTGTGGCATCTCATTTCAGTTGCCAGAATTCTTCTTTGGAACTCTGCTGTGAGTGTCCAAGTAGAGCTCAAGTAGTAGCAACCAACTGCCGGTTGAGAAAGTTAGAAACCACCCCCGTTTATGTGAAAAACGGCTCTCTTTTAACGTGATAAAGACGATTTTGCCCTGGAGTTTGGGGCTTCTCAGTTACTTCAATACCGTGTGTAAGCACAGTAGCAGAATAATATGACTTGTGGACTCGTTGTGTTTCGACGCCGTTAGTAGGGCAAAAGGACTAAGGAGTGAAAATTCTGGTAGACACCAGAAAAAGGGTGTCGCGAGTAGATTGTGTCTGCACGCCACACGTACGAATATGACACCAAAATGCTGTATAATCCATGTATGCTAAACGTTTCAAGGCATATAAAATTTGCCCATGATTCAAAGTTAGACTTAGGATAGATCAAAAGAACGGCTCCCACCAATACCATTTGTTTTGAGGATTTTCCAGGTGACATCACTCAAAATCTAGGAATGCGTGAACTGTCCCACCTTTGAGGCCTGAAGCTCACCTGTGACCTAACTTTATGCCAGCTGATCTTCCCCGAATAGTTCCAATAGACGTATGGATTAGGAATTATGGTGGGATGGACGGGGTTCGTGCAGTTAATTGCTTGGATTGCTTTCAAACTCATTAAACACCCCTGGGTGACATTTCTTCAGGAATCGTGTTCATATGAATCACTTAAAAAAGATGTCCAGAACATGCCATAAAATATCTGACAACAAAAACAACAACAGCAACAACAACAACAATAACAGCAGCAGCAGTAGTAGTAGTGAATAAGAAGAAGAAGAATGATGATGATGATGATAATAACAACAGCAATGATGATGATGATGATGATGATGATGATGATGATGTTGCTGTTGTTCTTGTTCTTGTTGTCATAGTAATGATGATGATGATGATGATGACGACGACGACGACGACGACGACGACGACGACGACGACGCTGATGATGATGATGATGATGATGATGATGATGATGATGATTACAGTTAGTTGTTGCTGCAGCTGCAGGATACAATAGAACCTATATTAATTACAACTGTTCTACAGACATGATCTGGCCTTCCGCAGCCGGCTGGACTAAACAGCGTGAACTGAATTGAGAGAGCCAAGAATCTTTACCTAAACAGCGTGAACTGAATTGAGAGAGCCAAGAATCTTTACCTAAACAGCGTGAACTGAATTGAGAGAGCCAAGAATCTTTACCTAAACAGCGTGAACTGAATTCAGAGAGCCAAGAATCTTTACCTAAACAGCATGAACTGAATTGAGAGAGCCAAGAGTCTTTACCTAAACAGCGTGAACTGAATTGAGAGAGCCAAGAGTCTTGACCTAAACAGCATGAACTGAATCGAGAGAGCCAAGAGTCTTGACCTAAACAGCATGAACTGAACTGAGATAGCCAAGAGTCTTTACCTAAACAGCATGAACTGAATTCAGACAGCCAAGAGTCTTTACCTAAAGAGCATGAACTGAATCGAGAGAGCCAAGAGTCTTGACCTAAACAGCATGAACTGAATTCAGACAGCCAAGAGTCTTGACCCAAACAGCATGAACTGAACTGAGATAGCCAAGAGTCTTTTACCTGCTGTCGAGGATGGCCGACGACGGAGGGGAAGACAACTCTGGGAGCATCATCCCCAGCAAAACCAGCCTTGCACGTGCCGGACCCATTGTCGATGACCACAGCCAGATCATCCGTGTCGTTCATGATGATGGCCTGCCGGTGTGAGATAAGCGGAGGTCAGCTGTTGGCCTTCTCAAGCAACGACACAACAACTTTGTGGCAGTTTTTCGTGGTGGCATTAACGTTATTGCGCCAGGTTCTCCGAGTGCTGTGGCTGGCTCGTAGTCGCAGTTAGGCTATTGCGTACACATCGCCTTTTCGCCTCAGTTCACTGCTTCGCTGTTTTTCTCCTCCATGTCCCGGCAACAAGCACGACACCCCAGAAAATCGGACCGTCTCTCACGAAGGTGACAGAATCGTGTGGGTCACCTGCGCTTGTTCAGATGTGAATGATTATAATGATCGTTGTTGTTGTTTCTTGTTCTTGTTAGCCACAGAACTCAACATATGCAGAATGGACGAGATAATCGGCGGCCTTCAAGAAATAAGTTTGGATTTTTGCTGTTGTCAGTTGGAAGGATGGGTCGTCGGTGCCTATGTTGTTGTTATCTATCAGTTTCCTTATCTCCCCCCCCCCCCCCCCCCCCCCGCTCTTCCCCAAGCCCCCTGTGTTCTGTGTCGCAATGTGCAGGAAAGACGCTTATCAGATTAGCTGCACTCAACGTCACCTATCTCACGGAGCCTGTCGCCCAGTCAGCGGTTGTGGAGTTTTCGTAACAGTTCACATCGAATCCTCGCAACTCTGATTTTTTTTTTTTTTTTTCCTGTGCGCGTTTCGATTTCGAGTGCTCACAAAGCATCTAACAAACACGCGGCTTTTGTTGTTGTAATTGTTGTTGTCTTTTAACAACTTTCACTCCGTCCCTTCGAATCCCCCCTCCTCCCCCCCTCTCGTGCAAATAGGCGCGCGCGCCTTGTGTGTGTGTGCGTGCATGTATGTGTGCGTGCGTGTGCGCGCGCGCGCCGATGTGTGTGTGTGCGCGCGCGCCTATGTGTGTGTGTGTGTGCGCGCGCGCGCGCGCGTATATATATATATATATATATGGTGTGTGTGTTGGTGTTGGTGCATGTGTGAGGGAGGGAAGGCGAGAACAGACATATAGACCGACGGACAGACGAACTGGGGTTTATTATATGACAATGGGCAGAAACATTGAACAGCAGACTCCTCAAAGATCTTGACCAGGGATGATCCTTCTGAGGTCACTGTTCATGTTCTGAAAGATGTAGCTATTCTTTCATTTCATTCTGGATTTCCTGCAAAATAGATCCAGTTTCTAGCTGATGTTGGTGTGGCTGAAATGTACTGAGGACTTTTGCTTTATCGGTGTTTATTCATTTTCATATTTCTTTTCCTTCTTTCTTTTTTTTAATGTTTATTCCATTTGGACTCTAATGCCGTCGGCTGGGGTACGAACAGTATGAACTGAATTGAATGGGATAGAGCCAGGAAGAATGAAATAGTGCGTATTGTTCCATTTGATTGCGTTTGTTGTTCCAACGACCCATCTTGAAAAAAACTCACCTTACAAGGCATTTTTCTTTAATCTACCTGTCCCCTCTCTCTCTCACATTCTCTCTCACGAAAAACTGGCACCTCTTACGGATTGTCTCCCTTTGACCAGCTTTTTGTACTGTGTGCCCACCAGTTCCTACCGGGATCAGTGCAGCATGCAGCCATAAACTGCAGCACTCCCAAATTTGATAGAGAACGATTGCAACAGATACTGTTGTCTGCTCCGTCATCGTTGGTACAGATTAAGGTCCCGTTTACTCTCAAGTGGCGGGGGGGGGGGGGGGGGGGGGGTTGGCTTTTTTCGTGAAGACAAACTGCAGTTCGTGATAAAGTCCCCGTGTTCTTAAAGTAAGTTTAGAAAGGAAGACACCGTCATGAGCTGACCTGTCATCATTCTACCACACCTTTTAAATACTTTCAAAAGTGTGTCTGGTGGTAAATTCCCATCTTCCCTCCCCTCCCAGCTTTCTAGATAGAATGTACAGTTGTCAGCGTACAGCGCCGAACCCGACTGCATCGACATAGGTTGTAATGAAATCCTGCCGACATGTTTCGACAAAAAAAAGAAACAGAAAATTCTGTTGTATCGAAATCCGTATGTAACAAAATTCTTTTGTACTGAAGGGACAGAGTGAAGAGGTTGGGAAGGTGTTGGGGGGGAAGGGAAGCGAAAAGGGGGAAGGTGTTGGGGGGGGGGGGGGGGGTAATTTGCTGCTTCCCAACCGGTGCGGTAGTTTCAGGGCCACGCTGCCGTTTCAAAAATCGCCATTAAATCGACAGTGAAAGGATTTAGAGCCAGTTTGTCGTCACTAATGACGGATCAATGTGATGTATGCTAAGTTGCTCTCTCTCTCTCTCCTCACTGTGTGTGTGTGTGTGTGTGTGTGTGTGTGTGTGTGTGTGTGCGTGCGTGCGTGCGTGCGTGTGTGTTTATGAGGTAGGGATTGGGGTGGGGCATAGGGAGGAGGCATGAGGTCGAGGAGTGTAGTTTCTGGGTTTGTACGAACGCGAGTTGCGATCACAATCCGCGTCTTGACGACGAGTTGACACTACGTGATATCCCCCTCCCTACCTCCCCCCACATACACAGAGAAAGAGAGAGGGTCTTGCACTGCTGTCGAGTTATGAGAAAAAGGGTCAATGAGCAATGCACTGGCAGCCCCGTGCACACAGGCATTAGAATAAAACATTCTAATGGTCATCATTGCGCCGTGACAGCTGATGGGGAGCGGTTTCGTGCAGACATGCTAGTGGCGAGGGATCACCACTGTCCTCTGTCACTGGTTATACGCAACAGGCTAGAGAAATTTCCGTCAGTCAAATCCTTCATGTTGAGGAACACTGTATGTTCGCACTCCATGCACGGCGCGCACTCAGAGTGCTCACTCCAGCTCCCTGCCACCGACTGGCTTTGTTCTGTAACAGCACTGGCACCGGCAACCCGCAAGTGGCGACACACCATTTGCTGCCGAATCACTTCGGTGGTGTTCAGTGGTGCCTTTTCTGATCCAACACACGCAGGACACCACCTACTAACCCCCCTACTGACGAAAGCTACTTTGTCGCGGAGCCAGCGCGAGTGAGCTCTCCCTCCGGAGGGTGCCACCACGTCCGTCTAACGACAGTCCCCATGACTTGGCCAACACCGGAAACCCCGAGAAAACCTCGCCAAAGGCGTCGACTCGGAGAGACAATTAAAAGTGAGGTCACAGTGAGAACACAGTATATAGGGCGAATACATTATTAGGAAAGATTTTGTTCATATTTCTGACCTGTAGGCCTTGAATACATGTTTCTCATGCTTGTTTTAAACAGAACGGAACTGTAAGATACCTTTACCTTTATTTTACATATCCGTCTTTTTTTTCCGAATGACATTGAACGTATTGGGATTTTCGATTCTTTGAATTGATTAACTGGCTTGAGACTGGATTTTAACCTATACTGATGGCTGTTCATCTGTTTGGGGAGTGTGGATTTCTTCATGACAAAAATCTCGCTGGAGGCCGACACATTCTGTGCTTACATTAAGGTCATGTTGTCTCCCTTTGTCCAGTGGATTCTAGGGAACATTGCAGTGTTCTGCACCAACTGCTGTAGTGTGCTCCGTGCCTCCGAGGGGAAACAATGCCCATTATGTTTCCATCGCATATAAACTTAACTTTACACAAGAAACTGGCTATAAATGAACAAGTATGAATGAACAAGAGAACTAAGGAACCCACTTCCAAATCCAGTCTTGCAAAATCTCCCACTCTCCCTGACACAGAGCAGTCAGGGTTCCCTCAGACGTTCGAGCATAAAATTGAAGGACTTTTCAATGGCTGTTCCGAGACGTTTTGTAAAAATTCAATGGTGTGTCACATAGAAAGTAAAGCACAGGTGGGTGATACTGAAGGCAAGGCAAAGGTAGGCGATGCAGAAGGCAAGGCACAGGTGGGCGATGCAGAAGGCAAGGCACAGGTGGGCGATACAGAAGGCAAAGGTGGGTGATGCAGAACGCAAGGCACAGGTGGGCGATATAGAAGGCAAAGGTGGGCGATACAGAAGGCAAGGCAAAGGTGGGCGATGCAGAAGGCAAGGCACAGGTGGGCGATATAGAAGGCAAAGGTGGGCGATACAGAAGGCAAGGCAAAGGTGGGCGATGCAGAAGGCAAGGCACAGGTGGGCGATATAGAAGGCAAAGGTGGGCGATACAGAAGGCAAGGCAAAGGTAGGCGACACAGCAAGCAGCGCAAGTTTATATTGGAACATTAGGACATCCTCATGCCTCGTCCACATCCCCACCCCGTACCAAACTTCCGTGTCCCTCAACGAAAGAGGACGTAACAGCAACGGAAAGCTTTTGACATGGCATGGAGTGGAACAGTCTTTTCATCCTATCCGATATCAGGGTGCAGTGTTCAAAACGTTCTCCCCTTGGTGACAGTATAACGTCACCCACCTTGTTTTTGTGGTGCTGACCAATCAAAGAACAGTTGGAAGCAGATTTTCGGCCATGGCAACTGCCCTAAATGTTGCTCGCCCTCCGGATATGAAGGGTACGCTGACAGGAGTTGGTTCCATAGCTACAGACCAATCAATGTTGTCAGTGAAGTGGAACGATTGGTAGGTGTCCTCCGTATGTTAAATCAGAACAAACGTGTCCTCCGTAAATCGGGTCAGAACAAACATCACGGCAGAAGCGCTGGGTCTACTGTGGTGGGTGGCTCAATGAAGACCCAGCACAGATCGCTCCCCGTGAACTGCCGGTACTGCAGCTGTGAGGAACCAAACCGTAATGCTGTGTGCTGTGAGCGGAACGAGTGTCATAGGGGTTTAAGGGGGGGGGGGGGGGGGGGGGAGGAGGGTTATGAGAATGGTGGAGGGCGCAGGGGTAGCAGTGCACTTGGGTGGTGGTGGCGGTGGTCGGGAGAAGGAGAGGGGGGGGGGGGTTAGCAGAGGTGAAACAGAGGCTTGGAAGATAAGATAGCAAAGAAAAAAACGTGGATGAAATAAACAAACACAGGACATTCGGATTAAAAGTAAACGACATCCAAGACCCCTGTTGGCGGCGGTTCTTGGCCGTACCGCACTGCATGCTGCAGCCTGTTGTTTCATTGGACACAGCTTTGCCCAGGAGGATTACTGTTGTGCAGAAGCCTGAAATGGACCGCAGCGTTACTTCAAGCAAGGCAAAATACGAAAAAAAACACACACATTGCAGGATGTAATCTAACACGTCTTTAATACATATCATGTAAGGAGATATCTCACGAATGTCTTCGGATGTCACAAATTGCAGACAAAAATGCAGGCAAGCAATACTATCCCAATGGCTCCCGCAAAATATACTCCTCCAATGCCTCCTGCAGGGTACACCCCCTCCCCCACCCCCTCCAAGCTTTTGCAGAATATATTCCCCTCCCCATGGCTCCAGCCGAATCTCCCACCCCTACCAGCTCCTGCAGAGTACAACCCACCCACCCATAGCTCCTGCAGAGTACAACCCACCCATCCCATAGCTCCTGCAGAGGATAACCCACCCACCCCATAGCTCCTGCAGAGTATAAACCACCAACCCCATCCTCATAGCTCCTGCAGAGTTTGCCCTCCCCCCTCCTATTTGCACCTGCAGTGTACAACCCCCCCCCCCCCCCAGCTCCTGCAGTTTGCCTTCTCCCCGTTGGTCCTGCAGACTTTGGTATCTCCCCTCCCATTGGCTCCTGCAGAGTACAACCCAAAACATTTCATGCCGAGTTTGCCCCCCCCCCCCCCCCCCCCCAATCTCCCCATTGGTCCTGCAGACTTTGGTACCTCTCTTCCCATTGGCTACTGCAGAGACCTTTTTGCAAACGATCTTTTAACTAGCAATCATCATGGAATGAAATACTACAAGGTCAACAACAGATCCAGGTAAGCACCACAACACAAAGCGAGGCCACACTCGCTAGGTCCAGTCAGTCCACCGTCCCTCCCACTCTTGTCAATTTCAGATCGTTGGATATGACCGAGAGTTCAACATATACATTTGACCTGCTAAATAATTACAGAAAAAAAATAAAATAAACATATCACGTTGCATGGCAAACCACGTGAGAAATCTTCCACTCCCACTTATTTATACATTGCTCATATATTGCTTTTATGAACTGAAACGAACATGGAAATTAAAAAAAAAAAAGCAATGGCACAATTCCAAAATAAAGTTAAGGCATTAGCACAGCAGCAGAAACCGTCAACGAGTTCCGGATACTTTTGATAGTTCAGTGCTGACGGCTTCAGATTTTGTGCTTATCACCGATTTTAGAAGCATTTCCTGTGAACGATGGACGGACCAGACTCATCGTATTCCTGCTTGGAGATCCACATCTGCTGGAAGGTGGACAGAGACGCCAGGATGGAGCCGCCGATCCACACCGAGTACTTGCGTTCTGGAGGAGCGATGATCTTGATCTTCATGGTGGGAGGAGCCAGGGCGGTGATCTCCTTCTGCATCCTGTCGGCAATGCCGGGGAACATGGTGGAACCTCCAGACAGCACAGTGTTGGCGTACAGGTCTTTACGGATGTCCACGTCGCACTTCATGATGGAGTTGTAGGTGGTCTCATGGATGCCAGCGGACTCCATGCCCAGGAAAGACGGCTGGAACAAGGCTTCAGGACAACGGAACCTTTCGTTGCCAATGGTGATGACCTGACCATCAGGAAGTTCGTAGCTCTTCTCCAGAGAAGACGAGGATGCTGCAGTCTGCATTTCCTGCTCGAAGTCCAGAGCCACGTAGCATAGTTTCTCTTTGATGTCACGCACGATCTCGCGCTCAGCAGTGGTGGTGAAGCTGTACCCACGCTCCGTCAGGATCTTCATCAGGTAGTCAGTCAGGTCACGGCCGGCCAGATCCAGTCTAATGATGGCGTGGGGCAGGGCGTAGCCCTCGTAGATGGGGACAGTGTGGGTCACTCCATCACCGGAATCCAGGACAATACCTGTGGTGCGACCAGAGGCGTACAGGGACAGCACGGCCTGAATGGCCACGTACATGGCTGGGGAGTTGAAGGTCTCGAACATGATCTGGGTCATCTTCTCACGGTTGGCCTTGGGGTTGAGAGGGGCCTCTGTCAGCAGAACCGGGTGCTCCTCGGGGCCACACGCAGCTCGTTGTAGAAGGTGTGGTGCCAGATCTTCTCCATGTCGTCCCAGTTGGTGACGATGCCGTGCTCGATGGGGTACTTGAGGGTCAGGATACCACGCTTGCTCTGGGCCTCGTCTCCGACATAGCTGTCCTTCTGGCCCATGCCCACCATCACTCCCTGTTCAACAGACACGTTAACATCCGGTCAGCGTGAAACGTAATGCAGAACAGCACATAGAGCTAGAGGACATTGCGCATCTTTCTGATATCAGCTGTTAGTGTATGCCTCCATGTCAAAGTGTGTCTCATGCTGAGCTTTCCAGCATGGCAGTGCTTTACTTTCGTTCCGTGTGGCTATTCTGATAGCCAGAGAAATCCTGGAGATAAAGCAAGCAACTAATTATCTATGTCCTGTGGCTCATGCTGAGCTTTCCAGCATGGCAGTGCTTTACTTTTGTTCCGTGTGGCTATTCTGATAGCCAGAGAAATCCTGGAGATAAAGCAAGCAACTAATTATCTATATCCTGTATCTCATGCTGAGCTTTCCAGCATGACAGAACTTTACTTTCGTTCCGTGTGGCTATTCTGATAGCCAGAGAAATCCTGGAGATAATAAAGCAAGCAACTAATTATCTATGTCCTGTAAGCATTCAGTCCTAGTGCTCTGGGGTCACTTCATAAGCCACGTCACCACAGCTTCACTTTAAAAGGGAATGCCCTAATTGAAGTTTCAGCCTCCTGTGGATCGATATACATGGAATCTTTCTACATTTTGAAGAACAGATCACTAAGGAATATTTCTACATTTTGAAGAACAGATCACTAAGGAATCTTTCTACATTTTGAAGAACAGATCACTACGGAATATTTCTACATTTTGAAGAACAGATCTTACAGCAAGTAGCATCATAGCCTCTACCTTCTCCCATCCCTATTTTTAATTCCCGTTATCCACATGCTCTTTGAACACTTTCCCCTTTAAACATTTTCCTCGTTTGCGACAGTAATTTTTTTTAACAGTTTATTCATGACTGATGACATCACACACACACACACACACAGCACACACACACACACACGGTAGTTCGTATCGCACAGCTCCGTTTAAAGTGGTGGGGCAGAGTGAACAGCCTAAAAGGAAACTGGGTAAGTGGTAGATGTGCGAGAAATACGTCCATCAGGCGGAACAATTTTTTCCGACATCTCCAGACTTCAGTCTGGAAAGAATGACCTCAAGACTCAGGTTAACAGATGTTAATCTCACCTCTACCCGACATACCCCTTGTATACAAATCTACACGTACCACGGTCATCACCCCCCCCCCCCCCCCCCCCTTCCGCAAGGCAGGAAGGAACAAATGCGCACGCACCTGTTTCATCGAGTGGTCATAAACAGTGTGCACAACTCCCCGCTTCTCGCTCTACAACTCGTTACGTTATCGGAAACGCCGGCCAAAATATTTGTCTCGCGCTCTACAACTCGTTACGTTATCGGAAACGCCGGCCAAAATATTTGTCTCGCGCGCGCGCATGCGAGTGTTTGTGTCGGTGCGCTTCTGATCCGTCACCTATTACACGGCTAACACACACGCGCGGGGGGGGGGGGGGGGGGGGGGGGGGGGGGGGGGGGGGGGGAGAGGAGAGAGATTTTCAAGTTGCTACATTTGTGCGGATATTTCAACGTGCATGCACGTGTGTACTTGTTCCATGTGTGCGTGCGTGTGTGTGTTTGCGTGCGTGCGTGCATGCGCGTGTGTGTGAGTGTGTGTGCGCGTGTGTGTATGTGTGTGCATGTGTGTGTGTGTGTTTGGGTTATGCCGGTTGAGATAAGCGTGCAGCCAGCATGAGGCAGTGCCCTAAACAAAAGTCATAAGTGTGTGTGTGTTGTGTGTGTACGTGCGCGTGCGCACGCACGCGTGGGCGCGCGCGCCGCACGTGTGCGAATGCGAGCGAGTGTGTGTATGTGCGTATATGTGTGTGTGCGAGTGTGTGTATGTGCAGGTGTGTGTGTGTGTGTGTGTGTGTGTGTGTGTGTGTGTGTTTGAGAGTGTGTGTGTTCCTTTTAACCACACAGACATCTGCCAAATTTCTCTCTCCCTCCCCCCCCCCCCCTCTCTCTCTCTCTCTCTCTCTCTCACGCACTCGCACGCGCGCCCACACGCACCTGAAACTGTATTTTTCTGTAATTTACGTGCACATAGTTTCACATTATGGCATTTCTCCCCCGCTCGTACTGATGATCTGACTTTTCGAACGTATAGGCAATCTCTTCATAATCTCAAAGTGAAATTTTCCTTCGAAAAAAAAAAAGTTAAAAAAAAAAGGGTTTCGAAAAAAAAAAGGGTCACAAAAATCTAACATTTTAACAAAGAATACACAGCATTGTTTAAATCGAAAAATCATATTCATTCCTGTACACACGCTGTGATAAGAGCGCGCGCACAATGTTATTCGAGGACTAAATCATGTCTGGAAGAAAATCTGTTTTCCCCATACACCACCAGTGAGGGGCACTGTACAAATGCCCGCTGACTGGTTTAAAAAAAAACAAAAAAAAAAACAGAAGGGATTTCTCGCGCCCACTTGCGCGTGTCAGCAACAACCCGCTCCATGTTGACCGCATCTCATCGAACCGGTCCACGTAACACTTCAACGCTGTCTGCTACTAGGTCTATCCGCGCGACACCGGTATATTGACCTACTTCTACGCCGTCTGCTCACGATGTGAGACACAAACACTTTACAGCCGAGTCCATGAAAACCCTGTTCAGAGATGTCCCACCTGACGTGATCTTTGAGTTCCTGAAAGAGATGAACATTTTTCATCTGATTTAAGACTTTACGGAAGAAAGATTTTTAACGAAGTTTCTGGTGCGTGCGTTTTTAGAAGATGTATTTTAAAAGAGATGTGTAAAGGGTTTTTTATGACTTGCGAGTTGATTTTAACATGGTGAGAGCCGGCCCTTTGCGGTCGGCTGGGCTATAAGCAACATTACCTTACCTTATCCTACGCCGTCTGCTACCAGGCGCGTTTCCGCCCTCCCGCTGTCTCCGTCTCTA
>CM065726.1:20534265-20544265 GCA_033310375.1 Conus canariensis
GCTGTTGTCTAGGAATATTAAAGCCCGCATTGAAGGACTCTCTGAGCTAGATACTGAAACTATGATAGTCATATTTAATTGTTTGATCATTTGAACAAACTGTCGGTTGATTAAATACAAATCAGTTACGATTTTAAGAATAGTAGTCCAAATAATTTTCGTAAGTGTTAGTTGATTCGGTACAAACCAGTCGCAATTCCAAGCAGTCGTGTAAATAATTTTGATCAAGAATTAAAGAATATTGTAGAGGATTCAGTTAAGTTATTGTAAATGGAAGATCAAAATGTCACAAAGAAGAGGCAATGAACTGCATTACCGACAGAGGCAAGAGTATTGTCGATTACTTCATTTGTTCGTTTCTTTATTTGAAATGATTGACGATATAGGCTACATTACTGCTAACACACGTGAGTCTGACAATTTCCCACTTATCATTTTCTTTCCAACAAACGTTGTCCAAAAGGAAACCCCCAAAGGAGAAACACAGCTGAGGAAATATAGAAGCATGTTGGGAGGGGGGGGGGGGGGGGGGGCGTTGCTGATTCGCTCAACAAAAAGCTTCGCGCTAAAAAAAAAAAAAAAAAAAAAAAACAGAAAGAAAGAAAGAAAGAAAAAAAAAAAAATTGTATTGCTGCCTCGATGATAACATTGATTCAGCATGTGAAATTTATGTCTCTTTGCCACAAACTGAAACAGAAGGAATACAATCAAGAAAATCGATAGAAACTCGGTCATAATCACAATGAAGAAACTAAACAAGCTAAATATATTTGTTACACATATCTAGTCCAGTTACATACAGGAGGACCTGGAGAAATATATTGTTTAAAAGAAAAGTTTCACAGATTTATTTAGACAAAAGTAAACTAAACGTAACGAACAACTTTTCAGAGAGCTAACCGATTCATGCGATCATGATAATTCTAAAACTTTCTGAAGTTAAAAGCTGCCAGTTAGCACAGTTGTCTAAATGAATTTTATCTGCAGGTGTGGTTCGACTGTTTCAAATCATTATTTTGCTGTAACAGATCTTCAAACGGCGCACGGTTTAACGAAGAGGTAAAATCACAGGTTAACTCAACGATCCCTGATAATTGTGAAAGCTGATTGAATTTTAAAAAATGGGCAATGATATCACTGAAGCTGAAATTTCAAATGCATTAAACAAACTCGAAAGTAGCAAGTCTTCTGGCTCTGGTCTGGCTTAAGATTTTTTTCCCAACACGCTACTGACTTTTTTTCTTTTTTTTTTTTTTTTTTTTTTTTAGTGCTTTTTCTAAAGATTTGTGAGAAGTGGTACTATGCAGGACACCAGATACTAGTGGAATTCAGTTACGTTTTATTTGGGCGTCATTTTCGCTTCAACATGAAATTTGTCAAAATGTATTGAAAAATTGTTAGGAAAAGCGCTTAGAACTACTGCGAGAATAAAAGATTATTCTATAGAGTGCAGAGCCAGCCAACGTCTGCCGTGTTTGATTTTTTTTTTTTTACACCAAATTAAAATCAATTCCCTTGCAGAGCTCTGAAAGAAGTGGCATTCAGCAGCATGATGAAATAGAAAAAAATATTAAGAATGGTAAAATGGCACTTGAAGTAGGTAATGATATTAAGAACAATGTTGCCATAGGTGGACGTGGTAGATATCCCATTTATATTGATGGCTTTATCCGAATGATTAAGTACTAGAATAAACTGCTTGGTATATCTGAAGACAGGTTTCCTAAACGATGTTACAAGACGTTATGTAGACATAATGCTTCAGGAAGAACAAAGTGGGTTACTGTGTAGGCCTACTCATGGCTTCGGACATGCCCGGTTACTACAGGATTCTGGTCATGTTCTGTCTTCTGTTAATGAATTCAAAACAAGTTTACGGGTTACTCATTACCGGAACTGGCATGGTTCCCATTTGATCTGCCCAGACTATTCCGACTGTCATCCTACTATCTACAGAGCAAATTACGTGTGTGAAGTACAGTCACTCGAACTACTCAGAGTCGTGTGTTTTCGAAGAACAAACAAGTTACCTTTCAATGAAGTTTCTTGGTATGGAAAACCGTCGTCAGGCTCTTTCTGCGCTCTGTGTGAGGGCCAATAAATTGGAGTTTGTCAGTTCTTGTTCGTACGTCCAAATTTATCTCATTGCGCAGAAAGTGTGGTCCATTATGTTATTATACATTTCCGTTCAATTTTACAGTCAAGCTGTCGTGCATGCATGCCAACGGTGATGTGACGGTCAGACTTGGTTTATGTGTCAATAAATGTTTGCAATTACTAAATGATGTTCCCCTGTTTCTTTTGCTGCGCGATCAATGGGACACGGAATAATCGCTGTTGTTATTGTTGTCGCACACACACACACACACACACAGGCGCGCGCGCGCGCGCGCGCGCAGACACACACAGCTCTCTCAAAGAGAGAGAGAGAGAGAGCGATTCACTTACAAGCGCAACGAATACAGCCAACAACAAAACTGAAACACAATACACTTACCCACACCCTCTCCCCCCCCCCCCCCCCACACCCTTTTCTATGTCTCCCACGCCCCTTTTAGGCCGGCTCCCACAATTTCTGCCCGCCTCCACCCCCCTCCCCTCCTCAATTTTCCCCACACCGCCACTTATCCCAGTCACTTATCGAACAGGAGTTTTTAATTTGTTCGTTTGCTTGCGTGAGCTGTTCGGAACCTTGACCTTCCTCATAATAGTTCGGCAATACGACAATGTCCGGGGATGAACGCTGGTGTAGGTCTCACGCGGCAATGCGACAACTGGCCCTATATGGAAGGAGGCGGGGCTAATTGAGGAGCAGTTCATGGAAAAACTAGAAATATCCGTGCCCTAAAAGGCCAGTCAGATCAGTTGGTTTCCGGTTGAGCGGCCTTCTGGGTTGGACCGGGTTGGGGTGGGGGGGGGGGGGGGGGGGGGTGGGGGGGGGGGGGGGCGGGGTGAAGGGAGGAGGTTGGGTTGGGTGCCGTGTTGGAAGGGAGAGGGGGTGAGGGGACGCGAAACGAAGAGCGTTTTCGTAAGCAAGGCTTTGCGAGGCTCTTTACAAATCGCACAAATGTCGCATGCATGCAGCACACACACACACACACCACACACTTTTTGTTAGCTTTAATGTGTGGTGTGTGTGTGTGTGTGTGTGTGTTCGCGCACATTTTGTTAGCATTAATGTGTGTGTGTGTGTTTGAGAGAGAGAGAGAGAGAGAGAGAGAGTGTGTGTGTGTGTTCGTGTGTGTGTGTTGTATTGTTGAGTGAGAGAGAGAGGAGGGTTATTTTCTTGAGTTAGCTTTAATATGTGTGTGTGTGTGTGTGTGTCTTGCGCGCGCGCGCAGGCCTACGTGCGTTTGAGTGTGTGTATGCATCTGTGCACGTGAGCGTGTGTGTGTGTTTGAGAGAGAGAGAGAGAGAGAGAGAGAGAGTGTGTCTGTGTGTGTGTGTGTGTGTGTGTGTCGTGCTGAGTTGTGTTGTTAGGCGTGTGTTGGGTGAGAGAGAGAGAGAGACAGAGAGAGGGAGAGAGAGAGAGGTTTTTGTGTTAGCTTTAATGGTTGTGTGTGTGTGTGTGTGTGTGCGCGCGCGCGCGCGTGCGAGAGAGAAAGAGAGAGACAGACAGACAGACAGAGAGCGAGCGCGCGTGTGTGTGTGTGTATGTGTTTTGTGTGTGTGTGCTCGCGCGTGCGTGCGTGTGTGTGTATATGTGTGTGTGTTGTGTTGTTGGGTGTATTTTGGGGAGAGAGAGAGAGAGAGAGAGAGAGAGAATGTGGGTGCGCGCGCTTGCACGCACATCTGTGTGTGCATGCGCGCGCGCGTGTGTGTGTGTGATTTTTGTTGGCTCTGGTTGAGCTGTTTGATTGTGTAGCCGAGTCCTGGGGAAGCCTATTGGAGGCAAAAGCGTTGCAAAATTTCAAACTCCGTCGGCAGTTGGACGACTTATCTATATATCAATCTATCTAGAGAGGCACACGCGCGCTGATGAAAAAAAATCAATGCACATGACTTCAAACAAACACACGTAAACATGCGCCACCATCGGCACCACTACTACCACCATCCCCTCCTCGCTGCGTATCATTTCGTTCACTCCAGTTTCACTGTGGATTTCTCTGCAGTGAACTTCGTTTTAAGATTTGTTTTTTTCTTCCATAAGCAGGTGACAGGGAAAATGGTCAATAGAACAATCAGAGGATGTTACCATTGATGGTGAATGAGGAACGATAGCGATACGTCGTTTGGAACGATTTCCTCTCTTACCTTAAACCCCCCTCAGACGATCTGTGCCTCGTTTGGATCGAGGTTGAAGCCCCAAGGGAATTTTAAATTGAAATCGAATGCCTCACCAGAGCTTAGCTTTTTCAAACTTTACATTCCGTCTCTGGCTGTTTTATTTATATACAGGTTTTAACAAAAGTTGAAAACCGGACCCGTCAGGTTCCCCCCCCCCCCCCCCCCCTAATTTTTGTTAATTTTCTTTCGTGGATCCCACCTTTAACAGTGGTGAATGAATAGCAGTCCACGTGATGACAGCCATGTCAGCGGCACGCGCATCACACTATGAACACCGGTGTCGGAAATAGGACAAGTGGGCCACAGTTGTCTCATCGATCCTTAACTTTGGTTGAGATGAATATATGAACACATGTGTCGGGCGACGCCCTTGGACCAATCTTGCGACAGGTACATGGAAGTAGCGAATAAAAAAAAAATTCGGAGGCAGTGACATGTTTTTTTTTTTCAGCCTGACAACATAGGTTATCTGTACAAATATATTATGGATTTTTTTTTCTTGTTTTTTTCTGCTTGATCAAACAAAATATGATTACCATGAGATAATGTCAATCTGTCTGAAGACAGATGCGTTCTTGTGAGTTCTCGAGTTCACAGTTGTATTTTTTTTTCTTGGGGGGGGGGGGGGGGGGGGGGGGGTGGAAGGGAGAGCGAGGACGCAGGGGGCGCGCGGGTACTTCTGTCCAAAAGGAAATCCTGCAGGCCAAGGACATCAGGCAGCACCGTGTCTGATCATGACCTCACTTCCAGTTTGTAACTGCATTCCGCCATGTGATGGCGTTATCGCCCCGTGGTCAACTGTAGTGCCTACATTCATTGCACTGCGTTCATCATTGCATATCATTACTGCATTGCATTGCATTGCATTGCATAGTGTATTGTTTTATTTGCATGGCGTGGTTGCGTTGTCAGGTGCAGTGTACAACCTGATCATAACATATCTTTCTCTGACGTTCGGGCTGCTCTCTCCCCTTGGAGATCACGGTGCCGCAATACAGCGACACCCACATTATGTTTCATTTCTTTGTTCTGTGTATGGAGGAGGTGTAGGCCCTTCCTCAAAGTGCTTGTTTCAATATAGTGTAGGCAGAAGTATGATCTTTAGTACACACAGGGGTTCCACGAGTTACCGTGTCATCGGAGACTGTGAAATGGAACTCCTAGCGTAAGCAAAGATACCTATCCTGAGATCTCTTGATCCTTGGCTTCGTTCATTGTCAGCCGTAATCAGATGTACACTCTGAAGATGGGGTGGCGATTTCAGTGCCTCCCCCCCCCCCCCCCCCCCCCCCACTTCCGTCAACGACTCTCGAGTGCGAGTGCCGCCTTTCCTCCCCCCCCCCCCCTCCCTCCTCATATCCCCGTCAGACTACATCCCCTCCCCCCTCCTCGTCAGACGTACAGTGCTCCCCACCCCCTCACTCCCCGTCAGATGTACAGTGCCCTCCCCAGTGTGTGTGTGTTCGCGCGCGCGCGCGCGCGTGTGTGTCAGTGTGTGTGTTGCGTGCGTCAGTGTGTGTGTATGTGTGTGTGTGTGTGTGTGTGAGAGAGAGAGAGAGAGAGAGAGAGAGAGAAAGAGACAGAGGCAAACTACTGACACATGAAGATCACATTCCTTTTGAGATCCTTTTATTTCCCGTATTAAAAAAAAAGTCAAATATTATGCATCCATTGCTTATGGGCATATACTACATAACTCAATGAAAATGTACCCCGAGAATCATTGCTTACCAACACAAAGCACACAAATGGCTTATAAAGAACATAATCATGGATTCTGAGCAAAAATCGTTCGTTTTCAAAGCCACACTTTATTAAAGATGCAGCTAGTGTCGAGTCCTCCGGACAATATGCCCTGGCTTTGCTTCGACCGTCTCAAGTTAGAAGCATTTCCTGTGGACGATGGACGGACCAGACTCATCGTATTCCTGCTTGGAGATCCACATCTGCTGGAAGGTGGACAGAGACGCCAGGATGGAGCCGCCGATCCACACCGAGTACTTGCGTTCTGGAGGAGCGATGATCTTGATCTTCATGGTGGGAGGAGCCAGGGCGGTGATCTCCTTCTGCATCCTGTCGGCAATGCCGGGGTACATAGTGGAACCTCCAGACAGCACAGTGTTGGCGTACAGGTCTTTACGGATGTCCACGTCGCACTTCATGATGGAGTTGTAGGTGGTCTCATGGATGCCAGCGGACTCCATGCCCAGGAAAGACGGCTGGAACAAGGCTTCAGGACAACGGAACCTTTCGTTGCCAATGGTGATGACCTGACCATCAGGAAGTTCGTAGCTCTTCTCCAGAGAAGACGAGGATGATGCAGTCTGCATTTCCTGCTCGAAGTCCAGAGCCACGTAGCATAGTTTCTCTTTGATGTCACGCACGATCTCGCGCTCAGCAGTGGTGGTGAAGCTGTACCCACGCTCTGTCAGGATCTTCATCAGGTAGTCAGTCAGGTCACGGCCGGCCAGATCCAGTCTCATAATGGCGTGGGGCAGGGCGTAGCCCTCGTAGATGGGGACAGTGTGGGTCACTCCATCACCGGAATCCAGGACAATACCTGTGGTGCGACCAGAGGCGTACAGGGACAGCACGGCCTGAATGGCCACGTACATGGCTGGGGAGTTGAAGGTCTCGAACATGATCTGGGTCATCTTCTCACGGTTGGCTTTGGGGTTGAGAGGGGCCTCTGTCAGCAGAACCGGGTGCTCCTCGGGGGCCACACGCAGCTCGTTGTAGAAGGTGTGGTGCCAGATCTTCTCCATGTCGTCCCAGTTGGTGACGATGCCGTGCTCGATGGGGTACTTGAGGGTGAGGATACCACGCTTGCTCTGGGCCTCGTCTCCGACATAGCTGTCCTTCTGGCCCATGCCCACCATCACTCCCTGCCCACAGACAGACCAACAAAAATGAACCACTCTGATGCCCCCAAATGCGTGAAAGCACTATTCAACCAGAAATGGTAGCAGTAAACACACATATAGGTCCAGCAAGACAACACAGTTGACACAGGCCACCGGAAAGGAAGACTTCCTGATGAGTTGGATTTTCTTTCCGGGTGTAAAACTCCACTGCTCGAGTCACCATTACTTCCCTGTTCCTGTTCATCCTCGCCATTGTTCGCGCTTACGTCAGCTTCCTGACCAAGTGCTTACGAAACCAGCATTATTGCTTTCATGGAAAACGGTACAGCCATCATGTTTCTCACAAAGCCTTTTATTATTCAATCGATAATTAGACGTCTTTGTTAACCGAGTAGTGGCGGACAACTACCTTTTTTTTCTTTGGTCCAAACCATTCACTGTATAATGTATTGCATTGTACTCTATCGTGTTCTCTTGTATTGCATTGTATTGTCACTCAAAATTGGAGAAGCTTTACAAGCATTCTACAGTCAGCCCACGAATCCAATATTTCAATCTATGTAAGAGCTATAGAAAGGCTATCTAATGTCAAAGCATGCCGTCATTTTAATCAGAATTACTGACAAAACTGTGCCTCAACCGATGTTTCAAACGAACGCAATATTTCTAAAAGAGCTCAACAGCAAAATCTAGCAAGACCCTTTCATGAAGTCGTAAATAAATACCGAGTTCGGGAACGCTATGCTCATAAACACTGGAGATATCCTGAGCCGGAGACAACGCTACACACACACACACACACACACACACACACACACCAATCAGAGAGACCAGCTTCTATTACCACATACCTGTATGTGGCAATGCCAAAGCGATAGGCAACATGTTCATCAAACCGGACCCCATTAAAATGACATTTCTGACGTATCACTAGTCTACATGCAGTAATAATGCCTCAGAATTTCCACGGAGGAAAGTATTGAGTGGGTCTTTAAACAACAATCCCATAAAGAAGCTTGAGAGAGAGAGAGAGAGAGAGAGAGAGAGGAGGGGAGGCTTGCTCAGTGGAACGAATCGGGTCTTTGCGCGGCCCAGTGAACACTCGTGTTTGCCAATACAACAGAATAGAGCTGCACATGGATAGAAGCAAGCAGGTCACAGCTCGCCGCCCCCGATCTTGCTTACTCTGCAGTTGTTTGGTAGCGGTGGCGAAACCGGTTCCTACTTGTCTGTTGAAACAGAGCGAGATTGGGAAGAGGTGGGGGAGAGGAGGAGGGGAGGGGAGGGGGGAGGGAGACGGAAGGGGATTTGGGGGAAGGACAGAGAGGGAGGGCAGTGGTGGCAGTGACATGCCGCCCACCAGGGACTCTCCTTGACATACCGTAGGCTCTAATCATGATCATGTGAGCAACGAGTCTCCCCAGCTCTTTCCTTCTGTTACAACCCTGTTCAGTGTGTTGTGAGAGAGAGAGAGAGAGAGAGAGAGAGAGAGAGAGAGAGTGTGTGTGTGTGTGTGTGTGCGTGTGCGTGTGTGTGCGAGTATGTGTGTGTGTGTGTACGCGCGTACAAGCATACCGGTAAGGGTGTCCCCCCCCCCCCCCCCCTTAAAAAAAATCATTTATGAAACGGTCCGATACGCCAGTTCCGTGAAGTAATCGGGGCGTGGCTGGCTGTTTGCCTGTCTTTCCGAATTTTTTTTTTTATTTTTATTTTTTTTATAAAGTTACACGTCTTTTCTTCAACCCGCATGTATGGAATGGACTCGGACGACGCGACAGCCCTGTTATGTTTCCATGCGTGGTGTGGCCCTAAGCAACACGAACTGACTTGAAGGGATGCGCCTGGTGCGCTGGGTCAGTGGTAGCCCCCCCCCCCCCCTCCCTCCCCCCTCCCGTCTGGTCACTGGTCTTTCCTGACTTTCAGCTTCGTGTCACGGGGACTCTGGCACTCTCGCGCAATCTGACGGTCAAGAACATCGATAAATCTTCCGGTGCAATTGTATGCTTTTGCGTGTTTGGGGTGGGTCCATTCATCGCGCGAAAATCGATCAATGCGTGCGTTCTCTGTCGGTCGTTTGGTGTGGATCTGTTATCATTTTGAGTATTCACCGTGACAAAAAGATGCAACCCCTCCTTCCTCCCTCTAAAATAACATAAAAGAGGTATCAAAACAACGAAAAGTTCAGAAGGCTTTCAAATTTCGATCAGCCCTCGTTGATCGATGGGCCAAGTGTTTAAAAAGGAGACGTCTATAGAAAAGGGTGTTGAGAGCAAAACTTGATTTTTGGCTATGTTGAAGGATAACGTAATGTAACAATGATAATGCTGCTTAACTGCTTCTGTTCGGTGTACACACTTTGCTACCAAGCGAACGAGGATACGAAGTCCTTTTCATCTGGTAAAAGTCTGAAACTGGAAACCGGAAGTGAAAAGCATGGCAAGAATGTAGTCATCAGTCCATTTTCACCAACAAGATGGCTGACATATTGCTGCCATAGGTTGACGGGTTCAATGCCATACCATCGACAAAGCGCGCAAATATCGATATATGCGCAATTGTGAGGATGGACCGAACGCGCAAGGAGTTTGACCGATTGTCAGATTGCTCATAGCGCTACCTCCTAAAGCGGATGACACATGCATGTTCAGCGGAAGACCCATCTCAAGTCACAGCGACCAACTACAAAATGGTCGCCGGTACTTCCAGAAGGACATCCTACCCTGGTTTTCCTTCCAGCAGTAACCGAAGGTTAGGCAGTATTTAACTCTCTTAACACCGTTTGTTCACGGCTGAAGTGTTGCCTTTAATGCCAAAGCAATACAGATATGCTGCTGTCTACATGACCC
>CM065726.1:20549265-20569265 GCA_033310375.1 Conus canariensis
AAATAATTGAATGTTAATAATTTTAACACATATCACATAATACGTCAAAAATCACTCAATTCATTTTTCGGTGCCTAGAATCAATGTTTAAAATTGAACTAATAATAAATGTGTGAAAATTATCTGGATGAAAACAATTGGAAACCAAATTCTGTGCAACACATCTATAACCTACTTTGTACACACACATCCATCTATCCACACACACACCCATACACACACTAAATCGACCTGTCTATCCAGTATCAGTATGCGTCTCTCTCTCTCTCTCTCTCTCTTATATATATATATATATATATATATATAGAGAGAGAGAGAGAGAGAGAGAGAGAGAGAGAGTATGTATGATCAGGTGCACAGAAAAACGGCGTGTCATGTGTACAGAGTTTCTTTTTTTCCTCTACCACCACCACAATATCAATTTTTGCTTTCTCGTGAGCGCCTTTTCACATCGCGAGACAAACAACTTCGTGTGAGGCAGCCCCGTCTCCCTCCGGGTCTACTAGGCACGCATTCAAGGACCCGAACAAGCGGATGGCGCACGGCCGTGTTTTGCACGTCCGGGTCCGGGTCCACTATGCACGTAGTCTAAAGTCTTTGGATATGTTGGACTTTCCTTTGTGTGTGTGTGTGTGTGTGCGCGCGCGCGCGCGCGCGTTTCTGTATATTCATTTTAAGTACAATCATTTTTGATGGCGTCGTCATAATCGCTGTGCGCGCGCGCGCGCGTGTGTGTGTGTGTGTGTGTGTGTGTATGTATAGGTACGTGCGTGTGTATACGTACGTGCGTGCGTGGTCATTTTGAACTCCAGTCACTCTATCTGCATTGTTCTCTTTCTCTCGGCTCGGCTCGGCTCGGCTCTGCACCCCCCCCCCCCCCCCCCCCCAACGCACATATCTCTCTGCTCTCACACTTGCACCATAAAACAAATGATGTACACACAGAAACAAGTTTATGAGTATGACATAAGAAAGGGCAAGGATGGATTTTGAAATCCGCTTGAAGTCAACACTTAGTTGGAACTGAACACGTTTGATACTGACCCGTTGATTTCTAACGGTTCAAATCATTTTCTGATAAGAAAGGTAATCTTAAGCGAGGCAGGGAACAGTAAAGTATAAACAACAAACAAGTACGGTAACTCTTGCTCCCACGATGAAATAACCACAAGCCCGCAACTCCCAACGAATGCTGCTTACGACACCAAATCGCCTAGCAGAAATGCTTTCACGGAGCACACAGATCAAACAAGCTGTAGTTTGTATTGTCATTTCTTTCTAGACGATTTGGTGTCGTTAGCAGCATTCATTCGGAGTTATGGGCCTGTTATTATTTCATCGTGGGAGCAAGAGTTTACTGTACTTGTTATTTTATTCTCTGATCATTTCACGGTCAAAAGACGTGGTGAAAATGTGTGCGTGAATGAGAGATTTCGTCTTAAGGTCGAACTTTTGGAAACAAATGGACATAAATATCACGTGCAAAAGATGTCCAGGTAGATGACTATAAAGAAAATGTAGGACGGAGAAACTCAAGCGAGAACTCGGCAGCCGGTTTTCAGAGAAGAATCTCCAGCCATGCAGATGTTTTGTCCCTAAACTCCTTGCGGAATAAGGAGGGTCGGGCCCTACCCAGGTCACGACTCGTGAATTCCTTACATACAAAAGTATGTGTAAAAAAAAAATAATAATAAAAAAAAGGTGTTGGAATAGCTGTTTTCAGATGCTTTCTGTTCATGTCTTTGTTTCTTTTTCGTTTTTAGTACGCTTTTCTTTCATATTAGCATCGTTCATATCACGGCACCCCCACTGGCCTGGTCGAAATGCTGAGATAAAAAATTTATGTTCGTTCTTAATTTCTGTGTGTGTGTGTGTGCGCGCGTGAGTGTGTATGTGTGCGTGCGTGAGTGAGTATGTGTGTGTGTGCATGTGTGTGTATGTGTGCGCTTGCTTGTGTGTGTGTGTGTGTGTGTGTGTGTGTGTGTGTGCACGTATACGCGCGCACGCGCGCGCGCGCGCGCGCGCGCGCGTGTGTGTGTGTGTGTGTTCACGACAGTTGTAATCCAACGGTTCTGTGTGCAAGTCGCGAGTTTTCTTCTTTTTTTCTTCTTTTCTTTTCCCCCTTTTTTTTTCCAAATAAATGGGAATCACGTAGCGCAACACACACTCGTACATTTAAATTTAAAAAAAAGTGACACTAAGAGGCGAGAGACAAAGTTCAACCAGCCTTGTCTTTGACTCAGTTTCTTTCCGTGTAAAGTCTTTTTTTTCTGCGATACAAACGTGAAAAATGATGTCTACTGAAAAATGATGTCTGCGATACAAACGTGAAAAAATGTCTGCAGTGCAAACGTGAAAAATGATGTCTGCAATACAAACGGTGAAAAAATGATGTCTGCAATACAAACGGTGAAAAATGATGTCTGCAATACACACGTAAAAAAAAATGTCAGCAATACAAACGTGAAAAATGATGTCTGCATTACACACGTGAGAAGTGATGTCTGCATTACACACGTGAAAAATGAAGTCTGCAATACAAACGTGAAAAATGATGTCTACTGAAAAATGATGTCTGCAATACAAACGTGAAACATGATGTCGGCAAAAACTCACGGTCAGAAAGGACATCTCTTCTGACTATGCACATCGTTTATTTCTCCCCATGCGTGATGAAGGATAACGTCCACTGGCTGGTCAACAAAACAATCGGAATTCTCTGGCTTTTTCCTCAAAAAGATCACACAACGACAGAAATTTCTGAATACACTGAACTGACCAACGTTCATTCCTGCTTTTCAATAATGAAAAGAACCAGCAGAGTTCTCTCTCTTCATTCCGTTACATTCTTGAAATTTGAAAAAAAAAAAAAAAAATTTCCATGAAATCTTCAAAAAAAGTGATTAGTTGACTTATCTCTCCTTTCATGAAACTTTCGATTAAAACAAGATTAGTTGACTTCCACCTCCTGCCATTATTCCTTTAATCAGAATTGGTTAACTTCTCTCTCCTACTCCCATTACACCCTCGATAACAAAAAAAAAAAATAAAAAAATAAAAAAATTCACTTATCTCGCCTCCTCCAAATAAAATCTTCAATGAAAACTAGTTGACATTTCCTTTCTCCTCTTTCTAAATCACCAGTTAAGGTAAGTTAAGTTCTCTCGCCTTTTTCAATTTACTCAATCAACCCCCCCCCCCCCCCCCCCCAAAAAAAAAAAAAAAAAAAAAAAACCGTTCTCGTACACCCGTTAATTCTTCACTAAGCATTAACTGACTTAACTACCTCCCTTCATTAAATCTTCAAGAGAAAAAATAAAGGTGACTTTTCTCTCCTCTCATTACCTTTTCAACAAAACCCAAAACAAGTAGTTCTGTCGTCTCCTTCCTTCTTTCATGCACTACAAAGCCAGGTGTAATCTGTTTTACAAGCGGCACTGGAACGAACCACTCGTTGGGTCGGCTTTTTACCGTTTGAAACTCTCTCTGTTCACCCAGCAATAATGCGCGGGTCAGGAAAGGTACGGTGGCCGAAGGAGAGGTGTAGGCTCCGCATGACATAATGCCGGTCCCCGGACATGACGGACAGTTCACTGTCCCTACGGCCATTAACCCATCCGATTTTAATTTTTTTTTTTTTAATCCTCACCACCACACTCCCCTTTCCCCGACAGTGAAATAAACACAAATAAATATCTTCCTCAGTAGTTAGGGTCGAACCTCAGCATGAATGGGGTATTCCTAATACCCAGTCACCATCATAGAGCGGGGTTGGGTGGAGAAGAAGTGCGGGTGGGGTAGCTGGGGGTGGGGATTGGATGCTAAAGGGGAACGGGGGAGGGAGGGAGGGCTGGTTGTGCTTCCCTATAGATTGTGCCTTCCCAGTCATCATCGAAGGGAGGCGATAGGGTGGAGGGCGGCGGTGGGGGATTTTAATGCTGATTTTTTTTTTTTTTTAATTGTCTCTTTCTCACTAGTCTGCGTTGTGCCTCACCGTTGTGTGGAGTCTCACTCTAATGTGCGTCTTGTCTAAGCGAACCCTCTGCCTTTCCCATTGTCTTTGTGGAGAGTGTGGGGAGGGCAGTCTCACAGCCTCACGTCATTGTGGGTCCACAGCCTCACGTCACTGTGGGTCCACAGCCTCACGTCACTGTGGGTCGTGTCTCGGTCTTGACCCCGCCTTCCCAGTCATCATCAAAGGGAGGATGTGGAGGCCAGTCTCCTCCTCATTAGTCTGGGTCGTGTCTCATGGTTGACTCTTACCTTTTCAACTATCGTCCGAGCGATTACGGGGGAAAAGGTTCTCTTCTTCACTGAACTGGGCTTTGTTTCTGACATTGGCATCAAGTCTGCCTTCCAATGATCATCGTATGGAGTGTGTGGAAAGGGGGGCCTCTTCCTCACTACTCTATGTCACTAATCTGGGCCATGCCACCGCGTGTACTGTGGCAGCCTTTCCAGTGTGTTTATAACCACAGAAAGGAGGGGTGATGGACGGCCTCTTCCTCACCCGAAAGGATCGTGTCTCAGCGTGGACTCTTCCCAACCAGTTATCACCACTGCGAGTTGGTGGATGGTTGGCTGGTCTCTTTCTCCCTAGCCTAGTTGAGTCTCACTCAGCGTGGACTGTTATCACCACTGCGAGTTGGTGGATGGTTGGCTGGTCTCTTTCTCCCTAGCCTAGTTGAGTCTCACTCAGCGTGGACTCTTCCCAACCAGTTATCACCACTGCGAGTTGGTGGATGGTTGGCTGGTCTCTTTCTCCCTAGCCTAGTTGAGTCTCACTCAGCGTGGACTCTTCCCAACCAGTTATCACCACTGCGAGTTGGTGGATGGTTGGCTGGTCTCTTTCTCCCTAGCCTAGTTGAGTCTCACTCAGCGTGGACTCTTCCCAACCAGTTATCACCACTGCGAGTTGGTGGATGGTTGGCTGGTCTCTTTCTCCCTAGCCTAGTTGAGTCTCACTCAGCGTGGACTCTTCCCAACCAGTTATCACCACTGCGAGTTGGTGGATGGTTGGCTGGTCTCTTTCTCCCTAGCCTAGTTGAGTCTCACTCAGCGTGGACTCTGCCTTTACAATTATCTTCAAAGGGGCGGAGAAGGGAGGTGGAGCAGGATGTGAGTGTATCTGTGTATATGTGTGTGAGTGTGTGTATGTGTGTGTGTGTGTGTGCGTTGTTGTTGTTGTTGTTGTTGTTTTCCTCCGTAGTCTGGCCTGTGCTTAACCTGCACTCTATCAGTCCAAAAAAACATCACAGGGTGAAGGGATAGGGTATCTATTCCTCACTAGCCTAGGTTAAGCTTCTGCGCAGATTCTTCGTTACAAATTATCATCAAAGGGCGAGGGGGCGAAGAGGGAGTGGGAGGGGGGGGGGGGGGGGGGGCGAGGGGGGAGTGGGAAGGGAAGTCTTTTTCTCCACTAGTCTTGTAATACTTCAGCGTGGACTCTTGCTTCAAACTTATCTCACAGGTGGGTCATTTCGACACTGGTCTGGGTCGTGCCGTTCTCTCTGCCACTGCTGAGGGTTGCGTTTGTTTGACGTCGTTCTGTTTCTTCAACACCGGCGATGTCAGCGTAGAAAACTGGATTGACACTCCCGATGGCACCACCAACATTGTTTTCAACGATCAGGTGGAACTGATCCGACTCCACGCCGTGATCTTTTGCGTTCTTCACCATGGAACGAGTCTGACTCTCGGGAATTTGGGGCAGAGATTTGCTGTCACGGATATTCTCTTCAGCTTGGTGTGGAAGTGGGACTGTTCCTGGCAGGGCTTCGAGTTGTGTAGCATCGGCGTCAGCCTCGTTCCGAGCGCTAGCGACGTCAGGAGTGACGTAGATGTCAGGCAGATCTCCATTCCGCATCTCCCGGATAGCGTCCAAAGCCAGAGGACGACGGTAGTAGATCCGTGCCAGCACCGACAGCAGAAACATCTCCACCACCAGCACCAGGTGATGCCACTCTAGGGAAAAAGAAGGAAAAGCAGGAATGGTAGCGACTGGACGGGCTGAAAATCAAAGCCAGTGTGTCTAGGTCTCACTACGTTCCTTGTTTGCAATAACCAGCCCAGGCTACTGGAGCAATGAAGTGAAAGTACGAAACACGTAAGCTACATCATCATCATCTACACACCGCATAAAGCACAGAGAGAACAGAGACAAAAAAAAACATAATGGATTACTGTTTTTGTTTTTTTTTCACCCTAAGAAGTAAAGTCACTGGCAGATTGTTACCTACGGATCGAGAGGGGAGGGGGGAGGGGAAGGATGTTCTAATGTTTGGACAGGTAAGCATCCCATAAAACCACTTTTGGTAGTAAAATACCTCTCTTCACACTTACCTGTCCAGACAAATGTCTGAATATCAAAAAGGATGGTGGGAAATCTCACCTGAGTGACCAGACCAATACCCGGACTAAGAAACGCAAGAGGCTGACCACTCATCCCAGAGCTCGGCGCCAAACAGCCAAATGGCCCTAGGTCTCGGCTGTTTTCTGGAGGTTAAAGGATTGTCCCCGACCTCCCGCACAAAGATGTTGTCAGAGCGATAGGCCACAGTGAGAAAATACTTTCGTATCATTACAGCTTGATAAATAATGACGTATATTTTGAGCAACAATAGAAGTGTATGAATTGTAAAGGGCGATGTTGCGATGGTGGCCGGGGATGTTGGTGAATGATGGTGGGGAGGAGGGAGGGAGACGAGGGTGTGCGAGTGATTAATGGCAGGGAGGATGTGGATCAGGTCGACAGTGAAAGATTAGTGTGTGTGTGTGTGTGTGTGTGTGTGTGTGTGTGTGTGTGTGTGTGTGTGTGTGTGTGTCATTGTCAAGTGTGGGTTGGACTTCTTTTTTTTTTTGGACCGAAGATGACCCGTGTTTGTATCCAAGCAAATCAACACCTGCCATAGGTTTATACGCAATCCCACTATCAAATAACATGCAACCGACATGTCCTGATGAGGGGTGATGGCGTCAGCAGCACAGCAACGAATTACTAAGCATTTACTTGGGACAGGTTAGGAAATGGGGAGGAGTGGAGCGGGTTGAGGAGTGAATAGAGGAAACGGAGATTGGGTGGTGGTGGTGGTGGGAGTGGGAGCAGTGAATAAATGGCAAATCATCGGGCGGGGGGTGGGGTGGGGGGGGGGGGGGGAGAATATAAACTATACAGAAATCTGATGATGTATTTCTGTGACAAAAAGAATTGCTGCTTTCTTTGTCGTTCTTTATAGAATGTGCTCTCATATTGCATTTTTCGGAATTGGGAGAGTGGGCTCCGGATCCCTGACATCAATTTCTTATGAATCAGAACTTATTAAACAAAACAAAGCAAAGCAATATCTGGATTGTATTGTACAGCTGCTCCATACGCACAGATGGTGACCAGTTCGCTTATCAGTGGCACATTGTCACCTTTGAATTCCAGCTTTTCCTTTTTATGTTCTAGACCGCATTTGTGCACGTTGGACGAATTCTGAATTGAACAACTTTGGAACGGATATGTTCATACGCCGCATAGCAGACACCAACACGATGGAAACTGACACCAGTTGAACAGAAAAAGGAATGCCAAGCCAGGCCCTACCCTTTCACTCACTCCCACATCCCTTAGGAAGCAGGAGGAAGACTCGATTTTTGCAGCAACGTATGCAAGTTTTGTTACACATGGGTTAATATGACAATATTGTGATTCAAAACTGATACCGTAAAAGTTGCAGTTGATTCCCAAACAACGCTACACAGAAATGTGGGTGTGACAGAAAAAGAACGACGAAGAACACTTAAAAACATAACAACGTGGGGAACAAAAACATTACAAAACAAAATTAACACACAAACCAAAAACTGTGTAGCAAAACAAAAAGCACAACAAAACTCAAGTTGACGTCAACAAACGCACACACCAAAAAAAATAAATAAAAAAAACAAAAAACAAAATAACCCTGTGAAACTAAACTAAAAGAATAACAACAAAAACGCAAGCTGACGTCATGTCGTTACCGCGCATCTGAAATCGTGGCGTGAGGCCGTCTTTACAGGGCGGCACGTCGAACCTGGCCGGAATCAACAGGAGGCTTCCCTGCACGTTGGAGAACAGCTGCACCAGAGCCAGAGCCACGTACTTCGGTCTGGTGTTGTGGGTCAGCAGGTGGGACTGAGCGCTGGTGTGCAGAACGCGCAGTCCGTAGACCGCCATGATCGTGGAAATGATCTTGAGGATCGTCAGATACACGTAGGAATCGGAGAAGTCGATCTGGGAGCCAGAGTAATGTACAGTTTAACATCCAGGTATTCCATAAACAATAAACAAGTAGGGTAAGTCTTGCTCCCATAAGAAAACCTAACACAGAGTAACTTTTATTCAAGACTGGCACAGCCTTTTAATTAGACTTGAATAAAATCAGACAAATACAAAGACAAACAATCTAATTCTTGGGGAAATACAAGCGCAGGCCAACAACCCCTCCATCATCACAGTAATGACTTGGCAAAGATTTGAACTTAAGGGGGGAGGAGGGGGGGGGGGGCGGGTTTGAAAATGAAGAAAATGGGAACATAAAATTAAGAAAAATATATTATGAATATGAAAACTATTCACTGGCTGCATGAGGGAACCATCGTAATCCCTCTCGAAGTCAGATCTATTTGTATTGCCTGCTCCTAGGCCTTTCGTCCGCTGGATCGGACTCATCAGGGAGACACGGCTCCAGGTATTCAGTCAACCAGAACTTAGATTCAGAAAAAAGAAGCAACGGAAGTTCGGTGAAAAAGAAAGAAGGTTATTAAGTATTATGTTGTATTTCGACTTCTCGAAATGCGTGGTTTTCTCTTTTTGGCTTTGTCTGACCCCTACTGTCTCCCTTTTCATTCGTTAGTTTGTATAAGCGCAACAAAACAAAAGAGGTAAGATTAGGTTGTAATCTCGCCACTTACATCATGTGTGTTGAATTTGTCGTCTGCCCACAAAACAGCAGCGATGAATTGAATTATGGGCTGCAAAATGGCGGTCTGGAAAATCATCATCCTCACTATCACCACACTCCTCCTGGGACAGGCAGCATTGATCATGAATTGATCATCATCAAAGAAAGAAAGAAAGAAAGAAAGGAAGGAAAAAAGAACGAAAGAAAAAAAAAACGAAAGAAAGAAAGCAGGAAAGAAAAAAAAAAAAAAAAAAAAGAAAGACAGAAAGAAGGAAGGAAAGATCAAACGAAAGAAGGAAAGATAGAAAGAAACGAAAGAAAGAAAAGAAAATTACAAAGAAAACAAAGAAAAAGACAAAGGAAAGGAAGTGAGGGTGTTGAAGGCAAGGGGCAGCGAGGGTGGGGCGCGGTAAAGGGGAATGGTTCACACGTGGTGGTGATTGTGGTACTGGGGGAGTGAGAGGCGAGAGGAGTATTGAGGAGGAAAGGGGGTAGAGGTGGTGGTGGCAGCGGTGGAACACAATAAAAGAAAAAGGAAAGAAACGTTATCGTCAAGAATCACTGGGCGAGTGCAGACCTTGCTTCGGGTCAGTAAACTAAGCAAAGAAGTACGATTCAGTGAATCAGTGCGTGACAGCGTCGAGTTCGTGATCACCCGTTAAATTGCAAACGAGCAGAATGGCCTGTGTGTGTGTGTGTGTGTGTGTGTGTGTGTGTGTGTGTGTGTGCGCGCGCGCGCGCGCGCATGCACGTATGTGTGTGTGTGTGTGTGTGTGTGTGTGTGTTGTGTTGTGTTGTGTTGTGTCGTGTCGTGTCGTGTTGTGTGTGTGTGTGTGTGTGTGTGTGCGCGCGCGTGTGTGCTTGCATGTGTGTATGGAGGCGCGCGCAAGCATGCACGCGTGTGTGTGTGCGCGCGCGCGCGCACATGTGTGTGTGTGTGTGTGTGTGTGTGTGTGTGTGTGTGTGTGTGTGTGTGTTTCCTGTCTTTTGGTTTTCTGCCTCCAACTCTTTTTCCACATTTGGTTTCCTGTTGTATCTGATGTCTCTTATCACTGTATGATAACTTGTGTTGTCGCAGAGTTCAAACACGGAGAAGAAAAAAACAACAAAAAAACAAAAAAACAAAACCGGGAAAAACACAAACAAATGAACAAAAAGCAAAACAAAACAAAACCCGAAATCTGCATTAACAAATTTGACGTAGAAAAAACAATTCTAACAGCATTAATGAGAATGAAAGTTACATCGATTGGATAGTGGATTTTTCTGGAAGAGCATTTTGTGTTCTAAAATGTGAAGGTAGGCATCAGGCGCACACACACTCCCGTGCACCCGCGTATTGTATACAGCCAGCTTGCAGATAAAGAGGCTACAAGGACAATAACTCCTGCAAGCCATATAAACCTGCGACAGCGTATGTCACACAATGCCACAAACACATGTAATTTCTAGGTTCTTGTTTTGAGTTCCAGAACCAGAGGTGAATTTTCTCTTGTTTGTATATGTGTCACGATATCATTATGTCAGTATGCGGGTGCAAGACACATGTACACACACACACACACACACACACACACACACACACACACACTTACGCGCGCACACACACACGCACGCACACACACACACACACACACACACACACACACACACACACACACACACACGCACACACACACACTTACGTGTGCGCGCACATACACACACACATGCAGATACATATATAGACACATGTACAGAGAGAGAGAGAGAGAGAGAGAGAGAGAGAGAGAGAGAGAGAGGTGCATACCTGACGGGGGGCAGCACAGGGCAGCATAGGCAGCAGCAACAGCAAGGTCGTGCCCTAAGATTGAACCCGGTATCCTTGATCTTCGTCAGAAGGTGTTCCAAGCTCCCGAAATACAGCATCAACAAAGAGCTGAACTGCAGGAGGCAGGCCGACAAATAGCTGAACGGGAATGCAGAGAAAACGGGTTCAAAGCACCACAGCCGAAGTGACAGAACACAAAGAAAAGATTAGAAATAAGTAATATTGATGACAATGTGCTAATTAGGCACTGACTATCTCCCCACGCCCGTAATATTGAAGACAATATGCTAATTAGGCACTTACTATCCCCACCCCCGTGATATTGATGACAATATGCTAATTAGGCACTGACTATCCTCACCCCCGTGATATTGATGACAATATGCTAATCAGGCACTGACCATCCCCACCCCCGTGATATTGATGACAATATGCTAATCAGGCACTTACCATCCCCACCCCCGTGATGTTGATGACAATATGCTAATCAGGCACTGACCATCCCCACCCCTACCCTTCCCCAAAACTTTCCTTACTTACAGCCTCCTTCAGTCTCACTCCACGACTTATTTGTCATGGTGCTTGATTCCAGGGAGAATAAGCTTTGCTGCTTTGAAAGTTTGATCATCTGAATGAATTTTCTCACTCTTCAACCGAGTCACGTGGGTTGTTGCTGATTTTTTTGGGAAAAAAAAAAATTGTGTTGCGGTCAAAAAAGACGCTCCATACCCATCCTATGACTGTCGTGTCCACTGAAACGATATTTCAAAGAATGGGACAAAATGATGCTAACGTATTCTTCCACTCTCGTTCTGCCTACTGTGTTTAACTAGAACAAACGAGAGAGAGAGAGAGAGAGAGAGAGAGAGAGAGAGAGAGAGAGAGAGAGAGAGAGAGAGAGAGAGAATACACACACTCACAAACACACCTCCCCCGCTCTTCTCCTTCTCAGGTACGCGAGGGGATCTATCTGTTGTGTGGAACAGTAACACACAGTTTTTGACTGACAAAGTAGTTTCCTCCAGACACCTGGTCTTTTCAGCGGAGTGCTACTCAGACCGGCCCCCTCTAACCCCCCACCCACCCCTCCCTTCCCTTACCAACCCCTGCCTCCTCCCAAAGGAAAGGGGAGGAGAGAAAGGTGTTAAGAAAGAAACTGAAAGAAAATGGTCTTCAAATACGGAAAGAATGCAAGCGAATATGCACGCACACGAGAGAGAGAGAGAGAGAGAGAGAGAGAGAGAGAGAGAGGGAGGGAGGGGGTAGAGGTGGAAAGAATTGTGGGGGTGGGGTGGGGGTAGGGGGGGGGGGAAGGGGGAGGGAAGAGTGGATTAAACGAAAAGAAAGGAAAGCTACTCACCACGTGGCCACAAAGTCACAGATCTGCATCGCTCTGGGTGTTAGTACAGATAACACAGATGACAATGCAAACACCTGGAAACACACACACACACACACACACACACACACACACACACACACATCGATAATACCCTTTTTTGTGTGTAACGCTACAATGCAAGCTTTAAAAACAGCTTCTGTAAACATGTAGAGATAAAGGCTCAAACCGAGTCAGAGAGAGAAATACGTCACTTGCCATGACGTAATACTAAAACCTAGAAGATGAAGTATTACTACAGCTGGATGATGAAGTAATTCTAAACTTACCATAAAAGCCCGGGTTACAAAACTTTCAAATGAATACATCAAGACGACTGTTCTGAAATGTTTTGGTGTGGTACACCTTCAGTAAAAAGAAACTCGTGGAGAGCGTGGCAGCAGAGAGTCCTCAGAAGAGAAGCCCCCTTCAAGCAAGTGTTTCGGCCCTTATCTCCTGACACTCTAGAGGGTTGGGCCACACCCGGTTCATGACTCCGGATGTCCCTCTGCTGCCCCTTTTTTTTTCCCATCTTGGGACGAGCCATGGCTGGGATTCGAACCCATGACCCTCTGGACATGCTCATTTTTCCACTTAATGACTCGCGCTTTAACCACTGAGCCACACGGACACCTGATATTTGTAGGGAAATTAAGCCTTATGAAGTTCACTTTTGTTCCTCCTTGACCAGATCCAGCTTGAACACCTCTCTGCCGCTTCTGCCATTGCTTTCAGGGCTCTGGTTTTTTCCCTCCCTGCAACTGAGAGCTGTTTCATGAGGCTGTATGCAGACGTTCCTACAAACCCTCTAGCTCCAATTTCTGCAGTGAGGACTTTGACCTGATAGCCTTCTCTGCTCAGGCTGTTTGCCAGATCAGCATACTTTTCAGTCTTGTAGATTTGAGCTGCCTCCATTCTGTTCTCATATGGCACCGTGAGCTCGATCATGATCAGCTGCTTGGTTGACTTAGAGTGGACTACTATGTCTGGTCTCATGCCACTCTTGCTGATGATCTCTGGGTGACTCTTCCATTCTGGGAGGTCTGCAGTGCACTCCCAGTCATCTGCCCCGTCCAGCAGACTCTGCCTGCATGTTTCGAGTGGCACTGTTGTTCTTGGCCATGATTTGCTGCCTCCTGCCGTGAAGAATGTTGCGGGTGCTTTTGGAGTCCTGATTTTCCCTTTTGTGGTGTTGGTACTAGCCCAGACTACTTGTACAATCTCTTTGAGCACTTGGTTGTGCCTCCATGTGTACCTTCCTTGAGCCAGGGCTACTTTACATGAGCTTAGTACATGCTCCACTGTTTGTTTTTCATGGCAGAGGGGGCATGCAGGATCGTCTGTTTTCCCCCACTTCACCAGGTTTGCATTTGAGGGCAGAAGGTCATATGCAGATCTGAGAATGAAGCTGATCCTGAGAGGGGCCATGCGCCAAATGTCATTCCAAGTGAGACTTCTTTGGAGTGCATTCTCCTACGTTGTCCATTGCCCTTGCTGGCTCTGCTGGACTGCTTTTTGGAGTCTTTTTTGGTCTTCTTCTTTTCTCATCTCCTGAATCATCATGTCTCTTTTGGCTTTTCCTTTGGCCTTTGACCACCATTCAGTTTTGGTCACCCCCAGTCCTTGTCTGTTGGTCTGTGTGTGTCCTGTTATTTCTCTGATCTTGAGACTTTCTTTTGCATAATCCATCGCCTCTTGAACTTTCCATTTTCTGCCTGTCTTCAGCTGGGGCTTGATTGCTTCTACCACCTTGTCTCCTGAGTCCTCCAGCATGCTTTGAAGTCTGATCTTCCCTGCTTTGTATTCCTCCAGGATGGATTTCAGTGGTAGTTTCAGCTTTGCTTGGCGACAGTACAGCGCTATGTCAGTCAGACAGGGTGGGACACCAAGCCATTTCCTTGTGAACTTGTTGATTTTGGCTTCCATTGCCTCCACTATGCTGGTGCAGATGTCGTATATCATCAGAGGCCACAGGAGCTTTGGTATCAGCATGAACTGCAGACACCAGACCTTGTACTTGCCAGGGAGCCCACACTGGTCAATGGTCTCCAAGCCTTCCTCCGCCATCTGCTTGGTTTCTTTTGCTCTTTGTGTGTCTTTCAGCGTATCATCATACCATCTTCCAAGGCTCTTGACTGGTTCTTCTGTGACTGTTGGAATGGCCTGGTTGGCAACACTGAAGACCACAGATCCGGCCACTTTTCCTTTCCTCAGTGAGAGACTCCGTGATTTCTTTGGCTTGAACTTCATTCTGGATGAGGCAACTATGTCGTCCAGCCTCTCCAGCACATGACGTGTCTCGTCTTCTCTGGATGAAATCACTGTAGTGTCATCCATGAAGGCCTTGAGAGGAGGCATCTTGTATCCATCGCCAAGGTCTGTTTGTCTCGCGTTGTTTGTTGCTGCTTTCAAGATGAGTTCCATTGCCAGCACGAACAGTATTGGGGAAATTGCACAGCCCATTGCAATACCCACTTCCAAGTTGATCCAGTCTGTTGTGTACTCCTTGGTAGAGAACCGCATTGAGAAGCCATTGAAGTACTTCTTGAGCATGTCGCGGATGTTCTTTGGCACATGGTACATCTCAAGAGCCAACTGTATCATCTCATGGGGCACAGATCCATATGCGTTTGCCAGATCAAGCCACACTACGTCCAGGTCTCTCTTTTCTGTTTTTGCTTTTTGGATTGCGTCCCAGATTGTGGCGTGTTCTACACAGCCAGCCACGCCTGGGATGCCACCTTTCTGGACTGACACATCCAAGTACTTGTTTTCCATCAGGTACTTGGTCAGCCTTGCTGCCATGACAGAGAAGAAGATTTTCCCTTCGACGTTCAGTAGTGATATTAGCCTGAACTGGCTGATGTCACTTGAGTTTTGCTCTTTGGGATGTACACACCATCTGCCGTCATCCACTGGCCGCTGATCTTCTGGTTTCTCCAAGCCGATCGCAGCAGCCTGTGGAGCCACTCCAGCACTTTGGGACATTTCTTGTAAAGCTGGTAAGGTATTCCGTTTGGCCCTGGTGATGATTTGGCTCTGGCTTTGTCGACCACCTTCTTGATTTCCGCCAACGTTGGAGGCTTGCCATTGAACTGTTCCTCAGGGTTGGTTGGCCACAGAAGACCTTGAATGTCGAGTGGTGTTTTGCTCTGTGGGTCAGAGTATGTTTTCCTCAGATGCTGCTCAAGAACTCCTTTGTCCACACTTAGGGTCCCAGATTTTGGCTGCTCAAACAGTGTTCTGGCAAACTGGAAGGGGTCTCTGAAGAAGCGCTCTTGTGTCTTCTTCTTTTTGCTCTTCCTCTTCCTCGCAGATTCCGCTTTGCTGAGGGCGCTGTGTTTTTCTTTCAGGTCTTTCCACAGTTTTTCCAAGCCTTGTTTTTCAGCTGGCAGTGCGGTCTTCATTTGCATCTTGAGGTTTTTCTTTTGGACCCTGATCTTGTCCATCTTTTCTTGGCGTCTGGATTTCTTTGGAGGTGTTTTCTCTCTGGGTAGTTTTGCTCCATAGGCGTCTCTACATGTGGCATACACAATGTCCCCATATGTGGCTAGTTTGTGTTCCAGGGTGCTTTTCCCTATCAGTGCATCGAGTCTTTGGACGATTTTTGCATCCAGTTTCTCCCAATCTTCAGTTTCGTTTGCTCGTGGCAGGTTGAGTTTCAGGCGCCTGGCATCGAGGGCCTGTGCAAATTCCTCATCCGAACCAACAGCGTGGATGTCCTTGGCACTGTGGTTTAAATCCTGGCCTTGGTCTTCCGACGTCTTATCTGCTGATGCAGTGCGCTGCTGCTCATTCAGATGAGTCTTCACACATCCCATCTTTGTTCTGTGGATCTTCATGCCACGGGTGGTAGCGAAACGCTTTCCACAGACACATGGATATTCCATTTGGTCCATGTTCATAGTCCGTTTGGGATTTGCAGTCATGATTGGTTGAGCACCGATGGATTCATCATTCTCTCCCCCTTTCGGTGAATCCTGGGAGCATCTTTTCCTTTTATTCTTAGTAGCCACATGTTTAAGGCAAAGTGGGGAGCCAGCCCACAGAGCCCTTGGTTCTGGTCTTTCCCAGTGTCCTCCGGTCTTTCCCGGACGTCCTCCGGCCTATTCCCGGAAGTCAATGGTTTTACCCATGCATCAGTAGAAAGAAACTCGTGGAGAGCGTGGCAGCAGAGAGTCCTCAGAAGAGAAGCCCCCTTCAAGCAAGTGTTTCGGCCCTTATCTCCTGACACTCTAGAGGGGTTGGGCCACACCCGGTTCATGACTCCGGATGTCCCTCTGCTGCCCCTTTTTTTTTCCCATCTTGGGACGAGCCATGGCTGGGATTCGAACCCATGACCCTCTGGACATGCTCATTTTTCCACTTAATGACTCGCGCTTTAACCACTGAGCCACACGGACACCTGATATTTGTAGGGAAATTAAGCCTTATGAAGTTCACTTTTGTTCCTCCTTGACCAGATCCAGCTTGAACACCTCTCTGCCGCTTCTGCCATTGCTTTCAGGGCTCTGGTTTTTTCCCTCCCTGCAACTGAGAGCTGTTTCATGAGGCTGTATGCAGACGTTCCTACAAACCCTCTAGCTCCAATTTCTGCAGTGAGGACTTTGACCTGATAGCCTTCTCTGCTCAGGCTGTTTGCCAGATCAGCATACTTTTCAGTCTTGTAGATTTGAGCTGCCTCCATTCTGTTCTCATATGGCACCGTGAGCTCGATCATGATCAGCTGCTTGGTTGACTTAGAGTGGACTACTATGTCTGGTCTCATGCCACTCTTGCTGATGATCTCTGGGTGACTCTTCCATTCTGGGAGGTCTGCAGTGCACTCCCAGTCATCTGCCCCGTCCAGCAGACTCTGCCTGCATGTTTCGAGTGGCACTGTTGTTCTTGGCCATGATTTGCTGCCTCCTGCCGTGAAGAATGTTGCGGGTGCTTTTGGAGTCCTGATTTTCCCTTTTGTGGTGTTGGTACTAGCCCAGACTACTTGTACAATCTCTTTGAGCACTTGGTTGTGCCTCCATGTGTACCTTCCTTGAGCCAGGGCTACTTTACATGAGCTTAGTACATGCTCCACTGTTTGTTTTTCATGGCAGAGGGGGCATGCAGGATCGTCTGTTTTCCCCCACTTCACCAGGTTTGCATTTGAGGGCAGAAGGTCATATGCAGATCTGAGAATGAAGCTGATCCTGAGAGGGGCCATGCGCCAAATGTCATTCCAAGTGAGACTTCTTTGGAGTGCATTCTCCTACGTTGTCCATTGCCCTTGCTGGCTCTGCTGGACTGCTTTTTGGAGTCTTTTTTGGTCTTCTTCTTTTCTCATCTCCTGAATCATCATGTCTCTTTTGGCTTTTCCTTTGGCCTTTGACCACCATTCAGTTTTGGTCACCCCCAGTCCTTGTCTGTTGGTCTGTGTGTGTCCTGTTATTTCTCTGATCTTGAGACTTTCTTTTGCATAATCCATCGCCTCTTGAACTTTCCATTTTCTGCCTGTCTTCAGCTGGGGCTTGATTGCTTCTACCACCTTGTCTCCTGAGTCCTCCAGCATGCTTTGAAGTCTGATCTTCCCTGCTTTGTATTCCTCCAGGATGGATTTCAGTGGTAGTTTCAGCTTTGCTTGGCGACAGTACAGCGCTATGTCAGTCAGACAGGGTGGGACACCAAGCCATTTCCTTGTGAACTTGTTGATTTTGGCTTCCATTGCCTCCACTATGCTGGTGCAGATGTCGTATATCATCAGAGGCCACAGGAGCTTTGGTATCAGCATGAACTGCAGACACCAGACCTTGTACTTGCCAGGGAGCCCACACTGGTCAATGGTCTCCAAGCCTTCCTCCGCCATCTGCTTGGTTTCTTTTGCTCTTTGTGTGTCTTTCAGCGTATCATCATACCATCTTCCAAGGCTCTTGACTGGTTCTTCTGTGACTGTTGGAATGGCCTGGTTGGCAACACTGAAGACCACAGATCCGGCCACTTTTCCTTTCCTCAGTGAGAGACTCCGTGATTTCTTTGGCTTGAACTTCATTCTGGATGAGGCAACTATGTCGTCCAGCCTCTCCAGCACATGACGTGTCTCGTCTTCTCTGGATGAAATCACTGTAGTGTCATCCATGAAGGCCTTGAGAGGAGGCATCTTGTATCCATCGCCAAGGTCTGTTTGTCTCGCGTTGTTTGTTGCTGCTTTCAAGATGAGTTCCATTGCCAGCACGAACAGTATTGGGGAAATTGCACAGCCCATTGCAATACCCACTTCCAAGTTGATCCAGTCTGTTGTGTACTCCTTGGTAGAGAACCGCATTGAGAAGCCATTGAAGTACTTCTTGAGCATGTCGCGGATGTTCTTTGGCACATGGTACATCTCAAGAGCCAACTGTATCATCTCATGGGGCACAGATCCATATGCGTTTGCCAGATCAAGCCACACTACGTCCAGGTCTCTCTTTTCTGTTTTTGCTTTTTGGATTGCGTCCCAGATTGTGGCGTGTTCTACACAGCCAGCCACGCCTGGGATGCCACCTTTCTGGACTGACACATCCAAGTACTTGTTTTCCATCAGGTACTTGGTCAGCCTTGCTGCCATGACAGAGAAGAAGATTTTCCCTTCGACGTTCAGTAGTGATATTAGCCTGAACTGGCTGATGTCACTTGAGTTTTGCTCTTTGGGGATGTACACACCATCTGCCGTCATCCACTGGCCGCTGATCTTCTGGTTTCTCCAAGCCGATCGCAGCAGCCTGTGGAGCCACTCCAGCACTTTGGGACATTTCTTGTAAAGCTGGTAAGGTATTCCGTTTGGCCCTGGTGATGATTTGGCTCTGGCTTTGTCGACCACCTTCTTGATTTCCGCCAACGTTGGAGGCTTGCCATTGAACTGTTCCTCAGGGTTGGTTGGCCACAGAAGACCTTGAATGTCGAGTGGTGTTTTGCTCTGTGGGTCAGAGTATGTTTTCCTCAGATGCTGCTCAAGAACTCCTTTGTCCACACTTAGGGTCCCAGATTTTGGCTGCTCAAACAGTGTTCTGGCAAACTGGAAGGGGTCTCTGAAGAAGCGCTCTTGTGTCTTCTTCTTTTTGCTCTTCCTCTTCCTCGCAGATTCCGCTTTGCTGAGGGCGCTGTGTTTTTCTTTCAGGTCTTTCCACAGTTTTTCCAAGCCTTGTTTTTCAGCTGGCAGTGCGGTCTTCATTTGCATCTTGAGGTTTTTCTTTTGGACCCTGATCTTGTCCATCTTTTCTTGGCGTCTGGATTTCTTTGGAGGTGTTTTCTCTCTGGGTAGTTTTGCTCCATAGGCGTCTCTACATGTGGCATACACAATGTCCCCATATGTGGCTAGTTTGTGTTCCAGGGTGCTTTTCCCTATCAGTGCATCGAGTCTTTGGACGATTTTTGCATCCAGTTTCTCCCAATCTTCAGTTTCGTTTGCTCGTGGCAGGTTGAGTTTCAGGCGCCTGGCATCGAGGGCCTGTGCAAATTCCTCATCCGAACCAACAGCGTGGATGTCCTTGGCACTGTGGTTTAAATCCTGGCCTTGGTCTTCCGACGTCTTATCTGCTGATGCAGTGCGCTGCTGCTCATTCAGATGAGTCTTCACACATCCCATCTTTGTTCTGTGGATCTTCATGCCACGGGTGGTAGCGAAACGCTTTCCACAGACACATGGATATTCCATTTGGTCCATGTTCATAGTCCGTTTGGGATTTGCAGTCATGATTGGTTGAGCACCGATGGATTCATCATTCTCTCCCCCTTTCGGTGAATCCTGGGAGCATCTTTTCCTTTTATTCTTAGTAGCCACATGTTTAAGGCAAAGTGGGGAGCCAGCCCACAGAGCCCTTGGTTCTGGTCTTTCCCAGTGTCCTCCGGTCTTTCCCGGACGTCCTCCGGCCTATTC
>CM065726.1:20574265-20639265 GCA_033310375.1 Conus canariensis
TTCAGCTAATAGAATCACTGCACACACACACCACGCACGCACGCACGCAGCACGCACGCACGCACGCACGCACGCACCACGCACACACCACACACACACACACACACACACACACACACACACACACACATTCTGATGTACATGTGCAATCGCTTTCGTCACGGCTGTCACCCACTGACTACTGTACACATCCACTACTCGTTAGTTTAAACACACACACACACACACACACACACACACACACACACACATTAACAGCTCCTTCCATGCTTAGAACAAGTATCACTATCTTTATGAAAAACGACACGGTGTTTTGGTAGCCCACACTGAAGTACCACCACAAATACCTGTAAAATACTCATCCGACGCGGGAGGCACAATGGGGTTCTCGCAGTCAGCCATTTCTATCAAGCGTGTTGTTACGATCTGGAACAGAGTGTTTGTGTTTTAGGCTATCGCAGACTGAAAAGAAACTGACGAAAGACAACCGAAACGCAAAAACATCTAATTACGTGTGTGCATGCCTCACTGATGCAAGCTACGCATACTCTCACAGTCTACACGGAAAAACAGTTGGCTGAAAGAAAATTGACGGTTAGACTGCCACAGTCACGGATCCTTTAAAAAAAAAAAAAAAAAAAAAAAATCTGAGCAGCCTCTGAAGATTCCCTTCCATACGCGCAAGCCTGCGGTGTGTCACAATGTCATCTACAGTGCCGAATGTATGCGTGAGCACGAAAGGCTCAACTGTGGAAAAAGAAAGTAATAAGGTGAACAACATTTGTGACGAATTCATTCTTGGGCCTACTTGTTTTCATTTTACCGTCCGCTAGTGTTAAGTTTTCCACTGCGTGTTTTGTCAGCGGGAGGCTAACGCATCAGAATCGACAAGTAATGGCAGGCACGCGCCAGGCTGCAGTTAGATAGCGAATCCAAGACCCGTCAAAAGCTCACGCAGGCTACCCATCAGCAATCAAATTGTTGAAATGAGGTGCCACCAAAGATGAAAAATATTCAGCCAAATTTTTGAATGAAAACCCGAGAAGCCAAATTTTCATTAAAGAGACATACTGGGTAATTAAATTCGAAGTCAACAGAAGAAGAAGATACCTAAACAAAAGAACTGATTTTGACGAAACCTAGTAGATAGAATATGCCCCAAGGACCTATCAACCCATTAGTCCTGTACTCTGGCACGGATTCAGATCAAAGGTGGATTCTAGATCCATTTCCATCTAAGCCTAGTGCGCTCTCCCAAGTGCCACTCTGTGTGTGTGTGTGTGTGTGTGTGTGTGTGTGTGTGTGTGTGTGTGTGTGTGTGTGTGTGTGAGTGAGAGAGAGAGAGAGAGAGAGAGAGAGAGAGAGAGAGAGAGTTTTCTATTGTTACATCTTCCAATCATCCTCAAAGATAGTTTGTATTCTTGTTCCAATCATCCTCAAAGACAGTCTGTATTCTTGACACAGAAGATCGCCAGTCAAAAATCATTTGTATTATTCGACCACTGCTTGAGACAACTACGAGTGGACCCATCCAAAGACTGCAAAAATTGAAAATCATCAGAGTCCGCGTGAAGTTGCACAATCGGGCCACATCGCTGAACTTTGAACCACCTGATGACGAAGAGGAGGAAACAGAGGAGGAGGAGGAGGAAGACAATGACAATGAAAACCCTGCACAGACTTAAAGAGCACGGAGGGCTGCTGGTGCTGCAGTGCGAACACAGGACATTCACAACTACTTCACCTGAAAGTGAGCACTAAATCAAACCAACAAACAAACCACTTGCGCGGCTGTTTTGCATACCTATTGACAAACACCATACAGAGGGCTGTAGGCATTATTTAAAGGGAAACTTACAAACCTCGTAGAGCACCAACAATGTTCTACTGTTTAAATGGGAGAATAGGTGCATACATGTCAAATTTGTCTGAACACTACATCTTCAACATTTTGTTCATACAGACAACAAACATACATAACAGCCTTTCATGTTTACATATCATTCTTTTTTAACTAGTCCACAGTATCCAAATCCAAGGCTGAAATGCACACCATCAACATATTCATATTCCAAACACTATGACATGCCTTACCATCTACCACAACTAACATTATAAGAACTGTACTGTCAATATATATATATATATATATATGTGTGTGTGTGTGTGTGTGTGTGTGTGTGTGTGTGTGTGTGTGTGTGTGTGTGTGTGTGTGTGAGAGAGAGATACTGGATCCTGGCAGTCAACCCTCGATATATTTATATTCTCGATCAGTCAGAAAATTCTCTTGCCCATAGAATGTATAAATGCATGCAGTATCAAGAGGACAAAAATGATCCTTGGTTGACATGTGTTAAAGATATATTGATAAATATGACCATGGGCCATGTGTGGACAAGTCAATTTACATTCAGTATACAGAGACTAAAAGTTGTAATATCTGAAAAGTTAGAAAATGAATATATACAATATTGGAAAGACAAGAAAAACAACTCATTAAAACTATTAAAACTTGATTTTTCAACACTATTGTCAAAGAATACGAAACAGGAAATCATTTAATCACTGTTGCAGATCTGAGGCACAGATAAGTCTTAACAAGACCGGATATGCACCCATGACTTATAAATAGAAAACGGGCGATATGTGCATATATCAAGAGAACAAAGACTTTGCAATCGTTGTAATGCATAAGAAGACGAAGTTCATTTTCTTGATCATTGTGAAAAGTTTGATGTCAACAGAAATATTTTAATGAAAGGCATACGATGTCTAGAATGCTACAAATATTTTTCCATATTACCTTCTTCATTTTGTTTGTCGCCATTTTGTTCTGACAATTCTTTAAACATAATTTCATATAATTTCTTCTGTGCCTTGCTCTCATCTGCTTCTCTCATATGTGGCCCCCAGACAACGGGTCTGGTGTGGAGGGGTAAGGGGTGTGCAGGTGAAGACAAGCAGATGGTAATGAGTAGGAGCCAAGGGGCAGCAGCCAGTCAAGAAGACGTAGAGGACGAAGCGGAGTTTTCTCCCTTTTATTCTCTTTCCATGCCAGTCGCTCAGGGAACACGCTGCTTACCCCTCCACACCACCACACATATACTTCTTTTTTTCCAATCTCATGTTTCCCCTATTCTCTCTCTCTCTCTCTCTCTCTCTCTCTCTCTCTCTCTCTCTCTCTCTCTCTCTCTCTCTCTCCGTCCATCTCATGTTTCTCCTTTTCTCTCGTCTCTCTGTCTTTCATGTCTGGCATGGCATTGCTCTCTCTTTTTTTTCTTTCTTTCTTTCTTTTTTTTTTTTAATATTTCAGGTCTCAAATACTCTTTAAAAAGAAGCTCCTCATCGGCCTTTTGTTCGACCACTCGGCTGCCAGCGCATCTGCCACCTGTATGTTTCCTCTTTGCCAGAAGACGTGTCTTCAGGCCTTTGGTGCTTGTTGGAGTTGCATTTTAGAAAAAAAAGAGAAGAAATATCCTTGACAACTGCAGTGTGATTTCTTGATTAGCAACCCGTCTATACCAACATGCAAACAAAATTTGAAGCATCTTGGGCCCAGACAAAAAGACGTATTATGGTAACATGGTCCCTCAAGAAGGGGCGGCTCAAATACTTTTTGGTTGCCATCTTTTGTGAAGGCAGACATAAGTGGTAGCTAACACTCGCATGATGCATAGTGTTCATTTTTTGTGTGCCTAGGTCAGGGGAGAGGTGAGGAGGGGGAGGGGGGGGGGCTAATACACCTAAAGATAAACAGTAGATTGAGTGAGGAAATGGGTGGATGGTACAGAGGTGAAGAGTGACTGTTAATCTGTACATGAGTTTTGCCAATTTGTTCGCAGATTTGTCGGAATAGACTTCATTGGTTTGCCTTTCTTCCTTGTTTTCCACTCTCACTCTCTTCTAAGCATTCACATTCACTCTCCTTAAAAAAACAGACTCACTGCATGACTTCAGACTTCAGTTTCCTGTAATCGCAACAGGAATTTGAAGCTTTTGCAAATTACATATCTGACATTGATGAAATAGAACACAATGCTTGTCTTGAACAATGTCATGATGAGATCTTAAATTTTGAAACAATTTGTTTGAACATTTATACATAGAGATGTGCTAACCACATGAGGATGATGTAAAACATAAAAAAAGAAACATTTACCTGGTGTGAGATGATTCTGGTCTTTTTGCAAGGACGCTGGACTATGGCTGAAATCCTGCACAGTTGGATCAGCTGGTGTCTCTGTAAATAGTCCAAATTTAAGCATTTTCAAGTTCTCTTTTCTTGTTTGCAAGTTGGAAATCTTTGGGGCCTTGTAAGAATACATCCCCTCCCTTTTCCCACTAAAATTACATTGAATACTGAAAACTGTTAAATCATGTACACACACACACACACACACACATATTGTGTGTGTGTGTGTGTGTGTGTGTGTGTGTGTGTGTGTGTGTGTGTGTGTGTGTGTGTGTGTATGCCAAATTCAGGGAGAAAAAACTTACCCTATGTGTCATGTACTTGTTCTATTTGGGAGGATGGCAATGGACTAACAACACAATTAATACTAACAGTAAGAAACAGCTCTGTAACAGTCAAAATAATTGAATGTGCTTATGTGTACATGTACAAGCATATAAGTACATAGATACAATCATACATGCAAGTATGAATTCTATTTTGAATGAAATCAGTAATGTAACCGAGTCATAATGTACATGTGCATGTGCTGCACTCCAGTGTGTATGGTGAATACTTGTGCTTACAAAGATGTTATTCTTTCACTAGATGGTGCCGTGTTAAGTGTTCTTCACATATATGTATCAAAGCAGTTATTGCCATCATTTCCCTGCGATGTAAGCAATGAGCAATATACATACTTCTTTGGGTAGTAATAAGTGACTGATTAATCTGTCATCTCTGCGTCATACTGTGTCTAATTTTCCTAAACAAATATGATTATTCACCTAGACATAATCACGATCTCTTAGATCCAAAACTGTGGTTTTGAATTCCATCTGTACCATTGATTTGTGGGATGTTTTTTCTGCCCCAGCGGAGTCCTACCTAGTCAGAGTAGAGTGTGCTATGGGTTCAGTTGGGAAGATGCATGAAAAGTATTGCTTACATTTTCTGGCCAACACTGCAGCTGTGTCTGTATCTCTCGGGCCTGTTGATGCCGGACATAACATGATAGTAAGCATAGAGTGCAGCGCTATCATGTAGTCCCTGGCCAGAATGGATTTTCACAGTATCATCTTCGTCCTCATGAATCAGCATTTATACGTGCTTCACGTTCATGCCCTGCTCTCATGATGACGTCAGTTCAGTTTCCTCTCATTACTTTCAACAACTGTTTTGTGGGTGATTTTTCAAGTATGACAAATGGTGGGGAAAGGTTTCTGAAAACAACGCCCCTCCCTCCCTCCCTACCCCTTTAAATATACAATGTGGCCTCATTACAGCACAATTATCTCCATGGTAATTAAAATGTTTATGATTACTGTCACTGTTCAACACATTTCATTGAAATGTTTTAACCTTTCCCATACTCCGCGGGTGTGAAATCACCCACACCCCCACTTTTAACCCTGTAACTCAAAAACAGAATATGTTTTGGATAAAACAAGATATACAAAACATTATTTACCATTTACACATATGCTTTTATACGTCATTGACTATACGTAATTGTCTTTCATTTTATGTCATCAGCCTGAAGACGGTATTTGACCGAAACATCGAAAATTTTTGTTCCTTTTTTTTTTTTTTTTTTTTTAAATCTTCTAAGCATCCTCAAAGATGCTTTGTATTGTTGACTCTGAAGATCAACTGTCAAAAAGCATTTGTTTGCTGCTACCACCTTCGACTGCATCCTTGTTGCCCATCGTTTTCGTTTTCTTTTCGTCTACCTACAGATCTACTACTTTGCCTCTGGCAACGTCCTTTTTCAGTTCAGCGCTATGAAAACTGAAGTCTCTACCAATGACACCTCAGTCTCTTGGCCTTGCCCATCTTAAATTTGTTTTGGATAAAACAAGATATACAAATCTTAAATAAATGTTAGCGAACCGCCCAGAGAAACGTGGACAAACGAGTCACAAGACAAAACACAATGCGTTTCGACCTCTTAGGTCTTCCTCAGGTGAGAAACAAACGAATAAAACAAGTGAACCGCCCAGAGAAACGTGGACAAACGAGTCACAAGACAAAACACAACGCGTTTCGACCTCTTAGGTCTTCCTCAGGTGAGAAACAAACGAATAAAACAACGACAATTCACTTGTTTTATTCGTTTGTTTCTCACCTGAGGAAGACCTAAGAGGTCGAAACGCGTTGTGTTTTGTCTTGTGACTCGTTTGTCCACGTTTCTCTGGGCGGTTCGCTAACATTTATTTAAGATTTGTTTAGATTTCCGCCTGCAGTCGTTTCACTTTGCAACAAGATATACAAAAGACGTATTCCTCTGTTTACGTATTTGTTGTTATGCGTCATTGCCTATACGTAGTTCTCTTGCATTTGATGTAATCAGACTGAAGCCAGTGCTTGACCAACATGTTGAATATTTTTGTTTAAGCGGTTTGGAAAACTGGGAGTACGTTTATATGCTTGCATCTTGTTAAATCTTCTAAGCATCCACAAAGATAGTATCATTGTTGACATAGAAATTAGCAGTCAAAAATCATTTGTTTCATTCTACCACCTTCGACTACATTCTTGTTGCCCTTTGTTGTTTTCTTTTCGTCTAACTACAGGTCTACTACTATATCTCTCACAACGCCCTTTTTCAACTCAGCTGTATGAAAACTGGTCTCTACCAACGATACCTCAGCCTCTTAGCACTGCGTATCATAGGCCTATCTGTTTGGGATGAAACAAGATAGGCTATACAAAACACGTATTCGTCCGTTTACGTATATGCTTTTATACGTCATTCCTTATACGATGCTTTTATACGTCATTCCTTATACGTAATTGCTTTTCATTTGATGTCATCAGCCTGAAGACGGTCTTTGACCCAAACGTCGAAGAAATTTTTTACCTTTTCTTCTTCTTTTTTTTTCTATCGTTAAATCTTCTAAGCATACTCAAGGTAGTTTATATTGTTCACACAGAAAATCAGCAGTCAAAAATCATTTGTATTATTCTACCACCTTCAAGTGCTCCCTTGTTGCCCATCGTTTTCATTTTCTTTTCGTCTACTACAGGTCTACCACTACTATGCCTCTAGCAATGCCCTTTTTCAACTCAGCTCTGTGAAAACTAAAGTCTCTATCGATGATGCCTCAGCATTATAAACTACCTTTGGGGATACTTAGAAAATTTGAAAACACACACACCCAACAAATCTGTAGCATTTCGGACACAGACCATCTTCAGGAGTGATGACATAAATGACAAATAAATACGTATACGCAATGACGTATGAAAAAATACGTAAATGGTCGAATACGTGTTTAAAGAAATTTGGAAATTTATGGATACCGCACTGCCAAAAATGGCAGACAAACGAATCACAAGACAAAATACGACGCGTTTCGACCCCTTACGTCTTCAGACAAACGTGTTTAAAGGTAGGTGTGTGTGTGTGTGTGTGTGTGTGTGTGTGTGTGTGTGTGAGAGAGAGAGAGAGAGAGAGAGAGAGAGAGAGAGATTTCAGCTGTCCTGTCACTTCTCGGGGTCCGCTCGATCGTCTTTCATACATTAACATTCTCATGCTGACTATAAGGAGAATTTTTTTCTGCATGTTGAAGTCTGTTGTTTCAACTAAACTTCCCATCTGAAGAATGTTATATTCAGTTATCGAAATTTCATATCAGGATCAGGATCAGGATCAGGGGCGTTGTATCAAAAACAACTTAGCCTATTTAGGCTTTTTACGCCCCCTCTGTACGTATAATAATAATAATGATTTCTTATATAGCGCTTAATCAAACGAATTTCTCTAAGCGCTTTACAAAGTCATACTACATTCACCCTTCTCATATACAATAATACACCTACAAATACTATTACTACAATAACTACAAATACAAATACTATTACTACAATAACTAACAAATCCTAATCCTACCAATGTGACATTCACTTATTCTTCAAATATCACTACAAAAACTTAATCCTATAACGTTCAATCATACAACAAATACATATAATAGAGAACATACACACACGCTACATTTGAAAAGGCCCAGACGGCTATGAGTTAGGTTGTACCCCCCCCCCCCCCCCCCCCCCCCCCCCACAGCATTGACTAATTATGAGAAAATAGATGGGTTTTAAGTTTAGACTTGAAAGAAGAGATAGAATCTGAATGTCTGAGACAGTCTGGCAGTCTGTTCCACGTCGCTGGAGCTTGAAAAGAGAAAGATCTTTCACCAGTAGTAGTCCTGAAGCGAGTCATTCGCAGAAGGCGGTCGTCAGCACAGGAGCGTAGTTGTCGAGAGGGGGTGTAGATTTTAAGGAGATCTGAGAGATAAGAAGGTCCATTTTCAACGAGAGCAGAGAAAGTGAGAGTTGAGATTTTGTACGAGATACGGTTTGAGACAGATAGCCAGTGAAGAGAGTGGAGGAGAGGCGAAATGTGAGCATGTTTTCTTGCTCTACAGACGACTCGGGCTGCATGATTTTGGATTCGCTGTAATCTTTCTATCAGGTATTTTGGAAGGCCGGCCAAAAGTGAGTTGCAGTAATCTATTCTAGGTAAGACAAATGCACAAATGAGAGTTTTGCAGCATCTGTAGAGAGAAGGTGACGTACAGAGCTGATTCTTCTTAGTTCTAAATAGGCAATCTTGCAAATATTTGAAACCTGTTTCTCAAAGGAGAGGGATTGGTCAAGTATGACCCCTAGACTGCGGACAGAGGTGGAGACAGAGACAGCACAGTCATTGATAGTGACAGTTGAAGGCAGAGAAGGATGGTTAGGCTGTTTTGTCACGAACATGAGTTCCGTCTTGTCGTCGTTTAGTTGTAGTTTGTTGGTTGTCATCCAGTCCTTCAGGTCTGCAATGCAGCCCCGCGTCCGAGAAATCAGTGAGTCAGTTTCAGCAATGGGAGCCGACTGATGAAGCTGAGTATCGTCAGCAAAGCTCTCATGCGACATGGCGTGACCACTGATGACGTCAGACACAGGACTAGCATACAGCACAAAAAGGACTGGCCCAAGTACAGAACCCTGAGGCACACCGTACCTAAGAGGAGAACTGTCTGAGTATCTTCCCTGTACACACACTGTCTGAGTACGTCCAGTCAAGTAAGAGATAATCCAGTCGAGAGCTGTGTCTTTGAATCCAAAGGAAGTTTGAAGCCGTGAGAACAAAATATTATGATCGATCGTGTCAAATGCTGCAGAGAGGTCTAACATCGCTAATAAGGAAACATTCCCATCGTCAAGCCCGCAGAGGAGGTCATTTACTATACGGAGGAGTGCTGTCTCACAACTATGGCCTTGTCTGTAAGCAGATTGATGAGGATTCAAAAGGTGATTCTTTTCGAGATATTCTAGAATTTGTTCCAAAACGATCTTCTCCAATAATTTTGATAGAAATGACAAATTTGATACAGGCCGATAATTCTTTAAAACATTTTTATCTAATGAAGGTTTCTTGATCAATGGACGTACCACTGCGGACCGGAAGATTTCAGGAAAGTGACCAGAGGACAAAGAGGTATTGATAACATGAGTAAGATGGGGTAGGACATCATCAATGCACTGAAAGAGCAAGTTAGTGGGAATGGCATCAAGTTCACATGATTTAGGGCTGCATCGCAAACAAAGTTTTTTGACATAGTCTTGACTAACGGGACTAAAACAAGCCAAAGGAGGTCCACAGTAAACTTTGTCATTCAGAGGATGTACAGGTGCAGTAGAATCTAGCTTTTCACGGATAGTGTCAATTTTACCATTGAAAAACTCGAAGAATTTCTGAGGGAGCTCTTGAGTTTGGAAGGTGGTGGGAAGGGGGGAGTAGCTGACTTTGCCTAGGAGACTATTTGTGACATTAAATAGTTGCTTGGCCGTATTACAGGCCAATATCTTTGAAGAATAGAACAAAGTTTTTGCTTGATGAACAATGTCAGTAACATGATTTCTCGCAGTTTGATATATTTCCCTGTGCACAGTCAGTCCCGTGGCGCGCCATCGCCTCTCAGCCCCCCTCCTCTCCTGCTTGGCCTCCGACAACTCGGGACCCACTGTGTTGTGCCATTGACACAGTGACGATCAGTGATCAAGCGCCTGGTCACTGGAGCATGCTTATCAAGCATGGCACGGAGGGCAGAGGTCAGCTGACAGGCCGATGGCTCGCTCGGTATGGCCGTGCTCAGATCAGATTTGAAAGCCTCTATATCGATAGCAGAAATTTTCCTAACTTCCTTGTAAGTCTTTGGAACGGCGGGCCTAACGATATCTAATTCACACTTCACAGCATAATGATCCGATGCTAGGTTATCGTCAACGGTTGAGGATTTGAGAAGATGATCACTGTCTCTGTAGACTACCCAGTCTACTATGTTACCCTGTTTGTTCGTCATTTCATTCACGGACTGCTGGAGTCCGAAAGTATCTAAAATTTCTAACACCTCGGGCGTGTATCCAACTGTGGGCTTATTGAAATGGAAGTTGAAGTCGCCGATCAATAACAATGTATATATATCTTCTTTTTTTTTTTTTTTTCGTGACCGTTGGTCCAGTCGTAGGCTAGCTCAGTCCTATTATCCATCAAATTCATATTTTATTTTAGTTAATAATTCATGTTTATCTATGAGGTTCTTAAAAAACATTAATACTAGATGCACGTTTGATGTTAACTGTTAATTCATTCCAAAGATTGGTTACTCTGTTAGTAAAAGTAAAATTTCTCATATTAGTTCTGGAATATTGTTTAAATATCTTATCTTCACTGTTCCTTGTAGTATTTTTCTGCGGAGTACAAAAAAGCATGCTTTATCAACACATCAATTCCATTAAATATCTTATATGCTTGAATCAAGTCTCCTCTTATTCTTCTTGCCTTAAGTGTTGGAAGTTGTAGTTATTTTAATCTTTCGTGATATGAGTAATCTTTTATATTATGAATCATCTTGGTTGCTCTTCTTTGCACCTGTTCTAGAGCTTCTGATTGTCTCTTTAGCATTGGATACCATACAGTATTTCCATATTCAAGAACAGGTCTAACTAGTGTCTTATATAATTGTAAAGAAGTGTCCTTTTCTATAAATGTAAAGGTTCTTTTTATTATTCCAATCATTCTGTTAGCCTCATTAATACTATTCACAATATGATTGTCAAATAGCAAATTTTTGTCAAAAGTCACACCTAGGTCTTTCTCTTCCTCACATTCAGATACTTTTATTTCCTTGTCTCCAATTTTCATTATATAATCCGTTTGTGGGTTTGTTTTTCCAATATGAAGTACTTTACATTTTTCTGCATTAAACTATAAGTTTCAAGTATCAGACCACTGTACTAATGTTTCAATATCCTTTCGTAATTCCTTATGCAATTTCGGAGAGTTATTAAGTTTTGTGTCATCTGCAAAGATTTTACATGTACTCTTTAATTCTACAGGGAGATCATTTATAAAACGCCATGAATAATATAAGTCCCAAAATACTGCCTTGTGGTATCCCACTAATAACATCAGCATTCTGAGAGAAGGAACTACCAATCCTTACCTTCTGAGTTCTTTTTGATAAAAAGTCTCAAACCCAACCAAGTACATTTCCTACTATTCCATATGACTCTAATTTCTTTAAAAGTCTTTCATGTGGTACTGAATCGAATGCTTTTCTAAAGTATAAATACAATACATCTATATTCTCTCCTTTGTGAAGTCTTCCATCACTTCTAAAAGGTGAGTCACACAAGATCTTTTTGCACGAAATCCATGTTGACACTCAGCATATAATTTATTTTCTGTCATATGTTTAATAATAGCCTCTCTAATAAATGATTCTAAAATTTTGCATATAATGCATATTAAACTCACTGGTCTATAATTTCCTGGATCTGTTCTCGTACCTTTTTTGAATACTGGAATGACTGTAGCCGTTTTCCAATCTGAAGGCACTATCATTTCTTTAACAGATTTAGAAAAGAGTATATAAAGTGGGAAGGCCATCTCCTCATTTAGTATTCTCGATGGAATGGCATCGGGACCACATGCCTTATTTGGGTTTAGAGATTGAAGTTTCTTTTTTTATTGCATCCACAGAAATGTCTACATTTTCCAATACTATGCCTTTTGACCTTGAAGCTGGACTAGTAGGCATATTTTTGGCATCTTCTCTTGTGAATACACTAGAAAAATAATGTATTCAAAATATCTGCCTTACCACTATGTCTCTACTGTGTCACCTTCTTTAGTCACTAAAGGGCTCACTAATCATCTTTGTTTTCGATTGTTCATATCTCCAGAAGGCTTTAGGATTTTTTTTTTTTTTTTTTTTTTACTTTCCTTTGATAGCTTTTCAAATTCCTTTTTTGCTTTTCAGATTTTTTTGTTAAAAGTATCACGTGCTTTTATGTAATTTTGATAATCTTTCCCCTGCTTAGTGTCCAAGAATCTCTGATACATATTATATTTCTTTTTTACAAATTTCATTGCCTTTGCATTCATCCACTTTAGTTTCTGTTTTTTGTTTTTTATTCTTAATAATTTGTTTTGGAACGTTGTTTTCTATCAAAGAATTTAGAATACTTGTTCGTCTTGTATTGTAAACTAGATGGGCATTACTTTAACACCTTGTTTTGTGAGTTTATTTGATTTTATTTTGCCTTGATTTTTTTTTTTTACGTATATGGTGCCCGAGAGTTGCGGGCCTCTTTGCTACAGACTCGTTCTTGTACTGATTTTAACAGCATCTAGTTTCTCCTCTTCTCCCTTCAGTTTGTAATTTCTGCTTCGAAGGGTCATTTGTTGTCCATCCGGTGGCCTTGGTTTACGCCGTGGGCTTTGACTCATGAAACGTAGGCAACTTAAAACAAACAAACAAAAAAAACCCCTGTAATCCTATATTGAATTTCTCAAGTTTTGACTCGAGAAAAATAGCGTACTTCCAGCTGCCTGTATGCTTTAGTGGGTTTAGGCCTACCAGTCCGTTCGATATCAGACATGATTCAGCCATTTATTTCACCTCACCCTGTACCACCCCACGCCTGGCTGAATGTTGTCGTTTTCGCTGTGTAAAGGGCCCTGTTAGGAGAGGAGGAAAAGGAACTGCACCCCCCCCCCTCCCTCTTTTGACAACTCCATCCAATCAATTAACTGACCAGGGCCTGAATTATAATTGCTGGTGGTCACATCTGCAGACAGGAACTATAATCATAATCTGTTGTGGCCCTGCAGTCGCATCATGTGAAAAGGCACCAAATGAAACCAAGACCTTAAACTGGTCTGTCACACAAATATGTATGCACATCAGGTGTACTATTCCCAAACGCGGACACTACAGGCTACGAGTAGGCCCATTCACTGGCGGAAGTGTGCTTGGAAAGGCAAGATTAATACGCAATGAACTTTTACAAAAAGGGTAACATAGCTCATGCAACCTGAATGTGATTGATTCTATGGTCAAAACGTATACTGGAATTGCTTATTCAAATGATTAAAAGCAATACACAAACAAGACATTGAAGCCCAGCTGATGACGTAGTACACAAGCGCTTAAAGCACTTGTAAAAGCAACCCCACATTGATTAGCTCTTCCTCTCTCTACACATGTATGTACATATACCACTAGAGAATATCAATTCTACCAAAAGTTTCAAACCGTGCCTCCCTGATGAGTCCGATCCAGCAGACGAAAGGCCTAGGAGCAGGCAATATGAATTGATCCGTTTCCAGAAGGATTACGATGGTGCCCATATGCTGCTAGTGAAAGGTTTAACATTTATAATATATTTCTCTGGCTTTTTAGTTCTCCTTTTCCCTCTCCACCCCTACACACCTTAAAAAAATTCTTTGCCAAGTCATTAATGTAATGACAGAAGAACTGTTAGCCTGAACTTGTTTTCCCCCACTACTGAATTGTTCAGCGAAGCGTTCAAGACAAGATGTAGGAGGGTAGGGGTAAGAGTCAATCTCGGATCCAGATTTAAAGAAAGGTTCTCGTTAATATCAATAGTCATCATTAAAGCTCAATCAACTCTTTCTATAACCCCACCTCTCAGATTAGCATTCACACAACGTAAGAGTGTGGGTGGAACACTCTGGAAAGAATATCAAGGACTGTATGAGCAAGACTTTTAAGGTAAACTATACATACTAGTAAACGGATACAGAGTAAATGAAGAAAGACGGATAACTATGAAAAAACGTAAAAGTGTATCGCAAAGTAGCAAAATGGAGTTGAATTTCTGTAAACGGGGGGAGGGGGTTATAACTGAACGATTTTGGTGTTCCAGTCAAAGTGATAATGTGAAATTTGTGCCATGCCACGTCTCTTGGTTAGGGCATCTACATACTTGACAGGTACTGTCCGTTGACGATGTGTGTGCATCTGTAGAACTCAGTAGGTGGGGCAGGAGAGAACAGAAGAAAAAAAAAAGGTGTGTGTGAGGCCGATATAATTACTACAGTCAATTCATGTCATGTTTGCCGCTCAGCATGTAGACTCTAGGGCTAAACACGCTGTATGCATGGTCAAGGTCGTGTAGAAACCATTTTTAAGTTGTTCATCATGGCCTAGTGATGTGCGTGTCATTCCCGGCCTACAACTCATGATATTAGCATTTAGGATGTGATCTGAATAAAGTCTCTGGCATGTTTTCAAGGGAAATGGCGATCACATTCTGTTTACACTGTAATCCATTGCATTTGCATAAAATTTCAATATGAAGGAACTTTTAACCTTTCCCATACTCCAAGGGTGTGAAATCATCCACACCCCCACTTTTTACCCTGTAACTCAAAAACATTTAAATCTACATCCCCGACACTTCATGACTGTCAATAAACCTATGTTTTACATACTCACTGAAACTTGTCTGTTTTCGTAAAGAAGCCAGTAACAAAAAAGGTCTTAGTACGTCGTGGGTGTGAGCACACCCATATTCACAAAAATAAACCCTGCACGCCGTGGGTGTGGAGACGCCCATACACGTTGTAGACAGACAGCCCTATCCGGTATGTGCACTCGGAATTAGAAGCCATGTGCACCGTACATCATGGGCGAGACTACACCCATACTCATAGAGTACAAACCATGTACGCCGTACGTCCTGGGTGTGGCATTACCCATGATACTTTCAGGAAACAGCAAGAGAACGATATGACCAGACCCTAACTGGACCCACCCTGTGTGCATTTTGCATGCGCTACCCGTTGTATCAGTTTCATCGGCAAGAAGCCAAACAGGAAGCATTTTCCCACCACTTGGTAGCCTACATAATATGACTGAAGTCTCAAAAAAAGGGCTTCCAAAAGAAGATGCACGTCATCATATGCGTAAACACACAAACATATATGCATCAACTGTATCACATACACAGAACTGATGGGTAACCTACACACATATCAATACACTTGCGCACACAAAAATGTGATGGGATCCCTCTCTCTTTCACGAATCCAAATACTCTATCGGCAACTGCACTGGGATTACCAGTTCCTCCAGCTTTCTATTCAGCCTTACTTTTTCAAGCAAAGCATGCTTGTGTACGTTTGCCTCCTCTCTCTCTCCCTCCCCCACATACGTCTCATTCGCCACCACATACATAAGCATATGATGTCATGAATTCTCAGGTGCAGCCATAACACAGGGGTGGGAGCAGAAAATCATAGCTATACTGAAAAGGCCGGGTGTGGGGGTGGGGGGGGGGGGGGGTGGTGGGGGGCAGCTGCTTTAGGCCCCTGGTGGGGTGCAGGGGCAATGCCCTGCTGGGGGGCGTTGTCCCCCAGATGTTGAAAAAAAAATTGTCATGCCAAGACACTTTTGTGGCCTCTTCTTGAAAACAAAGTGAATAATTAACTTCTGTACAAAGACTCCAAATATGACTTACAGCTTAAATATCAAACTAAAATGTTATGCCAAGTACTTAGAATACATCTTAAATTCAGTAAACCATCAAAACAAAAATAGGATGCAATGTATAAATGTTACTCACCAGTGATGTTAATAGAAGATAGTGAACAAATTTCAATCACTTGATTTATAAGTTCAAGAATGAGGATTCCTGTTTTTTTTTTTTAGTCTGACATGGCTTAAATTCAGCAACTCCATGTGTCACAGTATATGCTGCGGTTTTCCTACACATGGAAAGCTGTTCCAGGTTTTGAGTATCTTTGGCAAGGTTTTGACTGAAGGTGATTAAATCAGGCGCCAGTGACAGAGGCAAGCAGTGTTCCACTAAAAATGCACAAGTCCGAATCTTGGCATCCAGCAAAGAATCAACTTTAGACACAGGAGCAGCTGCAGGAAGAGTTGATGTATGTTTCAGCACATTTCATCTCTCCACATATTTTGTCTCATGGGAATGCACTTTGATCAACTTTTTTTTTTTTTCTCCATTTGACTTGTATACAAGCTTCTGACTGCACAGTATACACCAAGCAGCGCCCACTTCATTTGTTTCCGCAGCCATTTTCGGAACGGACATTCAGTTCCTCCATTTCTCCACTTGTTTTTCTTCAGGTCATTGTCGATCTTCTGTGCCTCTGCTTCGTCTTTAATCAGCTCCATTTTTGACAAATATAAAGCACGATGTTATGGTCATACATGTAAACCATTGCTCATGGGTACTACTCTTGTTCAACTATTTATGTACACCTTTGGATTAAAGATATGTGATGTGGGGAAGAATTGGTAATCAACAGAAATTTAGGAAGGAAAAAAAAAAAAAAAATTATATGTCCACCTCCAATAGGCCTATGCAGCAAGACATAAGAGCTTTAATATTTTAAGAAAATGTGAAACCCTTGAAGAACATATCAAATTCAAAGTATAAATGACAAAGCATTGCTGTTCATTTACTCAGTTCTGTTGTGTACATTGTGGCTTCAGCATGACGGTCAGCCTTTAGGAGTCCAAAGTCGAGGGCCATGGGATGGAAGGGGATTGTCTGCCTTTGAACTGAAAGCAGTTTAACATCCCTACTGCTTTGAATGATCCATTGCAACTTCTTTTTTCAAGTCTCCAAATTCCGAATCTAGGAAATTTTTTTTTTTTTTTTTTTAGACTAGGCAAATTAGGATTATTCTGCAGCAAGACTCTTTGAGGACATGAAGTGGCTTGTTGGGCTACTCAATATGCACAAAGTTTGAAAAGGAGGGAGGGAAGAAAAATACTCCAAAATTCAGGCCGTGGAAACCAGATGACAAAACATGTGAGCACCAAGACAGAATGTGTGAATGAGAAAATCAGATTGTTTCATTTCCCAGCATTTCATAAACAGTCAAAGATCAGTTTTGCATGCTCCGAAGAATCAGTTTTATTAGCATTTAACGACACTTGAAACATAGTATCTGCAATAAATTAATTTGCAAAGGTATAAAACATGATCAGTTATGTACGATTAAAACGGCTCTTATTGCTAGCAGTTATGATTTTGAATAAATGTTGTACGTAAAATACAAGCAAACACACATGCACACACAGCCATCAAGTTTAAATCTGAATCCAACTTGTGGTGTGACCGTAAACAGCTTTGAATTTCAGGCATTGCCTGTCCAGTTGTCCAAGTCATTTTCCAATCCATAGATTTACATCCCTATGAATATAATCCCCTTCATATCATCTGTTAAGAATTACATTTGGTGTGTGTGTGTGTGTGGGGGGTAAAGATGTGTTTGTTGAATAATGTTCCAACTGTTGAAGAAAGGATGCCAACATAGATTTCATGTTTAACTTTATTTCCCTTGATTTTAACCGCCTTTATAAATGCTTTTCTAAAGCAAATGCTGAAACATAAATTCATTCTTCCCTTCTTAATTCTTCATGTATGCATTGTGCACCCAAAATTCTGATTAGAACATTTTCCAGAAAAACCGACAAGAGTTCAGAATCCTTATTATTGTCCACCTGAACTCACGGAGTCAAAATAAATGTTTTCGCGGAAGAGATTACATGGAAGAGGAACAACTCAGCTGAAATCTGTCAAGTTCTGAGGTGGCAGTACTGTCCCCCTTAAACAAAAGATTTTGACCCTTAATGTTCAGCAGCCTGGTTAGCTCAGTCGGTAGTGACATACTTTTTCATACTCTAAGGGTCAAGGGTGTAAATCCCATATTCAGTTCTATATTTTTATTTCTTCTTTGCAGTTGTACATTTTCGCTTAACAAGTAGTGGAATTTCAGGTTTTAAGGCATTTTTATCTATTACATCCAACTACACTGACAGTTTGGCACAGACAATGAGTCCTGAACAGCGGTCATGAAGATCTGAGATATCTGCCAAAGAACTGTCAACGGAGGGCTACAAGCTGTGCAGTCTTCACTTTGACCTGCTGACAGAGAGATTGTCCTGTTTGGAATGTTTTCAAACACTTTTTGGTGTTCTGAACACAGCATCATCCTCATTTTGTGCTTTGGGCCCTGTCAGTTTGTGTGGCAAAGAAACTAGTGTCTAAAGCCTGTATGGTCTGCGGAGAATAGATCACTGTTGCCAGGTATCAGGAATCCATGGCACTGCAGCAATCAACTATTCATTATTCTGGACCAACAGTGCCCAGTTATGAACTTTTCCAAGCACAGAAACAAATGGCAACAACTTTGACACAAATGTGTATCAGGTTATGCAAACGGTTGAGCTTCATGCTTTCCTTTTAACGAAAGACCAGAACTTTAGTCTGCCTTGTGGCTACAAATGGTCTCTAAAGCAGAACTGTGAAACTAAAAACTGTGGCTTGAATCAAAAAGAAATGTGCACTGAAAAACCAAAAAGACTGAATTTCTGTGAAAAGTAGAAAGGTGAACGCCCCGAGATAGCTCTCTGCCAATGTGTCCCTCTATGAGGCCACTTTGATCAAGTTCCTGTGTGAATAAATGCGGCTGATAGTACAGCAACCTGACTGACTGGAAAAAAACGATAACATAAACAAAACCCCAGCCAAGTCAAACATGAAGCTCTTAATAGAGCTCCCTGCATGAGCAAAGGGATGTAATCTTATGAAAGACTGTCGTGACAGGTATATTTGCCTCAGTTCCTCCTCTTCTGTATAGTCTCTTTGCCTACATGCAGTTCCCGTATTTGCAGAATACTCTCAAATATACGGCAAGAATTATTCCAAAACTGGCAATAAGATGTAATCCCTAAACCATGCATATTTAACACCCCCCCCCCCCCCCCCTCCCAAAAACATATTTGGGATTTTGGAAGGCCAATAGCTATGACAATCATTATAAAAGGATTGGGACCTTTGATAAAAAAAAAAAAATTTTTTCAAAGGATTAAGTTTACAAGGAACTGGCATTTGCAATATAAACATGAAAACCCATTTAAGAGTCCACCGGGCCTCTCCACATGATAAGTTATTATGATAGAGTTCTTCATTTGTAAAAACTTCATTAAAAACTCCCTCAATAGAGAAACTAAACATGACAGAACTGCATGAACTTTTATAATGGGGTGTAATCATTCTTTAGTACCATCTGAGATTTGACACCCCTGTAAAAATCACAATTAAAGAGGTAAGTTAAAATCACAAACTTGCATAGCTGCTTTACTATTCACAAGTCTGAGACAGCATAGAGATTCTCAAGTCAGGTCAACAAATGGTTGCTATCAGTTAGCTTGGCAAAGCATATCAAGCACAGAGCCAATCAGAAGTCAGCATCCAATGTGAAGGTGTGGCCCTTTTCGGTGGATTCTCCCATCACTCCCATTCGCTGGTACTCCCCGACACGCTTTTCAAAGAAGTTGGTCTTGCCTTCCAGGGAAATATGCTCCATGAAGTCAAAAGGGTTTTCAGAACTGTACACCTAGAAAAACAAACAAATCATCCAGCAACAGGATCAGTGAGTGAAATCAAACCTCTCCTAGAGATGCCATTTGGGTAAAAAAAAAAACACAAAAAAACCCAAACACACATATAAACAAATAAAGAATATTGATAATCCAAATATCTGGATCAAAGTTGGCAAATGAAAGAAAGCAAAAAAGGGGTGGTGGTGGTGGTGGTCATGACATGACTGAAAGTCCTCAGCAAGGATCAAGGCCTAATGAAGGTGACGGTTTTTCTAAATCAATGTTCTGTAGAAATCGTCTTCTGCAGTATGGAACAGATTTGTGAGCGTGTATTAATTGTATGGGATGAATGCATACACACAGAAGGAAGCCAATAAAGATGAAAATTATCAAGTCTATTCACAGTAGGAGATGCATTCAAAAATTAAACATTCCGAGAACTTTCAAATAATCCTGAGCGGAGGAATTTTTGATGTGAACATTGCCAACTCTATCTGTTCTTGACTAATTTATTTCTTTGTCGATGTCTTTAGTCGCACTCCACCCCCCCCCCCCCCCACAGTGAGGCTATCACTTATTGAATTATAGCTTCAATAATACTAAACAATGGCAAGTATAAGTCTGTGATTGTGACAATAATCTAGAATTTATATAAACCAGTCTACACAACCCATTTGTATCATCTCAACATTTTCATGCATGCTTTTGCTCAATATCCCACCCCCCAATCACGAAAATTTCCTTTTCAGTTGAAAAAAAAAAAAAGATTTCATTTTCTGTCTGCCAACTTTCACTCATGCATAATTCATTACTTGCTGTATGTATATCACTCAACCAAAATGGCTCAATAAAGAGATGGAGGTGCAGAGTTGTATTGTGTTGAGTTTCAAAATGGCTTGTGAGAGAAAGCAGCAAGGTGATAATTTCAAGGGCAGTGACTTCTGTTTAGCAATCAACTGCCATAATGACAGAAATAAGATATGCACCAGAAAATTGTTTTTCTAATTTCCAAGCAACAAAAAAGCAGGCATGGAATCCAGGTTCCTGGGGCATACTCCCATGAAGTCATAATTGAAAAACACACACCCTATAATATATGAAATTCAATGCATTCTATTTTCAATTCTCATTTGGTGAATAGTCACTGTTTTCTTCCTTCCTTCCTTCTTCCGTTCAAGCAGAATGCAAGTTATGTGTCAGTGTAATGAGTCATCCATACCAATGGCTAAACTGGCCCTCTCTTCCAAAAATTGATGGGATTTTAAATGACATGCAAGATGATATAACAATAATGATTATTTATGGCACTTAACCTTACATCATAAGCCCTAAGCACTTACAAATACATGAAAAGTTAAAGAAAACAAATGAAACCAATCAGAAGATGAATATTGCAGTACCATGCATCTACAAACAAGGGTGCATACTGACACACACCCATGCACAACACATGATCCCTCACACACTGTCGCACAACGGACACAACAGCATGTGCGCACACACACATTAGTCGCAGAATCAATTTGATGGGCAAGGGAAGGGGAAGAAAGAACTGCTATTGATAGGTGAAGAGAGTTGTTTTAAGACAGAGTTTGAACTTGAAGGAAGACAGAGAGTTTGAACTAAGCAAAGATATTGGGTGTTTATTCCAAGAAACCGAACCCTGAAAAGAAAAAATGATCGCCACAGGTTTTAGTTTGAAATCGAGGGATTTTGAGCAGAGTGTTTTCGGTAGAAGAACACAACTACCTAGAAGGAACTAGAGATGAAGGAGATCACAAAGGTAGGAATGAGTTAAGCCATTCAAAGATTTAAAGCAGCGCAAGGACAGTTTGTAGTCTACTTGTTTTTTGACCGGCAGCCAGTGAAGAGAAGGAAGCAAGACAGTGACATGAGAAGATCTGGGTTGTCTGAGAATCAAACGAGCAGCATTGTTTTGTACTTTCTGGAGATGACTAAGAAGATTCTGGGGACAGCCAGCTAGAAGAGAATTACAGTAATCAAGCCTGTGCATGCGTTCACACACAGAACCTTGATTTACAGTCTCATTTGAGTGACTTTTCAGGAAATAGAGTCGAACCAAAGTTAACTACCAGAGAAAAATCCTCCTGTACTGAAATGGCCCAGCGGAACCCGCAACCCCACGATCAAAGTCTAGTGCTCTACAAAATGAACTATTCTGTCCCCATACGAACGATACTAAGGTTTTCTTTTGCGTTTTGAACACCAGTGGCTTTTCTTTGTCAAAACTTCTTAGGGGCTGAACAATTCACATTCCATATGTTCTTACTTTGGTATCAGACAAATCAGAGTTATCTCACTTTACTCACCTTGTCACACTGAAGTTCCAAGAGCAGCCTGTCAGCCACAAACTCAATGTATCTTTTCATCAGTTCACAGTTCATTCCAATCAGATTGCAGGGCAGGGCTTCTGTCAGGAACTTCTGCTCAATCTGCACGGCATCTTTGATAATTGTGTAGATTCTTTCTTGTGTAGGTTTGCTGGCCAGGTGTCGGAACATCAGACAGGCAAAGTCACAGTGCAGGCCCTGTTGATAACACAAGTCTTATCAATGTTGAAATCTGCGGTGCGGGGTCCATTGTGTGTGTACACATATATATGTGAAGCGGCCATGTACCTGCCAGATTCTTGCATGAACATTCCTTATGCATTGGGGGGAGGTCTGAAAGCAACATTTTTCACATTAAACAAACTTTCCACATGAACTCACAGAGGTCAGTGGCCAAAGGGCAGTGAAAGCAACGAGTGGAGACGATCTGAATTTTAACTGGGCGGCTAAATGAGCACAACTAATCAAAATTCAGATAGCTAGAGTGCTTCACTGCATGTGGTAGTAAAGAAAATGGTATTCCTAGTATCTTAACATCCTACAAACCTGAACCCATCTGGTTCAGTCTTGGTGAAAACAAGAAAGATGACAAGTTCCGAGAAGTTGGCTGAAAGTATCTTTTTGGCTTGTGAGGAAAATTACATGATATGAGACTGAAGCATCAAGCATAAAAAAGCTGGTGGTTTTATGACAAAAATCACTAATTTCAAGACTTCTACAAACTGACAATAATAACCACAAACATGCTGTTGATGCTGAATTGCTGCATGCAGTGTTAAAGTGGTCGAGTGCTGAGTGAGGCTGCCAAGAAATGAGCATTCTGGATTCTCATGGAAGATCTTTCACTTGCATAATATGGCAATCCAATCCATTTGCTTGGGAAGTTAAATTGTCTTAACATGGAGCCATTTGGAATGTTTCACTGTGTAGTGTGCTTTTGTACATCTACATATGTATGTATATAAGAAGCACTAAAGTACAAATTTGGCAAGATTTAATGTTCCACAAAATGCTGGAAATAGAGACTCATGGGATAACTGTCTGATGATATTTTTTTTGCAGAAAACTGAACTGTATGTACCAGTACATGTCCGTGAATGCACATTTGTATGCGAGTCTTCATAAAACCATGTACATTTTTAATCTTTTTTTTTATTAGATTAAAAAAAAAAAAAATTCTGATGTTCAGGAATTTTGCTGAGCCATTTCTTTTTCTTTGATACTTGTGCTCTGCATTGCAAGTCATACAAATGCACAAAAGCCACCATGCTTTAGCTAAGCATTATTGACCTTTCCAAACCCAGTTTATTCTTCAAAAACTCGAGACACAGTTGCCTTCCATCATTGCATACACGTTTTAGCAAGCCGATTAATAACCATGTATGTATTAGTAGGCTTCAATGGCCCTTTCACAGACTATCAGCTATGGGGTCTGCACAGCACAGGCAGAACTTCTGCCACTTTTTTTCCCCCAATGCAAATGCTACTGTTGGGAGGGGGGACTTTGAATTTCTGAAAACAGGATGAAAATAAATGAAAGGTAAAAATTAAAAGAAAAAATCTTCCAGTCTAGACAAAGACTCCTAGTCTGATTTTCAGATCCGTTTACTGTAAAACTGCTTTTAGTGTGCTTTTCGAAGTTATTGAGCATATCTTTTTCACAAAGAGTGTGTACAAAATTCACAATATCTGGTGTGTGTGTGTGTGTTTGTGTGTATGTAGGGGATTTCTCCCATGTGCATTTAAATGTCAACATTTACCTCATCTCTGCTGATGAGCTCATTACTGAAAGTGAGGCCTGGCATGATTCCTCGCTTCTTCAGCCAGAAGATGGCTGCAAAGGACCCAGAGAAGAAAATCCCCTCCACAGCAGCGAAGGCCACAACACGTTCCCCATAGGATGCATTCTGGTCATTGATCCAGCGGATGGCCCAGTCAGCCTTTTCTTTCACACATGGCATCGTCTCAATGGCGTTGAAAAGGAAATCTCTGAAAACAGCATACAAATGCGGTATGTTCACCAGTAGTATTACTTGATGTAATATACGTTTTTGATTTTTTTTGCTAGCACTATCATTTCGTCAAGAAAAAATATTCGGATGAAATTTTGGTGCCAGCACAAATGCATAAAAACTGGTAGTTTTTTTGTGTGTGTTCTATATCTAATATTTCTGTGCAAATGTTTCTTGCCATTATCAAATCAATAAATAATTAAATAATGCACAAGAAATACTTAAAATATTCACTTGATTTACACACCTGACTGAGGAATTTCAAACATAACATACCTGTATGTTTTGATATCCCTGAAAAATAATTAGGCCTCGCCAAGCATTTCAAATGAAAATGTTTATGCACTGAAGACTCTTCAACGGTTTGTAAATGCCTACTTGAAATAATGACAAGACTAATGCCTTGTCAAATCTTACCACAGCAGATCAGCCAGGGTAAATAAATAAGTCATGAGTGATTCAACGGACTGGTCTAGTTGCACACAGCTTTACCTTGGTTAAGGCACCTAATTTCATAAGTCAGAACATCAGTCCAAAAAGGTTTCAATGTCAAACTCACCTTTCTTTGGCATCCTTGATGTAAGTGTCGATGAGAAGGCTATACATCTCACTGTGAATATTCTCCATGGCTATCTGGAAGCCATAGAAACACCTGGCCTCTGTCACCTGAACTTCCTTGCTGAAGCGTTCCACCTGCAAGCCACAACCTGGAATTACTTAGTTTATTTGCTGAAACACATCACCAGACTGGTTTACCTGAAAAGTAAAAAAAAAAACTAGTATTGGTGTTCTGAGTATTTTCTACAAGATGTGTGTACGTTTTTCGACATTTTTTGTAAAAGTGGTGTGTGCGTGCATGTTTGCTTTTGTTATCACCTGCCATCACAAAGCATGACTGCACTTGCAGAATCTGCAATACGTAGATTCTTCCCACAAAAATCACATTCAATCCCAATTCATCAGCATACTTTTTGGCACAAACTCGTGTTTTCTTTACGTTTTTTTCTCTCCAATATTTCAGGGACTGTAGACCCCACAATGGTTATTTTGAATCAACGTTGTCAAAGCAGCAGACACAATTTTGCGTGCATAGCACGAGTTGCTGCAACTGGCATACCAAGAAATGGTTACGCTCACAAGCGCAATTATCACTCAAGAACTTCATTTCCAGATTTTGTCCATTTTTCTTTAGTTCTATCTTTTGTCATCAGACACGTTTCCCTTTCCGCAACTTTTCAGTGTTTGTGGCATAGGTTATCAGTATTTTGAAACAAAAATCAGTATTTAAATACAGCATGAAATCTAATGCTCATTTTTTCTGGTGTGTAAACTGATACCATTTTAATTCCAAGAGGAAAAGTTCTTACCTTTAACTTTCAACAATCAGATACCTTTATATATTTTTGTTCACAGCCAGATATATACATCTTTCTGGTGGTTTTCTGTTTCTATTTTTCCTTGGTTTGAAAATGTTTCAACCCTTAACTTATTCAAGAAGTAATCATGTACATAATCACTCGGACATTTTCATCTTGCAAACACCTTAAACTTTCAACCTATACAGATCAATATAAAAAGCTAAAATAGCTTATATATATCCAAACCCTTAACTTCACGAAGGTAAAATCCATCAGTTCTGTAACACTGTAGTTACAGTCAGACCCGTTTATCTAATGTTATCCCTCCCAGGAACGAACATAGTTGCTCTCACTCACTCCAATCAGTAAACCAATCAGTAGTCAGTTAATGAGTTATCCTCACTCAGTAAACCAATCATGAATCAGTAAATGAGTTATCCCAATTATTTTTGTAAGAAATAGCCTACTCTTCTCTGTGAGTATGTTAGAGAGAGAGAGAGAGAGAGAGAGAGAGAGAGAGAGAGAGAGAGAGAGAAAGGGAGATGATGCAGGGAATCGAGGTGGGAGTGGGTCATGAAACACGTTTCACAAAATTTCAACATTCTTCTGGACTGAATCTTACTTTGCTATACCCCTATAAGTGATATTACTTTAAAGATAATATTACTGTTAAAAGAATTATTATCAAAATTGTTGTTATAACTATTAGTCAATATGCTTACAACAATTGCAGTAAAATTTTCCTTCAAAAGTTGGTTCACACCTAAGTTGCAATAACTAAAGACTGCTGGGGGAAAAGAGGATGGTGGTGGGGAGATGGGAGGTTGAAGACAGATGAGAAGGAAAGAAAAAAAAGAGAAAGAAAACAAATATGTTTTCAATAATAATATCTAATGGGAACCCGACAGAATGTGCAAGTGTGTGTAGGGGACAGGAAAGACACTTTGCCCCAAACATACATGTGGACCGCGCTATGTTTATGCAAACAAAAAACAGGTTGTATACACATAACATGTTTAAGCCAACTATGCCACTGAAATCAGCACAAAATTGTATTGACAGGTCAGTTCCAATGGTGGTTACTGAAGTTTTGTTGAGATTGAAGCAAAAGCATCAATTCTGGCATGAATGTCATGCTGTCTCATGACTTTTGAAGTTTGCGATGAAGCTTTGATCAAAGTGTAGTCAAGTCAGTACCAAAATTTGGCAATTTGTTTTTCTTGTGAATTGCCATGAAAATGTCTGGAAATTGCATGGAAATACGTAATGTTCCACTGAATGAAGATCATGACAGAGATTCACAAAACAATGAATATGTGCAATTGTTTTTGGCAACAAACAACCAACCTCATCGAATTCTGAGATCACAGGCCAGCAAGCTGCCAGAGATCGATTCATAAGCTGGCACATTCCTCCATATTTTGACAAGTTTTCTCATTAAGTTTCAAAACAGAGTGACTGAGGGCGGAAAATGAAGCAAAATTTAGAAAGAGAGGTTTATTACCGCTAAGGACACAGACAGAGTACAGCACTCAACACAATGCATTTTGACCTTTTGGGTCTTGTTCAAGCGAAAAACAAAAATAACATTTAGGACAGTGAGAACGAAGAACGAGCAACCAGTTATCTTCTTGTTTTCACTGTCCTAAATGTTATTTGCTTTCGCCCGAAGACCCAAGAGGTCGAAATACATTGTGTCTAGTCCTGCACTCTGTTTGTCTGTGTCCTTGGCGGTAACTAACCCCAGGGCTCTCTTTCTAAAGTTTTCTCATATTTCATTCAGCAATATCATACTTCTGTACTTATATTTTTCAGGTCTAAATATGTCATCTGGACAGTACCATTAAATATTATGGTATATATTTTTTTGTCTGTTAATGCAATGTTTAAAGAAAACATTTGTTGAAAATTCATAATGGCCATTTTGTATTGTGTAATAAGCATTGCTTTGCACTTTGTGTTGTGCCTTTATTTCTATTGTATTTTGGCTCATTTTCATAGCTTTAGCAATATTGCAATCTGTTTCAGTCCTTAAAAAAAAAACAAAAAAAAAACTCCATGTTCTGTTCTAATCTTATGTAAATATCACAGGATAGTCAATGTACTTGAAAGACCATCATAGCAAGCATCATGAATCAGTTGAAAATGTAAATAGCAGTCCCTGATAGAATCAAGAGATGTCACTTTACACTTCTTAACTCATTATTGTTGTTCAACTAAGCGAGCACAATCTGTCCCACAAAATGAGTTATGCACTGTAACTTACCAAATTCTCGTTCACAATGCCGTCGCTGGCAGCAAAGAATGCCAACACATGAGAAATAAAATGCCTCTCCTCTGGTTTCAATTTTTCCCAGTGTGTCAAGTCTTTGGAGAGATCCACCTCCTCAGCTGTCCAGAAGGATGCCTCAGCCTTCTTGTACATCTTCCAGATATCATGGTACTCAATGGGAAACACAACAAAGCGACGAGGGTTTTCTTTCAGCAGGGGTTCTTCTTCTGTTGGTGATGATTCCGGTTTCTCAATTTTTTTCTGCAAGCAGTGTGTCACAGTTTCATAAAAAAGATAACGATCTGTTCAGAATTACTTTAAAGAAATAACACAGAAAAAAACTTAAGTTTATCAACTGTAATCAGACTTGCTTCTTCTAAAACTATTGGTGTACTTTACAACTAAAATGAGTGTATTTTCTACAGAGTATGCAATGCACACACACATTCCACATTTTCGTAAAGGGGCAAGGATGGGTAGGTGGGGGAATTGTTCTCATCTACCATCATACAGGACAGGGTAGAGGGATACCTGAACATCTTCCGGTAACTACACTAAAAATCATTTATTTTAATACAAATTATGTTCAAACCTGATTCATCAGCATACTTTGACAAATTCATATTTTATCATCAGTTTTTAATATTTCAAGGCCTGTTATTGTTCCAATATATCGACATGCTGTCAAACATTCAGACACAACCAGATGCGATTTTGTGCGAGAGTTGTCATTCTTCGGCCAAAGCACAGTAAGTCAATACAATCACCATACACAGCAAGTGCGATAACCGCTCAAGAATTTTATCTCAAGATTTTAGTTGTGACGGATTTTCACTTTGCTGTATTCATTGTATTTTTACACATGTGTACAAAATTGTATAGATGAATAGGTCCGTCTGCCCTCCAAGGTCTACAATCAGTTTTAACCATGACACTATTTTTTTGTCTTATACAGTTTAACCATAAAAGCTCCAGTGCCAGGTACTGCCTGGAATACATGAGCGGAGCCTCCTGAGTGGCTCTGCCTCTCAGGCTAGTTCAATAACAGATCCTCTTGCAGACGCTTTCCTAATCCACCTCTTTCTGCTACTCCCGACTTGAGTTGTAAAACACAGCCATGCCTGTCGTCTGGGGTTATTCGGATCAGGGGCCAGATGATTCAAGGACTGTTCATGCCAAGACCCTGATATCTACCAACGGCAGTTGGCCAGCAGTGTGACTGACCTTTACATACATCGTTTTGAGGTATCAGGGATCAAATAACCTGCTGTATGTGAAAATGAGGCATCAGTTTTGAAAACAATGGGCCAAGTTTAAATTCCTCAACAGGCGTTTGTAACACGGGATGGAAGAGTGAGACGGCGGTAATTTGAAATCACTACCTCAATAATGAACTTGAGGCGTTATTAAATAACACATCTGACATCGGGAAAGGAGGGAAATAATTTGAACTTTCCACAACTTAAGTGGCATGCAAAAAAAAAGAAAAAGCTTTTTTCATTGGGATATATTTGGCGTACAAATCTGAGGAATCTTGGAGCCCATTACTCAAGCATTGCCTACTGATGTCATGAACTGAATATCCATGTTGTAGCCATAGGTTCATCATGACATTTCACTCTCATTAGGGCATACATGACTGAAATATATAACATAAAAGCCTAAAAAACACACACACACACACACCACTTTATTAAGCATTATTGTTTAAAATGCTAATTTAGTATAAATCAACATAGCTACAAGAATGTTGAAATGATCAAAGATTGTTAATGAGTAAAGCCAATGCTCATGGGCTAACAGTACTCACAAGAGCCAAGCAAAACAGACGATACAATGCATTATATTGAAAAAGTTTATCTTAAAACTGCAAATCCTGGACTGTAGGCTTAAAAAAGAACTCCCTGCAGTTCTTTCCTTTGACTTCTGATCACCAGTGGTTGAAGGTTCTTTGGTGGACATTATTGCATCTAAAAACATAATGGCCAGACCATCACATACAAACTATAACTTACCTGAATTGTCTTTGATGGTGTTCTGGTGCCACTTTGAAGGTTCTAGGGGAAGAAAAATGACAATTGGTGAAATTAAAGAATCCTCACATTATTAAGTCAAAACATTAAAAAATAAAAAGGGCAAAATGCATGTAAAATGGACCCAAAGTAATATTTGAAGAAACTTCATGTGGCTGGCTTTTCCTAATTAAAAAGAAATTCCCTCTTTCAAAGTACGTTTGTAAAAGATGCCAAACCCTCTACCCCTTCCAATTCACTTCGCTACGTTTTGCAAGTAGATGCATGACTGAACTGTTTATGAGAACTAGTGTAGAATTTATGGTTAATCTATCTGGAAAAAAACATTTTGACAGAATGTAATGCTGTACCAAACACTGAATATGCTGCAATATACTTAATTTCTACTCTGAGCAAGATCTGGTCAATAATAAAACCCAATGGAAAAACAAAACAAAATACACTAAAGCAAAACACAAAATAAGAAATGACATGTGAAGGCATTTAAAGACATGAAAAATAATTCAAAAATGCATTACATGTGTCCAAATATAACATATGTTAATTTGAAATAAGATTTTCATGTGTATCAGTTTTCACTCAGGTTATACTATGATTCTAGAAGGAGGTTGCTTGCCTCTTCTAACTGAATAGTTTGTTCCACCTTTTTCTTTTTGGGGTGCGTGTGTATGAACATTACATATGATGTAGTATTACTATTTTAGTAATCAACAGACATGCACTAGTTCAGTAGTTGAAGAACTGCAATAAAGATTGTATAAGAAACAAGTTTTCCTCAAGACTGTGCTCTACAAAATCCACCCTGGAGTGGCACGTGTAAAGCATGTCGACCTGAAGCCCCATCCACTCATTGGTACAAAAGGACACCACAAACTGCAATATCAATGTATTCCTTACCACCCTGGCTACCGCAGCCCTTTCTTCCCCTGAACCAATTGAGACTGGAACAGTCTGCCCCTAAAGATTTGTGTCCCCCTGGCTCAACACTGAGCTTGAATAGGTGCGCTGAGAAGAGCCCTAAATCCAAAGCTAGTCTCTTTTCATCTCCCTACTGCACAATTTCTATTTTGAACTTGCTACAACAGATTGGTACAACAATAACTTGAAGAAATAATCTCACGTTACAAAATAATCTATACCTGTATTTGACTATCTCCCAAAACTCTTGGCTTCCGTACTGAAAGGGTTGACATTTCACTTGGTACCTGAAATTCAGAAAGAAAAAAAAAAGAAGCCAGGTTGATATGCAATACATAACGACATATTACAAGAGATAAAACAAACATCAGGTTGAAGGGTCAAGATCACAATGGGGATATGATATAAATTGCCCATAAAGATGAAGCATACTGACTTACTCTAATCGTTTCATGTTAATGAAGAGCAACTTCTTACAGTTTAAATCAACAGCTATAATGCAGTCAAACCAACATCATAAATGGGACCCATCATGGTGAAGACAAAATGTACATTCACATACTAGAAATTATTTTACACAAGTTTCACGATTAGATTTAGAGAGGCTGCACATCAAATATTTACCTTCTCAGTAGTTTTCATCAACTATCACCAGGCAACTGCTGAGAACAAAATTGGAGTAACCAAGTTACACTACTGAAGCTAGAGCCGCATTACATTATTTATTGAAAAAAAAAAAAAAAGCAGAAAAAAATTTACTAAGTGCTTAGAACTAATGATATTACCCTACCATATACCTAACTGAAGAACTGTATCCAACACCAGTGAGATATATAGCATTTGAGTTCATCTGATCTGGTGGTCTAGTATGGTTCACAATGATTTCCATGCAAACCCTTAAATTGATTTATTAGGACTCATACAATTCTTTTGATAAAACTTTCAAGGATCTACCAAGATTCAATTGTTTTCATGGGCTTTAAATCAAATATCAATAGACAAATTCTACGCATGTTACAATGGAAAGTACGCATCAGTAAACCCGTACCGCATCATTGAAATCTTCAGGTGTAGTGGCAGACATCATTTATCTTAAATTATGATAGATACCACTTATTGCCTGGCAATGCCCAAAAAGAAAACCTAATGAAACAGGGGAAAAAGTGTCCCATTGATGATTTGATGTCTCCAGCTACCATACCAAGCCCCAGGACAATACATCCAATGGCACCTCAGCCTTCATCAGCCTCACTTATCAGTGGGAAGGAAACTATCTCATTAGTGGCAATAATTGTTCATGGAATTTAACTGCTTCAGAAGAGCACAGACAACCTTCTCTAGGAGTCTATTCCACTTTTGCAGGGAAGGAACGTTTTCCAGCAGTACAAGGCCCTGTGAGAAGGGACATTGTAGACATAAAGATAAAACTGTCGAAGGTTTGTTCTTATGCAGATGGGTGGTACTTTATGTTGACAAGATTGTGGCAGAATTTGGAAGTCTGACTAAAACAAAGTCGAACTCTTCTATACACTCACTTCTGGAATTTTTCAATGGCTCTGGCACTGGTGTCAGACAAGGGGTCCAATTCTGGGCTGGCTTAGCAAGGCTGGGTAAACTCAGTTGCCCCAGACCAGGGCAAATACAGGTAGGCGAATAAATTTTTAAACTGAATAGCCTGCTAGTTGACTCAGATAGTCAGAAATTTGCTGTCTGCATCTATTATTAAATTTTCTCTATTTAAAAAAAAAAAAAAAGCTTATATTTATTTTTCAAACTGCTGTTGACTTCACCGAGCACAAAGCTAGTAAAATGCTGCTGGCTTTATACAGTTATTTATCGATGGACAGCAACCCCTAGCCGATGTTAAATCAGCTCCAATTCGTATGTGAGCTCAGTTGCTGTCTTCACCATATTTGCCACTTTGCTCCTAAAATTTTCATTTTATGACATGAAAATCTCTACACATAAAGTGGCAATACCTTTCAAATACTAATCTGGTGGGCTATTGTAAAACTTGATCTACTAGCCCTGCTGGCTAGTGAAACATCTCAAACCCTGCTTATAGTATATCTAGTGGATTCATCAGAACCTTGTAGGCTTACTCTTTTTACCTGGAGATTGTTGACCTTTAAGTTGTAAAAAAAAAAAAGAAAAAGAACAAAAAAAGAAAAGAAAAACTAACCAAACAAAACAAAACCCTGTCTGGTTTGGTTTGTTGGTCAGGTGCTTATAATGTTGGTGCAGAAGTACTTTGTCTCTTTCTTGCTATGCAGCTGGTCACCAACTGACCAAGTGTCTTACTCTTAGTGTGATCAAGTTTCTGCCATCTGGTCATAAACATATTTCTTCGCCCAAAATATGATCACATAAGCAACTGACACTGACAAGTAGATAGTTCCCTGGGCGACTATCCTGAAAACTTCAATTGCGTTTCTCTGAACATTGCTAAGAAAAGGAACAGGCATCAACAAATTTTGCGCTTGTTGTCATTATCTTTGAGTAAAATTCTTATTTTCAATGACTTTTAAAAGTTTGTATTGGGAATTTGTATTTTTATAACAAATTTGTACAAAAACTTTCAGAACCTTACAAACCCACCATGCACTCTAGGTTTGTAAAGTTTCTACCACGATTTAACTGAATGATTTAAATGAGTTACAAACCCGGCCGGTAAGATCTTTTCCAACTTTTTACTGTTGTTAACTTTAGTTAGTTTGCCTACTGTCACCACTCACGCGTAGTCGATGAATGCTTGTAATTACCTACCGCCGTACTTAGCATTGTCTTCTGTTTGTGTCGATACTGCCGAATTCGGTTAAAATGTACACTGAAATATATCAATTTCGATACTTTTGCCTAGTTTTCGGTTTTGTCCTTTTTGTAACGATCAATTTCAAAACCTTGTACAGATTTCGGTTTAGTTCTTTCTGATATGATCTTTTTCTTATCATTACTGTTCAAATCCAATCTTTCATTCCTTGAAAGCTGTTCAGCCTGCAGCCTGTTGAGCTATCTACATGCAATTTCGCGGGAAAAAAAAAATCGTCTGCAAATGAGGGTGCGGTCTGTTGTCCTATGGGCTATTGTCGTCGACGTTAAAGTACAGTTGCACATATGCATAATTTGTAAGGAATTTGCATCGGTTTCACTTGGTGATTTCAATCATTTCACGCAACTTACTGTTTCAACGCCGACTTCAAAACGAAAAATCTGGCGCACAGTTACACAATCACCCAGTGTTCAAGCAATAACTTATTTACACAAAACGACATTTTCGATATAAAAATTGTAAATATTACCTGATTTTCATCGTTGATTGTCACCGTTTTGAGTGCTGCATTAATTTCTGAAAGAGACATGTTTAATACAAATTTTCTGTTAGAATTTAAACTCAAAACTCGAGAGCTAACAAAGGTGCCGCTTCTTCTGATCTGGAAAGTCCGCGAAATGATTCCTATGACGCGCGTTCATACCAATGTCCAATAAACACATGGCTAGGTACTTGGCTTGAAATTTGATTGGTTCAAATGAATTCATCTGAAGGTATTGAACTCAAAAGTAACCCATGTAAACACTTCAAATTTGCCATTTGTATGAAAGAGACTTGTCACATTTACTTTAAATTGCATATCTATCACAGTGAATTTAAATTACAGTTTATTGACAGTAAACTTTGAGCGATTCGAAAAAAATCTTTTAAAAGTCCCCCTATTTTTAGACGATTCCATTTGCCTCCTAGCAACAGAGTCGGCATGATTATATTAATCCGCTAAATGGTTCTTAATTTTACTTCATTGTCATAACTTGGCCAAAAAAAACCCTTACAGATGAAGAAAAATGACAAAGATCAATGATTTTCCAAAATGTCACTTTGATCTCAAAACACAGACGGTCTGTTAAAGCTTTTGAACTACTTTATTATGAGCCTATGTTTCCTGTTATGAACATGCGGACCATTGTTTAAACATGGCGGACAGCGTGAAAGTAGTGGAAGAAGGAATCAGAAACGAATTCATAGCCGGGCTCCTTCAGGGCACATTCATAAAGGTATGCTTATAAGTGTCAACGACGTGAACATTCTTTTGCGTATTTCTTTACCCTCAGATTTTTTTTTCTTTTTTTTTTTTTAAGGTTAGGTCTACTTAAGGATGTTGTGACGATATTTTCCAACTACCAACATTCCTTTAATAATTCTTCTCGCAGTTATCAACTAATACTGCTGCAGCAGTATGAAGTAAAGATAGAAACTGCGTTTATGGGTGAATCAAACACTTGGAACACCACACCCCCACTCCTTTACCATTCTTGCCGTGCTTCCCCATTTTTCTCATCTCCTCACACACACGCCATCCTGATCAAGTTGTGTGAGGTTACCAACATCACAAGCCTGCTGCACTGCCGTCTTCTTTGTTTACTATTGGAATTAGCTCATTCTTATTGGTGTTTATGCCTTTGGGAGTGCAGGTAACATTACTTTCCTCTTCTGTGGTTCTCCTTATAGTTTTCCTTTTGCTTTAATGAACCAACCCATCACCAATGTCAAGATGATTCTGTCCTTTTGAAAGAAGTTTCAGTTTGTAGCACCACTTGATAAACATTACAATACCAAAATCCCCACTCCCACCTTCATCCTTCTTCCCACTTCACTTCCCAGACTTCCAAAACATAACGGAAATACTATTGCGGCTACTAAGGTTCTAGAACCAGCCAGTCACTGAGACAGTGTCTGTTCCACTGGCCCCAGCATGATACCAGCTCCTGCAGGAGACCCAAACCAGTTTGTGTATAAGTTTTTGAGAAGCAGAGTGACAACAGGAATAATTCAGGCAGTGAGGAGAAGGGTGGGGGAAGGGGAATAGCAAGAGGAAGAATGCGGGGGTGGGGTTGGAGGATGAATGAACATTGTTTTGCAGAATCAGGAAAGCATCTGATCTGGACTTGAAACTCTAATGACTAGGGTGATGCAACCTTATATGAATTCCAGTCAGGGACAGTCCAGGAAAGAAGGACATCTGTTTGCACTGTTTCCTGCAGCCTGCAGGATGGGATGATGGGATTTCCTAACTGCAGGAGTTGTTTTTCCTGATGCTCACCCAGTTGCCTGATGTCTAGGCAGGCACTTGTAATCTATGGAGATGAGCCTCCAGAGTTTAAAATCTGCATACTCTCATACATAATATACAATGGCCTTGTAGATAGATTTGTTTATACTCTTATTGCCTGTCATGAGGTTGTGCTGTAGGAAGCCAAGGGTCATGTTGGCTTTACTAGTAACAGAGTGGATGTGGGATCCCCTATAGATGTACATCATCTTGATATCATGATATCCCAGACTGTCAATAGTTTCCTGTGTGTCAATAGTTTCCTGTGTATGGCCCTGCAGGAAGCCTGGAATTATCTTACTTGACTTACAAGTGACGCTCAGGTTTGAGCATTTCTATGAATGGAATTACATGGACTACTGCTGCTTCCAAGTGATAACTGACATGTGGTCTTCTTGAAGCATACACACTGGTAATCTTTTTTTTTTTTTGACAATGTTGCATAGGATGTCATCAGTGAACAATCTGGCTGTAGACTTGATGGACTTGGAAGGTTTTTGATGAACTTGAGGAAGAATCGCTTGAGCCTGCTGTCTGTTCATAAGAAATGTTTTTTTACCCAGGATGTCATAGTGGTGTAGTCAGCGTGTGGGTAGGGTGTAGATGACCATACTGAAAGCTTTGGAGAAGTCAAGGACTATCAAGTCAAGGACTAGGGATCCATCTTTCCTGCTGTGCAGTGGCTTTATCAGTGAACCCAAAGAGCTGTGGATTGTGGAGTGGATTGTGTTGGAAACCATGTTACTCTGAGTAAAACATTTTGTTGTCCTCATGCTGGGGCGTAGTCATGGCTGACGATGATATGCTCGAGCAGTTTTCAGGTAACACTGTGAGGGGAATGGAGTGGTAGTTTGCTGCTTTGTTTTGCTCATCTTGTTGTTTGAAGACTGGCATAATGTGAGCCTAATCCAGTCATGTGGCAATGTCCCAGAGTGATAGGAGTTGTCAAAAACTTGAAAAAGTAAGGTGAATACAGGCAAGCAACTGTGATGATAGACCTGGATTTAATGCCATCAGGGACGTAGGCGTTGTTGGGGTTGAGGCTGAATGATAGTTTACGTACATTTTCCTCTGTGACATTGTCATCACTGCAGTTGGGGTAGTCTGGTACGTCAGGTGAATTTTTGCTGTTGATCAAACTTCTTTGTTTTGATATCCTCCTTTAGGTTGAAAGCAGAGCTGAATTTGCTGCTGACAACCAGTGCTTGTTCCTTGAGGGTCAGTGAAACATTTTCTGCTTCTTTCAGAGGGGGAATTCCAATCCTTCATTCTTCTGGCTTCAAACAAGCTGCAGAACTTCTTCTTGGGAACTGTTTGGCTGGAAGTGTCATCTCTAATGAAGTCTTCTATGTATTTACAATGAAGACATGCAGATGCACACATATACACACATGCACACATACATGCAGGCGTACACACACATGCACGCACGCACGCACGCATGCACGCACGCACACACACACACACACACACACACACACACACACACACACACACACACACACACACACACACACACACACATATCTGCACACATACATGAATGAACACATGAACATGCATGTGTGTCACCTAGTACCAGTAAAATTCTTGGAATGATTGTAATGGTGACTATTACGCCGACTAAAACAAAAATGATAATGATTAAGATAATTAAAACCAGCAATAATCTTGAGGAGAATGCAGGGACAATAACGTCGATAATAATTAGACCACTGACAGTAGGAACAATGAGAGCACCAACAGCAGTAATAAAATCACAGGGACAAACCAGTTCATCCAGAACAAGGAGGTTCCACAACTGCTTCAGCATCTTAAACATGACTATCAAAATAAACCTTAACGGTGCACACACACACACACACACACACACACACACACACACACACACACACACACACATGAAAGAAAGAAAGACAGATAGAAAGACAGGCAGAGAGAGAATGTGCACACACAAATTTTTTGCACATTGCAGATTTTAAAATTTTCTTTTAAATTCATTCCATTTGTACTAATGGCAACATTAACCAAGACAAAAATAATGCATGCATATGTGACTATGTATGTGTATATGCGTTAACTATATCAAATCATATTCATCATTATATATTTCTTAGATATATGTTTTTATGTGTGTAATTTGAGAATGTGTAGATTTTTGAGAGAGAGAGAGAGAGAGAGAGCTGGAGAGAGAGAGGGAGAGAGAGAGAGAAAGAGTTTGTGTATGGCAGGAAGGGAAGGGAGCAGGGGCACGGGAGAGCAGAAAGAGGTTGTTGTTTGACATATGGATTTTGTCTACAGCTAGCTATACATGCTGTTTTTCCATTGCAATTATTGATGGACATTGTAGCTGGTGTTTTTCAACAGTTGTCCAATTGAGTAAGCAAAGAAGGGGTGTATGTTGGTACATTTGTCATAAAATTGCTGTACAACATCAGCAGAAATTTGACCATCTCTTTGTTGGTCTTGCTCCATTTAAGCAAGCAGAGTGATCTAAAAATATGTGCTTGCTATGCGTGATTCCACCCTGAAAAACACAACTGCTGTCCATAGCTCTACACTTTGATACATCCTGCGGGTCCTTTAGACCGCTGGTTCAAACCTGGCAAGATTATGGGTGAAGATTTTCGCGGTTCATGATCTCAGGCAATTATGTGTGTAGATCCACTATACTTTCCTGATAATTACAGTCCTTTAGATGTGTACACTTGTGTCGACAGTCAAATAGAATTATATATTCTCATGTAGTTTACTTCAGTAGCTGCACTGACATCACATTGACTCCTCCTTATTGTCATACACACATAAAAGGTCTTGTTCTATGCAGAAAACGATCCCCAAAAAACTATTTACAAAATATGAAGTTAATGTAATATGATAATTAATCTAATTAATCTACTGATATCCTTATGGAAGATAAGACCAGGCCTTGCTACCTGTAATTTGCTTTGATTTTTCAGACTTGGTTCAAGACAAAGAGGAACAAGTGAATGAAGAACATTTAAGATAAATGCAATAAAAAAAAAAAAACCACACACAAACAAACCACAAGTATGTTGACATTAGAAAAGGCAACATGGACCGCTTTTGTCCACTCTGGAGAGTGAGTACACTGTACAGTCTCACTTCCTGGTCTGCAGATTGAAAAAACAACAAAGAAATGCTGGCATATCATAAACTGGTATAACATGGGGGAAATGTGCAGAAACATTCTAGAACAAAGAGAAAGGACCACAAAGTTAGCAAAATGCTGATGAAGATAAAGATTGATGTGTTTTCAAGAAAGTCAAAGCTGAAGACAGTGGCAGAAAGAGGAAATTACTGACATGAGCACATAGTTTACAAAAGGGATAGAATTTAAGGGATAGAGTTTGCACTGAAAAAGCTGTTGCTTTCCTTGGAGGTGGGAGATGAGAAGGCAGGAGGGAAAGGAGAAAGGGGGGGGGGGGGGGGGGGGGAAGCTTCTGCAATCCATGAACATTCAGCAATTCATGTTAAATTTCTAAAACCATAAAATTAGCCAGCTAGTATTCCTTGTCATTGAGAACAGGCAGCAGCACTATGTATGAAAAGTAGGGATAAAAACTGTCAGAATGTTAACTCCCTTATGTCTGAACATTACTGAAAGCAGATAAGTGTGTACACTTTAAAAGGTGATGGTATCAGGGACAGATAACTCAGATCTATGTTCAAAGTAAAAGACACATTTTTCCACACTGTGGAACTCCCTCCAGTACAAGAAATAGGACTAGTTCTGTTCTCTAACTATGATAAAATTTTCAGTATCTCACATCACAGCCAGCATTTTTACACCATCAACTTACTATAGCTTGTACATTTAAAAGAGTGTTTACACTTTATATAAGATTTAAGTATGAAAATGCTTCTTCTGAGTAAAGTTGTACCATCTTGTTATCAAGAGGACATAGACAGACAATGGATACCACATTACCTGATCTGCCTGCTCCATCCCCTTGCGAAGTATGCTATCATCACTCACTGATAAGCATGCATGTCAGTAGTAGTCAAGCTGACATATGGACTTGAGGGAACATTTGGGCAGAGGTCCATCAGTTAAGAAAGGAGAGAAGCTTATGAATTGTAAATGGCGTGTTCCAGGACATGGAGTGGTTGCAGCCAATGCCTCTATCCCAACGAAGTTCCAGACCATTGTGGTGGACAAGGCAGACAGAAAAGGATTCATGGCCAAGTCAAGACGTTTCCACACAGATGACCATTATGTGAGTCAGTTTTCATAAAGCTTCAACCATATGAGCTTTTAATTTGTTTGTTTTTTTACTCCTGATTTTTTTCAGACGATAGTACAAAACAAATACTTGTGCAGTTAAGACTAAATTCTCCAAGTACTTCGAATGGAAGGATGAATATAGTAATGAGAGATTGCACATTCTATATAATTCTTCTCCTGCTCCCAAAACTCATCAGAGTGCCTCATTGAAGAACAATTCACCATGTTCCTCCAGTTCTGTTTGTTCTGTGCCAAGGCCTGGGTCTCAACAGATGCTTTCCTTGCTCACTCTTGCATTATTGTCAGTCTATTATTTTTTTTCCTGTCTTCCACTGCATCTATTTCTTTCAACAGTTCCTTGGGGGAATGTTTTAGCAAGACCATTGGGTCTTGCCATACCAGAGTAGTTTATTTTCCAGACTGATATCAGTAAATCTTCATAAGATCCTATGCACTCCCTCATGTGTTGATTGGTGATATGATAGGTGTGTTTGATGTTTAGTATCTTGCGGTAACAGCTCATTTTCGTGGTTTGGATTCTCCTTTCCAGATGTGCTGTGAGGATCATGTCTCATGTACAGGAAGATGGAATGTACCAGTGCACGCAAGATCCTGATCTTGTGTTTCATGGGGATGGTAATGTCCTTTAACAGAAGTTTTAATCCAGGCAGTGCTTTGGTTGTCTTTGCTGCCCTTTAGAGGATTTCTTATTTGGATCGCTGACAACAAATTATGGATCCCATGTAAGTGAATTTTTTTAACAGAGTATAGCATCAAACTTTGAACAGTTAAATCAGCATTGATGATGATGTTATAGCTTGCCATCAACTTGGTCTTGTGTCGCTGATTTCCTTACCATATCTTGTTCCATGAAGTCGTTCAACAAGCTTGGTGCGTTCTTGTTCACTGTCTGCCAGGCCATTGGTATCATCTACCATGTGAAGGTTTCTGATGGTTCTTCCTCCAGTGCTGACTGTGCTGACATGATTTTCAAGTGGTTCTGAAACAATGCATTCCAGGAATTTGTTGAAAATTAAGGAGATCGAAGGCAGCCCTGACAAACTCCAACTGACATATGGAACTATTCTCCGAAAGAACGCAGTATGAGCACCAAACTAGTCACTTTGGAGTACAGTCGCTGGATGGTGTTGATAGGCTTCTGTCTAATGTTAAATTTCTTCATCGTGGCCCACAGTGCCTCCTGCCAGACTCTGTCTTGAAGTCTGTGAAGAACTGCCTCTAGTGCTGGAGATGTTTTTTCACAAAGGGTACATAGGTAAAAATGTGTTGAATTGAACTCCGGCTTTTGTTGAAACCAGATTGTTCTTCAGCAGTGATGATATCTGATTGTTCTTCAGCAGTGATGATATCCGCTTGTTGTTACAATTTGTTCAGAATGATTTTAAGCATTACTTTGGTGGCGTGGTCAATTAAGGTTATAGTACATTAGTTTTGGCGGTGTTGGAGATTTACTTTCTTTGAAAAAGTGTGTGTGTGTATGTGTGTGTGTGTGTGTGTGTGTGTGTGTGTGTGTGTGTGTGTGTGATTTTATTATGGTTCTAGACTGATGCCCCAGCACCAGGGGAGTATGTGAACCATGGCAAGTTCGACAAACTCAGCCCTTCCTTTTCCAAGAAGGGGACCGGAGGATTTGCCTCAAAGGTAATTTAAGAAAGAAAAGAAATGAATTTATCGTGGGCGTGGGAAACTGAGATCAGCACAAGAGCAGGGCATGAAAAGCTGCAGAATTTGAGACTTAAAAAAAAAAAAAAAATTGGAACTCCATCCTGGTGTAAGATTACATGAAAGGATTGCAGTCAACACCTCACCCAATGATATATCCTGGCACCAACTGTTAAGTAAGGGAAGGTGAAGAAGTCTGTCAGTTCAATGTTATGATTCTCATATATATGTGTATATAACTGTGTATCTATAATATGCTTGGATGTGTGTGCGTGTGTGTGTGTGTATGTATGTGTGTGTGTGTGTGTGTGTGTGTTTTCGGCATTAAAAGAGATGAAAGATGACAAAATGGAAAATGAATGTGCTCATATGTGCAAGTCTGTGTGTGTCCATGCCAGTGTATGTAACATATGTGGCAATTTTTTGTTTACTTTTCATCTTTTGTATTTTTCAGTCCAAACGCTCCACTAAATTTGTCATGGCCAATGGTCCGGGACCTGGTATCTACGGGCTGCCCAGCTTGCTGACCACACGCAAAGACTTCAACCGGGGCATGCAGGCAAACTTTGCCACTCCCATCGCTGAATCTGTAGAGAAGACCAACAGTGTACCTCCACCAAATATCTACAATGTGAGTTTTCATGTTAGTGAACTGTTTAAAACAGGATGAGCATACAGTGTCTGGTCTTTAGAAGGCTATAATTTTGGGCATTACAGGTATGACTTAAAGTTCCTGGCACATCAAAAAATAAAGCAAGCGTTACCACAAGGAACCCTGATGAAAAGCAAGAATACATAATACTTTATTAATAGCTATCAGTGGTTAGTGCATCTAGACACTGTCTAGAAAGTCCAAGGTTCAAATTCTGAAAATATCTGGAAGGTGAACTTTGGAGATTGTTTTCGAATTTCAGAATCAGCATATGTGGAGATTTAGTACTTTGTTTAAACTACAGAAAAATATGAAATACCTGACTGAGTCTCTGTTATAGGGCTCCTGCAGTCCTTGAAGATTCTTAAATATCCTTGAGAAATGAGTTCTCCATTTCATGGCCTTGAGAATGAGACTTTAGTCAGAAGGTTCTTGAAATGTCCGTTGAATCTATGGTCACCAGTGTCTGTATGTGTTGTTTTCATCATAAAAATGATGGAGATGCCAGAAGGATTCAGACAGTGATGAGTGAATAGCAAGACAGGATGACAATCTTGAAAGAAGCTATTGATTTGAAAATGTTGACCATAAAGGTGCACTTCTTTTTTTCTTTCTTTTTGTTTTGTTTTGTTCTGTTAAGTACAGTTATCTCACTGGTGACAAATCAAGAATGAATTCATCACCATCTCATGTTGTATTTTGGCCATTTATCATAAATTCACCAGACTCACACAAACTGAGCTAAGCATATGAAGCATATATGATTTGAAAGTGTATTATGCTCACTTCTAAAGGTCCAAACAGATTTTTATCAATGTGCTGGTAAATGTTTACATGCATTTTGTCTAAACAATGTTGTAAAATTCTGAAATGGAAGAAGTATGAAAGGTGAGTGTGCTTATCATAGAATGTCTGTACTGTCCATCAGCATGAGCATGTTCAGTGTCAGATCATTCACCTTCCACAAATTTGAATCGGTTCTCCTTCCACCACATATAGTAATGCAGACATCAGGAGTCTAGGGCCTCAGACATTTCCAACCTGACCAGAGAGAAAACAATTAGCAACAGATGATTCATTACACTGACTAGAAAATATTAATCGACATCATGTTTATTATCCTGACCAGTGAGGAGTGGTTTATTACCGTGGCCGCACAGAAGCAATCTTTTGTGTATGTGTGTGTGTGTGTGTGTGTGTGTGTGTGTGTGTGTGTGTGTGTGTGTGTGTGTGCATGTTTAAAACAAAAGTACATAAAGCAGCTAATCCAAGTATACAGGAGTATTTTCTTATGATACGTCAGCCCTTGATAGCAGAATGTGTTTGCATCATGCACCTTGCCATATTCGAGACAAAAGAATTATGGATTGATTGATAGCGCTGACCAGTGATGATGTTGAGCATCATTTTGGTCGTACTGAGTAAAGTTGTGCATATGAAGTCATGACTCTGTCTTGGCAGGTACTGCGTACCAAGGCTGGGAAGGCCAACAATGTCACTGCAGATGCTGCTTTCAAATCCAAGTCCAAGAGGGAATTGTTGAACCTTGCTGAAAAGGCCAAGGTGCCTGCTCCAGGTGATGAACACTCTTTGGTTTAGAGTTGTGTGTGTACATGTGTGTGTGTGTGTGTGTGTGTGTTTAAAGTGTGTGTGTGTGTAAGTGTGTGTGTGTGTGTGTGTGTGTGTGTGTGTGTGTGTGTGTGTGTGTGTGTGTGTTTAAGTGTGTGTGTGTGTGTGTAAGTGTGTGTGTTTGTGTGTGTGTGTGTGTGTGTGCGTGTGTGTGTGTTTAAGTGTGTGTGTGTGTGGTATGTGCATAAGAGAGAGAGAGAGAAAGAAAGAGAGAGAGAGAGAGTGTGTGTGTTGTTGTTGCTGCTGCCACTGCTATTGTGAAAGACTTTGTTGCTGATTAAAACCCTTTTTTCTTATTTTTTTAAAACCAAATTTTGATTTCTGCAGGCATGAAAATACATCACCACGCACATGTACACACTTCCTACCATAGTATTTTTATCCTGGGACTGTTGAATAGCATTTATGTCTTGTTCCCCACCAGGTCAGTGCAACATGAGCGTGGGGATTCAACAGTATCACACTAGCATGCGTGCACACACACACGCACACACACACACTCATGGGTGTGCACACACTCACATGCATGCACATACGCATACTCTCATATTATACCCACCAGGACACTGTTGACTTGCCTTGTTGCGGTGTTCTCACCAGGTCAATACAATGTGAACGATGAAATGCAGCATCAGAGCGTCAAGGTGCCCTTCTCCAGTTTCAAGTCTCAGAGCAAGAGAGAGCTGATGGCCAAACCTGCTGCTGTGAGTAACATAGAATTAGTGGATTCAGAGTCTTTTTTTTTTTTTTTTTTTTTTTTAGCTGTCCCAACCTCTGTGCCACCTCAGAGGCAGTGCACACACGCCGCCCATTCCGACACCCCGTCCACAGTCACAGCCCGGTCAGCCCCGCCACAGCCCCGGCACCGACAATCCACAGGGAGCAGTCAGTGTCAAGTCGTCAAGAGGCAACCCACCGGAGAAGACACTGCACTGCTGCCGAGTCACTTCGGTGGTGTTCAGTGGCGCCTGTTCTGATCTAACATACGCAGGACACCACCTACTAAGCCCCCTACTGACAACAATAATTGCTTAGTCGCGGAGCCGGCGTGAGTGAGCTCTCCCTCCGGAGGGCACCACCATGTCCGTCCAATGACAGCCCCCATGGACTCGCCGATACCGGTGATCTCGACGGAACCAAACCAAGGCCACAGACATGGAGAGGACATCGAAACTGAGGTCACCATGAGAGCAGGGCATGAAGGGCCACAGAATTTGAGACATTTTTTTAATGCTGATCGATGAGAATGAGGATGATTAAGATGATGCTACGGATTTCCATTTCGGTCTGAGACTACATGACAGGGCTGTACTCTACGCTTCCTTTGGATTCAGAGTCTTACTCTTATGGGTGTCATTGCCAAGCTGTTACAACACCAGACTCTTAATGCTAGTGCCATAGATTTAAGACCAGGCAGCTCCTTGTGGGTATAGTGTGGAATAATATATTTTTTCCTGTCTACCATATGTGCAGACCTGCTGGTATGTAAACTTACTAAGTGTGGATGCTTACGTAAAAGACTGAACACACAGGTAAAAAATTATGTAACCCATGTCGATGTTCAGTTGGTTATGGAGACACAAAAATAGCTGTCCTGTGCCAGGCCTCCGATGCAGGGGGATGGTACGGCCAAGCCCACTGAAAGGCTGTGATGAATCTTCGGCAACAGAAAGTCTGTGTTAGGCAGGGCCCCTACAGCCAGGGGGTCACATGATGGTTTACTGCTTCTGTCTGTGAACCTAATCTTGTTTTTTTTTTTTTTTTTTTCAGTATTTGTAATAGCACTGTAGTTTCTATCTTTTGGTCATATTGGTGACTTACTGGGCTTCATATTTGGTCATCTTCTGTCTTGCCACTTATGCAGCTGTATTCTCTTTTCATGAGATGGTGCATTCTGGTTTATGCAGTCACATAACCTATTGAATGATGAGATGAATTGCAAAGTGTGTAATATGCGTATTTGATTTATTTGATTTTTTTCCCTATGATATGATCCCTGCAGGCTGATATGTTTACATCTGGACGCATACTGACCTAGGAGATGGAAAAGCCCAGAAAAGACAGTGTGTGATTGCCTGGGCTATAAACAGGGAAATAGAACTAGAGTTCTCCATCTTCAGTCCACAAACCACAGACTTCACAGAGCCCTGGGATACAAGTGTGACATTAAACCATTCATCTGTCATGCCATCAGTGCGGCTGTAGTAACGCTGCTGATATTGTTAATGATGATAATGATAGCTAGGAAGTGTGCGCATTACATAAGACTTTGACGAGTCAGTAAACACAAACACACACACACACACACACACACACACACACACACACACACACACACACACACACACACTCACACACACTTGTGGCTACCTATGGACTGCTAGCATGAAGACTGCAGTTGAAAGAGCTTAACAGAGGGAAACAGCATGAGTGATTCAGAGTATTCCCACTGAAAAGCCAAACAACATAATGACAACAACAAGGGGGGAGGTGGAGGGGAACACTAAATAAAAGAAACAGAAACAGGCAAGAAATAATGACAGATAGGAAGGCAACTTCAGCTCTCAAGTTTAAACAATTACAGGCCCATAACTCCAAACTAATGCCACTTGAAACAATTGCATGCCCATAAATCCTGGGTTATGCCACTTCGCGACATTGATTTGGAGCGATAGGTCTGTAATCGTTTCATTAAGGGATCGGAAGTTGTTTCCCTTGTTCATCATTGACTGTTCACATCTGCATGGCTCATTCAAAATTTCCTTTAAAAAAAGAAAGAAAGATAAAAATGGTGATCTTGCATTTTTACGACATGCTGTCAATGTGAAAATGGTCCAGGGTTTGTGAGGGGAAATCTGTGACAACAAAGTGGCATAATATTAGAAAATGCAAGGCTGTAGATACTGTACATCACCTGAAAATGCCACAATGCCGAAAGGAACCGCACTCTATTCATGATTGCAATGTGGATTAATTCAATTTACAAAACCTAGTTGATTATATATGCATCATGTACATTGTACATCAGACCTGAAATATTCCTATACGGTCGGCTGGGCTTTGATTAAAAAGAAACAGAAACTGAAAACATTACACTGAAATAAGAAAGTGATTATAGGAATGAAAATTTCATTGAGACTATACAACAACAATTTGAAACTCTGATTTTAGTTTTGCTTTTATTTTCCAGTATCCAGGCCCAGGTCACTACAAACCCAATGAAGATGTGGAGCCAGCTAACTGCTTAATATATCCGTGAGTGTATTATGCAGAAATTTTCTGTTCTTTTCTGAGCATGAATAGATCTCAGTGGTACGGTCAGTAAGTCTGACAGTTATCCATTGATCAGTTATTACTAACTGCTCTTTTTTCTGATTGTTTTCAGTGATGGATCCTTTTTTGTTTACTTGAAAGCCATATGTGCATCAGAATGTAAAATCATTTATATGTGAGTACAGTTCTCTTAGAAGGAAAATGCTTTGTGGCATTCTTAAGTGTCTGATATGTGATTCTCACTAGTTATCCATCCCATCACAGAGTTTTACACAGTTACAATTCTTTGAAGCCAATACATAATTCCTATAGAAACCAAGATGTTTATGGATGTTTGTTTCTCCTTCTTCTTCTTCTATTTTCCATGCTGTACATGTCTGTTAGTTTAATTTCTTTTATCATATTTTCTTCCCTTTTATAGGTCCAGATGGCTCCTCACTCTTCCAACATTTGTAAGTTTGGTGAAAAAAAAAAAGATCGAAGAAACAACACTTGTAGAAAAGTGTGTTACTTCATAGAGTGTGGTCAATTCATAAACAGTAACTTCACCATGTTAATTTGCGATAGTCTTGCTGAACTGACCTTGGATCCACTCATGGATCCAGATTTGCACCACGGATCCACACCAAAACTGAATGGGACTGTCTCTTCACCATAATTCATCTTTTCACCGCGTTTTGTTAAGACTGGCAGTAGTTTTTTGCATAATCATGCTGAGAGGCGAACAAACCATGAGACATGGGTGAATGCATAACGTTTAAAGGCAGAGATAGCTAAACCCTTCATTTTCTGCACTGTGCAGGCGTAAGCACTACCTGTGCATCTCAGCACCAGCTATGCCCATGCCCCAGACGCCCCCTTTGCCAGGGCCTGGGAGCTACGAGTTGGTGAACTACGAAGGTCCCTCCAAACACTACATGTCTGGCGCTGCCTTCGTGTCCACCACCAGTCGCTGGACGGGTCAAGTTCCTATTGGTATTGGAGAACAGCCTGGACCTGGTGAGTGGACCATCGCGAAGATGGTGATGGGGCTGATGGCAGAAATGGTAGTGGTGGTAATGGTGGTAATGATGGTGATGATGATGATGTATTGGTGACAGAGGTTGGTGATGACCCTTGTGTTTATTGTAATTGTGTTCATGTCTGGTTTTTGTCATTTCAGTTGATCATGCCCCTGTGAGGATGATGGGGGCTCTCTCAGTACAAACTGTATTCCCACACTCTGGACACTATGTGCTAGTAATCTCATCTTTTCTGTTGCTCTCTTCGCCTTTTTGAAATTTGATCGTCCTTATTCTTGTCTGACATTCTCTTTCTTTTTACAGTTTCTTGCCTTTTTATGATTCCATGATAAAATTCCATCTTTTGTTGTTGTTATCTGAAGACGAGATGGATTGGTGATGGTGATGGTTGTGGTGGAAGGGGTGATGATAGTAGCATTTGTGATGGTGTTGATAGTAATGATGAAGGCTGGGCTTTATAAGTAAATGGAGCTGAACATATAGGTAGTAAAGGTGACTTGTCTGACAAGGAAGCCAAAATCAATGTGTCTTATCCTTCCCCATCCCACTGTCCCCTGCTCTTCATCATTGTGTGCTGTGTATTCATCACTAGTGCAAGTCAGGGAGGCACTGGCTTTCCTGCTTATGTTTGTTAACTTTGGGTGGGTTTGATTTTGTTTGTTTCAGCTCATTATCGGCCTGTTCCTGTTGGCAAGCAGTCATTCATCTACAATGCTGCTGGCCGCTGGATTTAGATCTCTCTGTGTTTGTTTGTATGCGAGTGTGTGTGCGCGCGTGCACGCACGCCCATGTGTGCACATGTGAGTTTATACATTCATGCAGGTACATGTGTGTACATGGGCACATGTGCATGTATGTGTTTGTGTGTAAAAGTGATAACATTGTAAATATAGCATATGAATCATGAACATCAAGTGTAAATATCATAATATCAATGCTCCTCATTGCAGTATTATGTTTAATTTCCATTATGTCCAAGCTGATTTTGTTTATGGCAACAAAAAAAAATCCCTGTTTATGATGTCTTTTATTTTTTGCCTTGTTTAGTGTACAGATGCGTGTGGGTGTGGGTATGTCTCTGTTAAGTGTTGCAGTTCTTTTATGGAAGGGTAGTTTTAGGAATTTTGTTTAAGCTAAGAAAGGTTTATATGATACTTTTTGTAAGTGAAACACACTTTTGATGTTTAACATTCCCTTCGTCCTCTCCCCTTTACTCCACCCCCATTCCAGCTCAAACTGTGATAATATATATTCATTTCTGTGATAAAGTCATATGGTTGTGTCTAATTGTTTTGCTTTCTAAACGAACAGTATGAAATTATATATAAGTTTAAATAATTTTTGAGATATCCATATTAGTAAAGAATTCATACTAGAGAGTAAAGAATTCATGCTAGTGAAGTGTCATAATGGTATATTTTCAAAGCGTAGCTTTTTTTTTGTCTTCTGTCTATGCCATTTCTGTGGATTACTGTGTTGTAGATGTGAGTGAGTGTGTGTGTGTGTGTGTGTGTGTGTGAGTGTGTGTGTGTGTGTGTGTGTGTGTGTGTGTGTGTGTGTGTGCATGTGAACAGAATTTTCCTTTCCTTCAATGAAATTATCATTGTTAGTACTATTATTATTGCTGTTTTTGTATAATTCTTGATGTCAGGTTGAATATTTTAATGCAGGATTTTTTTTCTAAAGGACTTGATATTTGTGAAATTTGGTACATACATCAACTTAGGAATCAATTTCTTTTTCATGCACTTGTTTTCACTAATCATCAAGAATGCAAGACAAAAAGGAAATTACGAAAGACACACACACGCACACACACACACACACACACACACACACACACACACACACACACACACACACACACACACAATGTCATTGCCATCATGACCTCAAACCATTCTGTTAATGAAAGAAAGAAAAGAGGAAGACAAACACTGTGAAATATTATTTGTTAAGCCAGTAGAAGATCAGAATCATGTTTTTGTGCAAGATGTTTCAGTCATAACATTTCTTTTCATGTCTGACCCTTCAACCACACGCCCTTCCTCTCACCCACCCCTCCCTCATCTTACTTCTTGACACCTTCCCTTACCTTCCCCACTTATACCCTACCTTTCGCTCTTTTTTGGGAGGAAAGTGTAGCAAGATTGTTTAGAGAGATAGGGCCTGCGTTTTGAAGAGAAAATTCCAGAAATAGTTAATGTAAAAATTGTTGTATTTATTACTCTTAATTGACTGCTTGCCTTCTTTTTTTGTTTGAAATTATACATTTCGGTGTTTTTGTCTTGAAAAAGGAGCAACAGCTTTGAGAATACATTTAAAAGCAGTTTAGACAGAGGTTTATTATGTACTGGTATGTGGGTGGCGATCTACATTATATTTAAGAATATTTTAACCGTAACATCTCAAAGGTTTTATGAGCAATAGTTACATGAAGCACTGTTAAGAAAAGGACACTATACGAATCCTACCAGAGAGTTTTAGATTTCTAGCCTTGTAAAATCTTAAATTAAGAAGAAAAATTAGGAACGATGTAAAAAATAAAAAGAGAGCATGTCACTCCAGGCACAAGTTATGTGACAGGGGGAGAAGGGGTGATTGGTGAAAGAGGGGAGGAACAGGAGGGGGAAGAGTAGGTCGAGGACACCCCCTACCACTGTCTTTCCTCCTCCACCCCTACCTTACCACTCAAAGTGATATTTCAAGATGAAAACCTAGGAAGGATGTCAGAATCATAGAAAGGGTAGAGATGACTCCAGCATGGGTCAGGTGACAGGAAGGAAGGGGATGATGTATGGGAGGGAGAGAGAAGGGAGATAAACAGAGGTGGAAGGTAGATTCTGGAACTTCCTCTTGCCCCCTTCCCCACCTTTTACTCTCTCCCTCTTCCTCTCCCCTCCTTATATCCTCTCCATTTTCCCGCTTCACCCTTTCCCACCACATTCCCTCCTGCTTTTGGTAAATGTACACAACATGGTAAATGATAATTCCATCCCCTTTCCCCATCCCCTTTATCTGCTGAATAAATTTTGCCTGTTCTGTCCACTTCCCGATCATTGATTTTCTGCACTGTGTTGACTTATATGATGAAGCTGGGTCCCACTTACCTCTTGTGGATGAAATGACCCTCCCATTCATTCAGTGGAGAGGATGATAGAACTGCTTTCCATCTGCTAACAAATCCGTGTAGCATGTGACCAGAGATCCCAGTGAGAGAGAAACTAGTCTCATTGAACAGGCCATGTGGAGAAGAATGGAACCAAGAGACCAGAATTTTTTTTCCATATTCCACATTAACATGATCTTCTAAAAAGATGGACTTATAGATAGATTTGTTATGGAATACATATTGTTTATTGTGTTGTGGATGGAAGTACAATTATTCTTGGTGAAATAAATGCACAGTTTTGCTTTACTCTTTAATGAATACAAAAAGTATGAAATAATGAATCATATGGTGGCTTTGTTTTCTGTTCTTTTTTTAAATGCTGTGATTCAAAAGTCTTAGCCTGCATGCAAGTTTATAGTCTTTGTTGTTTTATTTTGTGTGTGTATTTGTTTGTGTATGAGTGTGCAGCTTTCTTCAAGAAGGCTTGATGTAGTGCATAAGGAAAACAATTCAATCCACCAGTTAATACAAATGTCTTCTGTCTCATTCTGAAAGATGGATTCAAGTACAAACAGGATACATAAATCACAAACAAGCAGATGACTTGATAGAAAATAAGACAGATGCACCAGAAGGGTCTATATTCTGGTGTCCATAATACCATGAGAACGTACACAAAAACACCCTTCCAATTCCGTGCCAGCATCACACACACACACACACACACACACACACACACACACACACACACACACACATACACACACACACACAAGCACTCATGCATGTGCCCACTTGCACACACATATACATATACATACATACACGGGTGCGTGTGTGCCCACATACACACGTGCGTACACACTCCCACACACGCACACACACACACACACACACACACACACACACACACACACTTGACTTGACTTGACACCTGTTCGGTCACCCACTGTTACTGTCCTCCATACTTCTTTCTTGTTACCCTGTTCTGTCCTCTTTTTGTCTAACAGAAGGGCTATGGAACTCGAGACATTTCAATGCTGATCAATAATGAAAATAATGATGATGCCACAGTAGGAAGTACCATTCTAATCTGACACTACATGGCAGGCTGTACATTACGCTTGCTTTCATAATATGTTTCAGGCATATAATATGCAGACACATAAAGTTTTTGTCAGGAAATTTGAGCGTCACACTCAGAGATGCATCAATTAAGTGGATGACACTCGACTGTGTAGTTCCACTCTTCCCATTTAAATCCATAGCGTGCTGTACCCGGGGTAGGAGCCTGCCAAGGCCAGAAAATCCTACTGACAAACGCTCCCAATGGGTCCTTATTATTATTACTACTAAAGAAAGACTTGCGTAACATGCATTCAGACAGCACTATGACCGACGACCTCCCATTCTGTAAGCCTGTGACATTGACTGCTGCCCTAGCTGGTTTGTGTCCTACATACTTCTGTCTAGTTATCGCCTGCTGTCTTTTTTCCTCCTTTCTCCTGTTACCCCTTGCTGTCTTCTTATTTTTGTCCAGTTGTCTCTTGTCTTCTTTCTTTTTTTTTTTCTCCATGTATCCCTTGCTGTCTCTTCCCCGATTTTTTTTTTCTTCAAATGACCCTTTCTTTTTTCTTCCCACTTTTCTCCATTTTTGCCAAGCTGTCTCTCCCCCCTGTCCCCCCCCCTTTTCTCCAGTTACCCCCTGCTGTTTTCTTCTCATGTCGTTCCACTTTTCTCTGCATATCCTTTCTCCTTCTACACAAACAAGAGGTCTTTCGTCGCTAATATAAATGTCCTTAGCTCGAGAAGTGTAAGTGATTACTCTCCTATATCATGCACATACAAACCACCAACATCTCAAGCCAAAGATCATACAACCATTTACTATAGATCTTTCAAATGCTTCAATAAAAATGCATTTTGCCACAAGTTTAGTATGACACGTCTGGATAATGTTTTTAATTTTTCAGATCGTACTGAAGCATTAGACGCCTTCTATGAAGCATTTCCAGCTGTAGCATAGAAACGCACACCTTGCACAATAGGGAGTCAAATCTTCCAGTCTTCCTGGTTAGCTCACCCCAGAAATACCTGAAGCCATGAAAATCCGTGATTAACCTAAACATGAAAGTAAGCAGCTATGCAAGAAAAATATGGACTTTGACTACTATCAAACAACAACAACAACAACAACAACAAAAGCAAATTGAAAGGGAAAACAAGAAAACTGAATACAAAAAGCAAAGAAACAGGGTTACTGATCTTATTAGATATTCTAAGAATATTTTTAACATGTTAAAGGCTAATAAAGACACAACTTCACTTTTGCACACAATGAATGAAATAGCACATAGATTACATAGCAAATCACCAAGCCACTGTCAGTGGTCACCAAACTCTTTCAATAATCACTTCTTAAATCTAACGAAGTCCACTGCAAAATCGGATAAAGCACACGCCACGGAAAACTACATTGCCTCTTCACTCCAAACGTTCTGCAACAGCGACTCAAAACGGATCATTCACTAAAAATACCTCCACTTGCTGTCCATGAAGTCGGCGCTCTCATTACCGGCATCAAGAACAAAAACAAAAACAAAAAAATCAATGGAACCCGACAAAATAGATACTTCCCTTAGCTGAACCCCTGACATTTGTATACATTATTTGCTCTTAAACCGGCAAGAATTATTCTAGAGCCCAAGTCAAGAGACTTCTCAAACGTCACCAATTTTAGACCTATCTATCTCATCTCTGTGGTATCAAAGCCACTTGAAAAACATGTCCACAAACAACTCGTACAATATCTTGAGAGCAATAAACTTTTTCACTCCTTTCAGTCGGGTTTCCGTCATCAGCATTCTTGTTGAACTGCCTTAGTCCGTCTCCGCAATGTGTGGCTGTCTGCAGTGAATCAAAGCAAAATAACTGGTACTGGCTTTCTTGATTGAAAGAAGGCTTTTGATCTTGTCGAATACAAAACACTGTTTTAAAATTAACTTAGTCCCTCCAAGATATCATAAAATCATGTTTTTTAATCCTATCTTACCAATAAAACACAATTATTTTGTCTCTAGCAATAGCAGCTTCTCATCTACAAAGATTACAAGCTTTGGAATGCCCCTAGGTTTTGTCCTATGGCCGCTTCTATTCTGTTTGTTTATAATTGATCTCTCTCTCTCTCTCTCCTCTCTCTCTCTCTCTCTCTCTCTCTCTTGCTAATACAACGATGCAACTGAGGCAGTATTGTATTTGCCATGGGAAGCACAGACACGGAGAGAGAGAGAGAGGCCGAGCGAAATAAGGAATGTGTAGAGCCAAAAAGACTACTAATCGAACATAGTAAACCTACCAGTCAAATAACACTTGCATCGAGTCACCCAGCCATCCGACCATACGACCCCTCGCCCTCTTTCGCTACCGACGTTTAATTGGCCAAAACTTTAAACAAACATATATTACACCATGGGAATTCAACAGGTTCGAATGGTCATGATAACCCGTAGGAAAGCGATAAACAGGAAATGTTGAAGATAATTTTCATAAGAACACTGCAAGTTTCACTGTTGAAGCGACATCAAATCATCAATCATTTGAAAGAAAATCGCACCATGACCCCAGTAAGTTGTTAGGAATAAAAGCGGTTAATTGTGGCAGTCAATACCGGCCTGTGGTATTCTGTGCCATTGCACAGCAGCAGACTTTCATAGACTTACAGCCTGCAAGAGGACATCACAATGCATGCACAGGAGTCGTATTCATCTGTTTTCATGCCGTCCCAGTGATCTGTTCTTATGCATGACAATGGTCTGGGTTTTTTTTTTTTTTTTTTTTTTTGCGGATCCAGTTTGACTGCCGCTTTAGGTGTAAAAGCAAGAAAACGAGTAAATACAAAAGAGTGAGATCGGAAATGATTACTCTTTTTCATATGAGATGTCATTAGCACAGTTTTGTTTTAAAGAATATTATTGTTAGCACAAAGAAAAGGGATGTTTTGGAAGCCTCTGAAGCGTGTCAATGACCATTCCGTATTGTCAAATGCAGTGCACTGTCTGCGCCTTACCCGAGCGATAGCCAGCGAGTGCCCGGAGAAAGGAAGGTGGGAAAGTGTGTGTGGGTGAGTGGGGGTAAGGGTGGGGGGGGGGGGGGTGGATACAATGACAGACTGGACGAAGGGACCCGCTCATCTCTCCATCTTCCTGCTGCCGACTCACTCCCTCCTTCGGTTACGTCTGTCCGACCGCACCCGTGAAAAAATCACCGTCTACACCTGCTACCTAAATCGCCCACGGAGTTTCGAGTTTGGCGTTGAGTGTATTCTGTTCTGTTGTATAGAAATCGGAGTGGTATTTTAGAGTTTGGGTGTGTAGGAATTGTTCTGTGATGTCTTATGTGCAGTGTTTGATTTTTGTATCATATCGTTTTTGTGTTATAGAGTATGACATTATGTTTCAGGATTTTGTATTGTACTTTTTTTTTTTAAATCTCACATTGCATGGCATTGTTTTGTATAGTTGTAACATAAAAAAAATTGAGTGGTAGTGTATTGCATTGTGCATGAGCACACACACACACACACACACACACACACACACACACACACACACACACACACCCCGCACGCACGCACGCACACACACATACACACACACACACACACGCACCACACACACACACACACACACACACACACACACACACACACACACACACACATGTATGTGCGTGTGTGTGTGTGTGTGTGTTTTTTAATAATCGAAGATTTAATCAGTTTTACAAATTAAGCTGATGATAAAATTAAGTTATGATGTATTCATCATTCTATCAATTTATTCTTTCAGTCTTTCTTTCTCTCTCTTCTTATTGTTTTAAGCCAGTAAGAAATTTTACACAGTACATGCTTTAGTTACAATGACACATGAGTAGTAAAGTAACAATTCCGTTCAGTCAGTTTCAATTTTGGTGGACCAAGCCGACCATTCTGGGTTCATTTAGGGCTGTTGTAGAAAACACATTTCAATATCAAAACAACAACATGCTAAAGCAAACAAACACACAACATACACATAACTACATATATGTATTCAGAGCATAATAGTGAATTACTGATATCCTTGGGGGTGAAGATAATGCAAAAGATGTAGAGAAAACAGGTTGAGTATCTGTGACGTGACAATTGCCAGCCACATCATCCTCTACACCCACCCCACTCCTTCCCCCACTCTCTCTCTCTCTCTCTCTCTCTCTCTCTCTCTCTCTCTCTCTCATGTTTCTCTGACAGCCCGTCAATGACACAGGCATCAGAGACCAGATGTGTAGCTGAGCACATACACAAAGAGGACACCAAGGCTCCTCACTTCACTGCTCTACCAAAGGCTGTAAGACTGACCACCCACAGTGAACCACCAAAGGCTGTAAGACTGACCACCCACAGTGAACCACCAAAGGCTGTAAGACTGACCACCCACAGTGAACCAACAAAGGCTGTAAGACTGACCACCCACAGTGAACCACCAAAGGCTGTAAGACTGACCACCCACAGTGAACCACCAAAGGCTGTAAGACTGACCACCCACAGTGAACCACCAAAGGCTGTAAGACTGACCACCCACAGTGAACCAGCGAAGAAAACAGGTAGAAAGGGGAACGTTAATCTCTCCTACTTTGACATCCCATGTCAGGTTTCACTGATCAGCCTAGAAGAACTGTAGGTTAAAACTCAGTTTCTAAGTCTTGAGATTATGTTTTGCTTGCATGTATGCCACATGTTTTTAACATGTAACTTTTTGCCACAACTCGGTGAAAAAAAACAAACACCGCACCTGTTAAGATGCTTAATTAACATTCTATGTTAACAATATGACTTTTTGCCAGTATTCAATACTATCTGTTAAGATGCTCATTGAATGTTATCTTCTGACAGACAGACAGTATGCCTATACTGGGTGAAAACTGTGAAGGTGATTTATGAATACTGTTGATTGTCTTAATGTTTTGTTGTAGGTAACTCTAATCAACTGGTGTATTTGGGCTAAATGTATACCAACTTACTTCAGTTTAGTTTATAAATAAAATTGAATTCAATTGTTTAGCATTTTATAGTATCTCCTATCACTGGTTAAAATCCACTAAAAATCTGAGTGAAGAACTAAAGTGGACCCTGATAGTAATGGCAGATATATCTATGCTAGTCTTATCCTTTGTTAGCTGAGATCTCACACCTTTACTGAACACCAGAGGCCAAGTGTGAGAACTCGACCAGCCACCCTCAGTTACTTAACTACAAACTAGGTTCTGTCTTGTGAACAGATCCTGGGCTGCTGTCCCTGTCCCTGGTCTGCCTGCTACTGGCCTAGCACCGCAGTCCAAACAGATAAGCCTGCCTGAAGAGAAGGTGGACCAGTCACCAGCAACTGGACAAAGATCCACACTCCTCTCCGACATCAGATAAGTCCTGATATTCCTAGTGGACTACATGTGAAATTCATTCAGAACTACTATGTCTGCTCGTGTCATTCAGCCAGATCAACCATTAAATACATGTGTCGTTCAGCTAGCCACAACCAATTTTTTTTTAATGTCTAACCTACCATGCCATCACAGTGGCGTTGTTCCCATACTGTTCGTTCCAGCTCGTCAGCCACAGCCACACGTCAGTGTTTCCTGCAGCAGTCCTATCACCAGCACTCCCTAGAGAACAGTCACTATTAAGGCGTCACAAAGCAATCCACCATAGGAGACCCCGCCCTGCTGCCGAGTTGATCAGTTGTGGTCAGTAGTACCTGCTGGATTGAACATTTGGGGGACACCACCTACTGACGACAACAATGGCTTAGTCGCAGGGCCCCAGCAGGAGTGAGCGTCCCTCTGAGAGGGGCTCCTCCATGTCTGTCCAAGGACAGGCTCCATGAATTTGCCGATACCCATGACGTCGACACGAACACACCGAGGGCATAGTGTGGAGAAGAAATCAGAATAAGGTAACCACGATTGCGGGGCTTGAAGAGCCACAGAATACGAGATTTAAAAAAAAAAGAGAGAATGAGGATGTTGAGAACGATGCTAGGGAGTTCTATTGTGGTCAGAGTCTACATGACGTGACTGTGCTCTATGTTTACTTTCATAATACATTCTGACTTCAGCCAAGCCCGAGAAATACAGACACCTGCCGTGTTGGTCAGAATATTTGAGCAACACTCTCGGAGATGCATTTATTAAGTGGATGAAACCCGACTGTGTGGTTCCAGTCTTTCCATCTGACCCCATAGCCCAAGCCCTCTCGATCTTGGAAACGAGCCAGTCAGGACTGAAAATCCCACAAATAAATGGTTCTGATGGGAATCGAACCCATGACCTCCAAACGTTCAATCCGCGACACTGATCACTGTGCCACGGCGGGTGGTTCCACAACAAACGTCTCGTTCAAAATCATGTAAACACTTTTGATACACTTTTCAATTATGCAAAAATAAGAGAGAGAGAGAGAGAGAGAGAGAGAGAGAGAGAGAGAGAGAGAGACAGACAGACAGACAGACAGACAGACAGACAGAGACAGAGACAGAGAGCAAATAAAAACCATGAAGAACACAGTCGGACATAACCCAATCCCTTCCCCATCTTATCTTCACGCACCCATGCACTTTCCTCTCCATTCACTCTCTTCACTTTCCCCCAAACCAGTCAATATTTCCCGCCTTACAAAGTTTAGACAGGGAAAAAATACAAGCAAAAGCAAGTCAACAAAAAAAAAAAAAACCCACAAAAAACAGCAACCCCCCCCCCCCCCCCCAAAAAAAAAAAAAAAAAAAAAATCACAATGATTCAAGAACTCCAAGCTGGACACACACACACACACACACACACACACACACACACGCACACGCACACGCACACACGAACACACACGCACGCACGCACACACACACACACACACACACACACACACACACACACACACACACACACACACACACACGATCGAGGTAGCGTCCGCAGACGGTGAATTAACAAGCCAGCAAGTATTGATCGGGCGGGACCTGTGACGCTGACAGGAAGGAAGCTAAACGTTGTTCCGCCCACCTGTCGGCTCTGGTTGCCCTAGCAACCTCGTCCAGTTTATGACTCTAATGCCAGTTTTAATGGGTCGCAAATTGTCTCGCCCTGAGCCAAATGGTACGCGCTGGGGCTTTAGGTTACAGCCAAGATTAACATTCACACCAACGTCATCAGTGTGCGAGACAGGGGTGGGGGGTGCGGTGGACGGATGGAAGGGGTGGGTGATGTGGAGGAGGGACGTATGTGAGCGCTATCTGAACTGACAAGGACAAATGCCACCAGAACGACAACCTGTTGACATGGGAAGCGAACAAGCGATCACAACTGCTGGCGTTTTGACTCATATATGTAAACTGGTAAAGTGAAACTATGTGATCACCCACCTTCGCTTGTCCGCATGTGTGTGTGTGTGTGTTGTGTGTGGTGTGTGTGTGTGTGTGTGTGTGTGTGTGTGTACGCTCAAATATGAAGTTGCATTCTGTAAAGACCAGATCATTTAATGCACATTCTACCAAACGGTGGAGGAATTATGAATCAACGCAGAATGAAGTAGACCACATAGAGATACATTTTGTCAAACATAGCTTAGTTAGGCTCTCTGAATTCATCATTAGAGTGAATCAAAGCCAGAGAAGCAGCACGTTAGCAGCAAATAAAACAGAATTTCTTTTTCCGAAAATAACATGTCTTTACAGAAAAAGTATAGGAACTGATTAAGAATGTCACAAATGCATGCAACGTACACCCTGAAGGATTGGATAAGTCACATCAAAACATTACGACACATGTACAGCAGTTTGTTGATGATACACATTTGGAATACCTGGGTGACCTTTGATCAAGAATAAAAGAAAAAAAAAGAAGAAGAAAAGAATGGGAACCAAAGTTTCTGACAGATCTCGTTCTCTGGGATGATTGGTTCACACAGAGAACAAGCTTGCAGGTGGCCAATGCGTTAAGTGGCAGAGAGAGCAGAGGTGATCACGGTCAGGACCCTCAGACTGCAGCTGTTAATAACAAAGATTCTGGGCAAAAGGAGAGAGAGAGAGAGAGAGAGAGAGAGAGAGGAGAGAGAGAGAGAGAGAGAGAGAGAAGAGAGAGAGGTACCTTGGAAAGGTGGGATGGGGGGCACTGGAGGACATGGAAGAAACTTATTTTCAGAAGTGAAAACATGTGATGTCGTCTACTGCAGCTAACGCTGATTGCCAAGTACACGCCCTGAGCTTACCGGCACGTGCGTGGCTTGGAAGCGTTACAATAACAAGCATTCTTTATGAAGAACTGCGTTTCATCTGAAGCTTCATTTTTTAAATTGAATGTCAGACTTACAGTCAGCATCACTGATTTTTCAAACCACATTTTCATGGAGATTATCGGACTAAATACAACTTGGTCTCTTCTGCCATAGATACGAAGATTGTTTTACTGTAGCTAACTCAGCTAGTAAAGAGATCTACCCAGGCCAGATTTTCTATTGGTCTGTTCGGCGTCCGGAAAATCTTGACAGTGCGAGTACGTATTCCCCCTCTCCCCGCCCCCTGCTCTCCATTCCCTGCCCCTAACCACCCCCACCCCCCACCCCCACACACACACACACACTCCCACCTCTCTATGTCGGATAGTCCCATCAGACCACAGATTCAACTGACTGCTCATATGCAGGCAGCACACAGACTCAGTTGTTGCTCCACAGAAACTGAGTTTGGACCTTGGAGCTCTCTGAAGTGTTCACTTTGCTCGGAGCATGCTCATCAGTCCAGCAAGGCAGCTTCCATTATTTTCGATTATTGTCGTTCTCCCCCCCCCCCCCCCCCCCTTTTTTTTTTTTTTGACACTTGACGTTCTTTCCCTATGGATGTCGAAACAAGAAAACACAGCTCCTACACTGCAGGCAAAAGTTATCGATGAGGATTGTTTTGTTTTGTTTTGTTTTGTATTTAAAAAAAGCTTTCATACACTAAAGGTACGGTAATGGTTCGGATTGAAGTTATGAATAGATTTAGGTCACGTGTTCAGGACCTGGAGGGATTTCCAGGTTCTCTTATCGAATTTGCCATCTCTAATGCACAAACTGTTCTTCATTGTAAGGGAGAATGGTTCCATACTTCCTGTTGTCAACGCGGGCTTCTATTTCCCTCAGGTTTCAACATATTCGTGGAACACATCATAACTGATGTACTTGAAGACATGTCAGCACAGGCAGCCCTGGAGAACTGTCACAGCGACTTGCATACGACATCGATGGCCCGGTAGACAGTGAACACGAATTCGCCAAGCTTACTGAACGATTGGATGGGTCATCAACAAGACGAGGCGAGGCCATCAGCGCCAGGAGGACCAAGCTGACGACCAGCCACAAACCGCCCTCAGTATTCATCCATGGTGAGAAGCGAGAATCCGTTCCACAATTCATGTAACTGGGCTTCATCATGAGCAGTGAGGGATCCACACCAGAGATCCTCTCAAAGGCACCCAAGGCTGTCACAGCACTGTCCAGATGAACACCTGTATGGAAAGACAAGAACATCTCCTGGAATCACAAGATTATGCTCCTGAATGCGCGGGTGTATCCCATCTTCCTGTATGCGTTCGAGACATAAACCCTTATAGCCGATCTAGAAAGAAGAATCCAGGGCAGGGAAATGAGATGGTACCGCAAGATACTAAACATCAGATACATTGATCACGTCACCAATCAACGAATGCGTCCAACCATCAGACAGCACATAGGTTCATACGAAGACGTACTGACATCAGGAAAAGAAGATTACGTTGGTATGGCCATGTATAATGAGCCAATGGCCGTGCTACAACAATCTTCAGAGAACTGTTGGAGAGACTGGAGAGGGAGACTGGAACAAACGATGGGCTGACAGCAGTTCAGACTGGACAAGGTAAACAGCTGTAGAGATCCAGACCTTGGCTGACAACAGTTCAGACTGGACAAGGTAAACAGCTGTAGAGATCCAGACCTTGGCTGACAACAGTTCAGACTGGACAGGGTAAACAGTTGTAGAGATCCAGACCTTGGCTGACAACAGTTCAGACTGGACAGAGTAAACAGTTGTAGAGATCCAGACCTTGGCTGACAACAGTTCAGACTGGACAGGGTAAACAGTTGTAGAGATCCAGACCTTGGCTGACAACAGTTCAGACTGGACAGGGTAAACAGCTGTAGAGATCCAGACCTTGGCTGACAACAGTTCAGACTGGACAGGGGAAACAGTTGTAGAGATCCAGACCTTGGGTGACAACAGTTCAGACTGGACAGGGTAAACAGCTGTAGAGATCCAGACCTTGGCTGACAACAGTTCAGACTGGACAGGGTAAACAGCTGTAGAGATCCAGACCTTGGCTGACAACAGTTCAGACTGGACAGGGTAAACAGCTGTAGAGATCCAGACCTTGGCTGACAACAGTTCAGACTGGACAGGGTAAACAGCTGTAGAGATCCAGACCTTGGCTGACAACAGTTCAGACTGGACAGGGTAAACAGTTGTAGAGATCCAGACCTTGGCTGACAACAGTTCAGACTGGGAAACAGGTGTAAAACAGTTGATAACGTAGATCCAGACCTTGGCTGACAACAGTTCAGACTGGACAGAGTAAACAGTTGTAGAGATCCAGACCTTGGCTGACAACAGTACAGACTGGACAGAGTAAACAGTTGTAGAGATCCAGACCTTGGCTGACAACAGTTCAGACTGGACAGGGTAAACAGTTGTAGAGATCCAGACCTTGGCTGACAACAGTTCAGACTGGACAGAGTAAACAGTTGTAGAGATCCAGACCTTGGCTGACAACAGTTCAGACTGGACAAGGTAAACAGCTGTAGAGATCCAGACCTTGGCTGACAACAGTTCAGACTGGACAGGGTAAACAGTTGTAGAGATCCAGACCTTGGCTGACAACAGTTCAGACTGGACAGGGTAAACAGCTGTAGAGATCCAGACCTTGGCTGACAACAGTTCAGACTGGACAGAGTAAACAGTTGTAGAGATCCAGACCTTGGCTGACAACAGTTCAGACTGGACAGGGTAAACAGTTGTAGAGATCCAGAGCTTGGTACAGAACCCAGAGAACTGGAGGAACCTGGTGAACTGTTCTTCAACATGGTGCCCCGGTGACGCCCCACGTAGGTAAAGGTGGTGAAAAACAAAGAGAACAAGACTGCATAAACACATCACCGTGTTTACTCTACGGTTTCAGACATTTAGCTGTTGCCTACATAATGGAATAGACCAAAGCAGGTGAGAGGACAATCCAAAGGGCGATGGGGGTGCATGTGACTGTTCAAGCATGCCCCGCAACCCAAACTGCCTTGGCGGCGGGGGTGGGGGTGGGGGGTGGGGAAGGGCAAGGGGGGGGGGGGGGGGACACTTTCGGATGTAGCGGCGTGGCATGAGCTTGCCTATACTGTCCGGGAGGGGCAGCTTGGAAGGGTGGCACATTCTGAGCCGTGACACCGGGTTTATCAAATCAAGGAAACTTGACAGAGACGGCGTTGGACAAGCGTGGGTGGGTGTGCCAAGGAGAAGGAAATGAAACGGGATTCACATTAGATTTCAAAGACAGATTGACAGCAATAGATGAACGAAACCAGCAGAGACACATGGAAAGTAATAATAAACAACGTCGGTTCTTTTCTTTTAAACCATTATTTAAAATAAAAAGATGTATGACGGTTTTGACAAACAGACGTTATAAAATTCATCTCACCAAGCTCAGGCTGAGAACCTCTGGTCTACGTGCAAATACGGTGCTGTTTAAAACATATGGATGTACAGCTTCTCCCTGTCCGATGTGTGGGCACACTCTCAAGATTGGGAATGATTTTCTCTTAAATTGCAACACTTACCAAGAACTGAAGAAAAAAACATTGTTTTAATTCAGGAGAGGTGAAGAGAGATGACTCAGTCAGCATATCAATGTCAGACAATAATGGTGTGGTGTTATCACCTCCAAAAATTGTGAATCTGAAACGAGAATGATTCAGAGGAAGAAAATGGTTGAAGACACACTGGCGTTGATGTTAGACTGTTTATTCATTATGAGCAAATAAGCCATATGTCATATCTGATTTACTGAGCAATACTCTATATTGGATGGTTAAGTAAGAGGAATACATGGGTTTTTTTGTTTTGTTTTTTTTGTTTTTGTTTTTTTTGCTGTCCCAACCTCTGCGCCAACCTCAGTGGCGGTGCACCCACGCCGCTCATTCCAACACCCCGTCCACATCCACAGCCCGGTCAGTCCCGCCGCAGCCCCGGCACGGCAATCCACAGGGAGCAGTCAATGTCAAGTCGTCAAGAGGCAACCCACAGGGGGAAACACTGCACTGCTGCCGAGTCACTTCGGTGATGTTCAGTGGCGCCTG
>CM065726.1:20649265-20664265 GCA_033310375.1 Conus canariensis
GATCGAAATTAGGAGCACTGTTTGACCTTGACAGAAGTCTGTGCACTCCTAAATGCAATTCTAGTCATTCATATATATATATATATATATATATATGTGTGTGTGTGTGTGTGTGTGTGTGTGTGTGTGTGAGAGAGAGAGAGAGAGAGAGAGAGAGAGAGAGAGAGAGAGAGAGAGAGAGAGGAGCATTGGAATCTTTCCTGTCGTCTGGAGAAAAAAAGAATAAATCTGTTTTGTAATGAACACGTGTTTCATCGATTACGATTTTTTTTTGACTGAACCAGTATTCTAAACAGGATATTGGCCTATAAGCAAGCAAAGTCGGGCAGCTGGTGACAGAACTGACGTCACCCAACTAGTCTACTGCATCACATCGAATGTCTACGGACATGAGGCTCACGTAGTTTACGACCAGCCATGATGACACCACAACAAGTCGTCTAGATCAGCAAACTTCTGTTCAGTTTTGCAGGAACTAGGTGAAAACAATTCACAGTAATGTACAAGAAGATCCGTCAGCGTGATGTCTGCATTGAAAGCAAAAGCGAACCAATCAGTTTGAATCAATAATCTTTGGCAAGTGTAGGTCTACCATCGCTGTCCGTCCTCCCCCCCCCCCCCCCCCCCCAACACACCCGTCCCGGATAGACTTTAATTGAAGGATGTGTGTGTGTGTGTGTGTGTGTGTGTGTGTGTGTGTGTGTGTGTGTGTGATAGAGAGAGAGTGTGTGTGTAGTGTGTGTGTGTGTTGTGTGTGTGTGTGTGTGTGTGTGTGTGTGTGTGTGTGTGAGAAAGAGAGAGAGAGAGAGAGAGGTTACTTTTAGCAGAATTTTTGTCCTTATTTCCTCTAATCCCTTCGTTTAGCTCGACAAAATGATATCCTTGAAGAAAGAGATACACCCGAAAGTGCCGGTGCCAATAACGCCCTGGATACTATTAACTCTAGGAAAATATTTTGTTTACTCGTTTGCAAACCAAACCTTCCCAAGTCTCCGTGATAACATACTTCACATCATGAGGCAGTGATAAAGCCTTTCTGAAACGCTTTACACAACCCCGATAACAACAGATAGTTCCATTCTTGCAGGACCAGTCCTGTACAGCAGACGTTTCGCTTCCTTCCAAAAGATCCATCCAGTTTCTTGCAGCAGCAGCAGGTCCGCGTGCCTTCAGGGCATTGTAAAGCCGGAAGAGGCCCTCAACCCTCGCAAGCGTGTAGAAGAACTTCCAGCCCAGGCAAGATCAGCTAGGACCGCCACAATGGATACAGACACAGGCGTGTATGGGGAGAGACCGGAGGACGTCCCCCCCGACACATCCATGGCCCCGAGCCGTTTCAGTCCTTGTACACGACGCCAGAGGGCGGGGGCAGCACGGACTGGGACGTCTTGCTCGTGGGCTGCACGCTCTTCACCTTGGACGTCGCCGGTATCGTCATCTCCACGGGGCTCAGCGGCGCCTTGCCCCCTCCTCCAGCACCCCCGCCTCCTCCTCCTCCTCCTCCCCCTACACCGGTCCCCTCCTCCACGTCGTCCGGCGCTCGCAGAGGCACCTTGGTGGTGTAGTCGTCGTCGGCCGCGGAGTCGTCGTCGCAGTAGTGGGTGAGGAAGCTGGGGAAGAGCAGCGACATGGCCAGGGTGATGCCGCCGATGCAGAAGAGCACCAGGCCGATCAGCTTGCACATGTCCAGCGTGGTGTTGTAGCTCTTGGCGCTGGTGTCGATGTACCACTCGCCCGCCGGCTTGTTCTCGCCCACGATCACCGTTTTGGGCGGCACCAGGTACCCGACAAGGATGCCCACCACCCCGAAGAGGAGCAGGTTGACGCCCACCCACATGAAGATCTTCCACCAGATGGGCGGGCAGCGGCGGCGGCGGGGGTTGGGGTGCAGCAGGTACATGTCGTCGTCGTCCTCGTAGACGGAGGGGTCCTTGAAGCTGCTGTGGCTGTCGTAGAAGTGGTGCAGGTACGACTTCACGCCGAAGTACATGGGGCAGCTTCTCTTCCGTTTCCCTGACGTGCCGCCGCCAGGGCCTCCTCCGGAAGGTTCCGTCGCGCCGCCTTCGCCGCCGTCCTTGCTGCCAGAATCTGCGGAGGGACAGACAGCACGGCCGTCAGTCAACACACAAAGTGTGCTTCACTGAGCGTGGGCGAGCTATGAACTGCGACAGAGAGAGAGAGAGAGAGAGAGAGTGGTGGGTAGGAAGAAAAAGAAGAAGAAGAGATTAGGCGGAGAGCTTGGGAGGTCAAAGGGTGGTGTGGTGGTGGGTTGGTAAGAGAGAGAGAGGGGGTGGAGGAAGGAAGTATGGAGAGAGAGAAGAGAGAGAGAGAGAGAGAGAGAGAGAGAGAGGAGAGACAGACAGACAGACAGACAGACAAGACAGACAGGCAGACAGACAGATAGACAGACAGACCCTCCTGCAGCTCACTAGAAGATCTTAGCATACATATCGGCGTCCACATCTCCCTGTATACTCTTTCAGGTAACACACACACAACACACACACACACACACACACACACACACACACACACACACACACACAACACACTCAATACACAAGACACAAATACACACACACACACACACACACACACACACACACACACACACACACACCACACACACACACAAAGGAAAGAAAATTATATACATACATGTATCTCTCCCCCCTCTCTGTATGTATGTGTGTGTGTGTGTGTGTGTGTGTGTGTGTGTGTGTGTGTGTGTGTGTGTGTGTGTGTGTGTGTGTGTAAATGTAGGTATAAAAGGGGAAACGAAGGATAAGAAAAATAATACATGTGTATCTACATCTTATTTTGGGAAAACAATGTAAGGATTATAAAAAAAAAAAAAGTTGATCAGGAAGCTGCCGAAAGGGTGCAAACTGTAGCAAAACAACGTTTCTGCCGTTACAAACACGACAGAGCAAAGAGTTATTTATGACAACGAGAAGATGGGGAGGAGCATGAGGACGATGAAGAGAAAGAAGACGAGCAAGAGAAGAAGAAGAAGAAGGAGAAGGAGAAGAAGAAGAAGAAGAAAAAGGAGAAGAAGGAGAAGAAGGAGAGGAAGAAGAAGAAGGAGGAGGAGGAGGAGAAGGAGGAGGAGGAGGAGGAGGAGGAGGAGAAGAAGAAGAAGAAGAAGAAGAAGAAGAAGAAGAAGAAGAAGAAGAAGAAGAAGAAGGAGGAGAAGAAGAAGAAGATTACAAAGAAGCAGAAGAAGAAGAAAAAGAAGAAGAAGGAGGAGGAGGAGGAGGAGGAGGAGGAGGAGGAGAAGAAGAAGAAGAAGAAGAAGAAGAAGAAGAAGAAGAAGAAGAAGAAGAAGAAGAAGAAGAAGGAAAAAAGAAGAAGAAGAAGAAGAGGGGAAAACAGTCTAAACCTTCCCCCGACCACCTGCCTCCCTCTTCCCCTGACCCTCGGCTTCATGACTTTGGTTTAGGTTTAGTCTCTAGCCCACTTTCAATTCCTGGCAGAGACTCGATCACCATCGTTAGAAACGAAATACTATTCAGATTAGTGGTCGCACACCCAGTGCTTGGAACGGAAGACGACTAAGGTTGCCCTCCATCCCCCCCCCCCTCCCCCCTTAACAGGAATGACTTTTCTCTGTATATTGCTACGCGTGTCGTTCAACGGGAATGACTTTTCTCTGTATATTGCTACGCGTGTCGTTCAACGGGAAGGACTTTTCTCTGTATATTGCTACGCGTGTCGTTCAACGGGAAGGACTTTTCTCTGTATACTGCTACGCGTGTCGTTCAAGGGGAAGGACTTTTCTCTGTATACTGCTACGCGTGTCGTTCAACGGGAAGGACTTTTCTCTGTATATTGCTACGCGTGTCGTTCAACGGGAAGGACTTTTCTCTGTATACTGCTACGCGTGTCGTTCAACGGGAAGGACTTTTCTCTGTATACTGCTACGCGTGTCGTTCAACGGGAAGGACTTTTCTCTGTATATTGCTACGCGTGTCGTTCAACGGGAAGGACTTTTCTCTGTATACTGCTACGCGTGTCGTTCAACGGGAAGGACTTTTCTCTGTATATTGCTACGCGTGTCGTTCAACGGGAAGGACTTTTCTCTGTATACTGCTACGCGTGTCGTTCAACGGAAGGACTTTTCTCTGTATACTGCTACGCGTGTCGTTCAACGGGAAGGACTTTTCTCTGTATATTGCTACACGTGTCGTTCAACGGGAAGGACTTTTCTCTGTATATTGCTACACGTGTCATTCAACAGGAATGACTTTTCTCTGTATATTGCTACACGTGTCGTTCAACAGGAATGACTTTTCTCTGTATATCACTACATGTGTCGTTCAACAGGGAATGACTTTTCTCTATATATCACTACATGTGTCGTTCAACAGGGACGACTTTTCTCTATATATTACTACATGTGTCGTTCAACAGGGAGTGACTTTTCTCTCTATATTACTACATGTGTCGTTCAACAGGGAATGACTTTTCTCTCTATATTACTACATGTGTCGTTCAACAGGGAATGACTTTTCTCTCTATATATTACTACACGTGTCGTTCAACAGGAATGACTTTTCACTACATATTACTACATGTGTCGTTCAACAGGGAATGACTTTTCTCTCTATATTACTACATGTGTCGTTCAACAGGGAATGACTTTTCTCTCTATATATTACTACACGTGTCGTTCAACAGGAATGACTTTTCACTACATATTACTACATGTGTCGTTCAACAGGGAATGACTTTTCTCTATATATTACTACATGTGTCGTTCAACAGGGAATGACTTTTCTCTATATATTACTACATGTGTCGTTCAACAGGAATGACTTTTCTCTATATATTACTACATGTGTCGTTCAACAGGAATGACTTTTCTCTATATATTACTACATGGGTGTGGTCAGTCACCCTCAATGTCACAAAGGAGACAGACAAAAGAGCCAAGTCATTCATTTCCGGGGGCCTACAGGAAAACAGCGGGGTCTTCCTCACTGTGTATTTTTGTCTTCTTCCGTATCATCTGCCGGTGTCGTTTATAGTATTGTCGCCGCGGGATCGTGTCGCAGCGATAGTAATTCCCGTGAACTACTGTCGCAGCAACATTCTTTTCTGACAAAATTAATCGCGAGACACCTTTTCACGAAAGCTGTCCTGTGAAATACTGTCGCAGATGTGTGTGTGTGTGTGGGGGGGGGGGGGGGGGGGGAGGGGGGGGGGGTGGGGGGAGGGAAGGAGGGGAAGGGGGAGGGCGTGCGTGAGTGTGCATGCGTGCGTGCGTGCGTGTGTGTGTGTGTGTGTGTGTGTGTGTGTGTGTGTGTGTGTGTGTGTGCGTGTGTGTTTGAAGGGGGAGGGGTGTGAGAGAGAGGAGGAGGGGAAGGAGAGAGGGTGGGTAGTAGAAAAACAATATGACAAAAACTGACTATAAACAAGTAAGTAAGCAAACGTGAACATAACGACAGTTCCACTTTAATTCAGGTTTAATACCCACACTCAACAAACATGGCATGGCAAACGGGGATAACCATCCTAGGACAGTGGCGATGGGTGGAGGACGGAAGAAGGGGGACGGGAGGAGGGAGGGTGGGCGGAGGAAGCAATCTAACACGACACCGACACGACCAGAACGGCAACACGTCACGGTAGCCATCAAACATAGCAATGTGTATGCTGGGCGTCGACAGGAATCGAACTCACAACCCCTGACTGCCAGCTCAATAGCCTTCCAAGGAGCTAACAGGCACCCTCAGAAGTTCCTGAAGGGACGGCAGTGGGGGAGAGGAGGGTGGGGTGGGGGTGGGGTTGGGGGCTGGGGCAGGAGGGGTGAGGGGTGGGGATACAAGTTACATTGAAAGACCACCAATCTTTCCCCCACAGGTTAAGCACTTGCGTGAAAAAACGCACCGACTTGCATGCAGATATCCACCCACAATCTTTCCTTGCGCACTCTGGATAGGCGATCTAGTCTTTCCTTTTGTGCTCAAACCACACTGAGTTCTGGATAGGTGCAAGCCGGGACCGGAAAATCCCGTAAATAACTGTCTATCACAGGATTGGAACCCACGCCCTCCCATCCCGCAAGTACGCGACTCTAACCACCGCACCACGAATACTGGTTTCATTACTTATCTCAGTGCAGATAAACGGGAGAGAAAAAAAAAACATTAAATGAAAAAGCCGTTCCCAGTTTTCGTCAGCTCGTAATGTGAACACACATTAACGTTAACACAACCTAGGTCCGTCCTAATTGTTCACAATTCCTCGTGTATTATTGTCAGTGAGCTTGTGATCTGGAACATCGTCTTTCTTCCCGTGAAGAGGTAATTGTGATGATCGTGCTGCGTATCACGAATCCCGGGCCTGCACTCTACCGACGTCCATGGCAGTTTCAACGTGCTTGCAATCAGACAGCAATTAACTGATGCCTCTGTGTAGTTTGGCATATGACGCACAGGCAAGAACGGGAGTTTCTTCATCATACACAAATATCCCCCCCCCCCTGCCGTCCTTCCCCCCCCCCCTCCCGCCGTTCTTCTCCCCTCGCCCCATGCTTTTCGTAAAATGCCAGACTATCAGGCTGACACCTATAACGGCATTCATCTCGACAGTGCCGATTACCATCAAGCCATCAGAGAAACTGAAGACAAGCACAACAAGGGTAAGGAAATGAGTGAACACTATTACTGCCATCCAACCAATCATCCAGGTATGTGACCGTCCACCCGTCCCCCACCTCCCCCTCAATTAATGCCCCAACCTTTCTCCCTTCAGTCTATACCTTTCTACTGCCTCATCCACTCAATACGCACGCACGCACGCACGAACTCCCCCCACCCCCACCCCCGCACACACACATACACGGAGGTACTCGCACGCGCCCCTCCCCCCCCCCCCCACACACACACACTGAACGCACATAAACACAGGCATGCAGGCACAAACAGGCACGCAGGCACACACACGCGCGCGCGCGCGCGCGTACACACACACACACACACACACACACACATACACACACACACTAAACATACATACACACAAGCATGAAGGCACGCACAGGCACGCAGGAACCACACACACACACACACACACACACACACACACACACAGAGAGAGAGAGAGAAAGAGAGAGGCTACACACCAAAAATTAATGCGCCAACGCCTTGCTTAAGGAGTGGAGTATTTATAGACAGGCACAATTAGATTATTTTGAGAATATTCATTGTGTCTAGAAGTTGATTTACTTTCTTTTCTTTTTTGTTCCCATCAAGGTACATGCCAGGTAGTTCCCAGCAGACAGATTTAAATGAAAGGAATGGGACTATTTGGGGGAACCACCTGGCGCAAAAACAGGGTCACGGGTGAGTTAAAAGGCCTGAAATGTGACGTCAGGAAAGGGGAAGGTCATGCATTTGAAGATTGTGAATGACGTCATCGAAGGAAATATATAAAAAAGGAAGAAACAAAAGTTGATCAGTGACTTTATTTTGGTCCAACTTAATCATTAAATGAAATGTTCTCACCCAATTCTCACAGAGGCTTTCCTGTCTACACTGTCCTCTCCTTTTCACTTTGACAACGGGCCTATGGCTTGAAACGTCAGTGTTCTCACTAACGGATTCTACTACCACCAAAAGACAGTAAACAAGTTGGGTATTTTTTGCTCCCATAAGAAAACCTAACACAGAGTAACTTTTATTCAAGACTGGCACAGCCTTTTAAACTTGAATAAAGTCAGACAAATACATAGACGAACAATCTAATAGTGGGGGAAAAACAAGCGCAGGCCAACAACTGAACTATCTTTATAGTAATGACTTGGCAAAGATTTGGACTTAAGGAGAGGGGCGGAATTTGAAGATGGAGAAACTGGGAACATGAAATTAAGAAAATATGTTACAGATATGAAAACTCTTCACTAGCTGCATAAGGGAACCATGGCAATCCCTTTTGAAGGCAGATATATTTGTATTGCCTGCTCCGAGGCCTTTCGTCCGCTGGGTCGGACTCATCAGGGAGACACGGCTGGTTGTGTCTGCGCTCCTGGCGTCAAATAGAGACACACCACAGTCCATAATACTGTGGTGTTCTCACCACCAAGAGTGCAAAAAAGAATCCAATAGCACCCCCAAAGCAGCCAGCGAAGAGTAGTAAATGAAACCAAACGAAAGTGTGGGGAGGAAAAAAGTTGCTGAAAAACTAAAGACATTATGCAAACAGTATAAAATATAGGGGACAATCTTTGAGCCTACGCTTGAGGATCCACCCAAAGATGCAAGGGAGATCAAAAGACAAACACACAGACGGACAGAAACAAATACAAATAACCTCAATTTGATCAAAACAAAATCGGAAATGAAATGAGGCAGGGAACAGTAAACAATAAACAGTAAACAAGTTGGGTATTTTTTGCTCCCATAAGAAAACCTAACACAGAGTAACTTTTATTCAAGACTGGCACAGCCTTTTAAACTTGAATAAAGTCAGACAAATACATAGACGAACAATCTAATAGTGGGAGAAAAACAAGCGCAGGCCAACAACTGAACTATCTTTATAGTAATGACTTGGCAAAGATTTGGACTTAAGGAGAGGGGCGGAATTTGAAGATGGAGAAACTGGGAACATGAAATTAAGAAAATATGTTACAGATATGAAAACTCTTCACTAGCTGCATAAAGGAACCATGGCAATCCCTTTTGAAGGCAGATATATTTGTATTGCCTGCTCCGAGGCCTTTCGTCCGCTGGGTCGGACTCATCAGGGAGACACGGCTGGTTGTGTCTGCGCTCCTGGCGTCAAATAGAGACACACCACAGTCCATAATACTGTGGTGTTCTCACCACCAAGAGTGCAAAAAAGAATCCAATAGCACCCCCAAATTGAGGTTATTTGTATTTGTTTCTGTCCGTCTGTGTGTTTGTCTTTTGATCTCCCTTGCATCTTTGGGTGGATCCTCAAGCGTAGGCTCAAAGATTGTCCCCTATATTTTATACTGTTTGCATAATGTCTTTAGTTTTTCAGCAACTTTTTTCCTCCCCACACTTTCGTTTGGTTTCATTTACTACTCTTCGCTGGCTGCTTTGGGGTGCTATTGGATTCTTTTTTGCACTCTTGGTGGTGAGAACACCACAGTATTATGGACTGTGGTGTGTCTCTATTTGACGCCAGGAGCGCAGACACAACCAACCGTGTCTCCCTGATGAGTCCGACCCAGCGGACGAAAGGCCTCGGAGCAGGCAATACAAATATATCTGCCTTCAAAAGGGATTGCCATGGTTCCCTTATGCAGCTAGTGAAGAGTTTTCATATCTGTAACATATTTTCTTAATTTCATGTTCCCAGTTTCTCCATCTTTAAATTCCGCCCCTCTCCTTAAGTCCAAATCTTTGCCAAGTCATTACTATAAAGATAGTTCAGTTGTTGGCCTGCGCTTGTTTTTCCCCCACTATTAGATTGTTCGTCTATGTATTTGTCTGACTTTATTCAAGTTTAAAAGGCTGTGCCAGTCTTGAATAAAAGTTACTCTGTGTTAGGTTTTCTTATGGGAGCAAAAAATACCCAACTTGTTTACTGTTTATTGTTTACTGTTCCCTGCCTCATTTCATTTCCGATTTTACCACCAAAAGGTTTTTATAAACTTTATTATTTTTTCATTTCGAATATATATATATATATATATATATATATATATATATATATATAAACGAAGTGATTGGTGGTGGTGGGAGGGGGTGGATCTTTTGATCAATAATCACTCTAAGATCAAATTGCTGGCTAAAACTTGCGCTAGGCCTCGAAACGCTTACATGGATTATGTCGTGATTTGAAGCAAAGTCCTAATTTCGGCTTGTGGCCACACAAGTTTCCGCCCTCCAACCAGCAAAGCGTCACCCACCTTTACTGCCTCTTTTGCCGGCGGAAGCCTTTTCTCCCGGAACCGGATGTACCTCCTCAGCGATCTTTGGGGGCGTGTCGGAGTCGGTCGACACCAAGCGTGTTTTCTCTTCTTTCGACATTATGCCGGTCACCTTTGACCTTCGCCGATCGGTGATAGCCTCCCCTGCTCAAGGTCATCAAGAGACAGCACTCTCTGGTGTGGGGTGTGCACGATTATGACATCTGCAACAAAGGGAATGGTACGGCATTGTATTGTATTATACTGTATTGCATTGTATTGTGTTGTATTGTATTGTATTGTATTGTATTGTATTGTATTGTATTGTATTGTATTGTATGTATTGTATGACTTCAATGTCACAACATGACGATATCTCTGCGTGGAATTTAGACTGCTCTACAACAGGTTGGCGTATTGTTAAATTGCGAAACCAACTCACGATCACCACCACCCATCTCTCTCTGTCCACACACACGCACACACACACACCACACACGCACGCACGCACGCACGCACGCACGACACACACACACACAACACACACACACACGCACGCGCACGCACGCACGCACGCACGCACCACCACACACACACACACACACACACACACACACACACACACACACACACACACACACACACCGTTCCCGCTCTCTCCCTACTATCACTTCCCCTCTGACTTCTTCCCACTTGCTTGCTTGTTTGCAGTGCGTGCGCGCGCGAGAGAGCATGAATATGTCATTAATCGACGCCTAAAATAGCCAAGGGGATGGAAGAGAGAGAGAGAGAGAGAGAGAGAGAGAGAGAGAGAGAGAGAGAGAGAGAGAGAGAGGTTTGTTTAACTTTCAAAGAAGTAAGAGATCAATTGTATTGATTTTTGCTGAATGCTGTGCGGGGCGAGTGGAGAGTCAGCAAAGACCACTTATATTTTGTTTAGAGAAGTGATTATACTGAATAGAAATAAGAGAGAGAGAGAGAGAGAGAGAGAGAGAGAGAGAGAGAGAGAGAGAGAGAGAGATGATAATGATGATGATGTTGATGATGACGACGACGACGATGATGATAAAGATGATGATGAACGTGTGTTCCTTCGATAGTGCCCGTCTGTGCAAGAAAGGAGAAAAAACATCAAAGGATCACTTATCAACTTCACAAGACTAAATATTCGGTTTGCCAAATAAAGCGATTAAAGAAAAAAAAAATCAGAACATTACTGGATTTTCTCTCCAATTGATGTCGTTGGTGCAAGCGGTTCAAGACTGGTGTATTTGGCTATCAAATTTGCCTTGTACTATTCGAAACGATTTTGATTTACTGCGTCACGCAAATAAATAATAGATAGAGGAGAAAGGGGCGTAGGCGGTACCAAAGAGAGAGAGAGAGAGAGAGAGAGAGGAGAGAGAGAGAGAGAGAAGAGAGAGAGAGAGAGATGGATGGATGATGCTATACTTAATAAGGCCATGGCTCCTTTTGAAGGGGTACGTGAACAAAAATCACAGGCACAGCAAATTGTCACAATAGAAGCATGGAAGTGGGCAAACAGAACACAGAAATGTGAACAACAGTTATGAGCAATATACAGATCGAATTTTAAATGCTTTATACAAATAAATTGCAAACTGTCTGACGATATTTTCACGGTTTGATGACATAAGCAATGAAAGTCTAAATAATGATGGATGCCACCAGTACTTCTTAGTAATCAATTGATTTCTGAGATCGTTCAAAGCAGGACAACACATACAAAAATGGACCTCATCTTCCCTTGCACTTTTACATGATGGAAAAATAAGATCATGTTCAGCGCTGTTTGTAGCGAAAACGATGAACAGCTATATCCAAGCCTCCAAATCAAAATCTTGACATGGTGTATTTAAGTGTCTGTCCATTTTCATTTGTACTTATGTTGGAACATAACGGAGTGAACTGAACTGCCTATACATATGTTGGAACATAATGTAGTGAATTAAACTGCCTGTACATATGTTGGAACACAATGGAGTGAATTAAACTGCCTATACAAGTCAAACCTTGCACTATCCTGCATATGAGTGTTCCACACTGGCTACCTGCAGTCTATCAATCGCGTGCAAAGCATGCGTAAAAAACACAGTTGTATCACCTACACCCTGACTGAACCACACATGGCCCATCCCTAGTTCATACACTTTCACTTTCACCTTTGTTACCCAGTTTACCTCGCCTTTGTCATCTAAATCATACAAATCGGTAGCCTTGACTCTTGCGTAAGTGTAAGTTTTAGCCAGTAAAGAACACATCTAATTACCGAATTTAGACTAATCGGAAACCTATTTGTCTCGCATTTATATTAAATCATTCGGCATTTGTAATGACAAACCAAGAAATTTCTTCAGGGCAAACACATGAACCGTTCCACAGTTTAATGCCGCATTATCAAGTCCCCACACTTCAGCACCATATTGCAGAATGGACTGCACCTGCGAATCAAACAATTTACAAAAAAAAACTGAAGAGACTTACTTCCCAATCTAGAAAAATGTTGCATTACACATACCACAGCACGCTTTGTCCTGCTTGCAAGATCTTTACATGCAAGATTAAAACTTAGTGATGTTGAGAAATAAATGCCTAGATATTTATATGCATTGACAACGGGCATACTTACTCGGTTGTAAATCAGTGCTCCTTAATTCCTAGATAACCACCCTTTCTAAAGACAATGATGTTGTTTTTTGTCATATTCACTTTTAATTGAAGTGAGCTAGCAGCTCTATAAAGACTATTCAGCTGAGTTTGGAGACCAACAACTATTTCTGATAATAGCGCAACATTGCCTGCCAATAATAGGATGAATACTTGTAAAAAGTCTGTAGTAATTTGTGCACCATGTCTCCCATTATAAACAACTTCAGACATTAATTCATTAATGAACAGGTGAAATAGGATGGGGCTACACACATCGTCCTGTTTCACTCCCCTAGTACATTGAAAAAACTCTGAAATATCCCCTCCCCCCCCCCCCCCCCCTATCTATGTTTAGCTTTCACACTGTTGTAAATACTCATTACACATTTAAATAGTTTTCCCACGCACACCGTTTTTTTTTTCTTTTAATAGAATAGGCCATAGAATACTCCTATTTACGTAACCAAAGGCTTTTTCAAAATCAATGAACTCAACCTATCATTTATGATTCATAGAAAACTGTGTGTGTGTGTGTGTGTGTGTGTGTGTGTTGTGTGTGTGTGTTTTATAAATGCCATCAAGGTGAACATATGATCAACTGTAGAGTAACTGCGTTTAAAACCAGCTTGACATTCTCCTGCCAAGTTATTCTCTGATACCCATTCTTGTAATCTATAATTGACTGCCGTACTGTATATTTTACTCGCTGCGTCATAGAGTGAAATGCCCCGATAATTGTTAGGATCATTTACGACATCTTTTTTGTGCAGAGTAGGAATGATCGATTCTGTCCACTTTTCTGGATAAATTCCTTTATCAAAAAGATTATAAAAAGAAGATAAAAAAAATTCCAGAATTAAATCCGATTGACAGCCGTATTTTAACAACTCACTAACAATGCTATCTGGTCTGGCAGCTTCACGATTCTTTATTTTCCTTAAATCAAGAAGAACCTCCTCTTTGGTAATTGGGCGATTAAAAGTATCTAGACCCTCAACACGATCCTCACTATAAACACAAAATCTGCATTATTACATATATGTTTTGTTAGAAGGTCTTTAAAATGATTAAACCAGGTGTCAGTGTCAGTAGTAAATACTTTTATCGGTTGTCTGTTTTTAAACGAAAATCATGTAGTCTACTTCTTCTCCAAAACTCCTCTGACTTTTAATGGACGACCTAACTCACTCAGAAGAGCGTCTATAAACTTCATTTTGCTGTTTCCTCTTGTAAATGGTATACTACGAGTTTTTTAGCAATAGTCACTCGATCCTTTTCATCATGCATGACGATAAAAGTGTAGTAGTAGTACTTCATATTTAACGTCTGTTCACATCTGTGATATTAGACGAGAAGAGAAGTAGAAGAGAGAGAGAGAGAGAGAGAGAGAGATAAGAGAATGTAGAGTGAGTTGCAGAGAGACTGCATAAATTCCTGGAATTAAGATATGCATAATGATGTGTTAATTAACTCATTTGTCAGATTAAGAACATCATTTGCAACCATCGATTCAGTATCATAAGCGGATCTTATCAACATGAATTAAAAACATCCATGCACTCGATGTTTTCAATAGCGGACTGCATCAGACATGAATTAAAAACATCCAATGCACCATCGATGTCAGTATCAATAAAGCGGACTGCATCAGACATGAATTAAAAACATCCAATGCACCATCGATGTCAGTATCAATAAAGCGGACTGCATCAGACATTTTTTTCTGAAATTCCATTGACGAGATTTTGCTAAAGTATACATCAGCAAGATCTTCTCTCCAAACAAACTTTTGGGTAATATGACTGTTAATGGTTGGCACATTATCTTGTTGGTAACCTAAACGATTAAAGTTACGTTGAACAGGCATATGGTCTGACTCAATTCGCTCACATACTTTCAGCTCGCAAACATAACACAGAGAAGAAAATAATTCACATCAAAAAATAATCATTTACGCTGTACCCACTATCTGACACATAAGTGCAGCAACCATTGCGATCGCCATAACACGTACCATTTAGAATACATAAATCAAGCGCAGTGCATGTGCACATGTTTAACAATTTGCCATTATCATTTAATGACTTGTCTTCAGAGCATCTGTTGATACTGTTCGGATGACAAGAGAGCTGGAAATCTAAACTCCCTTACTGTCGTTTTCCAAACAATGATGAGAAGGATTTGACGTCCTACTGTTCAAATCCCCACACAATAAAACATGCAAATCACCATGAGTCATCAAACAGTCAGTCAAGAATTCAAGAATTCTGCCAACAAAACTATACCAGTTTCACTGCCAAAGTACGCACAATATGGGAATCCCTTAGGAGGAACATAACAAAATACATACAGAACATCTTTAACAGAACCGAACAATGAATTGCTCAAAATGTAAGCACCAAAAACATTGGATTTAATATCTACCTGTTTCACATAGGACATAT
>CM065726.1:20669265-20674265 GCA_033310375.1 Conus canariensis
CTCCGCCTCCCTAACACACACAAAAACACACAAACACCAGAACACGATACAACACACTAACACCATCACTACCCACCCACATCACACACACACACACACACACACACGCACGCACGCACGCACGCACGCACGCACACGCACACACACACACACATCTTTTAATCCTCTCCTTCCACTTTTCGCGTCTCATCGGGGATAATGGCGGCCCATTAGCAGGGCAGGGTACGTGCAACAAGAACGTGGTGATTTATGCCATCTGCATTCTCTTCATGTTTGCTCTGTTTCGTTTGGAAGATTACTGCGTAAGTCTGTCTGTCTGTCTGCCTGTCTGTCTGTCTGTCTGTCTCTGTTTGTGTGTGTGTGTGTGTGTGTGTGTGTGTGTTGTGCGTGCGTGCGTGCGTGCGTGCGTGCGTGCGTGCGTGGTGTGTGTGTGTGTGTGTGTGTGTGTGTGTGTGTGTGTGTGTGTGTGCTGCGCTCTTATTATGAATGCAATATATGACAATGGTGATGACGATGACGAGATGATGATGATGATGATGATGATGATGATGATGATGATGATGATGATGATGACGACAACCACGACGACGACAATACTAAAAATTATAATGAAAAAGAAGACGATGAAGATGATGATGATGATGATGATGATGATGATGATGATGATGATGATGATGATGATGATGACGACGACTACGACGACGACAATCCTATAAATGATGATGAAAAAGAAGATGATGATGACCACGACGACAACGACGACGATGATGATGGTGATGATGATGATAATGACTATGTCGAAGACAATGATAATCACATAAACAAGTGTAATGCTAAAAGCAATGGTCATTTTGATAATGATTAGTGTCATGATGACGATGATGACAAAAAGAACATTGATAATGGAAACAGAAATATTAAATAAGGCGCTGATATTGACGATGATGCTAATCATATCAAGATGAAGACAGAATAAACAAAATGATGGAGACAGTAATATGAAATATATTAATGATGACCATGAAAATAATTAGAAAAAGAAAGATGAAGATGATGATGACGAGAATGATAACAAACAACGATGATAATGGAAACTGAAGAAAAAAAAAAAAACGATAAAGGCAACGGCAATGGTGTAATCTTTATTTTAATGATGACGATGATGATAATGATAGTTCTAGAGATGATGATGATAATGATGCTGATGATGATGATGATGTCAAGATCGATGATAATAGAAACAGAAATGAGAGTAGGGGGGGGGGGGGGTGGCGAGGGCGGGGGGAGTGGGGGTTGGGGGGGGGGTGGGGAGCAGCACCAATCGATCAGAATGATATTTAGCATATTGTGCGAGAAAATGGCGATGACAGTTGTGTTGGTAGTGGCGGTAATATATCTGTGGGTAGATGCACATGGGAGCGCGCACGCGCGTATTTTGCGTGTATGCGTGTGTGTACGCGAGTGCGCGCGCGAGAGAGTGTATGTATGTATGTATGTATGTGTGTGTGTATATAAGTGTATATATGTATATCTATATATATATATATATATATGTGTGTGTGTGTGTGTGTGTGTGTGTGTGTGTGTGTGTGTGTGTGTGTGTGTGTGTGTGTGTGTAAGCGCGCGTGCGTGCATGCGTGCGTATGCGAGCAGCATGTTCGACTCATGCTTATTGGCATGCTTCTGTGTGTCTGCATTAGGCTTCTCTTATTGGAAAATTCCTCATCTGCACATAGCATAAGCGCCTGCAAGGAATATTCATGAACAGCGGGCGCATACATCAATATTGTTGGAGCGAAAACACACACACACACACACACACACACACACACACACACACACACACACACAAACAAACAGAGGGGGTGGGGGGGTGGGGGGGTGGGGGGGGGGTCAGTGCAATCGTCCAAGGAGCGGAGGGGTGTAGATCTTAGATTAAGGCCCCACAGGCTATAAAAATGCAAATCAAAGAAACAAACATGTAAAGAAGAAAGTAGAAGACAGAGACGCTCTGGTCATGCAAAAAATTCACTGTACCTTTCATAAGCCGTTTCCACAGAAATGACAGTCATAGGATGGGCTTGAAGCCATATTCGAATTGGTAATGGAGTGTGTAGCGTTTGTCGAACACATGTATAAAAACAACCAGCAAGTCTGTCTTCGCTTGGGCTGGCCTTTTCCCACTTTACCTCATGATTAAGGGAAGGGAACTCTGTTAATCTGAGTTGGAGTCCAACGGGTACACGAGGATAAAGCTTGGGTAAAAGTGGAGGGGTACGCAGATCTCTCTCTAGGTTCTGAAAGCCTGCAGGCTGGTCAGTTGTCCACAGTGGCCGCATCGTAGCATAGATTCTTTTCTTGTGCTGCGCCAGTTTTCGTAGATGTAACAGTGTCCTAGCCTCTGTGAATGCTATAGAACTGGTGTAGGTCCTCTCTCATCTCTCACGTCTCAAACTCTCTCATACTAACCAGTGCCCTTGTGGCACAGGATCCCAAACTCCCACCAACGTCTTATAGTCCTGCCCTTCCTTTGAAGCCCCGAGACGCCGGACGTGGCGCAGTCCGGCCGAAGTCCAGAAGAAGCTGTGGGGACCAGCGGGGTCTCTGTGGCAGACTGCAGACTTCGCATTACAAACTGGATTGAGGATCTAGCCTTTTGGCCAGGTACGCGAAAGAAAAAGAAAGGAAAAAGAAACAGAGTTGGTATGTAGATGAGTCTAGCTTGACGAATCCTCACACACGCCCTTTGACTTTCATGAAAAATGTGAGGGCTAAGCTGGCAAAAGTAAAACTAACAGAAATGTATCGCCTTTACCTTTCAGTCTCCGCTTTAGTTCTTCACTGAAGTTTTGAGTGGATTCTAATAAGTGAAATGAGTCACTAAGAAACTGTTAAACAATTGAAGGGAAATAACTCTTCACAGTACTCAAACACTCAGGTGTAATTACCTATTCGCATACAAGTAAGGCAAACAGGAAGTATCAATTGATAACTGCGATGAGTAGTGGTGGCAGGTGTGGTCCTCTAGGAGAAGAACTCAGAATTGTTTTTTTTTTCTCCATTAGAGTTATAGAGTAGTTTGCCTACTAGAATTCCACGTCCACTCTGTCTTTTGCCAGTGATGGAAGGAGCGAACTTTCCGGTGCTAGTCATCAAAAGAAACGTTTGTTTCTCTCGGGACTGTTGAACTACTCAAAGTGGCTCAGGAGGCATTTTCCTTAGGCTCCGAGTGACACACAGAAGTAGAGATGAGTTCGAACATGAAATAATGTATGAACAACAAAGAACTGACACCATTTAAGTGTACTCTCACACTGCAGCTTTACTTGTGTATACAATAGTCAACTACACAAAGCACTAGAACTTCAGTTAAGTCAGTCTGTCTATGGGCTGACTTTTTCCCACTGTATCTTGTCATACAGAGAGGGGGGGGGGGGGGGTCAATAACTTGACTTGATGTTCTGGGGGTTCTTTGTTGTTACTTAGCATGATAGCTGGAGAGGTGTGTGGATCTCTATCTCTGGTGGCTGGTGACCGGTCCATCTTCTCTTCAGGCAGGCTGATCCGTTTGGTCTGCTTGGCCATGTGGTAGCGTGGATTCTTGACCCTGTGCTGGACCAGTCGCAGGAAGCATAGGAAGCCATGGTCCCATCATAGGACAGAGCCTGGTTTGTAGCTGAGAGTCCAGCTTGACGAGTCCTCACACTTGCCCTCTGGCTTTCACTAAATGTATGAGATCTCAGCCGGCTAAGGATCAGACTAACATAAATGTATCTGCCTTCATCTTCAGAATCCACATCAGGTTTTCACTCAGGTTTTGAATGGACTTTAACAAGTGTTAGCAGACAGTAAGAGAATGCTAAAAATGGAAGGGAAACAAATCACAAACTCAACTGAAGTAACCAGGTACTGGAATACACTTAGACCAAGTACACATCTTGATAAGAATCATCTACTACATATCATGAAGGCAATCAACAGCAGTCATAAATCACCTTAACAAATTTCACCTAGTATAGGCTAAAAGTTATCCTGTCAGAATATAGCATTCAGTAATCATCTCGACAGATAGTACCAAGTACTGGTAAAATATTATACCATTAAAAGATAATATTCATCAATCATCTCAATCGTTTTCAGTAAGTAGTGGCAAAAAGTTAAACAGTTAAAAACAAAACACTCATTCATCATCTTAGCAGATTTTACCAAATATTGGCATACTGTCAAAACACATGGCGTAAGTACAAGCAATGCATTGTCTAAGTTTCAGCTGACCGTTCTTCTGGGTTGATCGGTAAAACTTGACCCCGGATCTGCGAGTAGGCGAGATGAACGTTCCCCTGTCTGGAATACACCAGCGTGTGTCACTGACTGTGATCCGTCTCACAGCCTCTGGTGGATCAGTGACGTGGAGAGGCTTTGATCTCCCTTCTTTGTTCCCCTCTTTGTTCCCCTCTTTGTTCCCCTCTTTGTTCCCCTCTTTGTTCATTAAGCTACCCACCCTGCCTCTGTTGCCTGTCTGACTGACAGGCTGTCAGAGGAACAGAGCAGCCAATACTATCATTATAGACGAGTGAGGAGGTGGGGGGGGGGGCTTGATCCAGAATGAGACAGTCATCCCCCACCACCTGCAGTGTGAGATAAAGTGCTGTGGATTAGAGAAGACATTCTTTAAGATGTTGGAAGCGTTTCTAGCCTCTATGCGAATGAACAAAGCCACATTGTCCACACCTGTGAGGCACAAGGAACCACAGACATCCGGCCTGTCCGTGGTATTGACGTAAGACATGGGCAGATCGCGCGAAGCACATGGGTAAACGGCGTGAAGTCTACGGCGGTCATTCCTGCGACCATGGTGAGTGTGGGACAGGAGTGAGAGAGGAAGCTCGGCAGCTTCTCTGAAGTCGTGGGGTAAAACGAGGGGGTCCTTTCCCCATCCACGATCAGTTGCTGCATGATCAGATAAAGAAAGGGGAGACATGTCCGGGGTTGCTGACTCA
>CM065726.1:20686765-20689265 GCA_033310375.1 Conus canariensis
AGACAAAAATACAGACTAACAAAGACTCTGATAAAGATTCTGGAATAACCCCCCAGGACCCTAACTCAGAACGGAACAGTGAAGTACAAACGTCTAACACAAACAGACCTGGCAAAGCCAACAAAAAACATCAGTGTAATGACCAGATGAGGCAAAAAGACAACAACGATAAGAGGACAAACACAAATGGTAGGCGCAAATCTGCACGAAACACATCTCAACGAGGACCTGACAATAGACCAAGAAGTGCCTCATGTACCACTAGTGTGGCAAGTAAACGCCAAGCCACAATCCATGAAGTGAACAATAAAGACTCTTTACCTGTCAATCCAGACACTGCATAGGGATTCGGCCAGGCCCATATCGCGAAAACTCTTAAATTCGTGACTTACAACATTGAAGGACTGTCACATGTTTTTGATAACGATCTTCGATCTTATTTAAGTAGCTTTGATTTTTGTTTGCTTGTAGAAACTTTTGCTACTCACTTTCCAGACCATTTATTTCCTAGTTTTAAATCTTTCATAATTCCTGGTGTTAAGCTATCCGACGGTATAACAGCCAGATTATCGGGTGGTTTGACTCTCCTTGTCAAAAAGGAATTAGCAGCCTATGTGGAACAAGTGTTTGTTGAATATGACAATATAATAGTTATGAAAATGGCTAAAGAATTGTTTAACACAGATTCTCCTACAATTTTGATCGGAATGTATATTCCACCCATGAATTCTCAGTATTATCAGGACACTGAAATATCCAGTGGTGTGGCCCTCTTAGAACAGTGTATCCTAGATCTGATGGAAACGTTTGGAAATGTACCACTTTTTCTTCTGGGCGATTTCAACGCACGAACTGGGGGAGAGAACAGTTGTGAGAGGGATGATGAAGGGGACGACGCTGCGCTTTGGAAGGGGGGTGATGATCAAGCGTCTTTTCGCACGTCTAAAGACACTGTTTTAAATGAATTTGGTATATATTTGTTGAATGTTTGTGATTGTTTTGAGTTATCCATTTTGAATGGGGCCGTTAAAGGCGATATTGATCTTGGCAACTTTACATACATTTCTCCGACTGGATGTAGCATTGTTGACTATGCCATAATGTCAAAACGTTTAACTAGTCACTGTGTATCTTTGCATGTCAGACCAAGAATAGAGTCAAAACATATGCCTGTAGAAGTCATATTGAAGTCACAATTTAGCAGCTCCACTAATGATACTTTTCCAGAAAAATCGTACGCATTTGAGAAATTAATTTGGGATGGAAGTAAAATTGAAGAGTTTAGAGAAAATATTGAATCAGACAATTTCAAGCTCCGCTTGGAAAATGCTACTCTTGTTGTTCACGATGACGTAAACAAAGCCGTTGACATTTTTAATGATGCGTTACTTTCTGGTAGTCAATGTATGAAGAAAACTGTTGTAGTTGGTAAAGAAAAATCAAATGTATGGTTTGACAAAGAATGTCGGCAGCACAGAAAGGAGCTCAGACACGATCTGCGACAGTTATATTGTGTTCGTACAAACAAGGATATCGAAGACATAGACAATATTGAAAATGTTGACAAAGAAGAGAGGTTAAGGGCAGATTACAACCAAAAACGTAGAAATTACAAAAGGTTATTAGAATATAAGCGAAAACAACATCGACAAGAAGTTTTAGAATCTCTCAATGAAAATATTAACAACTCTTCTGGCTTTTGGAATAAAATTAAGTCCTGTATGTATAAGAAACCTGCTACAAATGCTATTTCTGAAGAAGACTGGTACAACCATTTTTGTGACGTATTTCAGTCTGATGTAAATATAGAAAATGTAGAAAACACTAACAATGAAAACGAGTCCCAGCAGAGTGAATGCTTTAATCACTTCAACACAGAGACTCTTGAATGCGAAATCACTGAATCTGAGGTGTACGCAGCTGTCCGCTCCTTGAAGAATGGAAAAGCAGCAGGGCCCGACGGAATTATTGGGGAAATATTTAAAAATTCGATCTGTACTATTGCTCCCTTTTTAGTTATTTTATTCAATGTCTTATTTGCTTTGGGGAAGTATCCTTTACAGTGGACAGAAGCAATAATACAACCACTCTTTAAAAAGGGTGACACTAATTTACCAGATAACTATAGGGGAATTTCCCTACTGAACATCTGCAGCAAAATGTACAGCCATATACTAAACGCTAGGTTAACAAAGTGGATAGAGGAACATAACGTTATCAATGATTGTCAAGCTGGCTTTAGGAAAAATTATAGTACAATTGACCATATATTTACATTATACTCTTTCATTCAAAAACAATTATTATTGCATAAGAAACTGTATGTTGCATTTATTGACTTTAAGAAAGCTTTTGACTCGGTTATACGTAATAATTTATGGTCTGTTTTGAAGAAAAAAGGAATTGATGGGAAAATGTATCGAGCTTTAACTAGCATGTATAATGTAGTCAAAGCAAGAGTGAGAAATTGCAACAGATTAGGTGAAGCATTTAGCTGTCC
>CM065726.1:20696765-20704265 GCA_033310375.1 Conus canariensis
ACACACACACACACGCACACACACACACACACACACACACACACACACACACACACACACACATACACGCCCTGACTGACTGACTTACTGAAACCATTTACTGTCAGATTAACATATTGTTGTAAATATATTTCAAAAACACACAGACCACCACCACTACCACCATCCCCAAAGAACACACACACACACACACACACACACACACACACACACACACACACACACACACACACACACGTGTGGACGCACGCACACACATACACTCACATACAAACAAAATCAAATCTCTCTCTCTCTCTCTCTCTCTCTCTCTCTCTCTCTCTCTCTCTCTCTCTCTCTCTCTCTCTCTCTCTCTCTAGCGCGCGCACAGCATATGCAAAAGTTTCATAAATGGAATAATGCAACCTGGTACAGTGACAGTCGGACAGCTATGTTATGTAACAAATTCTTTGCTCTACGTGTACATCAGACCACTACACCAAAAAGAAACACTGAAACAACAATTCCGTTAGTAAAATCTGCCAAGTGGATGAGACTTGATCAGATGAACAGCTAAACTGGCTAGACTCCATCCATTTTCTGGGTTGGGACAAAAACCACTGTGCAATGTTAAAGGTAGATTTTTAGATATCACTGTATCATGAAGACATTGAAATACGCTTTTGTCATTGAGCATTCAAGTAAAAAAAAAAAAAGAGATACATTAAGTTTTGGACCACAGACACACAAAGGAGATGGTTTTAAAAACCTGTCTAACCAACCATCCACCCGTATTCTGTGTAATAAATTTCGATTCGGAATAATAATAATAATAATAATGTATAATACTTATATAGCGCATTTCTTGTTACACAACTCAATGCGCTTACATCCACCATTTGCACTTATTCATCAACACTCGTTTACACAACGGGCTGCCTACCTGAGTAGTGCCGACTGAAGAGCTGCCAGCTGGCGCTTCATTCAGTCGTTTCCCGTGTCATCCAGTCAATATCGTTCACTCAGTTTCTTTACTTCCTTCATTCTTTTTTTTTTTTCCATTTCTTACGCAGGGTGCATGCTGTGTGTAACGTGTCATCCATACCAACGGCCAAACTGGCCTACTCTTCCGAAAGTTGGTGATGGGATTTTACGTGTGTGCAAGATATTATGCGTGCGTTCACACACGGAACCTCGGTTTATAGTCTCATTCGAAGGACTGTATGGGAAATGGAGTCAGAACTAATGTTAACTCCGAGGGAAAAATCCCCCTGTACCGAAACGCCCCGGCAGAGATTCGAACCCGCAACCCCGTGATCACCAAGATTACGAGTCAGGCGCTCTACCAATAGAGCCTGGAGGACTTATACAATGACTCCTGGTGGCAGAAAGATCCCATCTATTCTTCTGATTGGCAGCTTCAAGATATTACGTTCTTCTCTGGTCCCAAAGTGCTTTTGTCAGAAGATTGTTTACTTCAAGAACCGAATAAGGAATATCACATAATCCTTTATTCAATTGCACATTGAAGCCTCTTTTGTACAGGTATCAGCCAGGTCATTTTCTCGGAGATTACAGTGACCAGGTACCCATAATAATGTTAGTTTAGAACCTCGCATTATTAACTGGTGAATTTGAAATAAAATTTCACTGACGAGATCAGGACGACTTGATGTAGTTTAAAGGTGTAAAGCCGTTAAAGCAGACTTGGAATCTGACAAAATCAGTGTCCTTTCTGGTAAAACTCGCATACCAAGAATGAAATTAATAACTTTCATGACAGTAAATAATTCATCAGTGAAAATAGAACAACCTTTGGTAATAGGAAATCTTTTGTCAATGTTAAGGGAAGGTATCACGAAAGCAGCACCAACCTCAGAAGCACTCGAAACTGAACCATCAATAAAAAAAAAAAAAACATGCAGATAATATTCATATTCAGTGTAAATCAATTCTTTAACAAGAGAAGCGAGCAAAAGTGGATTCTCATTTTCAGTAATATTACCATAGGAATAGATAATATCTGCTTGCTTCATCAACCAAAGAGGGAAAGGGTATTTGGGCATTTTAACGATGTTGTCGTTGTCAAGAGAAAAGTCGCATGCATGTAAAAGAGGAGACACTTAATCAGATAACGAAATATAGGCTGCTTTATACCGTATCTTCCTAGAAACGTAGATGCTTTCTTCAAGAAGTAACTGAGTTAGGGACTGTTCTTGCTCGTGCTATGTAGCTACAAGCTCAGAGCATCCCACGTTCATTTAAAGGCAAAACGTCTGCCTGTCTGTAGCATCCTATGTTCATTTAAGGGCAAGACGCCTGCCTCCCTCAATTGATGCCCATCTTGGAAGCCCAAAAACAATTTCACGTGCTAAGGAATCAATACTAGTTAACTTACATAAATCTGTCTCTGGTGCACTAAAAATACTTCTTGACCATAACTTACAATCGAACAAACTGTCCCTCGGGCAACAATGATAAGATTAGATCCATAATCTAGTAGACGGATTCCAGTTAAAACTCGCAGTAACGCAGTTTTCTTTCTTGCCTTTTCTACGAGACAATTTATATGTTTACATCAAAATAACTATAGTAAAAAATAACGCCTAGAAATTTTACTTGTTTACCTGGGAAAATGAAAGAATCACCTATTTTCACTTTTACAGCGTCCCTACCTTCAAAATCAATATTTTCTTTCTAAATATAATAAAAAGCGATTTGTCAGTCGATAAGAAAAAACCGCTTATGTTCAAGTAATTAACAGGTTTACTGACTGCAAATAGAAACTGTTCAATAACTTTGTTACGTTTGATTTTGTCTTTAAATTACAATTGACATTTTTCCACAGTGCAATATCATTTGCATAAGCAGCTAAGATTGCCCTTTTTGTGTCAATCTGCTTAAGATCATAAAGCATCAATGAGAAGAAAATTGGAGAAATGACACTTCCTTGAGGGATACCCATAATAACATATCTTGTGCTTGACAGTACACCATTTAATTTTACTTGCAGCGTTCCCCCAGACAAAAATGATTGTAAAAACATATGAGAGCGACCTTAAATCCCAATTTCATGTGCCTTGGATAATAATGTAAAATGCCAAACAGAATCGTGAATGCTCTGTGAATATATACAAAAACGTGGCTAAAGTGGAGAGTCGCTTTTTTGATGTGTGAAGCTAAAAGACTAACATGATCAGTGATACCTCTTCCTTTTCTGAAACCAGTTTGAAATACTGGCAAAATCCCATTCTTTTCAAGGAAATGTTCTAATCTGAATTTCATTATCCCCTCAACGAGTTTTCCAGTGTGAGAAGCCAAAGAAATGGGTCAAAAATTAGAAGATTTTCTTTTTGATTGTCCTTGTTTATGAATAGGTATAACTGTTGTTTTCTTCCAAGCCATTGGCACGCACGCACGCGCGCACACACACACACACACACACACACACACACACACGCACGCACGCACGCACGCACGCACGCACGCACGCACGCACGCACGCACGCACGCACGCACACACACACACACACACACTCACACACACACACACACACACACACACACACACACACACACTCACACACACACACACACACACACACACTCACTCACACTCACACACACACACACACACACACACACACACACACACACACACACACGTACAAACCAACGGACGGAAGAATCAAGAAGTCTGTCATTCCAGTTTTCGTCTTTGTCGTCTTTACATTTCTTTCCTCCCCCCCCCCTCCCCCCTCCCCTCCCCTCCCCCCCTCTCCCGATTCCATCCTCAACAGAAACAGTACGACTGGTAGTGAGCTTCAGAAGCTAACGATTACAATCTCTCCAACCCCCTTTGCCTCCCCCCGCTCCCTCCCCCCCCCCCCCCCCGCTCCCTCCCCCCCCCCCCAGTTCTTCCAACCTTCTGCCTCACCCTCCATCCCTCCCAGTCCTCAACTCATCTAATGGGGTAAACCGATACATGTCGAACTGTTAAGCAAACGTGTTGGGCGAGTGACTCCTTCAACCAAAGCAAGACTGATTGTCTGCCCATTATCGACGGCTTCAGACGAGGCCTAAAGGTACACATTCGGCAGATAATAGCTACCGAAGCAGGTTTATATGGTTTATTAGGAAGGAAAGAGTGGGTGGAGGGGGAAGGGGGAGCACTAATAAGAACGTTATACGACTTGTAGCCCTTAATTAAACAACGAACAGATAAAAAAAAGCCACTTATCTTGTTTGCATTGAAGTTTAAGTCGGTTTGAAACACTCATTAACGCAGCATCAGAGATTTTAGTGTACGGATGAAAAAAACTGGTTTACTACACAGCCAAAAAACAGGAACAGAAACAAAGCAAAATCGGGTTCGGTTTTCTTTTACTTTTGTTTAGGTCTTTTCATTTCATTTTTTTAAAGAATGAAAGGTGAGTTAACAGACCGCCAAAATATGGAACGGGAAAAAAAAAACGGAACTGGGTGCGATTTTCTCTCTCTCCCCAGCCCCCCTCCCCCCACCTTTTTTTTCTTTCCTTTTTTTAGAGATTGAAAGTATTTTACCTAGACCATGACTTTTGTCATTTTTTTCCCCCTAGGGAATCAAGGTTATGTTACAAGACGAAAGAATAGAACACACACACACACACACACACACACACACACACACACACACACACACACACACACACACACATACACTTTTTTCTTTCTTTCTTTCTTTCTTTCTTTCATTCATTCTGTCTGTCTGTCTTTCTTTTATAAGGAATGAAGAAACTACGGCAGAAGTCCGCAAAAAGAAAAGAAAGGGGGAAAAAAAGCAGAATGAAGAATTTCTTTTCAATTTTTCATACCTCTTCATTTTTTTAAAGAGTGGAGATTGTGTTTCTAGCCTACCAAAAGAATGGAACGACAAAAACCAGCAGAATCGGGAACTTTGTGTGAAAACTGTGTTCCTAGACAGCCGAAAGAGTGAAAACAACAACTGACAATACCGAAGCTGCGCGTTTCCACGTTGAATGTCCTTTGCAGACCAGACAGACAAACGCTGAGGAGTCAGAAGAAAAAAAATGGAAAGGAAACAGAAACGGCTTAGCTGATGGGAAGTATCGGTTTTTCAGCAGTGGACGTTGTATGCTTTATTGATGGAGACAAGAGAAGACAACTCTATAGCCCCCACACTGTCAGCACGCTTTATCGATAAAGTTTTGTGTTGTCGTTGTTGTTGTTATTATTATTATGTTTTGTACAGTAAGGAGTCGGTTAGGGTTAAGAGTAGGTTGGGTAAGTGTTTGGGTCAGGATTAGGGTCAAACAGAAAATAATCTGAAAATGTTTTCGATCTTGACAGAGAGAGAGAGAGAGGAGAGAGAGAGAGAGAGAGAGAGAGAGAGAGAGACAGACAGACAGACAGACAGACAGACAGACAGACAGACAGCCTGCAGTTTCCAAGCTATGACTGTCACAGCTGAGGAGGATCAGCCAGAGGCTTCTCTGGTTAAATACTTTTTGAGTTTAAAAAAGTTTCAGCCTAAACCTCCACCCTCCTCCCCCAAACACACCTTCCCTATGACCCTCCAAAGACTGGAACAGGCTAACAACCCTTGCGAGTTATCAGGCAACAGGTTTCAATGAATTCCTTGAGACTGTCATTCATGCACACTTTTGAGGTGTTCTTGTTTCCCCTAGTGTGCCTGTGATAGTGCATGTGTGATATACATTTGAGATGCTGGACTCTGTCTGTCTGTCTGGCTGTCTGGCTGTCTCCTGTCCTGTCTGTCTGTCTGTCTGTCTGTCTGTCTGTCTGCTCCTCTCCTCTCTCGTTCTCTCTCTCTCTCTCGTTCTCTCTCTCTCTCTCTGTCTTTCTCTCCCGCCCTCCTTACTTCCTCTCCTCCGCTTTCCCCCCTCTCTCTCCCTCCCTCTTTCTCTCTCCCCTCTCCCTGTCTCTGTCTGTCTGTCTGTCTGTCTGTCTGTCTGTCTGTCTGTCTCCTCTCTCTCTCTCTCTCTCTCTCTCTCTCTCTCTCTCTCTCTCTCTCTGTGTCTGCATAAATCAATAGAACAACAAAGCAGGAATCCATCCGTCTACTATTGTCTCTGTCGTCTCATATTTCTGACGTCCTGATGGTCAGGTCGCCAACTCGGTCATGCACGGCGACAGACGCCCACGCTGAATCACAGACCTGGCAATCACAGAAGGCGAAGCTAACGTTTATCCCACTCCCACCACCCACTTGTGCTCTCCCACCTACCATTCCAGAACGTGGCAAACGGGTAGACCTTCGTGCCGAGTCGTAAGGAAGTCAGAGGGGTGTTATAAACCGCGAACGTCAACGTGACAGAGTACCGCTTTCCCTGTTCGTTCCGCTATTGATTGGTTGAAAAAGCCTCTCTCTGTTTGCGAGTGTCCGTGGGCTCTCTCTTAGAGAGTTATCATTGCTCTCTCTGTCTCTCTCTGTCTCTGTCTCTGTCTCTCTCTCTCTGTGTTCTCTCCTCTCTCTCTCTCTCTCTCTCTCTCTCTCCCCCCCCCCCCCCCCCCCCCCCCGCCGCTCGTGCGCACTTGCCATCAAAACAACAAACGATATACGTAACTGTAAGAGTTTTCTAACCATTGGAATGAACCCGAACTTGTCTCAAACACAGAAGCACCCGTTCCAAAACTCAAACGGTGTCAAACAACTGTGATTCCAGAGCTCATTCTTAAGGTGGCATTTATTTTAAATTGAAATCTACTTTTATGAGCGACTCTACTTTCGCCATGACATTATTCTTTTCCCACGACGGTTTCAGTTTGCACCGAACAACCATCCTACCCTCTCACCGAACAACCATCCTACCCTCTCTCCGAACAACCATCCTACCCTCTCACCGAACAACCATCCTACCCTCTCACCGAACAATCATCCTACCCTCTCTCTCTCTCGCCATACGCTGTGGTTTACGGCTACCTTCGCACGATCCCAGGACCTCCGTCATTCAGTTAATGGTCCTTCGAGATTTAAGCAGTGTGCATTACAGATTCAGCAGATTTGAGAGGATATTGTGAACAATCGCATCAGAAATGTATAAGTCGCCTGTCTGACTTGGTTTGAAAAGGAATAAAGAATACATGTTGCCCAAGGAATGCGGGTACAACGGCTTGGATGTACTGTTCTTGGCTGATGATTTCTAAAGCAGCCGTGTATAGTCGGAACAAGCATCGGTTGTTTGTCGTTCGTTGGTCTAAGTATACAGATTTGTGATTACGCTGCTGTCTGTGTCTGAGAGAGAGAGAGAGAGAGAGAGAGAGAGAGAGAGAGAGAGAGAGAGTGAGAGACAGACAGACAGACAGACAGACAGACAGACTGACAGACAGAGACAGACAGACAGACGGACAACAGACGGACCGAAAGAGACGGACAGACGACAGATAGACGACAGACAGACAGAAAGACAGACAGACAGAGGAAAAGACAGATAGAGTTATCATTTATTGCAGTCTCTCTTTCAGATGCATTTACTGACCAAATGTCAGCCAAAAATTCTT
>CM065726.1:20709265-20721765 GCA_033310375.1 Conus canariensis
TTTACTATTCAAGACTTGGATTTCTTCTGCGTTTTAGCTTGAAAGAGATTTTGAATAAACCGAAAATTTGCAATTTACACGGTGTTGATTGTTTACACTATTCAAGACTTGGATTTTAGCAAGTATTTTCCTTCTCCACTCTGCAATGTTGTCTGTGAATCTTTTTCCCCCTTGTTTTCACCTTCATCTCTCTCCTGATTGTGATAGCAAGGTCATTGGGTTTTGTTATATGGATATACCAACGTAACGTAGTTTTCTTTTCTTAATTGATGTCAGAATGGTACCTTGTGGTGTCATATGCTGCCTGATTGTTTGACATACCTGTTCTTTAATGGTATGATGCAACGCAAATGCAAATCAAACCCTTTGAAATCTGTAAATCTAAATATTAAAAAAGGAGGATAATCATCAACTTTAAGCAGTTTTCTTTTCGTTCGCATGAGAGAAAAAAAAATTCCTGTAAATTTGAAAATGTTCACAGACGGTTATTGGTCAATGAAAGTGTTCACAGATGGTTATTGATCAATGGAAATGTTCACAGATGGTTATTGATCAATGGAAATGTTCACAGATGGTTACTGATCAATTCACAAAGCGAAGGAGCGGGATCAATAAGTCCTCTTTGATAGAAATAGAGGTCCACTCGTAGTGGAGAGGCTCATTCTATTTTCACTGCAGAACTTGGGGTTGTTGATAGAAATAAAGGTCCACTCGTTATGGACAAGGTCATTCTATTTTCACTTCAGAACTTGGGGCTGTTCGGATGGCGCTGTTGTACATTGTACACCTCGCCCTGAGTTTATTTCACGTTCTCTTGATTCCACATCTAGGACACAGAAGACTCGTTTAAAAGTACAGGTACCTTTTAAAGGAATAGAACGATCACACGGATGCATGCACGCACGCACAAGTGCACATCCACGCCCGCACGCTCACTCTGTCTCACACACACACACACACACACACACACACACACACACACACACACACACACACACACACACACCATCCCATACAAACATACACACACATACACATAGATCTGTGGAAGCCATTTTGATCCATGAAACAAAGAGTGAAACACACAATGGAAGCAAAGCAGGTCAGCAAAGAAAAATGACGGTGTGCAGGAACTTGGGAAATTTGCCACCGAACAGTTAGCTCAGAAAGTTGCTGTACAGACAGCCCAACACTATGACCTTTTGAGACACACTTGTGAACTCACACGTTAAACAAAAATTAATATTTCGACAGTCTCGGTGACATATAAACTCTCGCAACCTCTTTTCCCTCCCAGCCTATCGCCTATCACCTCTCCCATCCACTGACACCAACACCCCCCCGCCCCCCCCCCCCCCCCCCCACTCCCACTTCCCTCCTCTGGTCCATTCTCCCATCTGTCCTTCCGTTTCGTTCATGAAATCAACAGTCAGTCTCAACATTCTCCCATCTCTCTACCCGTTTCGCTCATTAAAACAACAGTCACTCTCAACATTCTCCCCATCTCTCTACCCTTTCGATCATTAAAACAACAGTCACTCTCAACATTCTCCCCATCTCTCTACCCGTTTCGATCATTAAAACAACAGTCACTCTCAACATTCTCCCCATCTCTCTCCCCGTTTCGCTCATTGAAACAACAGTCAGTCTCAACATTCTCCCCATCTCTCTACCCGTTTCGCTCATTGAAACAACAGTCACTCTCAACATTCTCCCCATCTCTCTCCCCGTTTCGCTCTTTAATCAACAGTCAGTCTCAACATTCCCCATCTCTCTCCCCGTTTCGCTCATTAAATCAACAGTCAGTGTTAACATTCTCTCGGATCTCAAAATGTACTTTTATTCCCCGAAGACAACCCTATCCAGACCTTCGCTGACAATCAATGTTGTCACAAGATCTACCCAGGCTGCACTGCTGTTGGTCTTGTTCCAGACAGAGCTGTGTACTGTGAGTGGGCCAGCCGCCAGTCCAGGTCTGTTGACCATGGAAGCCTCCATGAAACTCGCCCCCCCCCCCCCCCCCCCCCATGATTCAACAGCCCCAGGCAGGCACGGAATGAAAAGAGACAGACCTAGCTAGAGCTGATCCCATTCTGTCGAAAAGGCCACAGGACTGGAGTAGGCCTAGTAGGATTGTTGATGCATCTTCAGTTTTATGATTTGAAGCGCTGGACTCGTGTGTATGTGAGCTGATCCTACCGTTTTGAGAGTTGTGGTGCAGAACGAGTGCTTTAAAACCAAGTTCACTTCACTGGTGTATAAGTATCTGGAAGTACTCTCTCTCTCTCTCCTCTCTCTCTCTCTCTCTCTCTCTCTCTCTCTCTCTCTCTTCCCCCCCCCCCCCTCTTGTGTACGAGGGCTGATACTAAGGTCTTGCCAGCTGCAGTGCTATTATTTCACACTCGCATAAATGTCTGTAGGTACTCTCTCTCTCTCTCTCCTCTCTCTCTCTTTCTCTCTCTCTCTCACACACACACACACACACACACACGCATACACATACAACACACACACGCACGCACGCGCGCGCGCGCCCCACACACACACACACACACACACACACACACATGCGGACAATCCAAGGTGGGAAAAGTTTCAACCACTTCTGTCAAAAGTGGGGTACTTTATGAGTTCTCTGATTGGGGTATGGTGCCAGACCGAATTAACAGCTTTCCTCCTCCAACTTCTGGAATGGCTAGGGCCTGCCCCCTCCTCCCCCTCCCCCCCCCTCCCCCTCCCCCGGCAAGTTATTCCACAGAGCAGGCAACATCCAGTCATCACCTCGTTACAAGTGAGAGTTGTGAGCAAAGTTGGGGAAGTCGTGCATGGACTGCTCGCGTAGATCGGTCACAGAGTCGCCCACGATTTCATGGGCGATGGTCATGTCATTCAAGATGGTCGTTTTATAAATACCAGTGCTCGTACGCTGCTTACAGGGGAACCACTTGATTTCCGGCCCGGACAGTCTCCACAACATGTTTTACATTAAATGTACACTGTGGCAAAACAATGGCCACGACAGAGCCTTTGAAGCGGAACAAAATAGGAAAGAAACAAGTCAGGCTTTCAAACCCAGGGGCAACAGGTTTTTACCCACCCACACCTGATTTTTTTTTTTAAGATTACGGATGCTGTAAACGCTGATTCAACTTCAGTACAGGCTTAATTACAAACTAATTTAGGTTGAGGTTTCTGGATCAAAGATCTCAAATCACAGCCTCAAACAACCGGCCCTTCCGTCTCTTGTTCCTTAAGCAGAAAAAGGAGAATTCCGTGTAAAGCCATCTTCATTACAAGATCGCAGTTCGAGTTCCGTTCAGTCATGCCACACACAAGAAAATAAGAATCAGCCACTTCACCCGTTGGAAAATGTTTGGATATTCTTCAAAAGGTTCTCTGTCATATAGCGCAAGTTTCTCATTCCTAACCGCCTCGTTTTCTTTCTTTTAAATGACTATTTACATGGGCAGTTCCTCTCTCTCCTCTCTCTCTCTCTCTCCACACACACACACACACACACACACACACACACACACACACACACACACAACACACACACACACACACACACACACACACACACACACACACACACACACATATATAAATATATTGTGTGTGTGTGTGTGTGTGTGTGTGTGTGTGTGTGTGTGTGTGTGTTGCAAATTATTACCACTTTGTGCATTTAATGGGATAACAAAGATTATTCAATCATACCTGTTCGATTTCCCTATTGGCTCTGACAACTGCATTGCGATTGCACAGTGTCCTCTCTAATGAACAAACACAACATCAAAACAGATATATTCAAACACAAAGAATTATCTTAAAATGCCTCTAGGTCCCTATTTCCAGATCAACGTCGATGTGTACATAGCGTAACAAGCATGTTGGCCCAATCAATTTAGTTTGATTAGGATGCAAAGTAGGAGTCCAAGCGCATTCGTCGTTCTCTGGTCTTCAAACATATCTGCATCTTCAGCTGTCTTGTAGTTGGGGATCCCCTATAGTTCTCATGCTCATTCGTCTTCGTGTCTTCTATTTGACTCTTTCTCTTTTTGTCACAGACTGAGCAAACTGCATGTGAAAACATCGTCAATATTCTATAAAAGATAGGTAAACACACGGGGCCCCAAAACTGGCATGCGTTTCTGTCTTAACATTTGACGGCACGGAGCTGTTTCCAAGAATAGCCTCAGCTTAAGAGTACGGGGTGGAAAAAGGGAGAGAGGGCGGGTGAGTAGGGAGGAGGACTAAAGTGTCGCCCATATCTTCTTTCCAAAATTCAATTCTCAAGTCAACTTTAAAGACCTCAAACGTTCTAAACAGTCGCCAAAGAACGGCGTAACTTTTCTAAACGAAGTCGTCTGTCATATTTGACGGAAAGACCTTATCCGGCAAGTTTTAATCAAGGAAGCCCGTGAACTAACTTACTGACATTCAATGTAAGACGATCTGAAGTCGTGCTCTCTATCTTACCATCCTGGATCCTTGGGGCCTTCGGTAAAAATAACGACAGACTAGATGGCCACAACCGATCAATGTTCGCTGCAGGGGGTCTTGCCCCGTGACTGTCCAAACAGATCGATCGTTCCCGCAAGGATGGGCAGATTTCTGTTCTTGTAGTCGGAAATGGAAAGAAACGGGAATTAGGTCGCTCTTCTCCCATGTCTATCAGGTGTTTAAGCCGTCTGCAGCGTAACTCCAGGAAGAGACAAGAGTAGCGTCCCTTGTTTATTTGTTGGGGGTAGGGGAAAAAGGAGTAGAACTGAAGTGACACCGTTTTATGATTAGGCTGGCTAGAAGTAGGCGATCGTTGTACACCGCCCACACCATCCTTCAACTGTCTTTTCCCCGATCGGCCTTAATATCCCCCTTCCTCTCCCACCCAGCCCTCACCTCCCGCCTCCCAGCCCCTTCCCTCCCACCCAGCCCTCACCTCCCGCCTCCCAGCCCCTTCCCTTCCACCCAGCCCTCACCTCCCGCCTCCCAGCCCCTTCCCTTCCCGCTGCTAACTGCCTCTTTCTTCTCGGGCCCCACCTTCTGCTGTTGTGAGGGGTCGTCAGCAGATCGATGCTGGCTATTTATTCTTCCCTTCATGGCCTGATTGCCTCGCGGCTTTAATCTAGGAACTCCCCCCCCCCCCCTTCCTTTGTGCACGCTGAACGATTGAACAGATGCGCCCGTGTGTGTGTGTGTGTGTGTGTGTGTGTGTGTGTGTGTGTGTGTGTGTGTGTGTGTGTGCGTGCGTGTGTGTGTGTGTGTGTGCGTGCGTGCGTGCGTGCGTGCGTGTGTGCGTGTATGCGTGCGTGCGTGCGTGTGTGTGCTTGAGTGCGTGCACGCGTGCGAGCGTGCGTGTGTGTGTGTGTGTGTGTGTGTGTGTGTGTGTGTGTGTGTGTGTGCGTGCGTGCGTGCGCGCGCGCGCGCTCGTGTATGTATGTATGTGTGTGTTGTGTGTGTGTGTGTGTGTGTGTGTGTGTGTGTGTGTGTGTGTGTGTGTGCGTGCGCGCGCGCGTGCGCGCGTGTATGAATAGACTATACAAATGCACATGAGACAAAGAGGATAACAGTAATGGAAGAGATACAGATCAAAATGGCCAAAAACTTAATCGAGATTCTGTACTCTCTTCCCCACTGTACACGAGGGAAAGATTGAGACGAAGAACAGGGGAGGCAGGGAGGTGGGGCGGAGTAGGGGTGAAGCTTGGGGTGGGGTGAGAGGGAGCGATATATACAGTGGAAAAAGGAGGGAAAGAGGACACCCACAAGCACACAGTGATGTGCTGTGGTGATTGCAAACAGCATTGTGAAGGATCAAAGACCACGCGCACACACACACACACACACACACACACACACACACACACACACACACACACACACACACACACACATTCACACAATTTATTATAAAAACAACAACAGATTACTCTCACTTCATGCTAGTTCTGTGCGTTTCCATTTGAAAGCCAGTATGGTAACCTTTTAAAAATCTTCACAGAGGGTTCTGTTTGTTGAAATTCGGAACGCTCTTGCATCTTTCATCGGACTAGAATTAAAGAAAAAAAGGATAATATTGATACTAATGCCTCCATCTTCACTGCCGAACTTCAAGTTGCACTTGTGACCCTAAATCATATTCACCGTTTCCGTAACAATATCCTGCAAACATTAGTATGCGTGCATTCGAAATCATTGTTGGAAGCATTCAATTTCCTTCACAACACACACACACACACACACACACACACACACACACACACACACACACACACACACACACACACACACGAACGCGCGCGCGCGCACGGATGGAAGAGCCGATTGATTGCCTGACTGTCCCTGGTCACATCACGACCCAGCAAGAACTTTCTGGAAGAAACGGTCATTTTGCGTGCCTGCGTGTGTGGAAGGGGGGGGGGGGGGGGGGGGGCGGAAATAGGAAGTGGGAGAGGCAGAGGATGTGGGAGGTGTGTGTGTGTGTGTGTGTGTGTGTGTGTGTGTGTGTGTGTGTGTGTGTGTGTGTGTGCGTGTGCGTGCGTGTGTGTGTGCGCGCGCGCGTCTCTCTCTCCTCTCTCTCTCTCTCTCTCTCTCTCTCTCTCTCTCTCTCTCTCTCTCTCTCTCTCTATCTCCGATGCAAGGAAGAAGTGTAAATACTTATTAAGGATGAAAAAACAAGCTTTTAGAAAACAGAAATAAGAAACATTAACTGAGGAAAGTGATAATTCGTCAGAATTTTGGAGGCATCTTAGAAATATGGGATGTGAAAATAAATAAAGAATTACTAATGACATTAGTATTGATGAATGGTTTGATCATTTCAACACCGTTTTTCAAAACAACAATGAAGAAGGCGAAAAGGACTACCATATTGAAGCTGATGTGTTAGACGAATCAGAATATGCTTTAAATATTGCTTTTTCGGAAGAAGAAGTTAGAAAAACTGTAGATAAATTAAAAAATGGCAAAGCAAGTGGAACTAATGAAATTTCTACTGAAATGCTGACGCTTGGTGGTAAGAGTGTTCAGTAATTTCAAACAAAATTATTCAATACAATTTTTGACAAAGGTATTCATCCCAGGGAATGATCTAACGCTCTTATAATCCCAATACATAAGAAAGGCGCGTCTGAAAACGACGACAATAACAGAGGCATTTCCCACCTGAGTATCATATCTTAATGTTATTCTACAATACTGAATGCAAGACTGTATATGTGGCTTGAAAACAACGATGTAATTTTAGAATGTAAAGCAGGATTCCGGAAAAAGTATTCGACAGTGGATCAGATATTTTCTTTATATGCCTCTGTTCAGAACTGTTTGAGTAAAAAAAAAAAAAAAAAAAAAAGGTAGGAAACTGTCACTTTTGTAGACTTTAAAAAGGCCTTTGATTCTGTTCGACATGATAAACTTAAGCAATCGATTACACAACAGTGCGTGAAAGCTAAATGTTTGGCCTCACAGAGCTACGTATTCTTCCTTGTTCTCTTGTTTCCAAGCAAAATGTTTGAAACTCCTGTTGGATTAGACAAGGATGTGTTCTAAGTCCTACGTTATTTTCAATTTTCATATACCAGCTGGCAAACCATAAGGAAGAAAAAGGTAAACACGGGCTTAGGTTACTTCCGGATACCATTGAATCATTATATTGCTGTTTGCTATTGACGTCTCATTGCTGTCTACTACATCAAGCGGCCTACAAAATCAGCTGAATGTATTAAAGACCTGTTGTGATAACATGAAATTACCTGTAAATAATAACAAAACCAAATTTATGGTATTTAGAATGGGAGGATTCTTAGAGAAGCATGAGAAATGGTTTTACGATGGTGACAGACTTGAAGTTGTGAATAAGTATTGCTATCTAGGGTTTAACTTTACCACTATGATTAGCATGAGGGTACCCTGCATTTAACAACTAAATGTAAAAAGGCAGGAATTCAGCTCAGCAGAATTTAAAAAAAAAAGAAAAAAAGAAGGAAATGACGGATTGTACTTTCTTCCAGGTCTTTGACACCGAGATTCAACCAGTCTTGTTGTATTACGTCCAGATGTGGAGATTACACAAATTAGGACATTAAAAAAATACACATGTTGGCATGCAAAAGATTTCTGGGTGTTCCAGGCAAAACTCCAAACAAAATGGTACACGGAGATTTGGGTCGACACCCATTATATATTAGTTCCTACGTTGCCTGTTCACGATTCAGGTTTAGACTTTCACAGATGAAGGCTGAAAGGTTACCTCATAAAGCATGTTTGATGCTGCTGGAATTAGACAGATCTTTGAAACAATGCTGGGTCTCAAAGGTAAGAGAAATCCTGTGGTCAACTGGTTTTAACTTTGTTTGGTTACAACAAGGTGTTGGAGACGTAAAAAATGTTTCTAAATGTATTTAAACAGAGGCTTATTGATAGGCTCACCCAAGAATGGGCTGGAAGTATTCGTGACCATAGGAGACACAAAAGTCATAGAGATTTTAAATCTAGTTTTGAAAAAGAAAGATATCTTTTGGATATGAATACGTACTGTTTCCGCGTTTCCATCACACGAACAAGATTCCATTTGCTCCCACTGACTAACAACCTGCATCGCTGTAGTGCAGCAGAAAAGGATGAAGCGTGTCCTTTTTGCCGCGATCAGGTCGAGAACGAACAACGTTTCTTATTTCAATGCTCCCTCTATCAAGACCTTAGGAAGAAATTTCTGAAAGAATCGGCCAGTTGTCAGTTTTATTTCCTTCTTAAGGTATCCAATGCTTCGTACAGATAAAACCAATCAAGGTATATTTTTCATGCAATAAACTGAAAGATAACTTCAATTCTTTAGATGGTAAATTACTGCGAACAGTTACCATCACTTTGGGTTTTCTTGAAATGTTTGAATTTGTTTGTATTGTATTTTCGTGTATTATCATGTAACTGGAAAATGTATCATCTTTTTAACTCATATTTTTGGAGATGACTATTATCATACTTTTTTCTGTTCTGTTTGCAATAACATGTGTATAAACTCCACCCCGTTCCTACCCACTCACTTCCACCCCCCCACACACACCACTCCCATTGTGTGTGTGTGTGTGTGTGTGTGTGTGTGTGTGTGTGTGTGTGTGTGTGTGTGTGTGTGTGTGTGTGTGAGGGGAGAATTTACTAGTGTCTTTGAATGTTTGTATGCATATGGCGTTTATGCGCATGCAATCTCTCTCTCACTCTCTCTCACACACACACACACACACACACACACACACACACACACACACACACACACACACACACACACAGAGACCGACACACAGACAAAGCGACAGAGACAGAAACATAGAGAGAAACGGGTACACAGACACACATGTAGGCAAGCATGCATTCATGCACGTACGTACGCAAGTTCGCATACATGCAAGCATGCACTCTCAAACAAACGCAAACACGCAAGCACACACACACACACACACACACACACACACACACACACACACACACACACACACACACACACACACAAAGAGAGAGAGAGAGAGAGAGAGAGAGAGAGAGAGAGAGAGAGATTTGCCACATACATCAGGTAATCACTATGTGACAGGAAGAAGTTTGGGGAAGAGGGGAGAAGGGAGAAGGGGGGTCGGGGGAGTAGGGAGTGGGGGGGGGGGGGGTATGTACAGAATACAGAAAATAAGACAGGGTCATCTGTATTCCCTGGAGTTTGTCGCAGATGTCATGTTTGTGGCTTCCCTTCAACCCCTGAGCGCCCGGTGTCCTCTCTCTACCCCCCCCCCCCACCCCCTCTCTCACCCGTTCCCTGGTTATCACACCTCCCTGTGAAGATGTTCTCGCGTGACGACAGCTTTCCTTCCAGACTCCCTTCGCCCGTCCTCCTCCGCGAACCCCCACCCCCTCTCCTCCCTTCTCTGGTCATTATCATCCTTTTTGCTTGGTTTTGTCAGTTCCTGCATTTCAGTATGGCTGCCGTTTACATCTAAAGGACGGATCTGTCCACGTTCACAGCCCTGTTACTCTCCAATATTACCGCGCTGGTAATGAGTAGAAGGTAGAGAAGAATTAACGCCATCGTAACCTCCGCAGTGTTCAGTAAATTATGAAAAATACTGATTACCCCTAACTGAAACCCGGTGTATTATCAGATCCCCTGATCAAGTGCTAAGAAAAACTTTGAAAAATTAATGCATGCACGAAAACATCTGCCACTGATGGTGACATTAAGGGTCGAGAATACGTCAAAGGCCTCGGTGTGTATTGACAGGAACTGAAGGGAGACAAAAAGCAGACGGGCAAACCGTCAGCAAGATTGTCGGAACAAAACCAAACCATCATGCCCGTCCCCCCTTTACGCCCAGTTGGAGGGAAAATGATTTGCATAAACGCTTACGAATCAAGAGCACGTTAATTGACGTCTTTCCGCGCGGTACAAAATTAGGAAAGTTGTCCCTTTGACCAGTAGTCAGTAAGGACATTTCTCCTGTTTATACTGAAAAAGAAGTTGAAGAAACTCAGAGAGAGCTTGACAGCAGAGGGTGCGTAGAGAAGAACCACCATCAGACAGGTGTTTCAGCTGTGAATTTCTGGCACTCTAGGAGGGCCAGGCAGCAGGTAATGACTCCAAGATGTCCTGCTGTCAGATTTTTTTTCCCTACCGTGCCTGGATTCGAATCCGCACCTTCTGGATGCGTTGCCTCTTCAGACGGATGTCTTACGCACACCGCATCGGACACCTTCTGGGTACGTTGCCTCTTCAGACGGATGTCTTACGCACACCGCATCGGACACCTTCTGGGTGCGTTGCCTCTTCAGACGGATGTCTTACGCACACCGCATCGGACACCTAAGCTGAGAAACTTAACCCTTGTGAAGTTTACTTTCGTTCTTCCTCGACCAGATCCAGCTGAAAGTTTTTTCATCTGCCTCTGCCATTGCCTTCAGGGTTCTGATCCTCTTCTTATCAGAAATCGAGATCTGTTTCATGAGGTCAAATAGTGATAAAGCGTATAACCCTGTCCCCTACATCGACATGGCTTGGAAGCCAGATTCACCCAAGCCGCTGGCTAGACTGACAGAAATCTCAGTCTTGTAGATGTGAGCTTGCTCCATTCTGCTGTCACACGGCATGGCGCACATTGATTAATCAATAGAAATAAACCCAATCAGAGACTTGTCTCAGCTTTCTCTTTTCTCTTTCTTTTGCATCCCCATCTCTTCAGTGTACATACTGCATTTACTGCGATAGGCTACAGCGATCTGCTGAATAGAATCAACTTCCCAGCGACAGGAAGTAGGCTCGGTGTTGCCTCTAGACGTGGAACATTGTCCGAGGAAATCAAAACTACAAGGCCACTCCGCCAAGACCGAACGAATCCCGGATTCGTCGTTTGGTCAGGATCTGCACCATAATTTGATGGGTTCTATCTTTGGGCTATATTCCATCCTTCCGCCATGTTTTGTTAAAATCGGTTGTGTAGTTTGAACTGTCTTGTTGAGAGACAAACCACAAACGCGGGTTAACACAAAGTCTTTGGCGGAAAATGGGCGCTTGGGGTGGGAACGGGGGTGGTGGAAACGGGGACGCTGACTTCTGCCAAGGTCCAAAATTCCTCTTGACGTCAAGAATCAAACTCTGTTCGAATCCATCCTACATTTCTTGATACCTGAAATCATCGTACATTTCAAATACTCGATTCCATACAGTATTCATTGACACACGAATCCATCATTACATTTCTTCAGGCTCGGATCATCTTATATTTCTTGATACCAAATCCATCCTATATTTCTCGATACACGTCCAAAACGATTACAGATACATCGAATCTGTTCTACCTAACTATATCCTAATAGTACACGCTTTGCTTTGCAGGTAGTCGCAGGTTTCTGAATCGACCTGTTACCGTGCAGGGACTGAATAAAGACACCCCCTTCTCTCCACCCACGTTGCATGTTATTTTGCCAACTGGTTGTCAGCCAGATCCTCACCATATCGAAAACGTTCGTAGATGTCAATACAAATAAGAAGATTCGTTTTTGTCTTTGGGTTTGTTTTTTTCCTTCATGATCCACGCAATATTTCTAACAAAATGTATAAAATATCAAAAAGTGCCCTATTATTATCGAATGTTGAAAAAATGTTTAAGAAAAAAAAGAAGGGGGGGGGGGGGGTGTATGGAAAAAAAAATCTGGATCTGCCCTTTGATTGGACCCGCATCGAAATTCAAAGGGTTCGTCCTTGGATCACATTTCGTCCACCGCCCCCCCCCCCCCCTCCCCCACCGGGTTTCGTTAAAGTCGGTCCAGTAGCTGGCGTGTGATCTTGCAGACAAGCAGACAGGCAGACAAACCAGCAAAAGCAGGTGAAGTAATAACTGTTCTACAGGAGGTCAGAACTCAAAGGTGTTATGGACACAACCCACTCGATCGATTTGCTCCTGATGGGTACAAATCGGGAGGAATTAATTCGACGAATTGCACATACAAACTCCGTCTCTGCCTCT
>CM065726.1:20726765-20779265 GCA_033310375.1 Conus canariensis
GTGTTCCGGGCAGTGCCCGTTACATGTGCGATGTCTTCGGGCACTCGGTTGGGTCTCCATGTGCACCTACCTTCCTTACCTTCAAAGTGCTTGGCATCAAACTGGCAGACTGGACGCCAGTCATCTGAATTTCCCTTTCACAAGGTTGTGTTCAAAGCAGCAGGTCAAGTGCAGATCTGAGGATAAAGCTGATCCTAGGAATAGCCATGTGCCACATTTCATTTCAGCTGAGAATTCTTTGAAATGTGTTTTTCCCATGTCGTCCACTGCTCCTGTTGGTCTTGCTGGGCTTCTTTCTGGGTTCCTTTGGCATCCTCCTCTTTCGTCATCTTCTGTGTTACAATGTCTCTGTTTGTTTCACCCTTAGCCTTCAATCATCCTTTCATTTCTGTTCATTCCTGTCCCTGCCAGCTGGTTTGTGTGTGTCATGTTATTTTCCATATTTCCCCAGATCTTGAGGCTTGATCTCGCCAAGTCCACTGTCTCCCAAACTTTCAATTCCCTGCCGGTTTGTGGCTTGGGCTGGAGCGATCCCACGACCTTGTCTCCTGAGTTCTGGGAGCAATGTCAGTTATCTGACTTTTCTCACGTTGTGCCCCTCGGCGATAGATTTCAGGCGTAGCTTCAGCTTTGCGATGACGACAGCAGTGCGCAACGTTCGTGAGACCTGGAGTTACACACAGCCATTTCCCCGCTTACCTGTTGATTTTGACCTCCCTTGAATCCGCTGAGGTTGTGCTGATATTGTATACCAACAGCCAGAAGAATTTGAAATCAGCATCAACTGCAAGCATCAGACTTTGCATCAGAAAGGGAGGTCACATTAGTCTATTTAACTGCTAGCTTTCTTCGGTCATTTGCTTCATTTCATTTCCCCTCTTTGTGTCATACCACTTTCCGAGGCTCTTGACTCGTTCGTCTGTCACTGATGGAATGGGTTGGTTGGCTACAGCGAATGTAACTGTTTCACTGACCTTTGTTTTCCATGGTGAGATATTCGTGATTATCTTTAGTTTGAAATTCATTTTGGATTAGAGTCTGCCTCGTCTAAGTGCATCAGCACTTTGCGTTTTTCATCTCCTTGGTGGAAGGGATTGTTGTGTCATAAAGAGAGACTTTTAGAGAAAGGGGGGGGGGGGGGGGGGGGGGGGGGGGGGGGGGGGGGGGGGGAGGCATTTGATTTCCATTCTCGTGGTCCGATGAATCTGCATTGCTCATTGATGCCTTCAAGATACTCTCCACTGCAAACACAAACAATAGTGGAGAAAGTGCACATTCCAGTGTTACTCCAACTTCCAGACTAATCCTGTCTGTTGAATATTCCTATTGGGAGAACCTCACTGAGGTGCTACGAACATAATTCTTCAGCATTTATCGGACTTCATTGGGACATGGTACATCTCAAGCGCCAGTTAAATCATCTTGTGTTACATGATCTTTACGCATTTGCCAGATCGAGTCACACTACGTCGAGGTCCCCTTTCTCTGCCTCAGCTCTGTAGGTTTCTGCCCAAGTCATTGTAAACAGCCGGACACAGCCGGAATTCCTTCTTTCTAGACTGACACAGCCGGAATTCCTTCTTTCTAGACTGACACAGCCGGAATTCCTTCTTTCTAGACTGACACAGCCGGAATTCCTTCTTTCTAGACTGACACATACATGTTCCAGTTTTCATGCCATGAAAGCGAAGAAGATTTCTCCCTCAGCATTCGGAAATTGAATTGGTCTGAACTGTTCGATGCAGCACAAGTTTTGTTCTTCTGAAATGTACACTCTATCAGCTATCATTGTTTGATCGCTGATCTCCGAGTTCCTCCATACTGATCTTATCAGCTGGTGGAGCTACTCAGTGCCATTGGAACATTTCTTATACAGCAGATAGGGTTTGGGGTCCGAGTTAATGGCTTGGTTCCGACTTTCCTACACACTTTCGTGACTTCATCCAGTGATAGGGGTTTGCCAATGAACATTGTGATAGGGGTTTGCCAATGAACATTGTGATAGGGGTTTGCCAATGAATATCGTGATAGGGGTGATATTTGTATTTGCCAATGAACATGTGATAAGGGTTTGCCAATGAACATCGTGATAGGGGTTTGCCAATGAACATCGTGATAGGGGTTTGCCAATGAACATCGTGATAGGGGTTTGCCAATGAACATTGTGATAGGGGTTTGCCAATGAACATTGTGATAGGGGTTTGCCAATGAACATTGTGATAGGGGTTTGCCAATGAACATTGTGATAGGGGGTTGCCAATGAACATTGTGATAAGGGATTGTCAATGAACATCGTGACAGGGGTTTGCAAATGAACATTGTGATAGGGGTTTGCCAATGAACATCGTGATAGGGGTTTGCCAATGAACATTGTGATAGGGGTTTGCCAATGAACATTGTGATAGGGGTTTGCCAATGAACATTGTGATAGGGGTTTGCCAATGAACATTGTGATAGGGGTTTGCCAATGAACATTGTGATAAGGGTTTGCCAATGAACATTGTGATAGGGGTTTGCCGATGAACATTGTGATAGGGGTTTGCCTATGAACATTGTGATAGGGGTTTGCCAATGAACCTTTTTGTATGGCTCTCCAGACCGCACCAAGCCCTGGATTTCAAATAGTTGTTTGATCTGAGGATTGGAGTATGTTTTCCAGAAAGTCTGTTTAAAAGTTTTTTTGTTTTTTTTTCTACTGCAAGTGTTCCAGATTTGATCTGCTTGAATATAATTTTATGGGTTTCCTGACGAGCTGGACAGGATCTTTGGAGAAGCGCATGTGAAGTCTGTGTTTGTTCGTTTGTTTGTTTGCTTGTTTGTTTGTTTATTTGTGTTCGTTTCTTTTCTCTCCAGGCTGATTCTGATTTGAGCATGACACTGTATTTGGCTTTTAGGCCTTCCCTGAGCTTCTCTAGTCCTTGTTTCTCAAGTTCCCGGGGGGGGGGGGGGGGGGGGGGGGTCTCTTTAAATTGAGATAAATTGCGTAACTTACCCAGCTGAAAAAATATTCGTTGTCTTGAATGTATGAATGTATGTTACTATTGCAAGAGCTATTCAAAAGCTCAAAACAGCAGTTTCGCCACGCGACATGTGTTGCTATTTATGCGGCGGAAACCAGCTGAAAGCCTTGAGGTAACACACAAAGTGTCTTCATTGCATCATTGCTTCGAAGTCAGTGGGTAACGTAGCCTACATGATAGTAATATACTTCACACACATATGGTCCTCATCATAGACGTTTGATAAAGTCCTTGTCGTCTCATTGTTACAATGTGTAGACTGATCAAGGAGGCTGTGAAGTGAAAATTTATGTAGCAGATTTCTACATGGATTTGTTTGAAGAAAAACAGTATTGTTCATTATTTTTAAATGACCGCTGTCTATGTCGAAGTCTACAAAAAAGCAGTCGTCGATAAACTCATACATTCCTTTGTTTTCTTTTCAAAGAGATGTCTCAGCAATGTTTTGGTATCAGTTTTATAAGAATTTACGACAAACACAAAATTTTCGTGATTCATGATTTTTTTTTTTGTATGCTTTTGTCCCTGCTTTTATAAAGTATTCAGAGAAGAAACGTGTCTGTTTAACAGTTGCTAATGCTTACGATAAACGTGAGGCCGAAACGCGTAAATGAGCGTTTGCTATTTTCCTTCCAGCACATCGTTACCGATATTTGACGTTGGACCCAGTACCGAATGTTTCATTTGAAGTAGATTCACTTATGGTTCTTTATCGCATGTAAAATATAGGTTCAGCTTCAAAAGAGTTTTTTAATGACTCAGGCCTCACAAAACAGACCAACATGTCGGTATAGGCTGTACAGGGTATGATTACCTTACAGAGCTGTAGACTGACAAGTGGTCATCTAAAACAACAGAAGTGCAAAATCTTTACCGATAATGTCTAGTGTGCTGTAGAGTAGTGAAGTGTGGTCGTGTAGTGTGGAGTGGAGTGTGGGCTGTGTGGTGTGGTGTGGAGTGTGGGCTGTGTGGTGTGGTGTGGAGTGTGGGCTGTGTGGTGTGGTGTGGAGTGGTGTTGTATGGGGTAGGGTAGGGTAGTGTAGTGTACAGCAGTCTGATAAACTATATACTGAAATAGACTGCACGTGACTGATGTGCTACAAGTGAAGAATAGCAGTCTGAAAGAAACCAAAGAAAACACTGACTGCAAGACCACGCGATAAGAAAATAATATATGATTAAATGAATGAATGAATAAATGAACGAACGAACGGATAAATTAGTTAATGAAATAACTGATTGACTGATTTGTTAATTGATTGATTGATTGATCGACCGATTAATCAATGAAGATATGAACAGAGAGACATATGAATGAGTGTATATGAGAAAAATATAACTTGTCAATCAAGTCCCGTATCCTTTGCTGTGTTGCCGTCTAAGTAGATAACACCGAGCCTGTGAGTGACGGTTTTACTAATGATAACAGGACAGTACTTACCGACAACACTCCGCGAGTTTTACATTATCCCCTGTATGCATGCCCTACTTTACCCCCTACTCTTCTCCCCCCAAAGTCCTCCCTCCCCCCCCCCCCCCCCCCCCCCCCCCCCCCGTTTGCTCTGCTCCCAACCGCCTCGCCCCCTCCTCCCCACCCACACCTTTGTGCACTTCTGCCTCAACCCCATACACGTATGTTCGCTCGCAAAAATACTCACTCGACTCAAAAATGTAGGAAAGTTCGCATCACTGACGGTAGATTATCAATGCGTTCAGTAAATGACAGGTGAAAAAAAAAGTTTTAAGATTTGTTTTAAAGGATTATGGTAACATGTTCCCTTGAATCAAGATTTGTTTGAAAGAATGGTGATACGGCACTTCGGTTTAACTCATTTTTGTTGTAAAGGAAGGCTCTTTTTTCGCTACCCGTCTTTAATGTCATTCAACTTCTGTTTTAAACAATCGTAAGAGGGGTACCTCTTTTCTGTCAAGACAACCGGTGTCATTTTGGAGATATGATAGAATGAAGTATGGTAGGTCCCCTGCCTCCATTCTACTAAGTTGATATAACCAACCGCCATTTCAACTCTAATGTATGTGAACGTTAAACCTGAAAGCAACAAGGCCTAACTGACTGCATGTCATAGATTTCTCATAGTTTCAATGTCATGGGTTTATCGCTCCAGCAGTAGTTGTAGCACCGCCGAGGGAACAACTCAAGGGGAAAAACTCTAGTGAAATGACAGCGTTATGAAAAGTTCCTCTTAGTTCCCTTCTGCTTCCGCATTCCCCCCCCCCCCCCCCCCCCCCCCCCTCCCCAACACCAACCCTGTCGTCTTGTTCTTACCTTCATTTTTTAATTGTCTTAATCTCAGAGGGCGCAATGTTTGTTTGTGTGCTTTGTGGGATACTCTAGAGCACCCGGAAACACATTTCAAGGGAATACTTCGGAGAAACTTGACAATTTGTAATCTGCATCAGTGATACTGGACCCCACATTGGCTATAGTTTTTGAGGATCCGCTTCGGTGAAACAGACGACTTTTTTTTCTGGAATTTAAGTATATATTCGTTACAGTACAAAAAGTGTATTCAACTTATTTTGTAGCTCCGTTTTGGACGTGGGGAGGATTACCGGGTCATTGGAAGAACTGGGTCAAGTCGAATATGGCCGTAACCTGGCGTTAATACATCTTCGTCAGCTATATACCTGGCTAATCGGGACTCAGCACAGCAAAATATATGAAACTGCTTTACACAATCATACGGAATAGATGATCAATCTTCCCGTTTGTTCTGTACATTATCTATATTTTAAAATCCTATTCTAACACCGTCCTTGGGAGACCATGTGTTCACAGTGGGCATTTTGGCAGACCGTCCCTGGGAGGCCATGTGTTCACAGTGGGCATTTTGGCAGACTGTCCTATGGAGACCGTGTGTTCACAGTGGGCATTTTGACAGACTGTCCTATGGAGACCGTGTGTTCACAGTGGGCATTTTGGCAGACTGTCCTATGGAGACCGTGTGTTCACAGTGGGCATTTTGGCAGACCGTCCTTGGGAGGCCATGCGTTCACAGTGGGCATTTTGGCAGACTGTCCTATGGAGACCGTGTGTTCACAGTGGGCATTTTGGCAGACCGTCCTTGGGAGGCCATGTGTTCACAGTGGGCATTTTGGCAGACTGTCCTATGGAGTCCGTGTGTTCACAGTGGGCATTTTGGCAGACCGTCCTTGGGAGGCCATGTGTTCACTGTAGGCATTTTGGCAGACCGTCCCTGAGGGACCATGTGTTCACAATGGGCATTTTGGCAGACTGAAAAGATCCAAAAGTGTACAGTGCTCTCAAGTGCAAAATGACTTGCACGTATAATACAATTTCAGGGGTGGGGGAAGGGTTGGGGGTGGGGTGAGATAAGTGAATGTAGTAGGAACAAAACTCAATGAAGACAAATCATAGGAAACAAGAAGAATCAACACATGAGACAGGAGAATCCACCAAAAATTGGAGGGACAGAGGATTAAAAAAAACGTAATTTAAAAAAAAAAACGGAGGTAACAGATATCACTTTGAATTGCTATGTAAATGATACATAATTCAATGCCACTCACGAACAGCACATGAAAACCAATGAACAATCAAGTATTCGCGCGCGCACGAACACACACACACACACACGACACACACATTCACCACGCACACACACACACACACACACACACACCCTCACACACACACACACACACACACACACACCACACACACATACTCTCTCTCTCCTCTTTCACACACACACACACACACACCACACACACACACACACACACACACACACACACACCCCACACACACTCACTCACTCACATACACACGCACGCACACACACACTCTCTCTCTCTCTCTCTCTCTCTCTCTCACACACACACACACACACACACACACACACACACACACACACACACACACACACACATGTTTGAATAAACAATATCAAGAGACGTGTGTATGAACGTTGACGAAATACAAAAATGAAGAACAACAGGGAAAATAGCAACTGGAAACAACGCAACCGACCTAAAAAAAAAAAAAAAAAGAAAAAAAAAAAAAGTAAGAAAATAAATAACGGGGAAGCTAGTGTCATATAAGAAATGAATTAATAATACAAGTCCCATCTTTAAAGCATGCAGGCACTAGTACAAGTCAGCACGTGAAATATTGTTGATCAATGAATCCACACAACTGATGGTACAACTGAAAATCATAGTCTATAACAATTCTGCGCGGAACAATTCTTTAGACTGCACAATCAGATTTTCACCTCTTATGAATACGAATTAGGCAACGGCAACACAGCCCTCTCTCTCTCTCTCTCTCTCTCTCTTCTCTCTGTTGTTGTTGGTGATTGGTGGTGGTGGTGGTGGTGGTGGTGGTGGTATTTATGATTTCCTTTTTCTTCTTTCTTCTTTTTTGACAAAGGCTCTCATGCAATTAATTGTTGCATTGTTTCATGCATTTTGTTTGATTTGTTTCTTACTATATATTGATTTTTTTTTTCTTGCCCAGAGGGCTGGTTGTAAAAACGTATTCATTCTTAATCCACTACCCTCTTAAAATAAAATTCGTCCATTCGTTCGTTCATTCGTTTCTCTCTCTCTCTCTCTCTTCTCTCTCTCTCTCTCTCTCTCTCTCTCTCTCTCTCTCTTCCGCTCTCTCTCTCTCTCTCTCTCTCTCTCTCTCCTCTCTCCTCTCTTTCCCCTCTCCTCTCTCTCTCTCTCTCTCTTCCCCAGCACCCTCTCTCTCTCTTCCTCCCTCTTTCTCTCTCTCCCTCTCTGGAAGGGGTGGGTGGATGCAGAACAACTTGTTGAGGTGTGGTTTGACTGGAGAGTATCAAGGAATCATCACTGAGTGAAGCGAGTGGTGGAGCACTTGGAGCACGTGATGGGTTTCCCTGTTCTGTGACTGCTGCTGGGTTTCCATGGGCACTCCAGCCATCCTGGCAGTCTGTCACTTCCGTTGGTGCACAGTGAGGGTCCATTCAGGAGGCAGTCAGGGAGACGGGGACCATTGAGGAGGCAGTCAGGGACACGGGGTCCATTGAGGAGGCAGTCAGGGAGACGGGGTCCATTGAGGAGGCAGTCAGGGAGACGGGGTCCATTGAGGAGGCAGTCAGGGAGACGGGGTCTATTGAGGAGGCAGTCAGGGAGACGGGGTCCATTGTAGAGGCAGTCAGGGAGACGGGGTCCATTGTAGAGGCAGTCAGGGAGACGGGGTCCATTGAGGAGGCAGTCAGGGAGACGGGGTCTATTGAGAGGCAGTCAGGGAGACGGGGTCCATTGTAGAGGCAGTCAGGGAGACGGGGTCCATTGTAGAGGCAGTCAGGGAGACGGGGTCCATTGAGGAGGCAGTCAGGGAGACGGGGTCCATTGTAGAAGCAGTCAGGGAGACGGGGTCCATTGTAGAGGCAGTCAGGGAGACGGGGTCCATTGTAGAGGCAGTCAGGGAGACGGGGTCCATTGAGGAGGCAGTCAGGGAGACGGGGTCCATTGTAGAGGCAGTCAGGGAGACGGGGTCCATTGTAGAGGCAGTCAGGGAGACGGGGTCCATTGTAGAGATAGTCAGGGAGACGGCGGGGTCCATTGTAGAGGCAGTCAGGGAGACAGGGTCCATTGTAGAGGCAGTCAGGGAGACGGGGTCCATTCTAGAGGCAGTCAGGGAGATAGGGTCTATTGTAGAGGCAGTCAGGAAGACGGGGTGCATTGTAGAGGCAGTCAGGGAGACGGGGTCCATTGTAGAGGCAGTCAGGGAGACGGGGTCCATTGAGGAGGCAGTCAGGGAGACGGGGTCCATTGTAGAGGCAGTCAGGGAGACAGGGTCTATTGTAGAGGCAGTCAGGAAGACGGGGTGCATTGTAGAGACAGTCAGGAAGACGGCCGGGGTCCATTGTAGAGGCAGTCAGGGAGACAGGGTCTATTGTAGAGGCAGTCAGGAAGACGGGGTGCATTGTAGAGACAGTCAGGAAGACGGCCGGGGTCCATTGTAGAGGCAGTCAGGGAGACGGGGTCCATTGTAGAGGCAGTCAGGGAGACGGGGTCCATTGTAGAGGCAGTCAGGGAGACGGGGTCCATTGTAGAGGTAGTCAGGGAGACGGCCGGGGTCCATTGTAGAGGCAGTCAGGGAGACAGGGTCTATTGTATAGGCAGTCAGGGAGACGGGGTCCATTGTAGAGGCAGTCAGGAAGACGGGGTCCATTGTAGAGGCAGTCAGGGAGACGGGGGTCCATTGTAGAGGCTGTCAGGGTCCATTGTAGAGGCAGTCAGGGAGACAGGGTCCATTGTAGAGGCAGTCAGGGAGACGGGGTCCATTGTAGAAGCAGTCAGGGGAATGGGGTACATTGTAGAGGCAGTCAGGGTCTATTGTAGAGGCAGTCAGGGAGACGGGGTCCATTGTAGAGGCAGTCAGGGAGACGGGGTCCATTGTAGAGGCAGTCAGGGACACGGGGTCCATTGTAGAGGCAGTCAGGGTCCATTGTAGAGGCAGTCAGGGAGACGGGGTCCATTGTAGAGGCAGTCAGGGTCTATTGTAGAGGCAGTCAGGGAGACGGGGTCCATTGTAGAGGTAGTCAGGGAGATGGGTCCATTGTAGAGGCAGTCAGGGTCTATTGTAGAGGCAGTCAGGGAGACGGGGTCCATTGTAGAGGCAGTCAGGGAGACGGGGTCCATTGTAGAGGCAGTCAGGGTCTATTGTAGAGGCAGTCAGGGAGACGGGGTCCATTGTAGAGGCAGTCAGGGAGACAGGGTCAACGTTCCTTTGCCTATCAAGCTCCAACTACCTGGAATCAATTGCCTCGCTCTCTCAGATACTCACCCTCACTGCCCACATTCAAGCGCCTTCTCAAAACTCATCTGTTTCCTAGGTAACTTCGTCTTCCCTGTGACCCGACGTTTGCAATGTGTGATGCGAGTGTCTGCTTTGTGTGCGTTCGTGTCTGTGTGAGTGTGTGTTTGCGTGTATGCATGCTTGTGAGTTTGTGTCCTTGCTTTGGATTTTGATGCCTTTTTCTCATGTATGATTGTTATATATTGTGTGATTTGATGTCTGTTGTGATATTGTAAACGCCTGGGCTTTCAATTGATTAGGCGTCATAAATGTTCATAATAATAATAATAATAATAATTGTAGAGGCAGTCAGGGAGACGGGGTCCACTGTAGTAGGCAGTCAGGGTACATTGTAGAGGCAGTCAGGGAGACAGGGTTCACAATGTTAGAGGCAGTCAGGAGACGGGTCCATTGTAGAGGCAGACAGGGTCTATTGTAGAGGCAGTCAGGGAGACGGGGTCCATTGTAGAGGCAGTCAGGAAGACGGGGTCCACTGTAGAGGTAGTCAGGGAGACGGGGTCCACTGTAGAGGTAGTCAGGGAGACGGGGTCCATTGTAGAGGCAGTCAGGAGAGAACGGGGTCCACTGTAGAGGTAGTCAGGGGGAGACGGGGTCCACTGTAGAGGTAGTCAGGGAGACGGGGTCCAGTAAGTAGTAGGAGACAGGTCACTGTAGAGGTATTCAGGAGAGGGTCATGTAGAGGTTCAGGGAGACGGGGTCCATTGTAGAGGCTAGTCAGGGTATTAGAGCATCGGGGACGGTCCATTGTAGAGTAGTCAGGATGGTCCATGAAGGCAGTCAGGTTATTGTAGGGCTGGGATATCGTCGCAAAAACGTATCGATATTATCGCGATATTTTTTGGCCGAATCGATATTTTCAAACGATACATCGGCAAATTTCAAATACCTTTCTTCATGATGAATGTTACAGCTAAAAGCATTAAAAACATGTCTACATAGAGACAGAAACAAAATATAGTAGTGGCAGTATGTTATTCCAAGTGTACAAACACAAATGACTAGAAATAAAACGTTTATTCTGTGCGTGTATACTATACCCGTCGTAATTAGTACACATCAAAAACGAATTAATAAATAAAAAAATGCACCATTGCAAGTAAGATCATTTCAAAGATGTTATGCACGTACAAAACTACAAACTAGTAGAAACACCTGTACATATGCGCAGTCATGCATTCACGGCATTAACTGAGATCACTAGGTAATTAAACACTAAAGTAATTGAGAATCAATAAAGTACAACTGGGTCTTCTTAACAGTTCTTTCTCAGGAAACGGGATCAAAAGTAGTATCAAAATAGAATGAAATCTGTGCGTGCATGTACTTGAATACCTAGTAAAATAAACTAAAAGTGATTCATATTATAAACCAAAATTACAAGCATGCCAAGCACACATTTTCATAGCATTCACACACAATAAAAGATTCCTCCTTCTCGAAATATCAGCTGACAAGAGAAGATAGCTGTCACATACGCCTACACGAAGTCCGTGCAGTTCGCAGAAGAGCCCACAAATTCTTAGAAACAGTGCTTTCGGTTCTAGTTTCGGTTTTGCTTCTGTTACGGTATATCGGGTCGCCGCAACCCGTATCGATATATCGTATCGTGGCATGTCCGTACCGATATTTTACTACATATCGATATTATCGCCCAGCCCTAGTCTATTGTAGAGGCAGTCAGGGAGACGGGGTCCATTGTAGAGGCAGTCAGGGAGACAGGGTCCATTGTAGAGGCAGTCAGGGTCTATTGTAGAGGCAGTCAGGGAGACGGGGTCCATTGTAGAGGCAGTCAGGGAGACGGGGTCCATTGTAGAGGCAGTCAGGGTCCATTGTAGAGGCAGTCATGGAGACGGGGTCCATTGTAGAGGCAGTCAGGAAGACAGGGTCCACTGTAGAGGTAGTCAGGGAGACGGGGTCCATTGTAGAGGCAGTCAGGGTCTATTGTAGAGGCAGTCAGGGAGACAGGGTCCATTGTAGAGGCAGTCAGGGAAACGGGGTCCATTGTAGAGGCAGTCAGGGTCCATTGTAGAGGCAGTCAGGGAGACGGGGTCCATTGTAGAGGCAGTCAGGGAGACACTGTAGAGGCAGTCAGGGAGACGGGGTCGATTGAGGAGGCAGTCAGGGAGACGGGGTCTATTGAGGAGGCAGTCAGGGAGACAGGATCCATTGTAGAGGCAGTCAGGGAGACGGGGTCCATTGAGAGTAAGTCAGGGAGACGGGTCTATTGAGGAGTCAGTCAGGGAGACGGGATCCATTGTAGAGGCAGTCAGGGAGACAGGGTCCACTGTAGAGGCAGTCAGGGAGACAGGGTCCATTGTAGAGGCAGTCAGGGAGACGGGGTTCATTGTAGAGGCAGTCAGGGTCTATTGTAGAGGCAGTCAGGGTCCATTGTAGAAGCAGTCAGGGTCCATTGTAGAGGCAGTCAGGGAGACGGGGTCCATTGTAGAAGCAGTCAGGGACACGGGGTCCATTGTAGAGGCACTCAGGGACACGGGGTCCATTGTAGAGGCACTCAGGGACACGGGGTCCATTGTAGAGGCAGTCAGGGAGACGGGGTCCATTGTAGAGGCACTCAGGGAGACGGGGTCCATTGTAGAGGCAGTCAGGGAGACGGGGTCCACTGTAGAGGCAGTCAGGGAGACGGGGTCCATTGTAGAGGCACTCAGGGACACGGGGTCCATTGTAGAGGCACTCAGGGACACGGGGTCCATTGTAGAGGCAGTCAGGGAGACGGGGTCCATTGTAGAGGCAGTCAGGGAGACGGGGTCCATTGTAGAGGCAGTCAGGGAGACGGGGTCCACTGTAGAGGCAGTCAGGGAGACGGGGTCCATTGTAGAGGCAGTCAGGAAGACGGCCGGGGTCCATTGTAGAGGCAGTCAGGGAGACGGGGTCCCATTGTAGAGGCAGTCAGGGAGACGGGGTGCAATTGTAGAGGCAGTCAGGGAGACGGGGTGCATTGTAGAGGCAGTCAGGGAGACGGGGTGCATTGTAGAGGCAGTCAGGAAGACGGCCGGGGTCCATTGTAGAGGCAGTCAGGGAGACGGGGTCCATTGTAGAGGCAGTCAGGAAGACGGCCGGGGTCCATTGTAGAGGCAGTCAGGGAGACGGGGTCCATTGTAGAGGCAGTCAGGGAGACAGGGTCTATTGTAGAGGCAGTCAGGGAGACGGGGTCCATTGTAGAGGCAGTCAGGAAGACGGCTGGGGTCTATTGTAGAGGCAGTCAGGGAGACGGGGTCTATTGTAGAGGCAGTCAGGGAGACGGGTCTGTTGTAGAGGCAGTCAGGGAGATGGGGCCAAGGGGGTAAACAAAAGATGGAGGTACACGACGAAGAGATGGAGTTAATCTGTCAATGTCCTTGCCGAGCAACAAAAAAAAAAAAAAAAGAAAAAGAAGAATATATATATATATATTATATATATATACTGATGAGCATACAAAATGTTTCAATCCCTCGCAATCCTCTACGTCCCAAATAAAGCAGTCTCTTCCTTGACGGAGAAGAGTTTCTAAGTTTTGAGCGGTCTTGAAATACAGGGCGATGGTAGGCTAATTCTCTTTGTTGTTTTCCAAAAGAGACGTATAGTAGTTTTTGTTAGTTCGGTTGCAAAGATGGAGAAGATATTACTTCTCTTTTTGGTCATAATCAGTTACTTGAAGACTAACGAAGCTGTTAAAAGATAGATGAATAACAGTATAGAAGTACATACCGCCCCATACACACTGTTCCTGTTTTCCACACCGACAACATTTTTGTATTCCATCAGCGGTTTGAAGAAGTTTTTTTGTTTGTTTGTTTGTTTTTTACTTACAAAATGATCAGTTACATGTGCCTGTGGGTCATCGTTCAAGGTCACTTGATCTGACATTACACATATCAAAAACACGGAATTTTTATGCACACACATGGGTCAGCAGTGCTGTACTCACGGAATTTTAGGATCTGGACATCGTTTCAAAGAACAGTGTTCACATAATTATATGGCCACGGTCATGGTAAGTTTAAAACTTCCCACCACTGATGCACGTGCTCAGAGAGAGAGAGAGAGAGAGGAGAGAGAGAGAGAGCACTGTTAGTTTACTGTATTGCAGCAATGATTTAATGAATCACACACACACACACACACACACACACACACACACACACACACACACACACAGATAGAGAGAAATAGAGAGAGAGAGAGAGAGAGAGAGAGAGAGAGAGAGAGGGGGGTACAGAGGTACAAAAGCAAATACAAATGATGATAAATATTTAGGCTGCGTAGCATCATCGGAGCAACACGGAATTAAAATCGTCGATGTTTTCTGGTTGTTTTCAGCCGGCATGTTTGTACCTTTGTGATGTATTGTTGCACTAGAACGGAGAGTGTGTCCCCTAGAGCTGCTCAGGATGATTAGTTCCATATTATGTGATACACAGATTGTTTCTTCACCACGGGCTTTAACTCCAGTCAATTACCTGTAGCTCGGGAAGAACCCTAAGCCATCTGGGACAAATCTTGTATAACACCACCCGGGATAGCCGGTGGGTGTTCAGAGAGACACGTCATCGGGAAAGAGAAACAGTAAACAAGTGGGGTATTGTTTGCTCCCATATGAAAACCTAACACAGAGTAACTTTTATTCAAGACTGGCACAGCCTTTTAAACTTGAATAAAGTCAGACAAATACATAGACGAACAATCTAATAGTGGGGGAAAAAACAGGTGCAGGCCAACAACTGAACTATCTTCATAGTAATGACTTGGCAAAGATTTGGACTTAAGGAGGGGGGGGGGGGGGGTTGAAGATGGAGAAACTGGGAACATGAAATTAAGAAAATATGTTACAGATATGAAAACTCTTCACTAGCTGCATAAGGGAACCATCGCCATCCCCTTTGAAGGCAGATATATTTGTATTGCCTGCTCCGAGGCCTTTCGTCCGCTGGGTCGGAACTCATCAGGGAGACACGGCTGGTTGTGTCTGCGATCATTTCCGATCGGGAAAGAGAGTTTTGAAAGGAGTCGTGGGAACGCACCTTGACCTCCCCCCCCCCCCCCCCCCCCCAACACATTCCTTTTACCCTGCCAGCCGCATTCCACTGTTAAAGTCCTCTCTCTCTCTCTCTCTCTCTCTCGCATGTTACTAGACGTGGGCACAATGCTTTATTTCATCGACGAGCCGGTATTGTTGTGGTGCACCGTCTATTGCACGGTCAAACGGCACGCTGTTGACCACCATCTATAAGAATATAGTACCTTTCAAAAGCCGATAACAGAACAGGTAAGGTGCTTGTTACCTTGAGGACAATGGGGTAACCTGTTATCCCGGAGGGTCACAACCATTCCCTCTATTAAGACAATAACTGTTTTTCCCGTTGTCCCGAAGAATCACAAATGTTTTTCTCCATTTTCCCGAGGAAGATAGTTGCTCCCCGGTGTTACCCCTATGGATCATAATTGTGTTTCTTGTTTCATTGGGGAAAACATTAACCATCTTTTAAGGAAAACAGTGAAACTAGGTAAACATTTGTAAATCCCAGGAGATTAGCTGTCTTGTTTCGCCGCTTTTCTGATGGCCGGCGGTCCGTGTGCACTTACCGATGGTACCAGTGGGCACGCGCTCGTCATGGCAAACAACGAACACAGCCGTTCTCCCATTTAACGACGTTCTCCTTACAATATTACCTGTTTTCCACAGGTATAGCATTTATTATCCCAAGAAAAATATAGAAAATCGTTACGATCCTCAGTGAACATTTATCATTCAAAAAAAAAAAAAAAAAGTTGTGGTCCCTTGAAAAATTATCGTGATCATCAGAATATTAACTGTTTCCATGTTTTCGTCATATTTTTCCCTGAAGATCGTGGCAGTTTTCCTGAGAAATACAGCTATTGTCGACTTCAGACGCTGGTATGCACAGAGGTCACAATGTCTCCCCACACCAGCATGCTTGTTGGTTTAGGACTGTTTCATGTTACACATGGTACTCTTTGGGGGAGAGGTTCTCTTAAATGTGTTCGTAAGTACAAGCATCCTAGGACTGGAAAAGAAGCACACACACATAAAAAGTGCATTCGTGCCATGTAAATTGTGTAATTTGTAAAGTAAACACTGCACAGAGTACTACCCTCTGCACTATTAATTGCAAGCAAGCCAGCATTGATAGATTTGAGGAAGTAAAACCTCTTTGTCGTTCTGAACTAAAAAAGTCAAGTCAGAAAACGTTCAATACTTGAACAACGTCACCGTCATTTAGGCGACACTCTGCAGGAAATATGTCTCTTTTTTCACTTCATTCCCACCTAAAACCAAAAGACAATAAGAGAATGTCTCTGCGTTAAGAGTCCTCAGGTGTGGAACAATATGTCCGTGTCAGCATGGAAACATAGCACCTCTACATCATGGAGGTGACCATTTCCCTGTCGTATTCAGTTTACAGAAACTATCAAAAGTTAAACAAACGAAACAAAAGGGCCCTGTTCAGTGTAACAGCAATGAAAGGAATATCATAGGAAAGTTAAGGAGCAGGAGATGCAGAAGAAACAAGACTACAAACAAACAAATCGTTTAACTCCTTTGGTGGAATATACGACACGGAAACAGCCTGCAAAGAGAAACGTAAGGCTGCAAGAATCTGGCAGAGAGAAAAAAGAAAACCTTGCCCCGATCCACTTAGTAAATCAGACATGAATGGGAAAAAAAAAACCCTGAACAGTTTGAAAGAGTAGCTGAAGAAGCAAAAGAAACCAACAATTTTGTCTGTCATTTGAATACGACACAACACTCACTCTGTTCTGGCATTTTTATGATCGTACGGAAGGACAACACAGAACAAATGCCAGCCCAGATATCTTAGATGCTATGGGACACTAAACTCAAGACAAATGTAGAGAAAGGGTCGACGATACTTAAACGTTTCATAGAACAGGGTGATCAAAGAAATTTGGAGGAAAAGAAATATTTGACCAAGTTAAATCAACACTTAGCTCAGACTGGCATTGATGATGAAATGACAGCACCTGAACTGGATGACACAATAGCCAGATGTCCTACGGATAGTGCAGCAGGTCCAGACACACACATATACACACACATTCGCGCGCGCCTACGCTCGCACTTACGCGTACATGAATGTACATGCGTGCATGCACACATACACACACACGTGCGCACATACACGCACACACACACACACACACACACACACACACACACACACACACACACACACACACGCACGCACACACACATTTGAGTCAACGCTCATATACACAGGTACACACACATATACACATATATGTCCACATACATGTGTAGATACGCGCGCGCAGGAGCATGCTCACACAAGCCCACAAATCAAACACACACATGCACTTCTTCACATGCACACACATACACATAAACACACGCGCACACACACACGCGCGCGCGCACATACACGCAAGAACGCGTGCGCGCGCGCGCGCACACACACACCACACACACACACACACATGCACGCGCATACACACACATCATACACACACGCACATGCGCTCGAGCACCGCATACACTGACATTTACACACTGGCCCGTGCACACACACACACGCACGCACGCACGCACGCACGCACGCACGCACGCACGCACACACACACACACACACACACACACACACACACACACACACACAATGATAACAATGGCACAACCAATGGTAGGTAGTTACTCAAAGTCTGACCAACGCGCTGGGCTAATGCGTAGGTCAGACATCTGCTAAGTCGTTTTACATGAGACCCTGTTCTTAAATTCTGCCATCATAGTCATTAATTCATTTATCCATCAGCTGTAAATCATGCGTAGTATGGTCTCAAAACTTAGCGGGTATGGTTTTAGCCTAGATGGACTAGTCCGACTAGTCCGCACGCAGTGACGCCTCCTTGATGAAATGAAGCATAGTTAGCTATCTTCATGTGAGCGCCGTTTAACCATGTATGCAAATCGACAAATTTCCATCGGCTCAGATTTCCATTGTGTGAGTTGATGAATTGGACTCTTATGGTTGATCGACAGCCATGTTGTGTTCCCTTACCAAGAATGTGGCCAAGCAGCTTGCTCGGAGCTGGATGACAGCATGTGTTCAAAGACACGACAAAGAGACTGAAGCGAACAAGATCGAGACTGAACTCTTGACTTTATTGATACCCAACCATGGTTATCGTTTCCACTGCGTCTGTTAAGTTTTCTCCCCACAGAAGCGTGTGACTCATTCCTTCATCAGAATAAAGGCCTCTCCTTTGTATACATTGTATATACCAGAATGTGCCGATTCACTAAGTTTCTAGTTCAAATCATCAATCAATGCAATTTGTGTACATTAAGTTAATATTGACAAGGGTTGTTTGAATCTTGCTTTAAAACCTTCAGTAGATTTTTTTTTTTTTAATTAAAGTTTGATCCAGCTGATCCTGGTGGATCGACTATTATTTTACTGCAACATTTGGGCAGACTACATGCGTGGGGTAAAACGCCCAGGATGTGCGTGGTAAAAAGCCCGTTGGGGTATGGGACAAAGAGTCTGTTGACAAAGTTATATTCGAATCGTCATAACACAATAGTGCGCATTTTGGACTAAAAGCAGTTTGAATCACATAACAGTACAGAATGAAATCTTTGGGCCTTCTTTCGCTTTGGTAGAGTTCAGCTGAAGCATGCAGTTAAGATTTTCCCTGGGATGTCCTCTTTGCCCCTGTTGACTTCCATAGTTCACAGTTCAGACCATTTTTGTCTGTTTTGAGAAATACGGGTCACATGAATCTTCGTTCGGTCATTAAAAACATTTGAACAGAAGTAGTTTAGCACATATTTAAGATTCTCCTTTTCAGAGTGCGCAAACGACCCATCAGGTTTTATGACATTGCCAATATCTTCTAAAGATTTTTTTTTCAATGAAAAACATGCGTAGAAACGTGATGGGGTAATTTTTTTTTTTTTTTTAATTTTTTTTTTACGTATTCCTGCAAGTTTGCTTTCTTTCTGAATCCCTGGTCGGCTGTGCCATAGCTCCTTGACCCACTGGGATATAAATGAAAAGGTAAAATTTACCCTGCAACACACACACACACACACACACACACACACACATGTGATGCACGCACACATACTCGAACCCTTCCTTTCGATTGGGTGGGAGATGTTGGTGTTCACCTGTTGATTCGGAAAGAGTAAACGTTATCTCCCATGAGGAAGAGACGAACTGGTCATGTGACCTATATCCGGGTACTTGTTGGTAAGGCAAGAGACAAACTGGAAGTCAGACCAACATTCTTAGTCCGCTCGTCGACATAAACAGGGTCCGTTCCCTAGCTGAGCAGTTTCGGTAAGTCTGAGTTTGAATTTGGCTCTTTTGTGACTGACATGTGAAGCTCAGTTGACTTTTTCTTTGTTTTATAATGAAGGGTTCCTACAAAGCGAGATAGTACTCACAGTTTTGACAAATCCGTGTCCCATTCAGTTCTCATGTTTTCTAGAAACATTGCATCGACATTGAGAAAACCGACCGACTAGTCTCGCTGTCTGATGAGTTGGTCAGCTGGTGGTCTGCCGGTGTCACATGGCGACTAGTTTATGTTGTTCTTTGTTTGCTGAGCCCATCCGGACAAAACAGATTTACAATATGAGTCTGAAGTTCGGTTAGAATCAGTTAATCACAAAAATTGCCCGATCTTGTGTATTGAAAAGTAATGATGTTAGTTATTATGATATAGAATCCACAGTTTACTTCAGGCCTAAAATCAACAACTGGAGAGTTCACTTGTGAAATAAACTTTTGGTAAAACAGACTTGTCAAGTTCTTTGCAAACCGATTTTGTTTTTTTAAACAACGTAAATATTAATCTTTTGTACTCATTGCCAACCTCAATTCCTACAGCAGGGAACACTCACTCAAGAGTTGGACAAACAAGACATTGGGAAGGATTTGTTCCAAACTAATATAGTCTGTATTACTATTAGAGATCAGTCACAATAGTGTATATGCTGTTCACCTTCAATAATACGAATGAAAAAAAAGTTACATTAGAACAGGAGAAACACTGTCTTAAGCCTCAGCCAGAACATCAATCTTGTATATAATTTGATGTCGGTGTCCAAAAATGTTGACCCACTCATTGAACATTTTGTCATGAGATATGGTTTAATTGAGTAAAACTAAAAGAGATTTTTTCCGCCTAGCGGCTATTCTCCCCACCACATGGACTAACAACAGATTAGTCATTTTCGTTCTTTGTTTGTACTGTCTTAAATGTTAAATGTGATTTATTTTTTCGCCTGAAGAAGCCCGAAGTGGTTGAAATGCATCATGTCTTGTCATGTGCTTTGTTTGTCAATGTCATTGGCGGTAACTAACACCCTCTCTTTCTAAATTTTGCTTCGTTCTCCGCCGTCAGTCACTCCATTTTTAAAAGAAGAAAAAGGAATTAAAATCAACCTCTGTTAATATGAATTTTGTTTCCCGTAAACAGAATTAAAAGTTAGGGTCAAAATAACCAAATGATGGATAATGTGATGTGAAACCTGATAACTTGGAAGTCTGGAGTCAGGTATACAGAACTGCCAAGTGCTTTGCTTTGAGCGTAGCATGTTACTATTTTGTTGACAAGGCTGTACTGCTACAGTTCGTGATGAAATGCAATGCCAAAAACAAATTTTAGAAAAAAAAATTTTAATGGACTTAACTGTGGCTTAAACAGAGACTAAAGTTGTACATTTTTAGCTGTAGACTTGTTTTATCCAAAACAAAAAAAAAAAAGAAAGAACAGCCTAGAAGGAACATAATAGAGATGAAGGAGATCAGAAAGGTAGGAAGGAGCTAAGCCATTCAAAGATTTAAAGCAGAGTAGGGACAGTTTGTAGTTGATTTGTTTTTCGACTGTGAAGAGAAAGAAGTAAAGGAGTCATTTGAGAAGATCTGGGTTGTCTAAGAATCATACTGTAACAGGTCCCCACCTGAAGCCCTTTTTAGGGCATCGTCTTCCCTTCCAGGACTGTCATGCTTCTTTGCAGCATCAAGATTTTTTCATTTCTGCCGCTGTCTCCACCATTCCAAGCAGGCTTGCCCCATATCGATCTGTGACACCATCCCAAAGTGGTGGCAGGACATTACTCCCCCAGTGCTACGGGAAGGAACCCCCCACCTCTGAAACATCCTGTCCCTTCAAGTTTTATCCTAAATCGGCGACTTGCATTGATGTTTGACTAATTATTCTTTTGATCTAAGTACCTTCAGTGAAGATATTATTGGTACTAAGATTGCAAAGAACTAACAGCATTGTGCTTCTCACAGCACTAGTTTAACTCATTTGACGTTGATTTTTTTTTTTTTTTCCTGATAATAATTGCAAAGGAAAATATCCTCGTCTATGCCATTATTGACAAGCGATGCTACTAAAAGTACTATACAGCTTGCATGCATCTTTCCATGTAGTGTTTAACTGATTTTATTTCATTCTTTCTTTTTATTATGATTTGCTCAGATCATGTCGGACTCAAAGGAAGAGAAGGGAGAAGATGAGAGAGTTTTCGGTGGATGTGAGGGACCGGAGGCCATGTATGTGAAGCTTATCTCCTCCGATGGTCATGAGTTCATAGTTAAACGAGACCATGCTCTGACATCTGGCACTATAAAGGCTATGCTGAGTGGACCTGGTAAGATCAGTGTGTGTATGTGAATATGTGATTGTTGTGAATTCACCAATAGACAGATCCAGGTTTTCCCTCATTGTTGATTATTTTACATGACCTTCTAGATTTACTTTGATTGAAAGAAAACTTTGATATAATTTGATCAGATTTTATATCAATTGCTTTTGTGTTCTACATGTGTGTGAATGAGAACCATTATTGCCAGATAATTTCCTTGATTTAAGTGGCAAAAATGTAATGATGGGACAGATCGGGTACTGTGGGTGAAGAGAAAAATCAGACCAGAGCAGTCAAGCATAAGAAAAAACATATGGCCTTTATAACCTATGACCTGTAAGGCTGTATAATCTGAACGTGTCTGGGTTCTTATTTCCAGTTATGGGCTGTTCATTGTAAAGAATTGACGTGGCGTATTATTTGACATTCACACTTATGCATGCATGCATGCACACACGCAAGCAAGCCCTCCCCCCCCCCCCCCCCCCCCCCCCCCACACACACACACACACTTTTCTTTTTCTTTTTTTGTATTGTTTGTGTGGTGTTTGTACTTTTAGACTTGGCTTTTTTTTTTTTTTTGCTGTGGGAAGTTGATTTCTTGAGATAGAACAATTATGTGTAATTCAGAGCTGCCAACACTACTCTTTCAGCGTAGCATGCTGTGATTTTGTTCAGAAGGCAACAGTGCTACATTTCATGGCAGAATGCTTTGCTGAAAGGGAGAGCTTTAGGCTGCAGGCTTGTTTTGTCGAAGTATTGTCAGGTTCAGTAAGGAGAAAAAGGAAAAGCAAGAGAAAAATTGCTGAAGAAGATTGCAAATTTGCTTATAAGTTGTTTTTGTTGTCTGCCATTTTATTTCATTTCTTTTTTTTTTTTTAGGTCAAGTCAAAATGATGTAACTAAAGAGATTTCTGTGTTCTTAGTCTGCCGTCATTTGTGTGCAAAGCAATGTGTGATTGAAAGTGCTGTCAAGTCTAACATGACAATGCATACGAGTGCTGTGCTATTTGGAATGTAAACTAAAATGTCAAAATGGTACACTTGATGCATTCAAGGTCTTGGCAGCTCTGGCTCTGAAAAAGATGATTTGTGCAGAGTTTGTACAGGAAATGCTAGGGTTATGTCATAAGTTATGGAAGATTTTCATTCTGGTTTATGTAGGGGTGCAAGTCGTCTAAAATTTACTGGAAATCTTGGAACAGAACTGTAATTTGTGTGTCTCTGGATCAGTGAGATTGTGTATTTTCAGAAAAAGCAAAATTTTCTTTGGATACATTCTGGTTGGTAGTGATGTGGGTAAAAGCAAGAAGCAGTTTTGTTATTCATTTTTTGGTTGTGATTGAAAATGAAATTGACACCAGAAAAGAGATAGTGGCTTTCTGCATCTAAATAATCTTTAATGCACATCTTAAGAAGACACTGTTGTGATTATCAGCAGCTGTTTAGCCAGTAGGAAAGAACTCGACATAGAACTTGAAAGCAGGTCTTTGGAGGTGAAACCCTACTCTGACAAGTGTTTTAGCAAAATCCTACAAACACATGGCTGCAGTTACCAGAAGCTCTTCGGCTGGTAAGTCACAAGGAAAACAAAAAGGTGTCTACCTGTCAACCAAGGGTCTGTTAAATTAACAAGAAAGAGAGAGAGGAGAAACAGTACTTTAAGTAGTTGACCAAAAAAAAACCCCAAAAAACAAATAAAAAGCAAAACAAAAAAAAAGGAAAAGAAAATGTTCATATGATATCTTTAAATGGCTCTGTGGAAGTATCTGGAAAATCACTTGAAATGTGAATGGATGAAAGAATGTGCAACAATTGATGAGCATTCCAGTTGGATGCACTGACAATAAAACATGATTTTCCATGGACTTGCATGTTGCCAGACAAATAGTTTACAGCAAATTCTATGAAAAATCTGCTCATCCCACCTGATCGATTTTTTAGTTTCTGAAAGAGATGAACAGTTTCGTTTTTAAAGGTTTTACAGAAGAAATATTTTATCCAAATGATGATCCCAGCGTGCTTTTAGAAAATTTGAGTGAACAAGTTGTGTGTGTGTTTGTGTGCTTTTCATTTGAAATTGGGAGTTGACTTCAACAAGGTGACAAGCCTGATGTGGCCTTACGCAATCAGCTGCGCTGTAAGCAACATTGAATTCATGTACCAGAAGATCAGTTTCACCATGGCTTGGTGTTGTTGAGTGCCCTGTGGTGGAATGTTGAAGGATATGATGTTCCAGCATGGAAAAAGATGTGCACTTCCCAAATGAGCAGTCTAACAGTTACATACACAAAAGCATGTGCTGCAGTCACAGCAGTGCAGGGGGGAGGGGAGGAGGGGGGCACCACTACATTTTATACCAGTACATGTATCGGAGAGAAAATAATTGTCCTTTGTTTTGTTGTTTTTTTTGCTCTATTTTGTTTACTTGACCTAAAAGCAGATACATTGTTTATGTTTAAATTTTGAGCTGTATTTAATAATTTGTGTGCGCATATGTGCACACATATTAACAGTGGGTTTAAAACAATGTTTTCACAATTTTTTTTTTTTTTAATTGGTTATGGTGAATGTACTTTATGTAGTGACAGAGCATAAGTAGTAAGTAAAACAGACGGACTCGTTAGGTTTTGTCTTTGTTGTTGGTGGTGATGTTTTGATATTTTTTTCTTGAAAGGGAAAGATAAAAAGCAAGCAAGTCAGAGTTACATGTTTGTAAGTCGCCTCAAAATAGTCTCTGATCATTATGTTGTTTCATGACAAATATTAGGGTTATTCAGATGATCACAGTTTATTTCCAACTTCAAGGTTGATTGGGTGGCCGCAGATTGGTTTCACTAGGATAGGGGACTCATCCCAACTTGGACCCTCATTAGTCAGCTTTACTGTGTATTTGTGGTAAATCACATTTGATAGAAATATTAACATAACTGGAGAGAAAAGTTGACTTATTTGTGATTGTGATGCAGTAAGTTTGACTTCCTTATCAAGTCGGTAATAATCTATTTTAAAAAAAAATGACTTATTTGTGATTGTGATGCAGTATGTTTGACTTGCTTATCAAATCGGTAATAATCTATTTAAAAAAAAAAAAATCTATCCTCCAGGCCAGTTCTCGGAGAACGAAACAAATGAGATCAACTTCCGGGAAATACCGTAAGTACTTCTTTCTTTCCTGCATGCAAGATCAGAGATTTGGTGTTTGATCTGAAGTGTGTGTGTGTGTGTGTCACTCCGTGTGTGTCACTCTGTGTGTGTATGTGTGTGTGAGTGTGTGGTTTTTAAGAGAAAAAGCATCACTGGTCTGTGCTTGTTCGTAGTACAGTCATAAACATAATAGTTGAATGGATTAGCCAATATTTTGTTCTAAAGAAATGGATTCCTTGATCCCAGGAGCATTGTTTGGCAGACTCTTTAACTTTGAAAATTGCAAAGTACAATGCACAGTAATTTTCTTTCAATAGAAGAGATAAGACATAAAGGAAAAAAAAATAACTGAAATTGATTTCCTATTGTACCCACGAAGGCATCAAAACCATTTGCCCAAAGGTGGGTTGTTATATGTGGTAAACTTTCCTACTCCGAGTGCCAACTATAAATGTTTTAGATTTTTCTGGAAATAATTAGTAGCAAGCCCTGTCCTCAAAAGGGAGACAACGCTGGTGCATCTTACGCACATGTATGGAAATTCTCCTTTGAAGAAAAAGTGTTAAAAGAAAAATATTTTCTGTGCTCTGCAGATAACAGAACCAGTTCACAAAACAAATAAGGACAAATGCTGTGTTATTTCTGTTGTGCCCACAAAGAAGATAATCTGTGAGGCAGATAGATTTTTTACATCATTTGTATTCGAATCAGGTTGACTTCTCTAACATTTTTTTGGTTTCTGTGTAAAACATTTAGTTGACTGCTGTCTGCTGCCATGGCTGAAAGGTTGTGTTGGTTAACATGTTTTGTTTGCATCTATCAAGCGCAGCCTGTTGTTATTCCAGACTCAGCCAGGCAGGCAAGATTATCGGCTGAAGACTTTTATCTACAGAAAAGGCTGTTTCAAGGGGAAATCATACCCAACTTCCAAGTCTGAGAGCGGGGCCATCTGTTTGCTGGCAAAGTACACCAGGGAAAAAGGGGGCAGCAGATACAGCAGCCGTGGCTGTAGTTAATTAATAGCTGGATTTGGTGGGGAAGTAGTTTGGCAGCAGAAAACCAAATGATTTTTCCAATATTTGTCAATGATTGTAAAAGAAAAGCCAAAACGCTGACAGCAGTGAGAGAAATTTTCAAACATTTCAAAGGTTTAAGTATTTATAGGATCTTTTGACAGTTAGTTCACCTTCGTCTGATGATTTGCTGGATGATGTCAGAACAAAAGGCGACTGGGACAGGACTGTTCAAGCTAGATAAATCACAGTTAAGATGTGTGACTTGTGAACACTTTATCTCAGTGTCCTATGTGCACAAGTATGACTCGCTTATCTGTAATAAAAGAAGAAAAAGCTAATGGCAAAAAACAACAGGCCAAGAAGGAACACAAACTGAAGAAAATTGAATGCTGGAATTTTGATGCTTGACACCTCGTGAAAACCTGCAAACCATATGAATCCCTGTAAAAAAAAAAAAAAAAAAAAACTTTTGTTTAGCGGTCTTGTACACATTGAAAAGTGATCCAAAGTAGATAACACCTATGAACTCGTCATTCATATGAGGTAATTAGACTGTATATGGACTTTAGAAGTTCAAGAGATTGTTACAAATAAACAGGCACTTTGGTGTAAACTTCACATTTGATTTTGAGTACCCAGGATAATAAGTTGAAAACTACAGATGGTAAAAAAAAAAAAAAAATCCATTGCAGCAACAAATCAAAAGGGGGGGGGAGGGGGGGGGGGATGAAAGAGAGAGAGAGCACTCGCATATCTCCAAATCATATCCAGTAGGTTTTTGCTAGAGATATGGTGTTGACCGAGTTAGACAGGTTTGACCACATGGGCTTAGAAAATTACTATCCATTCAACACTTACTTGGAAATTACAGAATAGAAAAGTAAGGATACATTGAATCATGATAATTAAACCTATAGGAAATGGTACATTTGTGTGTGAGTGGGATTATGTTTTTTAAGTCCGCTGTTCTCTTCACCCTTGTAATCACCGTTTGCCCACTGTTCCAGGCAGATGGTTAGGTAAAAGTGACTATACTGGTTAAAATGTTCTTGTTTGTTTACAAATAAAGTGGAATCTTTTTTTTATATGAATGAAAAGTCGGTCAGATGCATGCCTTTGTGTGTTTTATATGAATGAAAAGTCGGTCAGATGCATGCCTTTGTGTTTAACTTTGAAACAGTCTCTGTATTTATTGAGTGTAAAAATCTAGTGCAGTATGGTGTTTAAAGTTTATAAAAGTATGTAAAGTTCGTGTTCCCCTCCCCTTTTCTCCCTCCCTCCTCTATCCCCCCCCCCCCCACCCCCCACCCCTTTTAAAAAATTTTTTTTTTATTTAGTACAAAGCCTGTAACTATATAGTTGTTTAGCGATTATCTCCCTTATCCTGTGTCCATGCAGTTTGTTGGGGTTAGAATCCTCTAAGTTCTTATAATTCATAGACAGGTTGAACTTATGCTAAAGTTTAATTACATTTGTTTCAGTATGAATTAGCTTACAGTTATACTTAACTCACTGCAGACAACATTCAAGATAACTTGCAAAACGATGGCCACAACACTAGTCAGCCTTAAGTTAGCTGGGAATAGTTTGTTGTCCAAGTCCTTCAAGAAGTCCAGTTATGTTCAGTCAGGTCCATGGTTTTATTGCGTATCTCCCATGAACAGCTTCCTACAGAACATGAAGTGTAGTCTGTCGCTGCATTGGAAATTTGGATCATTGTTTTCACTTTGTGCATTGATTGTACTGAGGCAGTCCAAACCACAAAGTTGAAGTGTTGTTTTGGTCTCTGACTCAGAAATGGTCTGAAATGCCCATTTGTGTACCACATTTTTTGGCTTGACAGCCCAAAGAATATTGCTCAGTTTTGCTCAGATCTGTCCTTAATATCTGAAACGATCACAGTAGGTGGCCATCTGTCCTGTCCTCTACACTCGCGTTTCCTCAGGATCTGTGCTGGCACTAGCACTGTTCATTCTGTACATCCGACCCCTTTTCAGTTTTGATAAATCATCATGCATTTGCTGATGATGATAAACTGTACAAAAAAAAACACAACTTTTTCTGATCTTCATTCTTTTATTGGTACAATTTAGAACTGTATTGCTGATGTCAAAATGTGAATGAATCAAAGCGCATAGCAGTGAAGTGATAACAAAATCAAGGTGATTATTATTTTTTTCTAGCAGACTATTTACAGTTCTTTTTCCTTGACATTGGAGAGTTAAAAATATTAGTGTCCTTTGATGAAACCTGAGGGTCTCAGTGTGAAAATGAAAATTTGAAGACATTCTTATTTATACAGTAATTAATAAAACAATAACCAAATAGGTAACTCTTGCTCCCACAAGAAAACATATATAATTCTCCAAAGGAATGCTGCTTGCGACACGGAATTGTCTTGCAGACATGACAGCACAACAAACAGAACAAACAAGGAAACATCCCAAAGAAAGATGCTCCATGCTTGCCCATATACCCCAAACTGAACACATCTACACAGTAACAAGAACTGGAGAAATGAATAAATACAAAGTAACTTTTATTCAAGACTGGCACAGCCTTTTTAAACTTGAATAAAGTCAGACAAACACAAAGACGGACAGAAACAAATACAAATAACCTCGATTTATTTGAAACAAAAGTAGACATGAAGTGAGGCAGGGAACAGTAAATAATAAACAATGAACAAGTGCGGTAACTCTTGATGCCACAAGAAACATATTCAGTTCTCCAAAGGAATGCTGCTTGCGACACCGAATCGTCTAGTAGACATGACAGCACAGAGCAAACAGAACAAACAAGGAAACATCCCCAAAAAAGGATGCTCCAAGCTTGCCCATATACCCCATACTGAACACATCTACACAGCAACAAGAACTGGAAAAATGAATAAATATAAAGTAACTTTTATTCTAGACTGGCACAGCCTTTTTAAACTTGAATAAAATGTCTGAATTGATTTAATTCTTTTTGAAATATCTTGTATCAGATGATGGAGTTGGAATAAAAAAAAAAATAAAAAAAAAGAGAAACGTATAGGGAGAGGTGGCACGAAAATTTGACAATTTTCTTTCAAAAATCATGTTTTGGGTTTTATGTGTTTTTGTGCTCAAGAAAGTCTGTTGAAACCATCTCTGGTGTTCATTTTGTCTATTTTCACATTTTTCTTAGTAAAAAAGGACTTTATTTGAAGGAGGTGCATGTGAAAATTGCTCAGCTTCTTTAGTTTCAAACGTCGTTTTCTCAAAATCACTTTTTTCGACAACGGTTGATGTGCAAGGAACACACAATCTCTCTGGATGCAGACTAGCTAGCTTGGTAATTTTTTTTCCTTTTGATCAGAAATGATTTCTGCATGCAATTACATTTTATTTATAAGTCAAAACAGCACTTACCATTTGCTATTTCTATTTGAAAAATTCAAAAGCAATGGAATGCGAAGCCTGATGGCCACCATATGGAAAAAAAATTATTGAAAAAAAAAGCAGTTTAGATATATAAAAAATCCTTTAGTAATTGCACTACTATAGCTCAGCAAAACAAGAAAAAGCATGTTTCAAGTGCCTAACATGTCTGTTATGATAGAAGTACAGTTCTTGGTATGAACCTTTTTTTTTTTTTTTTTTCATTTTTCATCATTTTGTTTCCATTTGTGGTCCCCAAATCAGACAAGAGCTTTGAAATCACCCAAATTTGTTTTTTTTTTTCCATGTTTTTTTTTAACAATAGGAAAAAAAAAAAATGAAGTTTTGAAAGAACAGTGGTTTGATTTTCGTGCCACCTCTCCCCTTATGTTTGTGTTCCAGGCAGTATGAACTGCTCATGTTACTTTGTACAGTTCTATTATCCTTTTCAGTGTATGGTTATTTGTGCCTGATTGAACTTGTTCCCTGAAAAATCTCGAGTCAAATGATGAAGTGAAAAAAAGAGGAGGTATATGTTTGTGTTCCAGGCAGCATGAGTTTCTGCCAATGTGTTGCTTAGTTTTCCTTGTGTTTGTTCAATTAGCCTTTTCAGTGTATATTTTTGGCTGGATTGAATTCTTTCCTGAGTAAAAACAAATGATGGTGTTTAGGAAAAAGAGAAAGTGTGTGTTTGTGCTTGGGGCAGGACCTGCTGCCCTTGTTTTGCTTTGTTTTCCATTTGTTAACTTGTACAGTTAGCCTTTTCAGTTTATGTTTTGAGATTGACATTCATTATGAATTTTAGTTTGCTAGATTCCTTCAAATTTGCCTCCAGAATGGCTCGAATTGCACAGATTTTAGTCCAGACATTTCCTCTTTTTTTTTTTTTTTTTTTTTTTAGCCATTCCAGGCTGTGCTCACACGTGCTGCTTTCGATTCAGTCACTGCTGGTTGGCCTAGAGCCAACAAATTACACGCTCGCACGCACTGCACCACGCACCACCACCACGCTGGCCAATTACTGCCTAGCCCACCACTTGGCACGCGTCCAACAGAGCCATCTTCTCTTTGTAGTAATTCGGTCAAGCTCTCCCTATCCCGTAATGTTTCCTGGTCACAATCTGGGTGTTCTTCATCTGAATCAGGATCAGCTGACCGTCTGTTCAATATTTCCAGCACCTAATCTGTGGTAAATTACGGCGAGGCTGTGTACCTGAAGTGCTTGGTTGTGACGTCATAGTGAATCGAAAAGCAGTCAGTTTAAATCAGTAAAAACACTTAATTGAACAGCACTCTGATGAAGCAAATGGCTGTGAGCACAGATCATGGAATCCCGCAACTATGACGTTTATTGCTGGTTTCTATCATCAAAATGAAGAGTGAGAGGATCAGGAGTTTGGTAACCCTTGTGGGTCACATTTCGGTGATGTCGGCGTAAGTGTTAAAAAAAGATTGAAAGAAATCACATGTCAAGTTCGCTGTTCTCTTTCATGTTCACTAGCAGTGTCTGCAGACAGTAAGATCCACAAAATTGATACAAGAAGATTACTCGTCCTTGGTCTGTGGATTGCTGTGTAGATGATTAAGGTTGCACTTCCCATCAACTTTACTGACATTGCCAGACAGTTCAGAGTGGTCTGAAATTGATTCGGTGCTGTCCTGAGAGTCTGTGTTACCATTTCTTAGCTGATTAACTTGAGATAAACTGCCTGAGCTTTTCACATTCTTTTCATGTACTTGTGCTAGAGTCATTGTTTTTGTGTGCTGTTTTGGCAGATTAGGTCACCCTACCATCTGATGAAGAGAGTGGCTGTTTATGAAATCCAGTGCATTCAAACCACATGTAATCTAAAGAGTTTTCTGTTGATAATGCCATAAATTTAGGCCACAGAAAAGCCTCAGAGAGCCACTGCAGCAGTTTCATATTAAACCTAGCCTCAGAGAGCCACTGCAGCAGTTTCATATTAAACCTAATCTGCATTATGATACATGCATCAGTATAGAGGCTTTGTGCATGTCATGTCTGAATATGCAGGTCATGTTTAGTTAGTCGGTTTCAATGTGGTCATGCTAAATGTTCAAATGATACACACATCAAGTTTCTGAACAAAGATTTGTGTTTGTGCAGGTCCCATGTGCTGCAGAAGGTGTGCATGTATTTCACCTACAAAGTGCGTTACACCAACAGCTCCACTGAGATCCCGGAGTTCCCCATTGCTCCAGAAATAGCTCTGGAACTTCTTATGGCTGCCAATTTTTTGGATTGTTGAACAGCTTCAGGAGTTTAATCCTTTTTTTTTTTTTTTATGTTCCTTCACCTTTTTATAGATATTTCTCTCATCTTCCTTTCTTGTTTTACATTGTTTTTCCCTCTGTGTCTTTGATAAGTACACCTTTTTAGGTCTGTCCTCCAGAACCAACAGTCAGTTTGACCTAGGAAATTTTGTCATTTGAAAACATTTTACTGCATCAGACTGAATGAATGTTAAAACCTATTTTGGCTTACCCCCAAATAATGAGAACATAGAAAAGTTTCAGTTTGAATCTTGTGAGTCAGTATCTTCAGTTTGAAATCAAACATAAGCCCAACAAAACAAGCAGTAAAGATGGGTGCTTCTTTTCTTTCCTCTAAATTTACAATGCAGAAGTCAGCCCCCAAAACTGTTGTCATTGCTGTGTTTACCATCTGTGCATGATCAGCAGTTTACTGAAAATGTTCTGGAAGTAGAAACTAAAATTCTGCTAGTAGCTTCCTTGAACATGTGAATATGTCTTGAAATTTCCAGTTATTGTAAAACTACGACAAAATGCATCCACTGACACCGTATGCATCTGTATGCAATATTTTATATCATAAAAGCACCTATATTTCATGCCCATTAGTTTTTGCATCATCTCTTTGCATGCCCATACAAACTGCATGTTTAGTAGCAAGTTTAGTGAACTAAATAATGTGAGGTAATTTGCAGTTTGCATACACCCCTCGTCACAATTTTTTTTTCTATTTAATTTGCATATTTCTCTGCCCAAGGCTTGTTTGATGCAGCTTTCTATGTATTGCATTTGTTTTGGATGTTGACCGAGTTGTGATGGTGATATGATTTCGAAGTTACTATGTCACACTAGTTACACGACTCAAGAGATGGCAGATCCAGAGTGTGGTCTTGTATGTATATCAATGAATTGCACAATTATTTTGTTGTATGCAATGATCCTGGACGAGGCCCAGTGTCAGTGCTATAAGAACGCCATTGCAACAGTCAGTACTTTTTTTTCTTTATTTTATTTATTTTTTTTTTTGCATCCTAGAAAAATCTGTGCTGGTGTGGCTTTGGTTCTGCAGATATTGTACACACATATCCTCTTGCTAGGGGGGGCTTGTTTCCCAGTCATTGATTTGTACAGAGTATAACTTCTCCCTACGTGTGCACTGTTTGTAGACATTGATTTTTTGCATTGTACAGAGTGCATACATTATCAGAGTGTTTGCTGGTTTAAGAAAAGAGCTGGTTTACACACTTATCTGTGCGGGTTTTGATTGTCATCTGTTTGGTTTTGTAGGTGAAGTCATGGTGTGGTTTCTTGTCTCTTCTTTCCCCCTTTATAATAAATTGACAGATGAAAGGACATTAAAAGTTGTTGAGTGTTTTTTTAATTCATCTCTTGTTGATATGGGTATGTATGACAGTCTGTTCTTGTTGATGTTATAAGAAGTAGACTACAGATCAGTCGGCTAGTGAATTTTCTTTTAGTTTCCTGGGCATTTAGTTTGCTGAGCATAAACAAAACAAGTCTAAACTTGATTAGATTCTCTGTAATTAGTAAAATAAAGAAACCATGAAGAAAAATCTTGTGCTTGCAACCCATTGTTGTGCTTGCAAGGCTGTCATTGCTGTCTGTCCATGACTTCATTGTTGTGGCCAGTGGCTGAATGGTTGGCTGTGCCTGTGTTCTCTCCTTGTATCCCAAGTATTTCTATAACCCATTGAATGCTGACATTCAATACATAATTTTGTATGAAATGGGATTTGCAAGAAATTTGATACAATTTATTTCTTATCTCGCCTTTTGAGAGCATATCGTGGCTACAGGCAAGTTAAAAACTGAACTGTTAACTAAACAGAAAAACGTATTCAGGATTGCTGTTGTGTCGTGGAACTATAAAACCAAGCAAAAGCTTTTATCGCCGCCCACATTGAAGTTAAATCAAAAGAAAAGATAACTTTTTTGTGTGTGTAATCTTGAAAAAAAAAAAGAAAGATGAAATCACAATAGGCTGATCACCTGGAAATAGTCTTTATGGAGTAAACAGTAGAATATGTGTACTTGATTGCACATTCCAACTTTCATTTAAAAGATCTTCAGTGCTGAGTGGTGTATCACGCTGTGTGCAGCTTCAGTGCTGAGTGGTGTATCACACTGTGTGCAGCATGGGGCAAGGGTGAAAAATGCGTTCAGTCAAAAGCCAGTTGTCCTTGGCCCGTTGATTCCCGACCCTGGTTCCAGAGTTTTGACTCCAGAGGGTTGGCAGTTGTGCTGTGAGATGAGTACTTGCCACATGAATGGTGCAAAGGGCGGTTAGGACAAAACTGAAAGGAGAGAGGCAGAAATGTTCAAAACAAAACATTCACAATGCAGGTGCATACGCACATAGCAGGTCCTCGCTTCTGTAGACACTGGCGACTTGTATGGCCCTTTTGCAATGTTGACCCACTTCCATTTGCTTGCTTTTGCCAGGCTCATGCCCTTCCCCTAGTCCCCTCTCCTCTTCCTTCACTTGTTCCCTCTCTGCCTCAAGTCGGCAGTCTAAAATGTCTTACCTTTATTACTGCGGCCTGTCTATGCCATTTATCAATGGCTCTCAAGATAAAAATTTCACACTTGCTGTCTAGCTTGCTTCTGTATAGTATGCTGATTCATAGTTCCACTGTGCTTGGTAGAAACAGCATGAAATGGTCCTATGTGAAGGTGTAATTTTATAGTTACAATTTTTGCATATTTGACATGTACTTACTGGCATATAAAGCAATAGTTGTTTGTAAACATAATTCATATCAAAACAAGTGTTTTGTATAATTGATTTTGTTGCTGAAAATGCTGAATTCAGGTTTACACTTGGTTCGATTCAGTGACATGTTTATGCATGGAATGACTGGGAAGGTCTCAACAATATCCATCATTCTGTCCAGCATGATTAAGCTCATGATCATACTTTCTGAGAAAACATCAGCAGACATTTTATATATATACACAAAAGCATACACACATGCGCACACACAGACAACCAAAAAAGTGTGATCAGAGATTAGCTTGTTATACATGTGAATCCAAAATTCTTTTACACCATTTTAGAAGCTGAGAAAGTTGATTGCATGTAACTTCTTCACTTGAAACAGTGCATTGGAAAGATACAATTTTGATTATTAAATTTTCCATTGAATCAAAAGTAATGTAGAAAATTAAGGCATTTTCTATTGATACAGACAGGATTACTTAACCTTTTAGATAAATCTGTGCAAGTTGGACATTTTGTGGTACAAGCATGCTATTATGCATTGTGATAGAAGTTATTGATTGCTGTCAGTTTGTATAATGTACATATGCATACTTCCAGTGGCTGCAGTTTAAAACGAAAACGATTTGTTTTCCAATCATTTTACCATACTGAAACAATGCAGTATGTCCATTTGAAATCTGGGTAAAGCACATGCTTATGAATGTTTTACACATCTATGCTACCCTTTTTTATTTTTTATTTTAATTTTTTTAATTTAGGAGTAGACTTTCCTGGTGGTTAACAGCACAGAACGGGCCCCATGTAGTTTGTCATGCAGTGTATAGTTAAAACAGCAGGAGAGGATGGATAATGGAAGGGGACTTGGAGGAGGGGGGCTCTGAAATAATGAGTGCAGTTTTTTCTGAAAAGAAAACAAACCTGAAAGACAAGAGTTGATACTGAAAGTGACAGTGATAGTTACTTTCAACCCAAAAGCATTAGACAAACAATTTTTCTTGGAGTGAATCAGATTATAAAGTGAGTGATAATGATTTTCAAACGGGCTGGCTCCTCATTAATGGAACTTGTGTTACAGTGGCAAGTTTTAGTTTAGTTGGCGATGAATTTGATATACATCCATCACTATGTCTTTTGCTGGACGATTTATTTCAGGGAAAATGTTTTTGCCAAGGAAAATTTTGTTATGAAATTGTTGGCAGGTTCACAAATTCAGTAGAAACGTGTGTTGCTCAACAATCTCATGTCATCAAAGCTTCAATCCCCATTCGTGTTATCAGTATTGAAGACTAGGAGAGTGGTGATTAAAAAGGGAAAATTCAGTTTTAATGATGCAAGTCAAGTTCTGATTTTTTTTCCTTTAATGTTCCAGTTTATCAGAATTTCAATGTACAAATGATCAGTTACTTTATTCTCCAGTAAAACCATCAACAAAAATTATGCACAGAACAAAAAGTTTTCAACAAAGAAGCAAGAGATAGGATGAAAACGGTGCACTTACACATGTGGAAGTGCACAAATATGCATGAATTTACAAGTAGAAACTCAAACAACTCAAGTGTTTGACAAAAAGAAAAATGCACACATGCACGCACAAAACTATATTGCGCATTGGTTTGTTGCCGACTCATTTCTTGACCACATACAGTTCATGACAGGTATGGGATTTATCAGCTGACTGAAAATTTGCAGATATTTTTCAAATGGATTTAGATTGTGTCCCTTTGGTGTTGGATAAAACACACGCACCCACACATGCAGAGAAATACAAAGACAGCAAATTTGTTTTGTGTTCATGAATCTGGCTTGTCATGAAAACTTTGCTTGAAAATAATCAACTCATTTCTAGTTCACCGTCTACCCTAGAGTTTTACCATGCCATTCATATCGAACATTGTACATCATTATCCAACTTTTTTTTTATGAAGATTCAATGAGTAAGATGACTTTGAACTGCTAATCAATGAAGACAAGGATGCAGTACAAGTTCTGAATCGAAAGGAATCGATTTCTTTTTAAAACACAGAGCAAAACAAAAAACATACCCAGTCTTGTATGTTAGATTTAGAAAGAGAGGGGGTTATTTACCGCCAAGGACAGACAAACAGTACAGGACTAGACACGTTAGTGTCCATCCTCATTCATGTTATCGGTACTGAAGACTAGGATAGTGATGATTGAAAAGAAAAAATTCAGTTTTAATTCGTTAGTGTCTAGTCCTGTACTCCGTTTGTGTCATTGGCGGTAACTAACCCCCTCTTTTTCTAAATTCTTCATTTTCTGCCCTCAGTCACTCCGTTTTGAAACTTGCATGTTAGAGTTCTTTGTAATTGGGACATAGAGACCCGATGTTGAGTTAGCTGCCCAAATGTGTCGCAGCAAGTACCAAGGGCATTACAACAGAAAGGCCATGTTTATGTCAATTTATGATCGAGGATCTATGTTCATTTTCATTTTAGAAGGAATACAAGTTCTTATATATGTAAAAATTTTCAGGTGAAGCATGCTCCCTTGTATTAGGTTAGTGTCCAACAATGCCCATGCCCGATGTGCAGATCCAACCGTTTCCCTTCATAGAAAGAGGTGAGTGGTGTTCACTCAGGAAGCAGATTCCACTGAATCCTAAACAGTAGTTTGGCTTCTCAAGGGTTGGCAGTTGTGTGGAAGTAGCAAACTGTGGTCTTTACAAGTCCAAGAACAAAGCAGCATCCATAACAAACATGGCATCTTTCACTTGGATGTCGAATGCTGGAACTGGTCCTGTGGCATTGGAGTAGTGGGCCTTGTACATCATATACTTGCAAATGATGTGGACCGCGAATGCGCTGTAAACATAGAGTGCAGTTCCATGGAATTCTGTTTATGAATAGCAGCATTTGTATGGCACAGGAAATATTAACTGGCAGAATGCCAAGTCATTCAACCAGATTAACAATTCAGTGGACATAACTGCTAAGCTGGCCAATACACGGCTTGGCATTCCGACAATTAATATTTCTCATGCCAATTGATTAAAGTAAGCTGGTCAGTTATTTAAATTAAGCTGACCTATATACAATTAGCTGTAAAGCTAGTCAATACAAAGCTTGATATTTCGCCAGTTAACATTCCTTATGCCAGTTACCTAAATTAAGGTGGTCCATACACAATGAACTGTTCAATCAGCTGGTCAATACACAGCTTGGCATCCTACCAGTTGATATTGTTCATGTCAATTAATCAAAGTAAGCTGATCAATTAATTTAAGCTGGTCAGTTGATTAAAGAAAGCAGGTCAATGCACAGCTTGACATTCCGCCAGTTAATATTTCTTAAGCCTTTTAAATTAAACTGGTCATTTACTTAAATTAAGCAGATCAATACACAATAAACTGTTAATCTGGTCAATACATAGCTGGGCATTTCGCCATTTGATATGTCTTATGCCAATCAATTACATTAAGCTTGTCGAGTAAACTGGTCAATATACAACTGTTAAGTTGGTCAACACTCAGTTTGGCATTTTACCAGTTAATATAACATTTCCTATGCCCTACAGATGCTGGTGTTTTTCTCCTGATAATGTGTTTTGACTCGATTTTTTTTTTAGTCATCGTCATTATCAATGGAAGAATTGTTTGCCGATGCTGTAGTCACAGATGAAAAATGTTGACCATTTCATGTTTTTGTGCAGTTCCGCACATTTTCCTTTTAAGATGGGAATGTTTAATCAGGAACTTAACAAAGGGGCCTATTGGCCTGGATGCAAAATTACTGTCCAACTGCTCATCCCGGCCACCACATCTCTAGCCACGCACAGGCCCATCCTATTGCATTGCCTACACAGACAGATCCCGAGCAGTAGTTATTTTAAGCACTTCATGAGACAACCAATCAAATGAGACTGCACCGCTTGCTATTAGTCACTTGGGTGGTGTTCAATAATCAACCTGATCTGATCCAACAGACACAAGACCCCACCTACAAACATTAACTACAACTCGGGGTTAGAATAAAGCAGCGTCGGCCTCTTGAGGGCACTTCTACTTCCATCCATGACAGTCCACACCAGTGTGTGTTCTGACGACTTTGACACAAACACGTGATGGGCATGGACATGGAGAGGAAACTGAAACCGAAATCATGACAGCAGGGTATGACGAGTCATGAAACAAAATGATCAATGAAAACAAAGCTACAATTGTTCCGTTCTCTTTAGAGACAGGACTGTTCTCAACATTTATTTTCTTATTTTCAGCTTCAACTAGGCCTTCGAAATTCAGAAACCTTCAGTGTCAGGAAATGCTTGATAACACTTTCAGAGAAATGTCTGTTCCATGCATGAAACTTGATTATATGGTTCCATTCTTAGATAGCAACCCCTAGCATACAACTCATGATTGGAACCGACCAGCGTGAAAAGCCTATGATGGTAAACGAATAACGATCTGATAACATGCGATTCTAACCACTGGTAGGTAGAGAATACAGACTTTCTGCATGTTTGGGGCTTAATTTTGCAGACAGATGTGGACTACAACACGAAAAAACAGCTTTTGGTATAATCATGGTTAAGATCGCATGGCTATGGACTAAAAAATAAAAAGCTTAAAAAAAATTCAAAGCACCAGAGATGTATGAGCATGGACCATTGTCTAGATATGATTCTGAGTGAAATGCTAATCATAAGCAATGGTCATCATCAATGTAATCATAGTCTACAGATCATCAGCATTAGTACTTGTCAAGCATTGTTGTCACAGGCTGTCGTCAGCATCATTATTGTCATTGTCATCATAGATCACTACACCATATTTTTCCAGCTTACGGGTAGGGCAAGTAGAGAGAATCCTCGTTGCTTGCATCTGTGGAGAAAAAAAAAAGACAAATTCAATGTTTGTTTTTAGTTGGGTAAATCAATCCACGAATAAATCAGCTGACACACAAAAGCAATCAAACATAATTAAATGATGGAAGAATGCAATCTGAGTGAAAATGAAATTAAACCATTTACATCTTGGTTCATCTCTGACTGACATCCCCTTTCATTGCAGCAATGAGCAGTTTGTTTATCAATCAAAAAGAAAGCAAGCATCGGTCAGAGGTTGGGACTTTTTTTTTTTTTTTTTTTTTTAATGACCTTTTCTTTATCTGGCCGGAAAAGGAGAAAATGGACAAGGCAAAAGAATGGCAGATAACTGTGACAACAAACCCGTGGCTAATTCATTTGGTTATGGCCCTTGGCATGAGACAATCCAAAGTAGGCTGCGTCTGAACTCGAAACAATTTGTTGTGACCATTGCTTCAAGTGTGCCTCATTTGTCTTTTTTCCAGGCAGTCCTCATTATCACGAATTTAAGCACGCACGCGCGCGCGCGCGCGCGCGCGCGCGTTCACACACACACACACACACACACACACAAGGACCGTCACCAAAAGGGGCGCGCCCCCAAGAAAGGGTTCTACAGCAAGCAGACTCAGAACAAGTGCGACTACGGCACCGGGAAATAGGGTCTGGGTCACCCAGACAAGAAAGGGTAAGTGAGACAAGTGTCGGTCCTCTCACTCATTGACACTGAAGTACGTTCATTCCAAGGAGGCAGAATAAAACGGTTCAGTGAAAACTGGAGAAAACTGACCTCAGATCCAGATATTTTGGAAACAGTCAACGTCCAGCGTCACAATTAAAGAGGCGTACTTTGTTCTTTTAGTTTGTTTTTTTGTTTTGTTTTGTTTTCCCCTTTCCTGATGTCATTGCGCTGGGCTGAGACAACAATGGACAACGAACACATCGACCGTTAGAAGCAATATAATGCCATTCCAACGTCTGTGGTTGGCACTTTGAATTCAATTTCAGGTTTTTGTCTGTCCTCTTCCTGTTAATTCTTGGTGCTTATCGCAGAAAGTTGAAAGCCTTTTTCTCGTGCTATGTTAACCCAGTCTTGATGACAAAATGACGCACCTAAGTCATTCCTGTCAACTTGCACCTAAACGGCTAAAACAACGGAAGAACAGTATCCCCGCAAGTCTGTTTTTTTTAAAAGATCCATTTTTACCTGTCAAAACACAGGACGGTATCTCAGTCTGAGCAGGACCAGGGCCCCAGAGTTCCCAAGTTGTGCCCAAAGAAGCCAATTACCTGTTTCATGGTCGAGGAGATTGCAGACTTTCTCGCTGCTCTGGAGTGCGGCTGCACGAGGAACGTAGAAGACATGCCTGTCCTTAGACCTGACGGCGACGAATTTCATTCCTTGAGCCTCGTCGTCGTCTTCCTGCTCGTTCATCCCAGGAGCCTCTCGTCGTCCCGTCGTCCACTTCCTGCTCGTTCATCCCAAGATCGGCCTCGTCGTCTCTTCCTGCGCCTTCATTGGTAGTGACTTGTCGGCCGCCGCCATTCTGTTATCACACACCACAGGCAGAACTGACGTGTATATAATAGAGCAAGGGTGTGCAGACATTGCTTTACAGAATAGTTCAGCTCTCCAGCCGTTGCGGAAACTGCGCGTTTAGACTGTTGGTGATTGGTTGAGCTCTCCATCTCACAGAACGTCCCACCAATGAGGACAACGCAAAAGCTTGGCCTACTGCGCTGAGAGACGAGAAGTTTAAACTGCACTTACACCCATGCATTCACGCCAAGAAGTTTCGGTAGATTTATTGGGTGATGGAAAGCAGATCGAAACCATTTACTTCGTTACCCTCCCCCCTACCCTTCCGCGCCCCCTCACCCCCCTCCCGCCACCCCTACCACCCACCCCGTCGAGAAATGTCTACCTCTTGGCCCAGTTCCGATTTAGATATCTTGCCAAAAGCAAATCTACATTGGAAACGTCGGTTTTTCGACTGGATAAATGGACTAAAAGATGGCATCGAAACGTTGGTAAACCGAAATTAGGCAAAATTTGTCCGATCTCTGAACTCCACACCATCCCCGCCCTTTAATATCGAACTCCATCTCTTCCTGCTAACTCTGAATCCTGCCCGCGCTCACATTAACACCGTTTCTTTCCAACGTTTAGGTCTGCTTAGTGTAGGCCTATCTAGTCTAGAAAATTTGATCCCCTAAGTATTGGGTAGATGCTGTCATGGGAAGCAACTAGGAATGATTTCCTCTGTGATCACTTCTCCTCTACCTTCCCTCTCCCATTTGTATTATAAATTATCTCTTGTCATTTTTAGAATATATCTACAGTTCTTCCATCATATAATGTCAATTCGTGACGCCAAAGCTGGAAAATGTAGAGCTAATCAAAACAGCTCGCGACAGGTTCCAACTGTTTCACCGTTGAATCCTTAATCCGCGCATCAGGTACCGTTCACAAAGTGTTCAATGACAGCTAGGCAGGTCATCAGTTGTATTCTGTGTCAGTGTAATTTTGCTAACAAAGAAGAACGGAAAGATTTCCTTGCGTAACCCCCTTTCGATACAAGAGCTTTTCTTCAAACTCATTTACCGAGTTTTTCAGCTGCACAGCAGTGCATGTTTCTGTGGAATATTTTCTACACCAATGGAATGTGAACCGCGACGGACAGAACCACCTGTGCGAGGAGAGTACAACAGGAAATTTTTCCTACCTCGTCTAAGAATGCTTTGTTTTGTTTTTTATTGACTTTTTCTTGTTCAATTGTTTTGTTTTTCTTCGTTGTGTGTCCCCCCCCCCTCCCCTATTTCACCCTTCCCCCTTCCAGCCATAATAGCAAAATAATGAAAAGTAGAAAGATGTTTAGGGGCCGGAATAGCTCAGTTGGTTGAGCATCGGATTCGTTATCTTGGGGTTGCGAGTTCGCATCTCCGCCGGGCCGTTTCGGTACAGGGGGGTTTTCCCCTATGAGTTAACATTGGTTCTGACTCCATTTCCCACAGAGTCCTTCGAAAGAGACTATAAACCAAGGTTCCGTGCGTGAACGCACGCACAACATCTTGTACACACGTAAAATCCCATCACCAATTTTCGGAAGAGAAGGCCAGTTTGGCCGTTGGTATGGATGACACTTACACACAGCATGCACCTTCCCCAAAGTTGAGTATGGCTGCCTTAATGGCGGGATAAAAAATGGTCATACACACAAAAGTGTCAGAATAATCAACATGATGATTGTGGACACTAAAAGAAAGAAAGAAAGAAAGAAGAAGAAGAAGATGTTCGGAAAGCAAAAAGAGATCAGATGAATACACTGTACACACTTGCTGTTGGAAGTAGAGCTCGTTCAGCGGTGCCGCGTGCTCCGGAGGGTGTCTGATCAGCAGTGACCACAGCAGTCAAGTGGAGAGGATGTCTGTGACTGTCACTAACTGGGCGAACCACACTGACAGATGAGAAAGAACTTCACGTGCTGCACGAAAAGTGCTTGGCTCTTTAACATGTTTCACTGCTCTCTGTTTTCATGTTAATGTTTTCATGGTGAACGATTCACATAATGGACAATGCATATATGTGCCCTTAAAACACACACACACGCACACGCACGCACCACCACACACACACACACAACACACACACACACACACACACACACACACACACACACACGCACAGAGGAGCGCGCGCGGGCACACACGCACGCACACACAACCACACACACACACACACACACACACACACACACACACACACACACTCACACACACACACGTACGCACGCACGCAAAACACACACACACACACACACACACACACACACACACACACACACACACACACACACACACACACACACGTACACACAGGGCACACATCGCAAGCGCTTGTCGATGCACATATACATCCGCAAGCATGTGGCACACTACACAATGTACGCTATGCATTAGCACGCTATATTACACTACACACGCACGCGCACGCACACACACAAGTGCGCACGCTTGCATCCACACACACACACACACACTCACTCACATATGCACGCACTCGCGCGCGCACGCGCGCGCGCGCCGCGCGCGCGCACACACACACACACACACACACACACACACACACACACACACACACGCACACACACACACATGATGAAATGGAGGGGATGGGGGATTCAGAGGATGAACAAACACAGTCAGAAAAGTTATAAGCACACCAAAAGGTTTTTTTTCCCCTTAGACCATCTTAATCCTTTCAGGGAAAGTAAACCCACTAACACGAATTATGTTATATTTAAAAAAAAATTGGAAATGAAATGAGGCAAGGAACAGTAAACAATAAACAAGTGGGGTAACTTTTGCTCCCATAAGGAAACCTAACACAGAGTAACTTTTATTCAAGACTGGCACAGCCTTTTAAACTTGAATAAAGTCAGACAAATACAAAGACGAACAATCTAATAGTAGGGGAAAAACAAGCGCAGGCCAACAACTCAACTGTCTTCATAGCAGACTTAGCAAAATAGTCGGGGTTACGTAGACGACAGAGTGAGGACAAAAAAAAAAAAAAAAAAAAAAGAAAGAAAGAAAGAAAGGACAAAGCATAACAAGGAGAACGAACGTTATAACAAAGTGGAGAACGGACGAAATGGAGACTACGTGGAACAAAGGACAAACAGAAAGTAGACAACATTCACGGAGACTGGAAAACAGGACAAAGTAGACAAACGACGAAACGTAAAATGAACTAAAGGAGGATATGAACGGGAAAAGGTTAATATCACAGAATAGAAAACAGACAAAATGTAGAATAGACAGAAGACCGAAGTGGAGAATGGACAAATGAACGAAATGGAAAATGCAAACAACCCCCCCCCCCCCCCCCCCCCCAAAAAAAAAAAAAAAAAAAAACCCAAAAAAAAAGGGGGGGGGGGGGGGTACAATGGAGAATCAAGAACAACTGAGAGAACGGACAACAACAATAACAAAAAAAAAAAAAAAAATAGAATTTAAAAAAGAAGAAGAAGAAAAAAAGAGCCGACAGACAAAAGAGGAGATGGAGAATGGATGAAAGGAGAGGTCTGGCGAAACTGAGAGAACGGTGCAAGGCGGAATGATTGACTGCAGGACGAACGAAAGAAGGGACGAAAGCGAAAGGGAGGATGGAACATTTGTAAAACCTGAATCGAGTGAGAAACTGAAGACAGAAAAAAGTAAAGATGGGTCTGGGCAAGAATGGAGGAGGGGATGGAAAAGAGAATGGACGACAGATCTAACTACCGCAATAATTTATTCTAGTGTCAGCAAATCTTCGTTTCTCACCCCGTCCCCTTTTCCCTTCCACACACACACACCACTTCCACCCCCGGCCCACACCTCAGTGTGTTTTGACCGACGGGTGTAGCACCAATACTTTTCACAATTTCATTCATTGTTAATTTTCGCCGAAGCAATTTCATTCATTGTTAATTTTCGCCAAAATAATTTCATTCATTGTTCATTTTCTTATAACTCGACCTATACTACTTATTTGACAATTGTCGTTTGTCTGTGTAGATTACTTCGAATATTAAGCAAATACATTTTTCTTTGAGGACACTGAATACAACTGAATACGAGGTGGGGGGTGGGGGTCTGTGTGGAGGAGGGCGGGGGAGGGGGATGGGGAGGGGGGGGGGGGGGGAAGGAAGTCTGAGCACACTTCGACCACGCTCATTGTATTTCTATCGAACGTCTTAAGACGCCCGAAAGCGAGTTACATCCCCTCCCTATTCTTCCAACCGCTTCCCCGGACCATTCTCCAATCTCCCTCCTTTCTCCTCCCTAGTTCCCCTCCTCCCCAACTCCCCCCCCCCTCCCACTCCCCCCCCCCCCCCCCCCTCCTCCACCCATATCCTTCCTTGGTCGGTGTCCAAAACTTTACCTGTGTGTTCTGAGAACTGAACACTGGTCTTGCTTTTGAAACGGATTGACGGCAATAGAGGATATTACCAACCTGCCGTCACTTTGTGTTGTGTGAATAATAAATACTTTTAACCACGATTTTATTTTTGCTTCATACACATATATTGTAAACACGAGGGAAAAGAGCTAACAACAAAACCATTTCTTTTTTAAGAGAGAGATAGAGAGAGAGATAGAGAGAGAGAGAGAGAGAGAGAGAGAGAGAGAGAGAGAGAGAGAGAGAAGAAGAAGAAGAAGAAGAAGAAGAAGAAGATTAAGAAGAAGAAAAAGAAGAAGAAGATCAGAAGAGTTGAGTGAGAATCAAACTTATCAGTTTCACGGGATAATAAAAAGTTAGCTATGGAGTCGATGGGTGATTGTCCAGCTTCTTGTAGCCTTGTATTCAGACTGATGATGATATTAATCGATAGTCGTCCAACTGATCGAACGGTTAGATGGGTGTCAAGGGAGCAAAACCTCTCACAATCGGCCTTAAGCGCTTTTGACGACAAGAATGCCGCGCGTAGTGGAGAAATAGGTAATCGGCCGATTAGCAGTAGCGCCTTCACCTGGAGGGTGTTGAGGACCGCCCCGAGTTCGAACCTTCCCAATAGCAAAAGGGAGACAAACTCATCCACTGGGATCTCGGAGTATGGAGTGAGCGCTAAAAGCTCACCCAGCTGCCGTTGCTTAGTAACCAGACCTTGAAGAACGGGAGTCTGGTGCTTGTTCAGTCGGTATTGATGTGGAGCACTGTGTTGATGCTTTGTCAGGCTAGCTTAATGCGAGTGGACGTCGTTGTCGTAGCTTTCTATAGGATAATTGCTGTGTGAAAGTGGCCCCGGAATAGAAGTCGTCGGGAATTTTCGATGTCCATTTGTGCGAAGTGGTTGTTAGCTAAGCTGTTTTGTAGGCATGTGTGTAATGCTGATGTGAGGAAGGTTGTAGCTAGAAGGGATTTCACTGTGCATGTGACCAAGGTGGTCGAGAAGCAACATGAACAAAGGCATGGCCCTAAGGGATATCCTTTGTTTCCGTCCCTATGTAAACTGAAAGGAGAACGAGAGAGGGGGAGAAGAACAGACAAACAACAAGAGAACAGCACCACGATAGAAAGAAGAAAGAACGACACCACGAGAGAAGAGAGAGAGAGAGAGAGAGAGAGAGAGAGAGAGAGAGAGAGAGAGAGGAGAGGAGTGAGCCGGACAGAGTAGGGTTGAAAGAAACGTGGTCTGGGCGACAGAAGTGGCAGCTAGGTCTTAGGCGTAAAAGACAAACTGAGAAAGAGAGACTGAGTTCGTAACCCAGAGGTGTGCGAAAAAGAAAGAGAAGAAGATGTCTACGTCGAGTCCCCAGAGACGACCACGAAGACTCAGTCCTGGAACCTGGTGCAGACAACCAAAGGCGTCACCATCACCCAGTGCCGGGGAAAATTTGAAGTGACTTGTTCGAGAACTGTCGTGTGGTGTGTAAGTGTGTGTGTGTGTGTGTGTGTGTGTGTGTGTGTGTGTGTGTGTGTGTGTGTGTGTGCGCGTGCGTGCGTGCGTGCGTGCGTGTGTGTGTGTGTGTGTGTGTGTGTGTGTGTGTGTGTGTGTGTGTTTGGAAACCTTTTTAGTACTGAAAAAAAAAAAAACCGGGACTAGCAAGTGTTGATTTTTTATGTTTTGTGGATGCATGAGTGCGCATATGTGTGTATGAGTGCAGAGATAACCTTGGTGTGTTAAGCCTGACTAATACATCAAGTTAGTTCACTTAAGCAATACCATCACGATTTCCCCGTACTGGACAATGGGGAATTTCCGATCAGGTATAACTTTATGTGTGGGATTCATATGGTAAACAAAAATTGCTTCCTACATACATAGGCCTACTGTAAAACACACACACACACACACACACACACACACACACACACACACACACACACACACACACACACACACACACAAAACGAGGGTAAACACCGAAGAGAAAAGACAAAGAAAATCAGAAAATGTTAGCAGAAAAAAAAGGAACAGAACAATTCGCGTCCGCGGAATTAAAGAAAAAAGATACTGGTCTTGTTCTTGAAACGGGACAATAGGTAGAAGGGAGACGAAAACATCCGTCCCTGTTCTAGGCACCAGCGGATTTGTATGTTAGATGGTATGATTCGGGTTTCATGTGCACACTCAACAATCGTGATGATATACAGCGGGATTGAACAAAGCTAAAAGGTGATGTTAACATCTTGTTAGGAAGTGCCTTTTAAGGACAAGTGTGAGAATCTTTAGGGAATCATAGTGGTATTCGTTAGTGACATTCAGGTTTATCTACCGTCAGCACCCGTCTTCGGTGATACAGCAGACACGGACAACCATCCCAGGACAGAGGGTGAAGGGGTCTGTCTTAAACTACATACCTCCAGAACGACATCACATAAAGATGATAATGATAATAATAATGATAATGATAACAACAACAACAACAACAATAAATAGCATTTGTATAGCGCAATTCTAGTTGAAAACTACTCATTGCGCTTTCATTCACCATTTAGACTTTATTCATTTACTACATATCACTATCTTACCCCAGAAATCATTGTGTACACACAATATGGGGAAAAGCATTGTTGGAAAAGTACTGCTGAAAAGATAGCTTTTTAGCTATGCTTTCAAAACAGATAAGATGGGCTAGTTTCGTAGAGGGGGGAGGAGGGGGGGGGAGGGGGCAGTGAGTTCCCAAAGAGTTGGGGCAGCAAAACTGATGGAACGCCCACCAAACGATTTCAGTATCTTCAAGAGTTTCTGACTGGAGGACCGGAGAGTACGTGATGACTGGTTTGTGCAGAGCGTACAGGACAGGTATGGTGGAAGAGAGAACGGAACGGAACGGAAGGCAAGAGTGGCTAGTTTGTACTGATAACGAAACTTAACTGGCAGCCAAAGAAGCTCCCTCAGCCGTGGTGTAATATCATATCGTTTTCTTTTGTTTTAAGGAAGAACGGTAGCGCAAATGGCCGTTATTTACGTTGGGTTCCAGCGTGATCGGAACTATAACAGCAGGTTCACATCGAACCGGATACTCAAGACAATCCTTTGTGCCAAAGTGGGGTTCGTTTACTTCGTTCATGGCAGCTCACAGTTCTGAGCATGCGCTGAATGTTTGTGGACTGGTTTCAAACGTGCAGTAGAAATTGCATGAAAAAGGTCAAATTGAAAAAAATAAATAAAACAGGCTGGGGGTGGGGGATGGCTGAGTGTGTGTGTGTGTGTGTGTGTGTGTGTGTGTGTGTGTGTGTGTGTGTGTTGTGTGTGTGCGGGCGCACGGGCGAGCGCCGTGCGTGCGTGCGTGCGTGCGTGCGTGCGTGCGTGCGTGTATGTGTGTGTGTGGGTGTGTGTGTGTGCGCGCGCGCGCGCGTGTGTGTGTGCGTGTGTGTGATAGGGACTCTAATCACCTCTGGCCACAAAGGAACTATGCCAGCTGTGTAGCATCTGCCGTGTCTCCTTCGGTGAAACAATTGTTTTATTTTTATTTTTATTTTTTTATTTACCATATCTTAAAGCCCTGTAGGTTGAAGAGGGTTGAAACCTTTCCGTAACCACGTTTATCAAGAAAACCAAGAGTTACAGAACAAACACAATGCATGCAAGTTTGGCTATCGATTTGCAATGGTTAGGCTCTCATTCCTACACCAAGAACATTCTCCAAAACATTAGAAATGCATGTATGTGTCGCTTGTGACAAACAAAAAGATCAACATGTTTTTCCTCGTTTTCTGGGATTGCACTGCATTGAGGACGAGTTTAACTTCACACTGGCCGGAAGTGGGGGAGGTGGGATACGGGAGATGGAGGGTTCCTTTGACGTCTACAACTGCTGATGTGGACGAAGATGGGCGAAGATGGAGTCGGTACTTCTATTGGCGTATGTTGGTTTATATGTGTCCCCGACAGGCGGCTTCGGTTGTGGAGGCCTTGTGATCGTGTTGCTCTTGGAGTTCTTGTGATGGCGGTGCTATTGGAGGCCTTGTGATGGTATGTCCTTGGAGGCCTTGTGATGGTATGCTATTGGAGGCCTTGTGATGGTGTGCTCTTGGAGGCCTTGTGATGGTGGTGCTCTTGGAGGCCTTGTGATGGTATGCTATTAGAGGCCTTGTGATGGTGTGTTCTTGGAGGCCTTGTGATGGTGTGTTCTTGGAGGCCTTGTGATGGCGGTGCTCTTGGAGGCTTTGTGATGGCTTGTTCTTGGAGGCCATGTGATGGTGTTCTTGGAGGCTATGTGATGGTGCGCTTGGAGGCCTTGTGATGGTGTGCTCTTGGAGGCCTTGTGATGGCGGTGCTCTTGGAGGCCTAATCTCATCTCCAATTCCTCGAAGAAGCTTTCCTCTTGGCCGTTACGAATCCATACGATTCAAACTGACCCACGCAGGTAGAACACCTTTTACTGCCCTCCCTTCCCCTCCCCCTCCTTTCCAACTCCCCCTCGTCATCTCCCCTCCGCGGCCCTCAGCTTTCGGCAGCCAGCAGAAAGGGGCGAAACACTGGGATTCAGGCTGACCAGTGTTGTGGGCTCTTAGAATTCCTTCCCCACTTCCGACCTCCGTGCCCGCCATTCCTCTTTGCTGCGCTAGCTGTTTGGGATTCCAGGAGTGATGGGTTATTTATAGGCCGGAGCTGGTCTGTCCATTGACAGGTGAGAGGCGGGGAGGATGATGATGATGGTGGTGGCGGTGGTGGTGCCGTGGTGGTGGTATTGTAGTGACGGTGGAGATGGAAACACTGAGTTACAGATGTCAGTGGATGGAAGTGCTTGTTACTGGCAACAGCTCGAAGACGCACTGCCACTGGTTTTCCCTAGGAGGATGCGTATATTGGCATTCTGATTTTTTCTTATGACGAACACTCTGACAGACACTGGGTATGCGGTGTGTGTGTGTGTGTGTGCGCGCGGCGCGCACACACACACACACACACACACACACACACACACACACACACACACGTGTGAGTGTGATTGTGAACACAAACTAATATACATGTTACATATGTCAAGCGGCTTCGTTCCATAAAATCGTGACTGTTATGGTTCATTCATAACATATACTTCTCTTCTGTTAATTAATGTGTATGGAATTAAAGCCTTTACTCCTAGCGGCCGAAGGGGAGAACAAAAGTGTCTTGAAAACATAGCCAGTGGCGTGACCTGTCCTGGTCAACTTTCGTCTCTTGTGCGACACTCATCAATGACACTCGGTCGCTGGTATTGATCTGTTCTTTGGTATCACATGGAAACATACCACCCATAATTCTGTGGTGTTTTCGCCATCAAGGGGACAAACAACCCAACATCCTTTCGAAGCAGCCAGTGAAAGGCAATATGGAGGAGATGGGAAGAAAGTATTGCGTTGTATTGTATTGTATCATATTGTTTTGTATTGTATTGCATTGTATTGTATTGCATTGCGTTATAGTTATCGTATTATATTATATTGTATTATGTTGAATTAAAGACCTGCTTAAAGCTGACAAACCTATTCATAGCTCTATTTTACTTGATTTGCTTTTTTGCTTCGATTTTTGGAAAAAAAATTCTCTTCCTGTTTTATTTCGTGTATGAAATGGTTATGAGCGAAACTTACGGAAATGCTGCAGATGTACTGTCCTAATTTTGTGCACCCGTAAGCTCAAATTGTTTAATAAAAAAAATGGAAAAAAAGGAAGGAAAATACTGTATGGAATAACTTACTAGAAAAAGAAATAAGTTGAGCCGAGTGGTCAATGTCAAAGGAAATCTCCGAGTGTGATTGGGGATCCAAACAATCTGCCCGGGAGGCTAAAACGTAGCAATCATCTAAGTGGTCGGTCCAAAACCAAGCATTGCCGGTCACATCAGCGCTGACAGCCGCTGAGAACTGTGCAGAACAGTTATTACTTGGATCTCCCAAGAAATCCAGACTGGCTAAACGACAACATGTCGAACAGATTACTAACGAGGTGTAACCAGTACAATAAAACGGTACGTCAGTCATTCATCAGCCACCTGGCAAAGACATAGGGAGAAGAAAAAGGCGTGTGATGTAAAGAGGGAATGAAGAATGAGAAAGAAGACGTTAAGGTGTGCGAATGCAACCCTTCGCTAGCACCAATAAGCGGACTGTCAAAGTCCGTTTTAAAAACAGAATCATTTTTGTCACCTGTCCAGGGTTGATTTTCGTTTGCTGACGAAAATTCATCAGTTGAAGTCGGCTGATCGTGCTGGTCCATCGCTGGTAACAATAGATGTCACCAATGATGTTGTGGTATTCATATCACCAAAATAAGAAAAAACAAAATAGATGCAGTGGTCCACCAAAGCAACCTGGTAAGAGTAGATAAAGGAAATAGGGAGCAATAAGGGAAATAGGGGACAAAGTACAGTTCAGAGTCAGAATAAATATCTGTGTATATACAATATGCACACGAGAGAGAGAGAGAGAGAGAGAGAGAGAGAGAGAGAGAGAGAGAGAGAGAGAGAGATTGGTATAAACTTGCTGCCCTGCACTTTATACACACACACACACACACACACACACACACACACACACACACACACACACACACACACACACACAAATAGTGATAGATAGACATACAGACAGATAGGTACATATATGTACAGAGAAAGTCTCTGCCTCTTGGCCGACTATAGAAAAAGATCAAGTGACGTTGAAGAAAGACCCGATGACCGCAAGGGAAGTCCTGTTGACAGCGGAAAAGACTGCGACCCGAGATCTCTTCAGAAGGTACCTTGTGGCGAAAGCTTGGCGGTGTCTGGAATTGTACATCGTTCACCTGCCAGCAAAACAGCAACGACTTAGGGCTGCAGGATACGCGTGGCAGTTCGCTCGGTGATGGCGTCTTTCGCCAGTGGGCTCTGCAGGCATAAAATAAAAGGCCCACTGAAGCGCTTCCATGGAGGTTCCTTTGTGTCGTATTCAGCAGCCATCACAAAATGGCATCTGCCAGGGGGCAGTTATGTCCCTTGACGTCTTCATGGAATGCCCTGTGTGTGCCTGCATCCTGTGTGAACTCCGTTCAGGCTTCCAAGGGTGGTGCAGGATTGCTACCGGCTGGTTGGTTCGGCAGTTGAGGACAGTACTTCTCTGGGTCCCACTGAGTTTGTCTGTCTGTCTGTTCGCTTATACACGCCCACAGTTTTGGGCCGATCGCCACCAAATTTGGTATCAAGTATCCTTGGTGTCCTACAAACCGCAACGTCGGGTCGGCGATCACGTGACGCATTGCGTCGTGACGCAAAACTGGACATCGGAACACTACACGACAGACGAACTCACCTATATATATATATATATATATATATATATATATATATCAAAACGCGCAAGCCCTTCTTCTCTCCCTCCCCTTCCTCCATTTCTCCCCCTCCACCACCCCTTCCCTCTTCCACCCATCCCCGTCCCCCACTGGCACTCTCACCCATCTCTTTCAGTCACCACCTGACCGTACACTCACAGATAACTACATGCGAACGATCCATCACAAAACAGCACAGAATGTGTGTATTAGAGGCCATCTCAAGCCAGGCTGATTGATCCTCTACCATTGCCCCCTAAATTCTCAAGGCCTTCCATCGGCT